>CM050512.1:92643891-93844724 GCA_027563665.1 Antrozous pallidus
GAATTAGATTTTCTTATTAGAAAAAATATATAATTTAATAGTATTCATACTTATTAAAAATCTTGACATAACACTTTGTTATACAGTGACTTGAAAATCTGATTTTATGTTGGGTGTATTTCCATACTGATTTAACACCTCCAAATGTTACAAAAATGTCACTGATGGTATTTGCTAAATCACAATATTCATTTTTCCTTTTTTTTTAAATCACTAAACAAAGTTTTTTTTTATTACAACCTCACATATACTTCCCTGAATTAAATAACAATAGACATCTGCCAGAAAGAAATTGCTCTGCAGCCCACAATGCTGATGCTAACAAGGCTCCTTTTTCAATTCCATCCCACAAGCAGGCCAACATTTTTGCTGATACTTGGCTCATAACATTTCATCTTCCCTAATGTCAATGGATAGTTTCACAAACTGATTGACAGATTTCAAATTTTTAACAAACGGGTCTACAAAGCACTTGATCAGTCCATTTGGGAGATTCATAAGCAGTTGGAAAAAATCGGTTTCCAGATTTTTTTTTTAACTTCACAGATTTGGGCTTGTAGATAGCACACTCAGATCAATTTTTTATGCAACAAAATCATATACTGGTTGAAACATCTCAAAAACACATCCCTTTTTAAAAGTGCTCTCTCCTTAGCATGCGTTCCCTTCGAAAAGCAGTTACCTCCTCAATCTTTGTGTTTGACGACTCTTAAGAACTTTGTCCTGAAATAAGACACACCTTCTATTGAGATCTAAAAGCCATCTGCAATCATTTTCCATTTCATTTCAAAGACTTAAGCCAGGCTTCAGTATTCATGAAAGTGAATAAAGATCAGTATCTTAAAGTCTTTTTGAAAATTTTTAATTGGTTTTGGCCAACTTTTGTCCAAGCTGATGGGCTTGGCCATGTTTTAGTTCACAAAGTGTCTGATGAAAGTCACTTTGGGGACCACAGGAAATACCTGGTCATTCTCTTGAGGTCCACTTGGGTCTCCACGATCAGCATGATCCACAAACTAGGGCTTCTTGATACACGTCTCGCCTAGTCCCTGAGTGTTAGTCTACTGAAAACTGAATAACACAATCTGTCAGTCCCCCTAGCCAGCCACTTGTGTCACAAATCGCTGAAAACAAGTACAAGAGGAAGGTCCTACTGCCAATGGCCCTTGTATAGGAAACCCCCTTCCTTGACCATGTCACTCCTGCCACACTGGACCAGCAAGCATATGGGCAACTGAGGTCAGCATCACTCTACAGTACATAATTAGTAAAAGTGTAATTCCTTCCTCTTCTTTTTTCTTCCTGTACCCACAAGGAATATTTTTCACACCCCATTCTGCAAATCCCTGCATAAATACTGTCATGAAGATGAGAAAAAAAGACAAAATACCCATACCTCTATAATTAACACTTTCTTGGAAATTCTACTTAATGCAGTAAAACATGAACAGAATTAAGAGACTACTTAAAAAGAATAAACCAAGAAAAAAATCAAATAATCAAAAGCCTAGAGTGAAGCAGATATAATAACTAAGTCATCTTACATATTAAAAGGTCATTCAAAGTTGAAATGTAACTTAAAGAATTTACAAAGAATAAGACTGAGAGTTTTGCCAGCATAAACACAATCTTCTGAATATTATAAAGAGCATAAAGTAACAAGCGAAAAGGAGTACAAAAAGGATATGACAGACAATTCACAAAACTGTAAAAACAAACAACTAATAAAATACATGAAAACAAAACTTGATCTTACAAGTAACCAAGGAAATATAATTTTTATGCCATTATCTGCCTTTTCAACATGGAAAGATGTTGCTCACATTTTGTTTTTAACCTGATGGTGAGAATGTAATGGGACTCCGTAGCAGTGGAAGAAAAAGCTTAGAGAAAACAATATGGCAAAGTGTACAAAGTCCAAAAGGGGTTCTTACCCTGGGACCCAAGGGCTCCATTGTTTCAAAATCCATCCTTAGATAAGGTCAAATACTGTGCACCAAAAAATTGCATTGCATTATATTTTAAATGGAAAAACAAAGATAAGAAAAGGAAGAAAGACAAGAAAAATATAGTAATTAAAAACCAAGTATATTTATATCAGAGTACGTTGTATATCAATGATATTTACTAAAATTTTAATGATCTCAGTAATCTCTATAATACACTGTTAACTTGAAAAAGTATTTTAAGTACAGAAACTGAACACACTTCTCACTCCTAAAAACCCATGAAAATCATGCAATAGAGGAACAAAATGGAATAAGTTTATAAAACTATTAAGTACGGAAAAGGGGGCCAAAAAACTGGCAAATCTCTGAAGGCAGAATTTTTTTTGTTCATCTTGATGGACAAGGTTGAGCAGAGAGGCCAGGCTGAAAGCATGTCAGGGGAAGGCTGGCAGGTACCAGGCGCTGGAATGAAGAAAGCGTAGGAACTGAGTGTGGCTGATTAAAGCCCTTTACTTGGAACAGGCGGATGGATTTCCCATCCCTATGAAATAGTCCTATTAAAGGAGTGATCTCCCTGAGGTTGAGTGGGTGCTCCTTTGGCATTGGCATATGGGCAACCTATTCACCCCTTTCCCATCTTGCAGCCTAAAATGAATCCTGCTCATCAGTATGCCCCACCCATCTCCTGTCTTTCATAAGAATGCAATTCCTCTGAGGCCAGAGAAAACTGGTATTGAGAGGAAACCTGACCCTTATATTGGCCCATTTCATTTCAGAAATGTCAGAATGACAATGGCCAAATGCGGATTGTCAGAAAATCAGCATAACCAAAGGGGAAAAAAAATCAAATAATCAAAAACCTAGAGTGAAACAGATATAAATATTTAACTCAGGACAGAAAAAGTGACTCCAGTCTCAACAATGAGGACTCAGGAAAGAAAGATGCCTTGAAAGAATTTAAATGTAACACTTCAGGGAGATCTGAGAAGCTATAAAAAATGAATAGCCTGAGATAAGGATTCAGGCAAATTAAAATTTTGTTTTAAAATAATCTATAGACGGACTAAGGGTAAAAGTCATGGAAATCACACAGAATATAGAAATTGACAATCTGAGAGAAAAATCCTATCGAATAAAATAGTAATATACAAATTAACCATCACTCTGCTACACCCACAAGCCATGCCCACCAGCCAATCAGGAACAAGTATGCAAATTAACCCCAACCAAGATAGCTGCAACCACGAAGCGAGAAGGAGGCTTGGCTTTCCCTGACAATAAAGGAAACCAAGCTTTCCTCAAACCTTGGTGGGCCCAGGCCTCCATTAAAGGCTACAAAGTTTCAATTATAGAAGATAAATAAATCCCCCAAAAAATGGCTGTGACTATGGAGCAAACAGGAGGCTTGGCTCCACTCCAGGCTAAAAAGTTCAATTATAGAAGATAAATTAATCCCAGATACCAGGGCCTCCACTTGGGTCACCGGGGGGTGTGGCCGGCCTGCAAACCACCACAGGCCCCTCGCCCAGGCCACCTCATGCCCCAAGGGAACCCCCAGCCTGATCCAAGACACCCTTCAGGGCAAACCAGCTGTCCCCCACTCATGCACCAGGCCTCTATCCTAATCTAATAAAAGAGTAATATGCAGATTGACCATCACTTTAACACACAAGATGGCTGCCTGCATGTGGTCAAAGATCCTGCCCCCATGTGGACACAAGATGGCCACCACAAGATGGCCAGCAGGGGAGGGACCAGGCCTACAAAGGGAGGGCAGTTAGAGGTGACCAGGCTGGCAGAGGAGGGAAGTTGGGGGCAACCGGGCCTGCGGGGAAGGACAGTTGGGGGAGACCCTGGCCTGCAGGGGAGAGCAGTTGGGCAGGACCAGACCTGCAGGGGAGGGCAGTTATAGATAAACAGGCTGACAGGGGAGCAGTTAGCATCAATCAGGCTGGCAGGGGAGAGGTTAGGGGTTGATCAGGCTGGCAGGCAGAAGTGGTTAGGGGTAATCAGAAAGGCAGGCAGGTGAGCAGTTGAAAGCCAGCAGTCCTGGATTGTGAGAGGTATGTCCGACTGCCCCTTCAGGCCTGATCCTTCCAGGATCGAGCCTAAACAGGCAGTCGGACATACCTTGAGGGGTCCCAGACTGGAGAGGGTGCAGACTGGGCTAACAGACAGCCCTTCTCCCCCGCCCATGCACAAATTTCATGCATCAGGCCTCTAGTTAATGAATAAATACTAAGGTTTAATACAGAAGGGTCATCTCCACCTAATAAGCATTTCAGAACAAAGAGAACATGGAGGAGAGTAAATCATAGAAAAAAAATTTCCAGAGCTGATGAACCTTCAGACTGAAAAGGCCTATCAAATTTTATAGTTTCAGAACACAAAGATTAACATTTTTTAAAAGCATTCTAAAGCTTCTAGAGGAAGAACTGACAATTTTCTAATAAATAATAATTACACTCTTATTAGACACAGTTCAGCATCATTAGATACTAGGTAACAGTAGGGAAATTTAAACCTTACAGGAAAAAATAACTTATCCCCAGTCAATACCTAATTAAGATAGGGGCCTAGCAAGTTTATGAGTCATAGACGCATCCTAACAGAATCACTTAATGAATTATCTTAGCAAAACACAAAAGGAAACCAAGAAATTAGAGAACCTGGAATCCAACTCATGGGTGAAATCTGACAGTGAGGTGAACAGCCAGAAGACCACTGAAGGAGCAAATAAGAGCCACAGTACCAAGTGCTGAGGGCAGGGGAAAGGTATTTGGGGCATCAAAGAGGGTGCTGAAACTGGCTCTTCTTAGCATTAGAGGAGAAACCAAATGCCAACATCAAACGTCAAATACAAATAGATTGGACTCCCCTCTCTACTTCACTCTCTCTTTTAAATATTTCTCCTACAGAGAAGTGGCACAGATTAATGATACAATATTTGTTTCTGCAGTGAATAGTTATATAAGCATCATATTATAAACACTAATTATTCTGTTTTAAATCCAAAATTGATAGACAAATCACAGAAATTTCAATTCCAAATAGAGACTAGAGTGTGTTTGACATTCTAAGAGTCTCCTGATAAAACTGGTTGAGAAAAAGGAGGGAGTGCAAAAGAATGTGTGGTGCAAAGTCACAGTGGGAGGTCAAAAGGTACTGTTTAAAGTTAATAAAGAAATGAAGATATAAATGCAATAAAGCTCAATTTGGAAATAAAAATGTAAGTGGCAGAGATTGGAAGGTGAAAGGCGGGGATCTCCTCGTCTTTCATAAGAGAGGATGGAGACATGCCATTTAAAGTGCCATCAACAATGCAGAAGCACTTGAGGTGGAGTGATTTCATCTGCCTACAGCACTAACAATTACAAGTGGCTGAAAGTAGTTGCCTCTGACATATGGGTTTTACTGGTGGGAATTCTTACTTTTTTTTTGTAACTATTTATATTATTTTTGTTATCTTACTAGAGGCCCAGTACATGAAATTCATGCACTGGGGGGAGGGAGGTCCCTCAGCCTGGCCTGCACCCTCTCACAGTCCTGGAGCCTTCAGGGAATGTCAGACATCCTTAGCACTGCTGAGGAGGCAGAAGAGGCTCCCACCACCGTCGCTGCACTCGCCAGCCTTGAGTCTGGCTCAAGGATTCTAGCTGAGCAGTGCTCCCCTTGTGGGAGCGCACTGACTGTCAGGGGGCAGCTCCCATGTTGAACTTCTGCCTCCTGGTGGTCAGTGCACGTCATAGCGACTGGTCATTCCACCATTCAATTTGCATTTTAGCCTTTTATTCTATAGGAGGATTCCTGTATTACTTTTATAAGGTCAGGTCATAAAATTACATGTAAAGCACATCTACCACTATATAAATATAGTCACCTAGTCACATGTATATTCATATGCATATTCATATATATGTATATTCGTGTTTGTGTGTGTGTGTGTGTATACATAGAAAGAAATAAACCAAAATGTAAAAATTAGTTATTTCTGAGTGATGGATTTACTGTACGTAAGTGTATTCTTATTTGTTTAAACTTTCCACATTTAGTGCCATGGGTCTAATTCATTTTTATAGCTAGAAAAAACTAACATCATTTTACAAACTAAAGAGCCTGCCTGGAATTTCCTCCACATGGGGGTTGGGCCCCAGGGAGCCTGAGGACAGGACCAAGGTTGCTTCAAGGCCAGGGCTCAAGAGACCCACAGCCATCATGTGCCCATACAGACTGTGTCTGCAGTGCAAGCCTCTGCAGAGAGAGCCTGGGCCAGAGAATGTTAATTAAAGGCTAGTGTTAACAACCGGTCCTGTCGACCAGAACAGATGTGCATCTCCTCCATCAATTTTGATTTTGAGTAGATCTGTCTCCTCAAGAATTTCCAAGGATCAAAGGCTAGCAGGTCATTAGCTGGATGCGCCTGCTGGAAGGAATTGTCCACCAGTGTCATAGGGATGCTGAGGCTCCCCTTCCAACAGAGATGCTTTTGGCAGATGCTTTGAATTCTGAAATAATTAGACAAAGAGTTCAGCTGCTCTTTAAGGCTTCTCCTTGAGGCTATTATAGTACTTTTTAATTAAGAAGTTGAACATTAAAGAATTTAACTTTAATAAATTTCTATGCATCTTCCTTTGAGGTCCTCATGTCAGGTTATCCTGCTAACTCTTCTAGACACTTCTTGGCTACTCAGGCACCAGTATCAAACTGAGAGCCCTGGACAACTTTTTGCAAAGGTGGGCGATCCTACTGGTAGAGTTAGGAGCCCTCGTCCAAAGACAGGGGGAAGCAAAAGACCTGAATTGGGGGGGGCGGGATGCCTGCACACAGTACCCAGCATTGACTGTGGAGAGTTCTCTGGAATGACACGTTCAATTCTTTACCAGCTCTCATAGTCTGCTCGGATTGTCATAAGCAAATATCATGGCTTACACAACAGGACGTTATTTTCTCACAGTGATGGAAGCAAGAAGTCCAAGGTAACAGGTGCCAGCATGGTCAGTTTCTGTTAAGAGCTCTCTCTCTCTGGTTTGTGGATAGCCACCTTCTTGCTGTGTCCCCACATGGTGGGAGAGAGAGAATATAAGCAAGCTCTCTAGTATCTCTTCTTTATGAGGGCACTAATTCCACCCTGAAGACTCCACAGCTGTGACCTCATCTAAGTCCAGTTATCCCCCAAAGCCCTCACCTCCCAAAACTATCACATGCAATTTGGAAGGGGCAGAATTCTGTCTATAGCAGCAGCCAAGTTGAGAATAAATATGGCTGAAGATGGACAAAATCAAACAGATCTCTAAAAGTCTGTTGCTTTTTTTTTTTTAATTAGCCCTATCTTACCTGAAAAAGGCTATAAGAGATCATAGAGAAAGGTATAAGGCCTCTGGAGATTTAACCTCATTGTGGCCAATTTACATAAAATGAAAAGCATATAAATTAGACTTATTCAACCCATCATACAGATGAAAAGTGGTTTGGAGTTTACCCATCATTTTGCACTTGACCGCATAAATATTTGGAAATAAGACTATGGTGCTGAAGACAAGGTCTTCATCTTTTTCTGAGGTTTCTTCTCAATCTGCCACTAATCTGCAGCTGTGCCCAGGGAAGGCTGAAGCCGATCTAGCCACAAGAGAGCTCAATTCACCCACTCAGTTTTTGGGCGGTAGGCACTCAAAGCTCCAGGGATGGTATAGCAGCAGAAGTCACAGCCCATGTCCTCAAAACTGCTGGGATACAAAACTGCTGAGATACGAATCCCAGAGATAAAGTAACTGTGAGAAGTGTGCATGCTCGAGCAGAGACGAATGGCACCCAGAAGCAAGCACCAGCTAAGCCTCTAGTCCAGCTAGAGTGGGGAGGCTGACACTGGGCACAGACCTCTCACCTGCAGGAGAGACACTGGTTCCCTGCAGACAGCCATGCCCAAGACAGTGGGCAGCATCAGGAATGCCACAAACAGGACACAAGGTCATCCCAACAGCTGGATGTAAGTGCAAGATGGCAGTCACCTTGGGGACAGCTGGCAAGAGGAGGGAGAAGAAAAAAGGCAAAAACCAACAAAAATACAAGCTAAGATGGTGAGTTCACCAGGAGGCCATCTCTGAGTCACTGCCTAGCCTTCACCAAGACCTGTGATAGAGAGGAATCTGCTAAAGAAATGAGAAGCCTTTCTATACTCAGGAGACGTGAAAAACAAAACCTCATCAACAACGAGAGTCCACAAAGTACAACCACACGATGAGCCCCTCGGTCACAGTGTTCTCCCAGCATCGAGCCCAGAATCAGACATCTGAGGTGTACAAATGTTTGTGGAATGCATGCTTGCATACATGAATACATGATATGAAGGAGCTTTTCCTTCCGAGACCCAGTATAACAGAGGCAATAAGACAATCCCTCCCTGAGCTGCTCTGCCTTCCACAAGAAAGGTCAATTCACCTACTTTCCTATAGCAAATCACATCTCCAGGGTCAGTGGGGACAGAAAAGTAAAACTTGGCAGCTAAAACTCTCATGGAGTCATAATGATGCTAGAAGTTTCTCTGGGGACCATGACCATCTGGCATGATATACAAAAGGAAAATTCTTAAGAATAGGTCATGCATGAAAATGGTGAACATTTTTACGTGGCAGGCAATTCTAAGCAATGTTAATTAGCATCTCTGTTACACCTTGTGAAGCAGGATGACTATTACCCCCATTTTACAGATGAGGAAAATGAAGCACAGACAAATTAAACAGCTGGTCCAAAACTTCAGAATTAGCAAGTAGGAGAGCAGGAAGTCAAACTCAAGTGGCTTGGCTCCAGAGGCAACACCTAAGGCGACATCCACAGAAGCTGTCCCTGGGATGGACAGAGAGCAACGATGAAAAGCATTTACTCATCCTGGAAATTTGTGTTGACTTGCTGGCCCTGCTCATCTTTCTGAAGCGACAACATGAGGCAGGGCCTCTGCTCTCAGAAGCATACACAATAAATAGTCTGTCTGCAAATAAAGATAATGAAAGCTAGCGTGAGGCTTGAAAGGGTGGGAGAAACTCAGGAACAGAATCCTCTCCCCTGATGGAGCAAGCAGTCCGAGACCAGGTAGAGTATAAAGGGCATTATGAAAAGAATGGGGAGGGGGGGGGGCGTTCACATGGTCACACAAATAGGGACTCAAGGAATGCAAGGGGGTTCCATGACTGAGGAGAGGAAGCCACCTTCACACGTCCTTGGCTGAGGGCATCAGAGGGACAGATCAGAATGGCAGGCAGGGAAGATGTCCAGGAGGCAAAACAAATACGAGTGCAAGGTCCCCCACTGTTTGCTGTCTTCTGCCCCACAGCCAGCCAGGAAGAGCAACACTGGATCACTTCCCAAACTCCGCTCCATGCCAAGAAGGTACAAAAGCCAACCTAATTTAGTCATCTTGTCTCCACTCTCTCCTAAAATGACCTTACTCACCAGGTCTAAGGAGATGGTCCAAGTTTGAAGGAGGAGCTGAGCCTGTACCTCCTGCTCCAAGGCTGTCGGAGGTGGAGGTTTCAGACCAGAATGTGAAGAAAGACATAGACTCAGTCAAGATGCCGACACTGGCCAAAGGGGCCCATACCAGCCCTCTCCCACCTAGGTACTCTCCCAGTCTTGCCCACTCAGCACCCCTTCATTCTCCAACTGCTAATGGTGGCCCTTCTGCTATGTCCAGCTCAAGGACGTGCTCAGGTAGGGGGCCTTTCCCAACCCTTAGGTACCTAAATGTGTAAATAGAAGCTACTTGGCAGATTAGCATTCAAGCTAAAGATCCCTTGCCTACTCCTGGCTCTACCACATTCTGGCTGTAGAGCCCTACAATGTAACCAGTCTAAGCCTTAGTTTTCTCATCAATAAAATTTAAGCTGTAAGGTATTGATCTCACTGCCCAGTGGTGAGCATTAACTGGAATTATCCAGAGAATACTTAGCACAGAGCCTGGTAAGATGCATCAGCTCCGGGCACTCGGGATTCTGCCAAATACCCACAGCTGTGTCCTCAGCACAGCAGCACTCAGGAACAGCAGTGGATAAGGAAGGTCCAGATTGGGGAGGGAAGGCGGAGCCAGAAAAGTGTGCCCTCTGGGGCTGTGATATTGATATCACCTGACACCGCCTAAGACAGCGCCCTGGAACACTGCAGCCCCCAGTCATGAATCATGAACCGGAATGACCGTGGGGCACTTTGATGCATCTGATGGCATCAGTACCTACACACAAGGGCAGAGTGCGAAGTTGTAGAGTGGCCAACAGGAAAATGAAGATGGTCTATGAAAGCAGTGAAAACAGTGGACTGGATATGTTTTAAGAGGAGGGAGGTAGTGGTTTGGATGCTGCAGCAAGGCCCAGACTTTAAAGAAAAATAGGAATGATTCAAGGACATAGGAAAGACTCAAGAGATGCACATAGGAAAGTGGTGAGCAAAGAGGGAAGGAGCAAACTGCCACAAGGGAGCCATTTCCAAGCAGGGAAGGCTCGCTCACACCTGGGACATTCAGCTATGTCTCAGTATTGCTAGGGCCTCCTGCCCCAGATGGCAAGAAGTTGGGTCTTGAGGAGTTGCTCCTTTATATCACTGTTTTTACTTTTTAATTTGGGGTGCACCCATAGGCTGTGTTGCCCATAACACACAGCACTGTGCTGCTCTGGAGTGGAGGGGACACGTGTGAGCCATATATATCAAGAATTCCCATTCCAGGGGATTTTTTTCTGAAAAATATCATTTTTAAAATATAATTTTGGAAATGGCACCTTAGATTGAGAAAATTTAGGAAAGATAAGTCAGTACAAAAAAAAAAGACAACTGCATCTTTCTTTTTTTTTTTTTTTAATGGTTTTGGCAAGTTGGTTCTAGAAATCTGGGTAAACAGTGACCATCATAACTGTTCTCTCACTGAAAAAAAAAATGTAATTTAAAACTATGAGAAAGGATAAGGCAAAATTTGCCCTAAAATAGATTTTTTAGGTTACTATAATGAAACCAGGGTGGCACTGGATAAAGAATGGAAAAGAGTAGAGTAGAACCAACAGATCAGAAGTTCAGCCCAAATGTGTTATTTCGTATAACACAAAACTGGCATTTCTCAATTAGTGGATGGATTAGTCCAGTGGTCAGCAAACCACGGCTCACGAGCCACATGCGGCTCGGGACCCATGGTTTGCCGCTCTGTTAACTAAAGAGTTTACCGACCACTGGACTAGCCAATAAGTAATATTGGAAAGATTGAAAATCATTTGGGGGGAAAAAACACACAATAAAATAGGTTCCCTATTTCATACCACAGGCACAATTAATAGTAGGTGGCTTTTTTCAATGTAACGATAAAAATATATATTACACCTCTGGTAAAAATTGGCAAATCAATCTCACTCATTTATTGCCTCTCCTTTCCCAAACACTGCAAATACACTGAGTGGTATGCATTCAGAGATCGTAATAATCTGGCCACTAAGTGTAAGAATGAAGGAGGAAGGACCAGAGCTAGGGCCACATTCCTCTGTGAGGCAGGAGGACAAAGAGGAGGGGACAGAGAGGTCTCCAGGGGATCTGGAGGTGAGAAAGCACAGAGGAGGTTAGGGCCTTAATGGAGGGAAAGGGAGGACAGATTCTTGCCTGTCATGGATCTACACTACGAAGGGGGCCAGCCAGTCCGCGCCAGAATCCTGAGCAGCACACACTGGTAGTGTCCATGCTGCGGGAGGCCCTGGTCAGAGGCAGACAGACAGCCCTGTCCCTACCTCTGAGCTAGCATCCCGCTCCTGTGCCCTGTGTCCGGGAGCCAGCAGGCCAGCAGGTCAGCCTCAGCAGAAATAAAAAAGGGGGCACACCAGGCCCAGTCGAGGGGAGGAGTGAGGTGTCTTCTGTGAACAAGAACAGAGGGGCCAGTCTGTGCACAGAACCCAGGAGCCCTCGGCTCCCACCCAGCCTGCTGGCAGAATCCAGCACCCAGCTCCCTGGAACCTTGCCCCCAGCATGATTCCCAGGACGGCAGGGGCAGCCACCTGGTGTTAGAAGCTGCTGAATACTATTCAACTTTTACACTATCTAAAATATAATACATTAATAAAACAGGTGTTTTTAATTGGAAGAATTTTTTTTAATTTAGAAGTAAATATTTATGTAATTTGGGGGGTAAGGAAGAATTTTCTAAGCATGACTCCAAAACTTAAGTATTTAAAAGGGAAGCATATAACATTTGATTAAAATTTTTTTTTTCAAAAAACAGTTAAAAATAATATAGAAGAAATAAACAGCAAATTTTGGAAATTTTGCAGCATTAATAAACAAAGATGAGTACTATTCTTTCTACTAGAGTTCTTACCAGTTTTTGGGGTTTTTTTTTTAGAAAACAGCACTCAATATAAAAGTAAACATAAAGCTTCAATATGCAACTCACAAAATAAAAAAATCAAAGGGCCAACAAGTACATTTTTAAAATGTGCATGCTTGCTCATGATCCCAGAAATACAGAATAAACAATTCAAAACCATTTTGGCTATCAAGTTTCAAAAAGAGCGAATGCCAATATCGGGTGTTGGTGAGGATGCGTGGAAATGAGCTCTCTCATATTGCAGCTGGGAGTGAAATGGGAAAAATCTTTAAGAAAAGGTCCCAAATCCTTCCACTCACCTGATCATTCTACTCCTGAGAATGTATTCTTAGAAAAACACTCATGATGTGCAATATTTTTCAACAGTGAAGTCTAAAATAACACACGCCCATTTGAGGATTAGAATGCATTTACTAAACATGATGAGGAAGCAGCATATGTAACAACCTAGAAAGACATCCACAAAAGACTAAGTTACAAGACAACTTATACAAGAGTAATCCCCTCGCTACCCCTTCTAATAAAGAGAGGAAGGCTTCATAAACGTACAAAACACCCAAACACAAACTGGGAGATTTTATCCCCAGACTGTGGCCCACGGTTATCTGGGATCATGGGATTACAAGTACATTTTATTAAATATTCCCTATTTTCTTATTTGCTGACGTTGACCACAAATGTTTTGCTTTGTACTTCACATTTATTTACACACGGGAAACAGTGCTCAGAGGGCGGCAGTCTCCTTCGGAAAGCCCCAAACCGCTGGTCAACCTGCGGGCCGTGGCCCACGAGGCAGACTGCTCCCAGACATTTCTAAGTGAAGGCTAAATGGGTCTGAGCTGGGCAATTTGATGCTACAACTATTCCTGAAGCTGTGTGCGCTGCCTGGTTGGTTCCACCAGGAGACTGGTGACAGCCAGTATCCACGGAGCTGTGACCGTAAGGGGGGCCCCTGTGGCACCCAGACAGGCCTCATCCCTTCATCCCCAGGCAATGCAAGAAGCACTGAGCCAGAGGGGGGAAAGACAGGGGTATGCAGCAGGCGCTTACTTCCAGCCCCTCCAGGGTAAAGGGCTCAATGCTCCCCAAAGAGGTACCATGTACCAGCCCTGATAAATGCAAGGATCCAAAGAGCTTTCTGGAGAAAAGGGAGACATGAAGATTCCATGCATGGGAAAGGCGGAGAAAGAATGTTGAACCACCACACCCTTTCCAAAGAACCTTTTACTCTATGCAATAAGTCAATCTCCATTTCCCAGCTATTCGCATTATAATATCTGACCTGCTTGCTACTATTTCTGATGGCACTTTCTGTTCACACAGATGATTTTCTCTGCCTTCCCTTCCCTCTGCCAATTACCTAATGATCTGGAAACTCCATTCAAATTTATGAGGGAGTTCCTATTTAAGAGGCCCCTACCGTGAATTATTCAATTTCAGTGCAAATAATCACTCCCTAACTCATCTGTTCAGATCTACCTAAACGATTCTATTGAGAAATATCTTGATTTTACTTTGTTTCCTCTCCTGCATCTTCTCCAAAGAATTCAAGGTACTAAAGGAAACAGTTCATTTAACTCACTTCCATTCTGCCCCACCATTCACCTCCCCAGTGGGAGAAGTGCCCGATGTATTATCTCTGCTTTACACTGAGCAAATAATCACAGAGCAAATGATGGAGACAAAGATTACTGCAGGGAGACCATCTTGCAAACCAACACAGGCTTGCTCTTCCCAACTGATGTCCGAGTCTTCAGATCCCAGCTAGATCCCCACAGGACTGCCCTCCAATTAAACGTAAGAAACATCTCTAATTATGCCTTACAGGCAAAGCACTGTGCCAAGAACTGTGGAAAAAACACATACACAGCCCACACACAACACACACACCAAGCCCTTTAAAAGCTCACAATTTAGAAGGGGAAGAAGAGACATGACTGCAAGTTAGCTTAGCTCATGAAGGGTCTATTTCCTCATTGAAAGGGATGTCTCCTAATATCTCTTTAATTGTACTTTTTCAGGACTCTATTATTCTAACCGTGATACTTAGTGCAAGCCAATACGCATTAGGGTAAATGTCCAGGTAAGTAAGTATTATACAAACACAGAAAGGGAGAAATTAAATTCAGCTTTGCAGGGAAGGTCAAATTTAACGTTGCCTCTGCATGACAAGGAGCAGAAAGAGTACAGCAAAGACACAAAGGTGGGTTTCGGTGGAATCTGAAGACACAGAAGTGGTGGTGTTTGATGCCCAAGGAGGCCAACTGAAAGTCACTAAGAATTCTAAATGCAACTGGAAGTCTCTGGAAGCCCAGAGTGACATGACTCACCTTGTGTTTTTAGTGGAAGGACCAGTCGGAGCTGGCTCAAGTCCAGGCCAAAATAAGAGACGTGGCAGTGGGGTCAAACATGGGTGCCAAACAACAGAACTGACACATCAATCGAGCATGTGTGGGTGGGGAGCGAGAGCCAGAGATGACGACAAGCTTCTTATTCTGAGTGTCCGGGGGGCTGGAGGCTTCGGGCCAGGCAGGAGAACACACTGTGGATTGGGAAGGAACTGGTCCCTTCTGCTTGGACCATGTCGAGTTTGGAGTGCTCGTGGGACAATTTACACGTAAAGGCTGATAAGATGGGATTCTCAAGAGATCAAGCATAGAGGAGAGGAAAAGATTGTTCAAAGAAGGAAACTAGAGAGAGCATGAAAAGAAAGAGGCAAATGCACAAACTGTGGGAACACCTACATTTGAGGGTTGGAAAGGGAATCATGAGATAGAAAAGTGTTATGGGCTGACTGTGTCTCCCTACAAATTCATATGGTGAATTCCTAACCTCAGAATGTGACTGTATTTGGAGATAGGCTTTAAAGAGGTAATTAAGTTAAAATGAGGTCACGTGGGCCCTGGTTCAATATAACTGGTGTCCTTATAGGAAGAGGAAATCTGAACACAGACACACAGAAAGGAAAACCATGTGAAGATGCAGAGAAGACAGTCATCAACAAGCCAAGGACAGAGGTCAGGTAGCGAGCCTCCCCTCACAGCCCTCAGAAGGGACCATCCTGCTGACACCTGGGTCTTGGACTTCCAGGCTCCAGAACTGAGAGAAAACAAAAAATGTCTATAGTTTAAGCCACCCAGATTGTGCTGCTTTGTCACAGCAGCCCTAGAAAACTAATACCAAAATCTAAGACGTGAGAATATGCCAGCACAGTCCATTCAGGGGGCAGGTACTTAGGAAAAGCTTGGTGAACGGTGTCAAATATTGCCAAGTAAGAAAAATGAGGCCACCTCATTAGATTTTAAAGTGAGGATGTCTGTGAGCTTTGAAAAGCAAGTTCATAATGTGTTAAGTACCTAAGACTTAATATCACAGGGACCAACCGTAGGGTTGGCCAACAACAAAGAGCTAAGGGACAAGCCTCAAGTCAAGTGAACCAGTGAGAGCAGCAGGGACAGACCCTCATTTTCAGAAGCTTTGCAGTAAAGAGGGGCGTGAAATGAGATGGTAGCCTGGGGAGGCAGCCAGGTCAACCAAAGGTTTGGGGAGACGTCTGTTTATCAGCTAAGGAAAGGCAGATTTGAGATTTGAGCTGAGGAGAAAGGAAAACTGATAAGATTAATGGCAGAGCCATGTTGTCCTTGTAAACAAATAAGGACACTTCTTTCTTAGAAACAGAAAGAAAAAAAGAAATTTTGAAGTAGAAAGGATGAAGAGTGTTGAAATCAAGGGAAGAGGTGATGGAGTCCATACCTTCAATCTATCAAAGTCATAGGCAAGGTCATCTGAGGGGAGTAGAAAATTCAGAAGAGTAGAAGAGATTTGGGAAAACAGCCATAGTGAAGAGGACAAGAAATCAGTTAAGGTTTCAAAAGAAGGAGTAGTAAAAATAATTTAGGGCCCAAGTGTAGTTGAATAACATAAAATTTTAATGGAATCAATTTAGCTCACTGAGCACTTGAAAAAGTAAATGGTTAATGTTATTCTAGATGGAGGGTTGCAAAGTGAATACAGCAACAGGCCAGGGAGGTCAACAGGTACAGGGATCTGGGGAATTCAGAAATGAGATTGGATTCTAGAGTAGGCTTGCTAATGGCCTCTGAAGAGACAGCCATTGCAGGTTGGAAGTCAGAGAGAAGCATTGAATAGTTATCCAAAAGCAGAAGCAGCAAACGACCATGAGCCAAAATCCAGGCCACCTCTGTTTTTGTAAATAAAGCTTTATTGCAACACAGTCTGCTCATTCATTTACATCTTGTCTATGGTTGATTTCTGGCTATAATCACAGAACTGAGTAACTGCAACAAGCACCGTATGACCTACTACAAAGCTTAAAATATTTACTATCTGCCCCTTTAAAAAAAAGTTTGCTAAACATTAAGCGAATGGCTATAGTGTGAAAATGAGGTGGCAACACCAGGCCAGGAGAAGAGAGGGAGCACCAAGACCAGGCCAGCTGATAACCAATGAGCCATCAGGCAGCCCAGCCCATGATCAAGGACAAAGCAATCAAGGCGAGGACTGGACTCAGGAAATCCAGCCCAAAGAGCAGACCTGAAGTGACAGAGAACTCAGGGGGTCCCATCTCTCCACCAGGTGTGGAACCCCCACTGAGACTCCCATTTGGGTAATGTGATCAATCTGAACAAACCCAGCAAGAACAAAACAGAGACTGCCGTGCTCAGAGCACAGCAGAGCCACAGTCGCAGAAGCCTCCGACGACACAGGTAGCCATCAAAGGAGGATTAAGACCAAACTGAGTGCAGTAGTAAAGTCTGTAAGTCAAATGCAGAACAGGTATCTCGTGCTTCCCGTACACGGGGATGCCCCAAATGACATTCCAACCTTACCCATTGTTGTGGCTTCTCTTTTTTGCGAGCTGGGGTTTGCCCACATGTGGGCCCATCAATTGACACATCTACAGAGAGCTAGAAAAGCAAAGCCTGGGGAAATAGGACAGGGCCAGGACGGACTCCAATGGTGTGAGGGAGAATCCACCCCGTGAAGGTAAAAGGGTGCTCTGAGAGGGGAACGTCGGAGTCTGCGTGAAAATGTCCGATGGAAGTTCTCTGAAACGACTAGTGCATCTGGACCATCGGCATTACAGAGGCAGTACAGCCTAGTGGCCTAAGAGCCTGGCTTCCAGAGCCATGAGACAAGCTTCACTACTCACTAGCCGTGTGACTTTCAGCAAGGTACTTAACTTCTCTGGGGTTTGGCATCCTCATCTACACAAATGGAGACAATAATGGCATCTACCTTACCTCCCTGGGTTGTTGAAGGGATTCAATGAGTTAACATATGTGAAGTACTTAGAAAGGAGTACTTATATAACCATTAGCTATAATTATACTGCCTCAACCTTTACGCTAACTTCCATGTGCCCCTAAATCTTTTCCTACTCTATTTTAAAGACTTGATCTTCTGGGACAAAATACACCCGCCCTGAGAATGCAATGTCCCCTTCACTCTCTGAGCCTTCATGTGAAGCAAAGCATGAAGAGATAGGCAGGAAATTGTTCCCGTCAACACTGACATGCTGAAACAGGTGCCCTCAGTTGAAAAAAAAGCAGAAGGAAAGGTTCCAACAAAATAGAATCTATTAGTCATCACATGCTGAACACATCACATCTAGGTGATAAATGCCAAGAGCATCAATTAGGAACTATTCTTACAACAGGTTTAAATAATCATCATGACATCAAAAAACCTATATGTCAAGAGTGTTCTTTATTTGTTTCGATGACAGGATGAAAATATTTGGGGTGAAAACAGTAAATGTAATTATTTTGCATCAGGTAGGGCAGCCTGCATTAGCATCCCACCTGGGAACAAGCTACTGAACATCTGTCAAGGTGTCAACTCCAACTGCAGAAGCAAAGAACTTCGTCAAGCTCCTGTGCAGTTAACTAAAGTTGGCTGGAGGAAGGCGATGGAAAATCACAGGTATAATTAACAACCAAGTCTCCCGATTCACAGGCGCTTTTACTCTGACTACATCGTCTGTCTTTCTGGGTGCCTCTGTCTCCAGATTCCCCTGCATGGGGAGCAGCAGGGGTTCCTTCTCCCCAAGCCTGATCCTGCCATGCCCCTCCTCCTGGTCTTGAGTCCTCAGCAGCCCTGGCCTGATGATTTGTGACTCTGGACCAATCAGTTTCCTCCCTTTCAAAACTAGGGGGTTTAGACTAGATAATTGGTGAAGTCCCTTGCAGCTCTCCGAGCCTCTGATTCTGACTCTATAAATGCTGACCAGGGGCAGGAGGATGTCTGGATTCTGAAAGACAGAGAGGTGCAAGTGATTTGTAGTCATGATTCTAACTTTTGGGCTCCAATACTAGAGCAATAATGTTTAAATATCCAGAGATGAATTTTTAATGAACATTTAATTCATCTGTTCTTCATAATATTAAAGAGGGAGGGGGGAGGCAGGGTCTGGGCTCATTGTTCTCCAACCCTACCCTGAATGAACCATTGCCATGAAAAGGCAATGGTTCCAGAAGCCTTTTATGTGAAGCCAAACAGATCAGGAACCTGATTCTCCTGCCTGGGCCTTGCCTTCCCCGTGTGGCCTGTGAGAAGCATCAGGAGAACCTGGAGCTTCTTAGAAACGCAGGCTCCAGGCCTGCTCCAGACCTGGCATCAGAATTCGCATTTGCACAACATCCCTCGGGGACTTGCAGGGTACTTCAGTTTGAGAACAGCTGTCTAGAGCCCAGATTCTCAAAGGTGACTGTAGAGTGTACTGAATCACCTGGGGGTCTGGGTCCCATCACTCCCAAGAATCTGCTGTCACTTTCCTATGATGTGGTGGGGCACTGGGACATTTTTAAGGCTCCTCAGAGGATTCTAATGCATAGCAAAGTTTGAGAAACACTGAGCTAGATTCTCCACTTCTGGTTCTAAAACTCAAATCCAGGGTCAACTGACTTCCCTCTGGAAAGGTCTGTGTCACCCTTCCCAAGAAGAGACCAGGATCACCCCCTAAAGTTCCAAGTGATAATGGGTCACCATCCCGAATCAGAACCTGCCTCTTATGTTTACATTCACGCCTGAGGTTACTCCCTGGACCTCTAAGCTCCTGCACGGTGCTCACTCCAGAAGAAAGCCATCTTTTAGCTTTTAGCGCTCTCGCTCTCTCTCTCTCTCTCTCTCTCTCTCTCTCTCTCTCTCTCTCTCTCTCTCAGCAACTGCACCATTTCAAATCAGAGTACACAACTTTCTTTTTCAACAACACCTTTCATTCAGAGATCCCAAAGTACATGGACCCCAGGGCAAGAGGCCAAAACGGGAGGAAGTAGAAGACTCCATGACAATGCCCTTGTTTGGTCCCTCTTGGAGTGCAAGACTCTGAGTCAGCCTGCATGATAACTAAAAATGTAAGGCTATGATGTCTGAGTGAGGACCCACTGACAGTATCTGCCAGTATTTGTATTTCCCTCCTTTTTAATTTTGTGATCCTTCCCCTGTGATTCCTGCTCTTTGAGGGCCCCACAGATTCCATGCCTCTGGGTTTTTGAAAGAAGCATTTATTTCTCTGAGTGAGAAGTAGAGAGATTTGATATTTATTAAAAGATAAAACAGAAACCAAGCTGGAATACATCAGTACTTGGAGCTACCAGAGCTCAGAAGCAGGTTAGCATCCTCGCAACTAACTTAAGAGTTGGGTCTGGGAGTGAAAAGAGGACCACCAGCCTCAGCTGAGAGATGATCCATCCTCAACCTGCTGCCACATGAAGGGAAGGGGTTGGGGACAACCCACAAAACAGACTTGAAAACTCAATCCCCAGAAGAGATCTTTCTAGGTCTACATCCATGAGTTTGACCAGACAAAAAAAGTAATTCAACTAGTTAAAGCAATTTCACAAACTTGGAGTCTGCTCCTTTTTTTTTTTTTTTTAAAGATTAGTCTATTGATTTTGAGAGAGAAAGAGGAAAGGAGAGGGAGAGAAAGATAGAAACAGCAATGTAAGAATGCCACATCAATAAGTCCACTGCCTCCTCCATACCTCCTACCAGGGATCAAGCCCAAAACCCATACATGCGCCCTTGATCGGAAATCAGGAATGGAACCAGCAGCCTCCTGGAACATGGGATGATGCCTAACAACTGAGCCATATCAGCGAGGGCAAGTATGATCTTTCATGTAGAAAGTGTGCTTATCTTTGAGGGGCAATGGAAGGTGGAGATTTCAGGTAGTGCATCACATGCCTCTGTGGTTCCCATCACCACAGGCTAACCTGGATCCTGGGCAAGTTACCCAGCTTTGTGGCATCTTCGTTTCTTCATCTGTAAAATGAGAAAGTACTAATAATCAGAGGAGGATGAATACTTGTTACTTCCTGCTGGATATGGAATGTGTATTTATGTGACTGTGTGTAAAATGAATTGACCACCTTAGACCAGATTAAACAGCAGAACAACCGGCTTTAAGGACAAGCCATAGGAATGCTGGAGGCTGACATACTACATCAATGTGTAGTACAGATGTTTGGGACTTTCCTCCCAGGCTATAAAGATGTTTACACAGTAGTCATGCCTGTTATCAGTACACAAACAGATTACAATTTTACAGAATGAATGAACAGCTCAAACACCCTCCCATTTTTTCATCAGCTTCAGAGCGCTTTTCTAATTCTTGGGTTTACCAAAACAGATACATTTTCTGACAACACAGAGCCACTGTGGAGTATAGGGAAGAGGTTCTAGGGTGAGGAAAACGACTGTTTGACAGAGTGCATGTCAGTTACTCCTGCGGTCCTCATTTTTCCCATCTGTAAAATGAGATAAGCCTGGTTCCTGCTCCCCCTTAAACTCCATGGTTCTATTACTTTATAACCATTCTCTTCTAAGCACATATTGGCTCTTCTCTTCATCAAGAAAGGATGTAATTAAAATAATGATGAGAAAGTAGTAATTCTGCTGAATCACATAATGAGACCAATCTGACACTGTTCAATTACCCTAACACTGAGTTTCATTCCCAGCACCAGCCTTACACCCCGTCTGCATGGTGAGACCACACAGATGTACAGCTCTTCCCAAACACAACAACGGCTCTAAGGAACACTTCACTGAAGGTTTTTCCTTTCCTGTTTTCAAAGGATAGTACTCCACTGCAATAAATATGTCACCAAAATAATTAGCTAAGCTCCCTAATTTGCACTTCTGAGCTTCCATATTGGCTAACTTTAGTTAATGAAACACTGCAAGTGGTTTGTAATCATGTACCAACTTCTGGGCTCCAATGTTAGAGCAATATATTTCAATGCTCAAAAAGGAACATTTAATGAATATTTAATTGCTCTATTCTTTATAAGTATAAAGTATGCTTTCAGTGAACATTCTGAATACTAAAAACACAAGATGCAGCTTCTCCTAGCTAAGCTGTATATTCAAGTTTCCTAATACTTTGATTTAAGGGGGGAAGGTCATCTAGGTTTCAAGCTGTAGAGGAAGGAATTTTGTTACAACAACATTCCAAAATCCTTCAACAAAATACAGATGTACTAACACTAGAGGCCCGATGCACGAAAATTGTGCAAGAGTAGGCCTTCCATCCCCTGGCTGCCAGCACTGATTTCCCTCTGGCACTCGGGACCGGGCTTGCCTCGCAGCCCCGGCTTCATTGGGAAGGTCGTCTGGAAGGACATCTGGTCTAATTAGCATATTACACTTTTATTATTTAGGACATTTGAAATGCATAGGAAAAGAGTCTAACAATATATGTACAGAATGGTAACTGTCTGGGGAATGAGAGAGCAGAGAAGTGCTAACACTTTTTATGTAACATTTCTGTATTGCTTTAATTTTTTTTTTTAATATATTTTATTGACTTTTCACAGAGAGGAAGGGAGAGGGATAGAAAGTCAGAAACATCGATGGGAGAGAAACATCGGTCAGCTGCCTCTTGCACACCTCCAACTGGGGATGTGCCTACAGCCAAGGTACATGCCCTTGCCGGAATCGAACCTGGGACCTTTCAGTCCGCAGGCCGATGCTCTATCCACTGAGCCAAACAGGTTCGGCATGTATTGCTTTAATTTTTTTTAATTTGCTTTTGTAACTAAAAATATTTTTAAGAATCAAACAAAGAACCACCCATTGGGGTAGCTGGTGCAAAATATTTCCAGAAATAGAATGGCAGGAAAAAGTGCTTCGTAGATATGCTTCTTACAATACCCATTAAAGACATTTGTGGTCATCAGTGTCTGCATTTTCAAACAATTCTTTTCTGAGTATAAAATAAATATGTGCTCATTTTCAAAAAATAAAAATAAAAATCATTCAAAATGCCAACATCTTTGAACAAGCAGTATGAACATTTTTAGACCACTGATTGTCATTATTCTAAAATGTGGTTTTGTCAGTACCCACACTTAATTGCTACATTAGAAACCACTAAATTAAGGTTACCAAAGCATTTTTTCTCCATCTGTTACTCTTAAACATTACATGTTTCATTTTACACTCTAATTAAGACTCGTTTTACTGTACCAAGATAGTGCATACAGAATGCAAATCTGCTGGTATGGATCTTTCGAAAACATGTTTAAGTCACTCACTCTCCCATTTAAAACCCTCCAGTGGCTTCCATCAAATTCAAATTCTACATGAGATTCCCCATGAACTAGTCCCTAGTTCTCTAAACTCAACTCTTGCCATACCAGCCTCCTTCCTGTTCCTTTAATGCAACCAGTCTGTTCAGACTTCAAGACCTTTGCACTGGGTGCACCCACTGCTGAAAGTTCTTCTCCAGATCTTCCCCCTGGCCCACTCTCCTTAAATAGGGCTCTTGGTGAGCACTCACTGCACCTGTCTCCATCAGATCATCTTATTTTATTTTCCATTTATTGTCTTGTACCACCAGAATACGAGTGTACCGCCTCTGTCTAATTCACTTTTTCCCCAGTACCTAAGCAGGAGATGCATAATAAATATTGGCTGAATGGATGAAAATGTACTCACAGCACACAGATATGTGGGGCATGAGATAAAGTAACTACTTAAATAGTCTTATTGATAGCAACACAGCCCCTTAATGAGACTTTTAAAAATAGGTCATCACCTTCTCCACAGACTGATCAGACAATGCTGCCGTAGCCCTGCGGGGGGGGGGGGGGGGGGGGGGGGGGGTGTGAGTTATTTAGTCTTAGCCACAGTTTCTTTTTCTTTTTTCACAGTTTCATTTTTTATCCACCTCATTACCTAAATCAGAAACCCAGGAGTCACGCTGTACCCTTCTCTTTCTCCACTCCTACATCAATTAATCAAGAAGTCTCACCAACATCCCTTCCTGTGGAGGACATGCCCAACTTCTAAGTCACCTTGTTTTCACAGGATCATTCACATCTTTCAGAAAACTACCTCTTCCCATTCCAATATTTCAGAAAACTGCTATTAAACATGCAAACCCAAAGCTATGCCAAGTGGACATTTTCCTCTGTGCATTTGAATGTAACCAAAGAATATGATAATGATGGTGGTGGTGGTGGTGGTGGTGGTGGTGGTGGTGATCATGATGATGATGGAGGAAGAGGAAAAGGCTGGAGATCATTTGCTTCCAAACTATTGCCTGAGAGAAACCGTGGGCCATTCCTGCCACCAATATCCCCTCTGCCTAATTCCTGTCTGCTCCAAGCCTGGCTCTTCAGGCGTGTCTTCAGTCCTGTGAGTGCCCATCAAGACTGCTAATACATTCTCTTTGGGTTAGTTGTTATACAGAGTTGGTTTCTGTTGCTTGCAACCCAGGAACTCTGAGAATTGTCCTGTTTGCCCAATCCATCTCTTCTGCTCCACACCCCCTGGCCTCAGCACCAGCCACCTCACTGGTATCCACACCGCTGGATTTATTGTCAAATCCATTCTCTACGGGGTCCCCCACAAGTCTTACCTAAAATTCAAATCTGACCATGCTGTTCATCCCCTAATGGAGAAATGTGGCAGCTCCAGTCCTGACCAAAGACCTCCATCTATTATTCTAGCTTCTTCTCTTGTCACTCTCTGCCTCGACCTGTAAGCTCCAGGAACTCCAAACTACCAACTGCTTCCCCATATTCTCTATATGTTTTCTTACCTCTCTCCCTGTGCCCACTCTGTGTCCTCTGCATGAAATACCTGTTTAAGGCTGACCACTTCCTAATCACCCTTTAAGCTCAGCTCAGACATCACTTCCATCCTAAGCTAGCTGCCTGCTGTCTCTGCTCACCAATATGTGCCCCAATACATGGTCTGCCTTCCCCACTCTGCTGTGTCATATTTATCTCAATATCCATACCACATAACAGGCACTGAATACATTTTGTTAGATAACATATAAATTAACCACTTAGTAGATGATCTTGTTTAAATGATTAAAATCATACTTCACTTTAAAAGCCGCAGGTCAGCTGCAACCACTGTGTTTTAATTTTCCATCTTTCTAACCACATTCGGAATTACTCTGAAACCGAATGACTGAGGGATCAGCCTAGGCTGCCCATCTTGAAGACGGTTTCATCGCTTGAGATCCAGGGCACACATTTTTAACAGGAAGCGGAGGCTATTGTTCACTGAGCTGCCTAATGGTTCTTCATCATAAAAGGATGTTTCAGACACTCTGCCTACATTAGGTGAAGCCTCCAGTGAAGGGCAACGATGCCACCCACCCCATACTAATGTGAGTACACAGATAGGGAGTATGCAAACAAACAAGAAGTAGCCCATAATCAAACCAAATCTGGCCTGGCACCTCACAAGGCTGGGATATGGGCACCCCTGGGGGGCAGGGCCTTCTCCCCTGACCCACTGCACAAAAGCCCAGCTCCTTCCGGAGCTTGAGCTTCCTCATCAGGAACGAGGAATGAGACGCTGACCTAGATTCACTCAGCAAACACAGACAGGGCACCCACGATGGGTCTGACTCTGAAAGAGGCACCAAAGGTCAAAGGTGACTAAAATATGCTTCAGATCATAAGCGGCCATGTGGAAAGAGCCCGGGACTTGGAATCAGAAAGCCCAGCCTCTTAGAATCAAACCATAACCCTGCCTCTCCCTCACAAGCTATGCAGCCCCAGGAAACTTATTTAATCTAAACTCCCTTAGCATCCGCTTCCAAATATGAAAAAATGAGGATTATGTGAGCTCAAATGTGTGAGAGCGTCTTGCAGCAAGCAGAGGCTCCGACATATGAATAAAGAGTGTCTTCAAAGACCTGAAATGTCCAAAGTTCTATCAGAGCCAGAATCTCTCTCCGCATAAGAACTAGCGGCCTTTCTGCCACCCAAGAGCACTGCACAGGGGCTGGTGGTGGGCTGGGCTGGGCTGGCAAAGCCAGAAACCTCTCTCACTGGCTGGTGACCTTGGAGCACACTGTCCACTCACTATGGAAAGGAAATTTCTAGACTGGAGCCCAACACTCCCCAGTATTAAGCACTGATCAGAGCCCTCCCACCGTGGAGATCAATGTTCAGATCAACCAAGCAGCTGTCATACACACACACACACACCCTCCCTGCATGCCAATCCCCACCGCCCCTTAAGAGTGGTATGTCTTCATCAAGCCATGCCCATCAGTTCCTCCACAGAACCAGCTGAATTAAATTATTTTCTTTCTGAAAAGCCCTTACTCTGCATTCTCACGGAAGGCCTGATTACTGGCAATAGTTACATTCTGAGTTCAGAGAAAGGTGATCATTCTAAGAGGATTTAGCGCTCCTCCAATAAAATAGCCTAGGGATTGGGTTTCCTACGAGTTTTGTTTTCATTACTCCACTTGGATAGATCCAGTAACCAATGTCAGTGTCCTAGACCAGCTTCTCAGGAAACATAGCAGTTCTCCAGGCAGCTGGTGCCATGAAAAACCCACAGGTCTGCAGTGGACTCAGCAAGGAGGGCCCTGCTGCTGAGGGGACGCGGCCCAGAGCACCCACAGGGCACTCATCAGGGCCACCACCAACTAACTGCCTAAGGGACTAGCAGCGCCCGCTGTGCAGCTCAGGAGCCCAGCAGTGAATCCTGAGCTGGGTGCCACAGGGAGCTGCAAGCATGGGGGGGGAAATAGGGGGGGGGGGCTCAGCTGCCATCTAGGCTTCAGGCAAAGCCTCCAATAAATAAAATGGGACTCCATCGACACTCCTCCTCCCGAGATGAAATTAAAACCACCAGCAAGCCAAGGAGAGCTGCAGTCAGGCTTTGATTTGAAGGAAGAAAAAAAAAAGAAAGAAAAAAAACCTGTCCTGCTCTAGCCTCCAGACAATTTCACACCAAGTGGCTTTAAAACCCTTTCCAAAGCTCTGATGCCTGACTTGAAAAAGAGTTTATCTTTTTTCACTAACAGTCTGCGGTTAAAGAAGCAGAATGTGGAAATCCTGGGTTAAGAGTGTTCCCATTTGCGCTCCTCCAACAAACGCTGGGTGTGTCTGGACATACAGGGGGCAGAAATGTCACCATTCTTCCAGAGATCACCTCGCCTCTAGCACGAGGCTGCTCTTATTTCCTCTAGAATGTAATTATTATTCAAACTAATCAGGCTTCGCGACCCCACGTAGCCACACACAGTCCGCAGTGAGCCCAGGTTAAGTCTCCTTTCTTCTGCGGAAAAACAGGCTCAGGGGCTGGGATGGCGCCCCGGTCTTGGCACCCAGGGAACTGCAGTCGCTGTTTCACCTGGGCTAAGAGCGGGAACCTGGGCAATGGCAAGGAAGGCGCCTTCCTCACACACTCCTCCCCAAACCAAAAAGAGCTGTGGACGCGCCGCGGCGGGGCGGGGGACACAGGGAGCACAGGGCGCACGTGGCTGGCGCCTCGGAGGCGAAATGAACGAACCTCGATCCACCCTCCGTACCACCGTCCTGTAGGTGAGAGGCGCTCCGCTCGCCCTGGCCCCAGAACTACCTGCTGCCTAGGAGCCCTGAGGCCAAGTCTGAGGAAGTTCACTCCTGGTGGCGGCCAGTCCGGGGAGGCTGCAACACGAGTTTCAACCCAAACTACCCTGAGAGCCGGCGCCTGCCGCTGCCCAGGCGCCGGACCCACGGAGCTGCTTGATGCCCAGACGCCAGCTGAGCATCAGCAGGTCCCAGTCTGGGCTGCCAGAGGCCTCCCCGGTTATCCCGAACTCCGCAGGGCCCGGACCCCATCGGGTGAAGGCGAGGAGCGTGCGCCCAGGCAGGCGAGCAGCCCGCGCCAGGGTCTGGAGGTGGAGAGAAGCCTGCTCCCGCCTCCCGCCTCGCCTGATCGCCATGACTCCCGGCTTCCCAAAGACCTGGAAGCCGTGCCGCCTGCCCTCCCACCTGGGCTGCGGTTCGGATTCCCTGCCCTACCGTCCCTTCCCTCCGCCCTGGCGCCTGGCCCCCAGCCTACAGCCGGCACAGTTCCGGGACACCCAAGTGGGACACCTATGGACCTTTCCCAGCCCCACGTCCCCGGGCGGCGTCCAGGAGCCACCCCAAGGGAGAGCAAGGTGGCTCGGGAGAGCTGGGATGCCCCCTGCCCGGGCCAACAGGTATGGAGGCATTGTCGGCCACCTGCCCGCCCAGCCCACTTCGGGGAGAGGGGCCCGAGACAGCCGCGGGCTTTGCGCACCCAGGAGAGGAGAGGGGTGAGAACGCAGGGGAAGGCGAGGGCAGGAGACGAGGAGAGGGGGCGAACGGGTGGTGGCACTCACCTCTCGCAGGGCCAGGGCCGGCCGCGCGGGCCCACAGCCCTGAAGCCCGGGTTCCAAGGCGCGGAGGTGCTGGGCTAGGGGGCTCCCTAAGAGGCCCGCAGGGAGGGGGAGGCGCGGATTCGGGCGCCGGCGGGCAGCTCTCGCCGCACACTCACACACCCAGCCAGTGGCCGCGTCCCCGCGCCGGCATCCTCGCTGCCGCCGGCTCCCACGGCGCCCCAGGCCGCTCCCCAAGCGCGCGCCGAGCCAGCGCGAGTCCCCCGTCGGCTTGGAGCACTGTCTGGGCGCGTGCCTCCCTGTCCTTGTCCTCGGCTCTCCCGTCTGGGGATCGCGTGCCCCGCACCCTGCCCGGCGCGCTCCTCTACCCCTCCCGCTCCCGCTGGCCGTGCAGAGCCCCAGCGCGCGGGCTCAGCCCATGTGCGCGGCTGCCTCGCAGCGCCCGGGAGCCCAGTGGCCGAGGCCCCGCCGGAGTTGCGCGCCCTAGAAACTCCATGCAGCTTCGGCCTCCTCCCCAGCTCCTCCCCGCCGAGCCCCCCCACGGGGCCTAGAGGCTGCCTGCAGCGCCCGCCCCACTCTGCCTTCGCGCGCGCCGGGAGCCGGTATTCAGGGCTCGGCTCGGCAGCCCGCGCCGCGCTTCCCCGAGGGTCGGGGAGCCCCCACCCCCACTCCGTCGCCTTGCCAATAACCAAGCTCCCTTGGTTTCCAGGCAGCGCAACCTGAGGAACGCCTTGGCGCGCGCGCACTCACACTCGCGCGCGCGCGCGCACAGGCACACGCGGGGGGCAAGCTGGAGCTTGGCAGACGGTCCTCCTTCCTTTCCTACCCAAAGAAGCTGCCCACGTTAACTCCGGCAAACTGCTGTTCTTCTGTATTGGACTACTCACACACACCCCCCCCCGCCCCCCATCTTAACTAATTCATCCCCGGCGCCCACAGCCCTGGACCACAATCCCACCTGCGTCTTCGCTGGGGCTGCAGAAATGGGTGGAAGAGGTGGAAGCTCTTCTGCTTGCCCACCCCTCCTGTCTAGGGAGGCACGTTTGGGGCCACTGCCCGTCCATCTCCAAGGTCAAATAGATTTGATGAGAGGAAGAGGGTGCTTGGGCACAGGTGTAAGCTAGGGATCTTAAAGACTATCTGAAACCTGCAGGGCGCTGACCTCTATCAAGTCCATTCGCAGACCCCTTTTTTCTCTCTGCCCCATGTCTAAAGGGCAGCATAGTTGCTTAAGAGGCTCCAGTCACCATCCCTGGTCCCCACCTGCCTACCTCTCATGTGCCCAGAAGCTGACAGAATGCACAGCGAAGCGAATGTTTGTGTTGCAAGTAAAAACGAAAATAAAAATAGCAAGATGGTTCTCAGACCGTCCCACAGACAAAGTCAGAAGCCTGCCCGTTCCTTTCTGCTCCTCGCTGAGTGTACCAAGGCAGAAGGGACACCCACCTGGCTGGAACAGGAGGGTCTTTCCTTTCAGCACCCTTCTTTCCGGGGTCTCCCGTCTCTTGCCTGCTCTAGGTGGCAGAACGACTGCTCACCAGCTCAAACGACTCCAATTCGCAAAATCAAAGAAAAGCTACAGCATAGAAATTCTTACACCAATCGGAAACAAAGCAGGCATTACTGCCACAAGCATGTCATGCAAACAGCTCAGCTATCTCCTCTCTGCTGGCTGGTATACCTACCAAGGGAATGTGGACACTAGCACTGCCAGCCAGTGGCACAAGTTAATCAGGTCCCCTCCTTATCTGGGCTTCCTGGCTTGCTGCCTGGGAGTGGTTCCTGAGATCCCTCAATACCACTGTATCACACCTTTGTCGTTTAGTGTTTGCTACCCTGAATTCTTACTGTTTTTTCTTGTACCAGCTCAAGTCCCCAAGTTAGCTAATAACCTTTTGAGCCACTGACTGAGTCTGATGGACATAGTTCAGAGATGTGCACAGAAGGCATTTCCAGGGGTTTCCATGACAGGTTGTGGGCAGATGAATTGAGAGAGTGGGTAGGGTCTCAGTATGATCTTTCCCTCTGATCTCTTAGTTTGGATGAAAGCTGCATCTTCTAACAACCGGTTGTTTATGTAACCAATTGTTTGTCACTTTATGCATGACAACTGTGTCACCAAAGTCCTTTGCCAGTCCATATACACACATGGTTAACCAGGGTGGGACACATCTGGCAGAAGCTCTCTGCTCTCACTGCCTGTATGAATTTGGGCAAGTTGTTCTCTCTAAATCTCAACTATCCTCATCCGTAAAATGGGAATAATTATACTTAACCCCCATGATTGCTATGATTCATTGTGATAACATGAATAGCAGTTCTCTCAGCTAACTCAGTTTCGGGCATAATATAAGCTTTCAATAAATGTGGGCATTATTGTTGAGTAACTGACACATATCAAAGACATTTCTGGAGAATGGGGGGAGGGGGGGAACCAAGGATATTAAGCTCAAGAGATCTCAAGAACTAGAGAAGCCAGGTATCAAACTTTGGTGAAAATACCAATTGGAGCTTCCTGGTCCTCACCAAGTATGATGATTTTGAGACTTCCATATTAAGGAAGTTGCAGGTTCACAGGCCCTGGTACTCTTGCTCCAACTTTCATTCTTTGTTCAATATACATTAATTAAGGGTCAAAATATGTCAGCTCCTTCTTATTAAAATGCCAAAGACAAACTTGTACCAATTGTAAGAATGGAAGCTCAAGTAATCCTAAAACAAAATGGGGGTGGGAGGAGTTTCCCTTTATTATACATTTGCAGCTGGATTTAGCATAAGTAGTCTCTCCAACCCAGAAAAAAATCAGCCCTCCATAAGACAGTTAGAAATTAACTTTGTTCAACCACCTGCCTCTAGCTTTGGGACTCAGAGGTACACAAATCAGACACCTGGACAAATTGCTACCTTATCACACAGTAATAATTTTCTGGCATGGCCAAAGTCATTCTTGTCTTTACCTCTACTGTTCCCCTAACCTTCATTCTTTTGTTTTGCCTTTAGTAAATAAATCTACTTCCAAGACAGCCAAGGTTAGAGAGTGATGAAGTGGTGTGCGATATTCTGAACAGAAAGAGGCAAAAAAAGAAAAATCATGTGGGCAAGCATATGTTAGGGAGTAACGTTTTTCATGTAGTCCATTAAATACAGAGTATAGAATGCTTTGAATTCTTTCCAATAGACATCTTTTACTTTGAGGCAAGAGGTTTAGAATGCTGTTAGGCAGCGACAGATAACCAGAACAAAATCCGGTATCTGGAAGTAGAGGGCTGCTGTAACAAAAAGTTAAAACATGGTTTTGGGATTGGACACTGGGGAAAAGCTAAAAGTTTCTTGAAAGAGCCTTATTGAAAGATGCAAGATAACAGAAGACTCTTGCGGAGGGGGGCAGGGGAAGCCCTGAAGAACACCAAGAAAACTGTTCATGGAAGCTGGAGAAAAGAGTATCTGAGTCACATACTGGTAGGACAGTTAGCAACGCTGTTGCCTCTCCTTATGCGACAAAAAAAAAAGGATACCTAATGAATTCATGGATCTGACTGGGGAGAGTTCCAGGATGAATGAGAAAGAGCAAACTGTGTTTTTCTAGTTGCCTATGCTAAGAGACAAGTGGAAATGAGTTAAAGAAGAAACTACTTTGTTTTTTTAGTAGGACTTAGAGGAAATAGAGAGAACCAAGACGTTCTGGGTTAGAAAGGATAACTTTATCATTCTACTATCTCCAAGCAAAAACTTCAAATCCAGAGCAGTAAAATGGGATCTCTGTAGAAAGATTAAGCTACTGGGTCCTTTGTTGAGACTTCACACGTATCTGAGAGCATTCCCAAAAGGGCTTCTGAGGAATTTAGAGACATGGTCTCTCTGCAGCCTCGTGGGGGCTAAAGATAGAGAAGGGCCTGTTCTTAAAGAGATTTGTAAGTATGGCTTTTGACTAATAAGTGGATGTAATTTGAATCACAGGCTGCCTTCAATGTTTTTATTTTTTTTCTTTTAAAAAATATATTTCTTTATTGATTTCAGAGAGGAAAGGAGAAGGAGAGAGAGATAGAAACATTAATGATGAGAGAGAATCATTGACCAGCTGCCTCCTGCATGCCCCCCACTGGGGATCGAGCCCGCAACCCAGGCATGTGCCCTTGGCCAGAATCGAACCTGGGACCCCTCCATCCACAGACTGACGCTTTATCCACTGAGCCAAACTGGCTAGGGCATGCCTTCAGTGTTTTTAAAGAAAGTACACTAGTTTGGGAGTGAAGGGACAAAAACAGTGCAAAATGAAAGGAGACCTTTGAATCCCAATATAAGAGGCAATAAACACACTGTAAACAGGGACCACTTCTAATGGGAGAGGGTGAATGACTCAGATAGTGGAACCAAGAGCCCAAAAGGTGATGCCAAGAATCATTCCCAAAAAGCAGGACGGGGCCCTAATGAAGGAACTGATGACATTTTCCCAGATGGATTTTGAAGTTGCTATGAATCAGTGACTGCTACAAGAAATCCTCCATTACTGAATAGGGTGTCCATTACAGTTATATTTTTGCCTTGCTTGTGTATGTTGGGTGTTTAGAGAAGAGGAGGGAGGAAATAAATCATCTCTTTAGCTTACAGATCTTCATACTGAGAAGAACTTTACCCAGGGAGACTCACTCCCCGAACCTGCTTTAGACAAGCAGACCCAGGACCTCAGGCCCAAGCCTGGTTCCACAAGAAGATGAGAATTTTTGAGGTTTTTGGATGCTTCTGCATTTGTTTTCATGTTAGAATTTGTTTTCATTTGTTTTTACTATGATGAATTAAATACAACCACAAGCCCTGGCAAATACTGCTAAGTGGTTAGAGTATCAGCCTGAACACCTAAGCATAGTAGGTTTGATTCCCAGTCAAGGGCACATACCTGGGTTGCAGGTTTGATCCCTGGCCCTGGTCAGGACATGTATAGGAGACAACCAATTGATGTATGTGAGTGACGTGTGTCTCTCCCTCCCTCCCTCCCTTTCGCTCTCTCTAAAAATTCAATAGAAAAAAAAATCCTGCCGAGACCGGTTTGGCTCAGTGGATAGAGCGTCAGACTGCGGACTGAAGGGTCCCGGGTTCAATTCCGGCAAGGGCATGTACCTTGGCTGCGGGCATATCCCCAGTAGGGGGTGTGCAAGAGGCAGCTGATCGATGTCTCTCTCTCATTGATGTTTCTGACTTTCTATCCCTCTCCCTTCTGCTCTGTAAAAAAATCAATAAAATATATTTTTTTTAAAAAGAAAAAAATCCTCAGGTGAGGATGAACAAGTATGTGTATGTGTGTATATATATATACATATATATATATATATATTCATCCCATATAATAAAATGCTAATATGCAAATCAACTGAACGGCAGAATGACTGGTCGCTATGATGTGCACTGACCACCAGGGGACAAACACTCAATGCAGGAGCTGCCCCCTGGTGGTCAGTGCAATCCCACAGGGGGAGTGCCACTTAGCCAGAAGCCAGGCTCATGGCTGGTGGTGGGAGCCTCTCCCGCCTCCATGGCAATGCTAAGGGTGTCCTACTGCTGGCTTAGGCCTGCTCCCTGTCACTTGGACATCCCCTGAGGGCTCCTGGTCTGCAAGAGGGCGCAGGCCAGGCTGAGGGCTCCCCCTTATCAACACTGTGAGCTCACGAATTTCATGCACTGGACCTCTAATATATATATTTCTAGAAAAAAATAGGGTTAATACATAATCACAAAAGCTCAATTCATTAAGAAAATATAACAACTCACAATAAAGCTTTAAAACCTGTAATACTTTTCACCAATTAAATATAATTTTTTAAAAATACATGAAGCCCCAACCCATGAAGAAAACAACAAATCCATAAATATAGTGGGTTTTAACACAATTCTCTCAGAACGGACAAAATGTAGAAGACTTGTGGAACACTGACAAATAACTTGACTAAATTGAATATATAGATTACTTCATCAATAACTGCTAGACATACAACCTTTTCAAGTACACATGGAATATTCATAAAAGATAGCCCATAAATTGGGCCTCAGAATATAATGTAAAGTGTTGAGATTATACAGAATAGTCTCTGACTATAAGAGATATCTATTAGAAGTCAATAACAAGCTGAGACCGGTTTGGCTCAGTGGATAGAGCTTCGAACTGCGGACTGAAGGGTCCCGGGTTTGATTCCAGTCAAGGGCATGTACCTTGGCTGCAGGCACATCCCAGTAGGGGGCGGGCAAGAGGCAGCTGATCGATGTTTCTGACTTTCTATCCCTCTCCCTTCCGCTCTGTAAAAAAAATCAATAAATATATATATTTTTTTAAAAATGAAATCAATAACAATAAGATACCTGGAAAATTCTCAAATATTTTCTAAATAAAATACAGTTTTACATAAAGCAAAAGTCAATGAATGAATCACAGAGGGAGTTTGAAAAATTTTGAACCAAATAAAATAAAAACATAGTATTTTAAAATTTGCTGGATAGAGCTACAGCAATGCTTAAAGAAAAAATGGCCGCAGCTGGTTTTGCTCAATGGATAGAGTGTCATCCTGTGGACTGAAGGGTCCCAGGTTTGATTCTAGCCAAAGGGCACATGCCAGGGTTGTGGGCTCAGTGCCCAGTGTGGGGTGTGTAGGAGGCAGCTGATCAATGATTCTCTCACATCATTGATGTTTCTATCTCTCTCTCCCTCTCTCTTCCTCTCTGAAATCAATAGAAATATATTTTTTTTTAAAAAGAGGAAGAATTGAAGCTTAAGTGCTTACTTTAGAAAAAGATGAAAAGTTTAAAACAAATATTCTAAGATTTGACTTTAAAAAGCTGGGGGTAGGGGGTGAAATTAAACCCAAAGAAAATAGAGAAAAGGGGAAAAAAGAGCAGAAATCAGTGAAATAGAAAATGAACAATTTTAAAAATTAATGAAAATGTCAATATAATGGGTAGATCTCTATATAACCTGATTTTAAAATATGAAGAAAACAAAATTATCAATATTATGCAGTATATATCCTCAGGACATTACAAATTACAAATGAATGTTACAATTTTATGCCAGTAAATTTGAAAACGTATATAAAATAGAAAAAGTCCTTTAAAAATACAAATTGACAAAACATATCCAAGAAGAGATAGAAAATCTGAATAACTATATATCTCTTAAAGAAATTAATTAATAATCTCCTTTCAAAAACAAAAAGAAATCCCTTTATGCCCAGATGACTTTTCTGGTGAATCCTAACAAACATTTAATGAAGAACAACCACCAATCTTATTTTTAAAATCTTTCATAAAATAGAGGATGAGATGTCTCATCACTTTATGAGGCCAATGTTATCCTGTTACCTAAATCAAATAATTTTTACAAGAAAATGAATACAAATGCAAAGGCCTTAACAGTATATTAGCAAACCAAACCCAGCAATGCATAAAAAGAATACTATATCTTAAAATTTAAAGTTTTTCCAAGCAAACAAAGGTGGTTTAAATTTTTTTTAAATGAATCTGCGTAATTTATCATATTCAGAGAAGAAAAAAAATCATGCTCATCCTAATGCACGCACGAAGAGCACTGAACAAAAGTCCACACCTGTTCATCATAAACTCTCTCAGAAAGCAGGAAGAGAAGGGCACTCAATAAAGAACATCTACCAAACACTTACAGCTGGCTTCAGAACCAGTGGTCAAAGATTGAATGCTCTCCCTGTAAAATCAGGAACAGGGCTTCAACCGAACATTGGTTGGAAACTCCAAGCTAAAGGAGTGAAATAAGGCACTTAACAGAAGTAAAGTGCATGTATATTGGTCAGAAAAAAAGTAAAACTTTTTTTATTCAAAATCAACATGATTATGTAGAAAATCTTAAGGAATCTACCAATGAAAGCTGTTAGAAATAGTGACTTTAGCAAGGTCATGGAATAAAGATCAATACCAAAAATAAGCAATTGAAATATGAAATCTGAAAACTAGCACCATTCTCAATAGTATCAGAAACATGAAATATTAAGTTTAACAAGGGCAAGACCTGTATACTAAAAACTACAAAACACTGTTGCTCTGGCCAGCATAGCTCAGTGGTTACAGCATCATCCCATACACCAAAGTTCAATTCCCAATCAGAGCACATACCCAGTGTATATGTACATGTATATGGGGACTATAGGTTCAGTCCCCAGTCAGAACACATACAGAAGGCAACCCATTGATCTCTCTCTCTCTCTCTCTCTCTCTCTCTCTCTCTCTCTCTCTCTCTCTCTCTCTTTCTCCCTCTCTCTCTCTCTCTCTCTCTTTCTCCCTCCCTCTCCCTCTCCCTGCCCCTCTTCCTCTCCCTTATTTTCTCTCTGGAAAAAAAAAAGGCATTAAAAAAATACCATCTCCTCAGGTGATGATTAAACACACACACATAAGAACAATCATAAAAAAGGTGGAAGTAAATAGAGTTAAACCTTTTTCAGGTCCTTCCATCATATCAAAGCAATAAATATACTAACTTAGGTTATATGCCAGTGGGTCAAGGATACATGTGGCAATCTCTAGGATAATCAATAAAAGAATAATAAAACAATATCCTATCTAATAAAAGAGTAATAAACAAATTACTCTACCCAGCAAAGCTATCATTCAGAATTGAAGAGCTTCACAGACAAGAAAAAGCTAAAGGAGTTCATCAACACCAAACCAGTATTATATGAAATGATAAAAGGTATTCTTTAAGAAGAGGAAGAAGAAGAAAAAGGTAAAGATAAAAATTATGAACAACAAATGCATATCTATCAACAAGTGAATCTAAAAATCAAGTGAATAAAAAAATCTGATGAACAGAATAAACTAGTCAATATAATAGAATCAGGGGCATAGAAAAGGAGTGTACTGACAATTCTTGGGGGGAAAGGGGTGTGGGGGTGTGGGAAGAGACTGGACAAAAATTGTACGCCTATAGATGAGGACAGTGGGGGGGTGTAAGGGCAGAGGGTGGGGTGGGAACTGGGTGAAGGGGAGCTATGGGGAGAAAAAAAGAGGAACAATTGTAATAAATTGAACAATAAAGATTTATTAAATGTTTTTTAAAAGAATAATAAAAGAACATCCTATCTAATAAAATAATAATATGCAAATTAACCATCATTCCACTATACCCACAAGCCATGCCCACCAGCCAATCAAGAGTGAGTGTGCAAGATGGCTGCAGCCACAGAGCGAGTAGGAAGCTTGGGTTTCCCCAGCAATGGAGGAAGCCAAGCTTTCCACATGCCCTGGCCTGTCGTGGCCTCTGCTTAAGGCTACAAAGTTTCAATTACAGAAGATAAATAAATCCCAGATACCAGGGCCTCCACAGGGGAAGGCAATTGGGAGGGACCAAGCCTGCAAAGGAGGGCAGTTGGGGGGAACCCAGGCCTGCAGGGGAGGGCAGTTAGAGGTGACCAGGCCTGCAGGGGAGTGATTAGGGGGTGATCAGGCCGGCAGGAAGAAGCGGTTAGGGGCAATCAGGAAGGCAGGCAAGTGAGCAGTTGGAAGCCAGCAGTCCTGGATTCTTCAATCAAGGGGTCCCAGATTGAAGAAGGTGCAGGCTGGGCTGAGGGACACACACCCCCATGCATGAATTTCATGCACCAGGCCTCTAGTATAAATAATAATATGAAAAAGTAATAATAAAAATACTTAATTTCACAAAGAGAAAGGGGAAATAGACAGATGAGATGAATGAAAAGTAAATAGTAAGATTTTAAATTGAAATCCAAATAAATCAGTAACTATATTCAGTATTACTAGGCTAAATATATGCTGACTTCAAGACAAAGATTGTTTGATGAGATATGAATATACAGATGTCCAACTAGATTTTGCTTATAATAAATATATTAAATATGAGAATTTTCAAATATGAAAGGATGGTATATGCAAACACTAACTGAAAGAAAGCTGGCACAAGTGTACTAATAGCAAACAGTGAAAAATTTCCCCTATTTGTCTCAATAGAGTACTTTATTTGCATCTTTTAATAATACAAATGTAGAAGTAGCTTGATGGAAAAGATCAGGGAAGAAATGTGAAAGCTTGGGCCTCTAAGTCTCCATTTCTATTGGCTTACTGTTTGTCTGTTTGTTTATAGATTGAAGAGGCACAGACTGGAATTAATTATACTTCTTTTTTAAGTTAAATAACAACATATACATTTCAGATATACATTATAATTCAAAATCTGAATACTCTATTGCATACTCACCACCGAAATCTGGTTTCCTTCCAGCAGAGTGAATTTTAAAGTAAAGAGGTTTTACTAAAGATAAAGAACGACACTTCATAATGATAAAAGTGTCAATCTCCCAGGAAGATATCTCTAATTAGATATACCTAATAGCATATGCTCAAAATATGTAAAGCAAAATAGTAAATAGAATTAAAAACAGCCTAGCCCAATCTGACTGATCCAATAAATAATAACAGATCTAAAAATAGAATAGAAATAAAAATATAAGAGAATCAAAATATATTAACTAAAATCTATAAATTAAGAAAAATGTCTAAGCATATTCTTGAATCTGTGTATATTGAAACAACTGTTTAAACATAGTTGCCTCAGGGCGGGAGAGAAAGCCTGGAGCTAGAAATTTTTGTTTTTCAGTATAAACACTTCTGAGCTTTTTTTTTTTTTTTTTTTTTTTTTTTGTAATTCAGGGAAGAAAGGAGGGTGTTCCAGGAACTATGGCAGAATAAGTAGACATTTTTAAAGCCTCCTCCATGAAACCTACAAAAGTCAACAAAGGCACTAACAATTAAAATGAAAACTAAACCGAGGCTTCAGACACCCTTAACTGTTTCCTACAAATGATGAAGAGTAGTTGCCAGACATAGCACGGCTTGACCCAAAATGAAATCGGATGCTGGGGGTTGAGCACGGTTCCTGAGCTGGAGATCCAGCGCAGTGCGGTAGGCCAAGCAGCCTCCCTAACAGCGCCCCACCCCTCACCAGAGCAGAGATCTGGAGTGAGGCAGGGCCCCAGAGAGAGCCAGGCTTCCCCTTCACCTCAGATCAGCTCCAGAGCAGAGGCTGGGGAAGGGACCTAGCGTGACCCACCATCACCAATCTTAATGAACCCAGCTTTTTTATTGGAAAGGGAGGGGTTAGATTAGAAGGGGGAAAAAGCCATTTTCTAATCAAAGCATAACATCAAAGGTAGAGAGAAGCATTTACTGACAGCACCCACCCACCCACTCACCCCCAATAAAATGTCAGAGCTTTTTCAATGTTAACTGTGTACAGGATCACCAGGAATGAGATTTCTGCGTGCTTTTAAATGCACAATGGAGAGTCATGCCAGCCCAGCTGACTCCGAATCTACACAAGTGAGTCCCAGGGGACTGTAACTGAAAATCTCTCCATAATGAATTACATTTTTAGCCCAATCAATAGATAAAAACTTTAAAGTATTCATAACGCCCAATGTTGGTAGGAAGTGTAGAGAGAGAGACATGTTTCTGGGAATGCTGAAGGACAAGTTGGTGGTAGGGGAGCTGCTTTTCTGGATTTCATGCTTCCACGTGGAGCCATATCAATTAGCGCAGCACCGCTTCCCCCTCACTTCTCTACTTGGTGAATTTGGGAAAAGGCAAAGGACGGTAGCTCAGCTCGCCGGCTCTCTCGTGGGCTGTTCCCGCCGCCAGGACACAGTTTGGCTTTGAGCTCGCATGTGTCCCTCACTTCCAATGACCGGCCAGGTGGCAAATTACCTAATTCCAAGTGCAGTACAACAAAGCTGGCATTTTGAGCCCCATCTGCCTGACCCCAACACTCAAAACAATTTCAACTAAAGGGAGAACAAAAGTGCCATTTACTCTTCCCTCTCAGTTTGTCAGCAGTGGCAAAGTCAACAACGCCACACGGAAAAGTCATGTTCATTGCGCCCCTCCATACAAGCCGGCCACCTTCATGGCCATGCATCCTGTCCTCCTTCCCCACTGAGGACCGTCTCTTCCTGCCTCAGGCCAATTCCTCTTCTGTGCTTAGGGTCATAACCACCCTCCCACCCCCAATTTTCCAGCAATTCTGCACTAGACCTGATACCTTTAGTTCAATAATTGGTACAACCCTCAATTTTGGAGGCCAGACCACTTTGGAGTCATTCTTGGCACCTTGCTCTTCCCTAACCCCCTACCCAATGCATCTCCAAGAACCCTCACATAGTTCAAGATCCCAAAGTAAAAATAATACTGAGTAAACACCCCCGGCACCTCTGTGTCCCACACACTCGGCTCTCCTCCCTCGGGAGGCACTACTGTTATCTTCAGTGTCCACCCAGCTATTGCCCAGGTAGGTGCTGCTTCTTCATACAAACACCACACCATATATATTGTTTTGCACCTTTTGTTCTCACTCTATAGAGCACTGTTTTTAGGTAAAATTTACATATAGTGAGGTGCCTGGATCTCACTGGGGGTATTTGATCATTTCAGTAGAAATGCACCCATGTGACCACCTCACAATCAAGATGTGAACTATTTCCATCACTCAGAGTCACGTTAGTTTTGTATCGTACACATTTCTCGGTTTGTTGACCTCTCTCACAGCCAATAGAGCACTGTAACCAAGCAGTCATCCCTCTCTACCAGGCTCACTGAGCTGACTGACGCGTCTCTCAGCCACCCCACTCTGGCTGAATGCTTTTTCAAAGGCATCACTCCATCTATAAAACACACTTCCTTTGCTCTCAAGAAAAATATCCAAATTCTCCCATAGACAATGACACACACACACACACTCACACACACACACACACACACACCGCCCCCCATGGCCTGGTTCCATGACCTCTCTGTGCTCATTGGACACTATTCTTTACTCTGTATTCTCTCTGCCTTTCCACACTGCTGGCTGCCACTGAGGCCCACTGTGTGCCCTGCTCCTGCTGGTCTCCAGATGCTCCCTTGAGCTCCCTTGTCCTCAGGACTCTGCTCTCACAGCCCATCTTCTCAGAAGTAATGGTACTTACCCTCCGGATCTCAGCCAGGCCATCACCTCCTGAGGGAGCTGTCTGACCAGCTCATGTCCTCTGATAAAAGCTCCCCTTTACAGAACTAATTATAGCCCAAAGTTTACATTTATACGTTCATTTGTGATCATTGATGCCCATTTCCTTCACTTAGAAGGTACGTCCCAGCGGGACAGGGACTATATCTACTTATGTTTAACATTGCATACCCAGTCACTAGCACAGTTGGCACTCTGTAAATTCTAGCTGAATCATAAGTCAGCACATTCAGCATTTTTTGCAGTCATTAAAAAATAGACTCAGATGCATAACTTAATACTGATTCCAAAAACAATTTTAAGGAAGGAGAGGAGGGACAGTTCTTTTTGTAGAAGAATGCCAGCTAATAAATGTAGAAACAATAACCATTTTACAATCACTAAAGCAAGGGTTTGCTTTACTTTGTGTGTCTCCTAATGTGATATGCTTAAAAGATAACCTCACATCTGTGGCATTCTTGCCAAAATGTATAACCCGATTCTAAACACAAGGAAACACCATATAAACCCTGTGCAAAACACTGATCCAGACTCGGCAAGAATGCAATGTCATAAAACACGTAGAAAGAGGCCAAGAAAGTCATTAGGATTAAATACCTGACAACTCAATGTCATAGGCGGTTACTACTTTGTATCTTGGGTTTAAACCAACACCTATAAAGGACACTATGGCACACAATGCTCATATGTCCCACTATGAAGTTTAATTGTTGGTTAACATGATGCTGCCAGATTTCTCTACATTCCCTTCACTTATCTTTCACATAATGCAGGCAATTATGGCAGCAATCAGGGAAACCTTATTTTGGCTTGTAGATATTTTATTATCACTGTTAAATTTCCTCAGTGTGATAATTATATGATGGCCAGGTAGAAGAATGTACAGGTGACCTTTGAACAACATGGAGCGGGCGTGGGGAGGCAGGGAGGAAGGGTTAGAGGATTCAGCCCCACATAATCAAACATCCACGTATAATGCCCTGAAAACTTAGTTGTTCCCTTGGAAGTTGGTGCCAAAATCCCCTTCCCCCAAAGATACCAAAATCTATGAATGTTCAAGTCCCCTCTATAAAATGGTATAGAACAATGCATACAGTCGGCCTTCTGCATCTGCAGACTCCCAATCACGAATCGAAAACAGTATGGGTTTATTGAAAAACTGCATATAAGTGGACCCACACAGTTGAAAGGTCAATGGGAATTGTTCTTTGGAAGTATGTGTTAAATATTTAAGGGTGAAGTCTGTTATGATGTGTTCAATGTATTCTTATCTAATTTTCAAATGGTTCCAAGAAGATGGCTAGAGAAAAAAAGAAAATGTGAAGTTTATCTGGGCTTTTTAAAATATAATTTTGCTATTTTTTCTAGGATTGACATTTTTAAAATACAAAATCGGAGAAAGAATGAAGAAATCATATTTGCTCTATGGGCATAGAAAAAATGTATTAAATAAAAACCAGTTGGGCCGAGACCGGTTTGGCTCAGTGGATAGAGCATTGGACTGCGGACTGAAGGGTCCTGGGTTGGATTTCGGTCAAGGGCATGTACCTTGGCTGCGGGCACATCCCCAGTAGGGGGCGTGCAAGAGGCAGCTGATCGATGTTTCTCTTTCATCTAATGTTTCTGGCTTTCTATCCCTCTCCTTTCCTCTCTGTAAAAAATCAATAAAAGTATATTAAAAAAAATAATAATTAAAAAAATAAAAACCAGTTGGTAAAGGAAAAAAATAAAAACAAAAACAGGTGGTAACATGGCTGATAGTCACCTCTGAGGGGTAGCCTCGTGGGGAGGGGGTTGGATAGAGGAATAAATACTGTAACATTCCTACCTCTATTTAGCCCTGCCTTGTTGGCATTTGTTACACTGAGACTGTATTGTTTAAAAAAAAAACAAAACAATAGATTTTGTGTTAAAAAAAAAACTAACCTTTCATAATAAAAAATATCTCCATAGGTTATTCATGAGCAAATCAGGAAGCACCAAGTCTTTCCAAGTAGTCCCCAATTCTCCTCACCTCAGCCCTGGAACCCCTGGATTCCCCAGATCAAAGCCCAGGGCTCAGCAGGAAGCATCTAGAACATTGGTCCCTAAGGCTGGATGCTAAGTATTTTGAATATCACTTCCCATAAAACCTAATAATATGTAAAACAAATGTTAAATAAAAATAATTCCTCCTGTGAATTTAGATGTTAATTTGTACATGGAGATATTTTTTTAAATTTTACTGTGATATCATACTCTGGACCCAGTGATGTCACATTTATATGATAGCATTGTTTACAAAAAGCTTACTGAGTTATATAGTGAACTCAGGAAGAGTCAACCGAGGAGGAGGAGAAAGCAGAGAAGAAAGAAATGGAAGAACTGGGAAAATGATGTTTTTCTATCTTTTGGAGGAAAGGTTCAAATAGAAACACTTTCAACTAAACAACTTGTTTAATTGAAAATATAAATTTAAACATGGATATTACAATTATAAATTAGTGGAACTAAGTATATATATAATATACATTACAAATCACTGAAAAGAAAAATGATTTTTTGACACATTTTTAAAAATACACATAAAATTCACCTTTTATTTAAAAAAAAAAAAGCGGGGGGGGGAGCCTTATCAGTTTGGCTCAATGGATAGAGTGTCAGCCTGCAGACTCAAGGGTTCCAAGTTTAATTCCAGTCAAGGGCATGTACCTTGGTTGTGTTTACATTCCCAGTAGGGGGTGTGCAGGAGGCAGCTGATTGATGTTTCTCTCTCATTGATGTTTCTAACTCTCTATCCCTCTTCCTTCCTCTCTGTAAAAAATCAATAAAAGATATATATATTTTTTCTTGCTCAGTGCTTAGAGCATTGGCCTGAGGACTGACCGAAATGCCATGGGCTTGATACCTGGTCAAGTGCATGCACCTCAGCTGTAGGTTCAATCCCCAGGGTAAAGAGTGGGAGGCAACCAGTCCATGTGTCTCTCTTACATCCATATTTCTCTCTCCCTTTCACTCTCTCCCGACTCCCCTTCACTCTCTCAAAAAAAATCAATGAAAAAAATATCCTGGGGTGAGGATTAAAAAAAAAAAAAGAAAGAAAAAAAAGGTCAGGTTAGATTTCATATTTCATAGACACAAAGAGTGGAAAGTAAAAATATTGATAGCAGGAATTTACTCGTAGGAATATGCATTAGTGAACTGTTTTTAAAGGGCTATATGCAATAAATGATAAAATTTTAAATGCATGTATATTTTTACCAAAATATTTCTTTTATAAGAATTTATCTTACATGTGTATTTGAACAAATACACAAAGGCATTGATAGAAAAATTTGTCATAATTTCAAAAGAAGAGGAAAAAAGCTGGAAATGACCCTAATTCCCACTAAAGGATGTTTTTGTTCTTGTTTTAGAAGACAATCAGTGGTGCATTTAATGGAACAGTTTAAACTAATGAGGTCAAGGTTGGTTTATATGTAGTGATATATAGAAAGACCCAAATTAATTACCCACTGGGGAAAAAAAGTTTCAAAATAATATTTTTAAATATAGTGACATTTGCATAAAAAAACAATTTTATTTATGTGCTCATATGTTCACAGAGAACTCTACAAGAACATTCACTAACTTTTCAACTTTAGCATTTGTTCTTTGGGTTGTGTGTTATAGGTACCTTGTTTTCTACATAAACATTTTCCATGTTGTTCAACTTTTTAAAAATAGTTTATGATTTTTAGAGAGGGAAAGATGGGGAGGGAGGGAGAGATAGAAACATCGATGTGACAAAGTAACATCAATCAGTTGTCTTCTGCACGCTCCTGACCAGGAATGGAGCCTGCAACCCCTGGCATGTGCCCTGCCTGGAAATTGAACCAGCAACCTTTCGGTGCACAGGACGACGCCCAATGAACTAAGCCACAACAGCCAGGGCGATGTTGTTAAACTTTTACATGAATGCAGTGTAATGGCACAGAGCCTCTAAAATTCTTGGAATTTCCCAAGAGATAAGGGTCTTTATTCATAAGCCCCTGGATCACATCCTAGTTCACCCTAATGAAATAACTCATGGTGTGCCCGAGGTAGCTTCAGAATATGAACAGGTCACCAGAAAGACCAACCGTATAATGAGAGGGTTGGGACTTAGAGCCAGCCTAATCTCCAGGGAGGGAAGGAAGCTGGAGATTAAGTTCAATCATGTGGCCAATAATTTAATCAAACCTCCCTATGGAAAGAAAGTCCAGTCAAAACTCTGAAAACTGAGACTTGGTAGAGCTCTTGGCTGATAAAAACAATGATGTGCTGGGGCAAGGGTTAGGGGGCGCAGGGATATGCCCTGATTCCTCAGGGAGAAGGCATAGGAACTCTGCATTTGGAACCCTTCCAGACCTCATACTACAAGTCTCTTCATTCAATCCTTGGAAATCATAAGTACACACTCTCCTGAGTTCTTTGAGTTATTCTAGCAAATTATTGAAACTGAGGGGACCTTGAAACCTGCCCAATTTGCCTCTTGTATGAGGCCTGGGGAACTACATGAACTTCAGGTTGGCACCTGAAATGGGGCAGCCTTATAGAGGACTGAGTCCTTAATTTGTGCTAACTCCAGGTGGACAGAGCCAGAACCAAATTACAGTAACCACTTGGGGTTGGAACAGAATTTTTGGTGTCTAAATAACAAGTATACAGTATGATAGTATATGTATTCTATATGTATACTAGCTACACTAATAAAAGAGAAAAATGCTAATTGATCGTACCTCTGCTACACCCACAGCCAATCAGGAGTGTTATGCAAATTAACCCAACAAAGATGGCAGGTAAATTTGCATATGGAGGCGGTCAGGGGCAGCACTCTATGTCTTTGGTGGGGGGGATCCAAGGGGACCTGAGCAGGTGGCAGTTGGCAGCGCCCTAAGCTGCCATCTGGGTTCAACCCACCGGCAATCACCCGGCGAAGAGGCCAGACTGAGCAGAGACCCGCCATAGCGGGGAACTGGACAGGCAGAACACAGAACTGTGTCATGATCAAGAGGGAACTGGAGAGGCAGAGCCAAGACCCATGACCTACGAGGGTGATCATGGGGCTAACAGGACAGGCAGAGCTGAGACCCACTATTGCGATTGTAGGGCGAACTGGACAGGCAGAGCCGAGACCCACCATCACGATCACAGGGCAAACAGGACAGGCAGAGCCGAGACCCGACATCACAATCATGGTAGAACTAGATAGATAGAGCCGAGTCCACCATGGTGATCACGAGCGAATAGGAGAGGCAGAGCAGCCTCACAATCCCAAGCGAAGAAGCCTCTCTGCTGACCAACCTGCACTAGGGACCTGTTTAGGTGCGTGGTGAGGAGTCCAGGGCCTCTAGCCTGCAGCCATGGGAAGTCTCCCTCTCCCCAGAGTTAAGAGCACCAGCCCAGGTCTACCCAGTGGCCTGGTCCTGACTGGGGGGAAGAGTTCCTGCAGGCTGGGGTTTGATCCCCATGCATTAGCAGTAGGAGACCAGTGCCTTTGTTATTGCTGTGAGTCTGGGTTTTAATTGGACAAATGCCCAGTGGTCCCGGTGGCTAGCTTAGCAAAATCTTTTAGGAGGACAATTCTATCTGGGTTTCCTCAAATTTCCTCAACTCCTACTCACCCCTCTGTAAAGGCACAGAACAAGTGAGGCCCTTAAATAAAAATCAGAGGTCTCCAGCAAGAGTGGGGGCCTCTCTCATCACAGTCATTTGGACTGGATGGCCTTTGAGTATTTATCTAGGCACCATGATAGAAAAACACAAGCTCAAGTCATGATCTCTGCCCTTAAAATATTATTAGAGCGAGTGGATGATAAAAGTGCAGTAATAACATCAGAATGTAAGGCAACAATACAGAGAGAAACAGAGGCAATTGCTAGGATGATTTTCCAATAATTAGTACAAAGAGTATATGCTATGAATTAAATAAATAAAAATATGTGTGGAAGTAGCTGCTTCATGAGTATGGCATCCCTTCCCATTTTAAAGGAAAGCTGAGTTCCACGTAAACTGTTTGCTATTCTATTATATCTGAGGCATAGGACAAGGGAGGCCCTAAGTATACTATGCTTTGATATTTGAGTCATTCTTTATTGTTCAATGTAATTTATTTCTGTATGCCTCAGTTTTGTAATAGTTAAATTACTAGAATAATACATCTTGCTATAAAATATTACTAGAAGACCAAATGATCAGGTGACATTTATTGTTATTTTCTATTCTATAAATGAACACAATCTCTGGTATGCTAAAGTGATAGGTATTATAGAAATATTCATATAGAGAGACCCATAGGCTTGATTACAAGTGAGGCTTACTATCACAACCCAAATTTATTGCTTAAAAAAGAAAAGCAGGGAGCCAACTAGAAACTGAACCAAATATAAGCCCTTGAAGGGCAAATGTAAATTGGATAAGTTTGCTATTATAAGAGCAAGAAGAAAAAATTCAGATGCAAGAATGAAAACCACATGCATCCACTCTAACTATTAAAGAAAAAGAATAGTATACTATGAAAATACTTAGTACATATTGTAAAGACATTTGTTCAAAGAGGATTTTATAGAGTAGGTGATATTTCAGTTAATTTTTTAAAATTTGAAGAAGTTAGCTAGATAAGAAAAAGTGTAGGGGTCCCAAATTGCAGAGGGTGTAGGCAGGGCTGAGGGAACCCCCCACTGCTCTATGCACGAATTTCATGCACTAGGCCTCTAGTATACTATATGTATAATATATATAGAGAGAGAAAGTTTGTAATAGGAAAATGTTTTTAAGTGAAAGTGTAGGTAATGTAGGCCAATTCAAACTAGAAAATGAAGCCCACAATTTAAATATCAGACAAAATTGAATTCAAAATTAAAATGATTAAGGGACAAAGAGAATCTTTCAATAATGATAAGAGTATAGCCCACACTTAAGATATTTGTAATACTCCATTATGGAACAAATAACCTAAGAAAAAATCAATAGAAAAATTATTAGGAACAATATGGGAAATCACTTAAGTGGGAAATTATAAAAATCTTTTCTAAAATCAATAGCACTCATATACAACAATAACAAGATATAAAACATATAAAAATAAAATTCCATTTACAATAGCAAACAAAAAAGGTACTCAATCTCTAAGGAGAAGTTTTTTAAAATTCAACTAAGAGTCATAGAAGGACATTTGAATAAAAGGAAACTTGGATAGATAAGCATACCTTATTATTTGATAAGAAAAGCTACTGTAAAGATGTTCAAAATTCCAGGCAGTCACGATTAAAAACCCCAATGGGATTTATATTGAAACTTGTCAAATTATTCTAAAGTACATCTGTAAGATTTAGTATTTACAAAAAGACAAAATGATTAATGTGGAAGAGCTTGCTCTATCTCATATTAAAGGAAACCATAAATCTATGGAAATTGACACCTCATTACAATAATTCAGGAGATGAAATAAAAAGAATGTTTGTGGTTTATTATCTGTCTTTATATCTCCCTCTGTAGGGTAAGCTCCATGAGTCCATGAGTCTATTTTTATTTACTTCTTTTTTAACTGATGTAACTCAAGTGCTTAGAAGGAACCTGGCACCTAAGTATTTGTCATATGAATGGATAAACAAAGCAATGGAAATGAATTTTCAGTACAGAAATACACACACACACACACACACACACACACACACGCACACACACATTTAGGGATTTCATATAATGATCAAGTGATAGTTCAAATTAGAGAAAATTAGATAAAACAGAGGATTAAATCAGTGATTTGAAAGGCAAGGTAACAAAAAACACCCTATCAGAAAAGAAAAAATACTTTTTAAATGAGGATAATTAAGGGATCTCTGGGACAACATCATACATAAAAACAATCCATTCACATCACAGGGCTACCAGAAGGAAAAGAGAGAGGTCAAGGGGTTGAAAACCCATTTGAGAAACTAATGATGGAAAATTTCCCTAACGTGCAAAGGAAATAGGCATACAAGACCAGAAAGCATCTACACAAGATGAATCCAAAGAAGGCTACACCAAAATAAATAATTAAAATGCCAAAGGTTAAAAACAAAAAGAATATTAATGTCAGCAAAAGAAAGGCAGTTGGTTACCTACAAGGGAATTCCCATACAACTGTCAGCTGATTTCTTAACAGAAACCATGCAGGCCAGAAGGGATTGACATGAAATATGCAAAGTGATCAAAAGCAAGGACCTACGACAAACACTACTCCACTCAGCAAAGCTATCATTTGCAGTAGGACAGATAGTTTCCCAGATAAGAAAAAGCTAAGGGAGTTCATCACCATGAAACTAGCATTACAAGGAATGTTAAAGGGACTTCTTTAAGAAGAAGGGGAGAAAAGAACATAAATATAAATAATAAAATGGCAATAACTACATACCCATCAATAATATCTTTAAATGCAAATGGATTAAAATGCTTCAAGCCAAAGACATAGGATAACTGAATAGGTAAGAAAACAAGACCCAAACAAATGCTATCTAGAAAAGATCCATTCCAGATAAAAAGACACACAGATCGACGTTAAAAAGATAGAAAAAGATATTTCATGCAAATGGAAACCAAAAAATGTTGGGGTAGCAAAATCCTGCATCCATTTATAATAAAAATTCCCAGCAAATGGGAATATAGGGCACATACCTCAACATATTAAAGATCTTATATGACAATGGCTAACATCATACTCAACAAGGAAAAGCTAAAGGTGTGGGGGTTTTTAAATTCAGGAACAAGACAAGGATGTACACTTTCATCTCTTCTATTTAACATATTATTGGAATTCTGAGCTACAATAATCAGATAAGAAAATGACATGAAAGGTATCCAAGTCAAAAAGAAAGAAGTAAAATGATCATTATTTGCAGATAATATAATGCTATGTAGAGAGAACCTTAAAGACTTAACAAAAAATTATTAGAACCAGTAAATAAATTCAGTAAAGTAGCAGGATACAGAGTTAATATCCATAAATTAGTTGCATTTTATACAACAATAACAAACCATCAGAAAAAGAAATTAAGAAAAGAATCCATTTATAATTGCATCAAAAAGAATGAAATTTCAAGGAAGAAATTTAACCAAGGATATAAAGACCTGTACTCAAAATATTAGAATGCATTGAAGAAAGAAGTTAAAGATATAAAAATGGAAACATATACAATGCTATAGATAAAATTAACATAATTAAAATGTCCATACTACCCAAAGCAATTCATAGACTCAATGTAATCCCTATGAAAACACCTCAGAATTTTTTACAGAGCTAGAACAAATAATCTTAAAATTTATATAAAACAAAAAAGTACCCTGAATAACCACAGCAATTTTGAGAAAAAGGAACAAAATTAGTGGTATCATGCTACCCGATATCAAGATTTTGGTAATCAAAACAGCATAGTACAGCCATAAAAATGGACACATGGATCAATGAACAGAATAGAAAGCCCAAAAATAAACCCATACTTACATGGATAATTAATCTATGACAAAAGATGCAAGAATATACAATGGAATAAAGACATTCTCTTTAATAAATGATGACAGGAAAACTAGACAGATACACGCAAAAATGAAATAACCACTTTTTACACCATATACAAGAATAAACTCAAAATGGATTAAAGGTGTAAATGAAAGACCTGATAAACCTGTTAGAAGAAAATAGGCAGAAAATTTTTAACATTTCTCTTAATAATATTTTTTAAATATGTCTTCTTGGGCACAGAAAAGAAATTAAAAATTAAACAAAGAGGACTACATCCTACTAGAAAGGTTTGCACAGCAAAGGAAACCATCAACAGAATGAAAAGATAACCCACTGAATGGAAGAATATATTCACCAGTAATATATCTGTTACTGGGTTTATATACAAAATATATAAAGAACTCTTACAACTAACCACCAAAACACAAACAATCCAATTAAAAAATGGGTAGAGGGTCTGAATAGACATTTCTCCAAAGAGAACATACAGATAACCAATAGACATGAAAAGGTGCTCAATGTCACTAATCATCAGAGAAATGCAAATTAAAACTGTAATGAGATATCATTTCACACCTGTCAGAATGCTGAAACATTGTTGAGTTGTTATCATCAACAAATCAACAATGTGTTGGAAAGGATGTGAAGAAAAAGAAACCCTCATGAACTGTTAGTGTGATTACAAATTGGTGCAGCCCCTTTGGAAAACAGTATGTAAATTCTTTAAAATTTAAAACTAGAACTACCACATGACCCATCTATACACAGAAATATCCAAAATATCCAAAACACTAATTGAAAAGGTACATGCATCCCTATACTTGTTGTAGCATTATTTACAATAGCCAAGATATGGAAGCAACCTGTGTTTATTGATAGATAATTGAATAAAGAAGATGTGGTGTGTGTGTGTGTGTGTGTGTGTGTGTGTGTGTGTGAGTGATGGAATATTATAAGGCCATAAAAAGAATGAAATTTTACCATTTGCAACAATATGGATGGATCTAGTGGTTATAATACTAAGTGAAATAAGTGGACAGAGAATAACAAAAATCATGTGACTTCACTTATATATGGAATCTAAAAAACAAAATAAGTGAATGAACAAAACAAACTCATAGATACAGAGAACAAACAGATGGTTGCTAGTTGGGAGGTAGTTGGGAGCTTTGTGAAAAACGGTGAAGGGAGTAAGAAGTACAAATTGGAAGTTACAAAATAGTCACAGAGATATAAATTACAGTACAGGTAATATATCAATAAAAATTGTAAAAACTCTGTATGGTGCCAGATGCATACTAGACTTATCAGAGGAACACTTTGTAAATTACATAATTGTTTAACCACTATGCTGTACTCCTAAAACTAATATAATACTGAATGTCAACTATAATTTGAAAATAAAGAAAAAAATTTTAAAACATATATCTTTCCTTTCCTGAAAAACATTATACCTTGCTATTGTAAAATGTATTTTATCATTGAAAATTTTGAAATTATTTGAAATTAGGATAGACATAAATAATACACAGTGACCCCCCTACCCTAAATAAGTATGAAACCAAAGCCAGAAACCATAAAAGAAAAGATGTATGAAGTTGATTCCATTACTGAAAAAGCAAAATATAGCAATAAGAGCAAAAAAAAATGTGTGCCAAAACAGCAGCAAGCACAACACATATAATCAAATTAATGGGTAAATAAAAACAGAACTAATTACTCACAACATAGACATGAGCCAAGTAATTATTTTTCTGAACATGTAAAGAACTATAAATCAATGAGAAAAAGATAATAAAATAATTAGCAAGGCACATACAATGAGAAATACATTTATTAAAAAAGATGTTAAAATTCACTAAGAAAGAAATATAACTTAAAAGAAAAATGTGAGGTTATTCTTTTTCTATCAGACTGACAAAATTTAAAAATACAGAGAAAATCCAGTGTGAGTAAGAAGGTAAAAAAATGTTCCCTCTTCGTCAATGTTGGTGATATTGTAATTTGTGCCTCATTTCAAAATGCAACTTGATAATGTTTATCAAATTTTAAATGTACCTGGTCATACCCTTAGATGCAGTTCTAAGTATTTATCCTAAATAATAATCAGTCGATTAAACAAAGATATGGAGTATAGCATTGTTTATATTAGCAGAAATCATAAGCAAAGTAAATGCTCAGAAATAAACAACTAAATGATTAGAGTATTGTACAGCCATATATAAATACTAAAAATTAATATGAAAAGATGCCTATTACTTATTCTTCAATCATTAAAACAAATTAAAAACTACTTTGTCTAGTATACCATTTATTCAAAGTTAAATTGCATGTATATGACCCAACAATCTCTCTTATGTGTATAACCAATAAAAAAATCATTTATATGCTCATAAAAGTTGCACTAGAATATTTATAGCAGCAGTATTCATCATAGTTCCAAACTGGAAACCACCCAATGCCCATCAACAATAAAATGGATAAATAAATTATGATATATTCATGGAATGGAGAAAGAATACTTTTCAACAATAGTGAATGAATTACAATCCCCTAAAACCATGTAGCTTAATCTCACAAATATCATGGTGTGTGAAATAAGACAAAGTAAGGTACATACTACATGATTATATTTTAGTGGCCCAGTGCACAAAATTCGTGCGCAGTGCGGGGGGGTGGTATTCCTCAGACCGGCCTGCACCCTCTCCAATCTGTGATCCTTGAAGGATGTTCTACTGCCAGTTTATAGGGTTTGGGCCTAAACTGGCAGTCAGACATCCTTCTCACAATCCAAGACTGCTGGCTCCAGCTGCTCACCTGCCTGCCTGCCAGTCTGCTTGCCCCCAACTGCCCCCCATCGCCAACCTGCTCACCCCCAAATGCCCTCCTCGACAGTCTGATCACCTCAAACTGCCCCCTGTGCCTGCCTGCTTGCCCCAACTGCCGCTGCTGGCCTGCGTGCCCCCACGTTCCCTCCCTACTGGCCTGCTTTCCCCCAACTGCCTCCCTGCTGGCCTGCTCACTCCAACCTGTACTCCCCGCTGCAGTTCTGATCACCTCAAATGACCCCCACTGACAGCCTGCTCACCCCCAACTGGCCCCCCCCCCCTGCTAGTCTGCTTACCCCAATGGCCCCTGCCATCCCCATCCTGGCCTGATCATCCCCCAGTGACCCAAGGTCCCAGCTCCACCTTTTTTCTTTTTCTTTATTTTTTTTTCAGTGCCTCCTTGAGCGGAGACCAGGGCCAGCTGGAAGCAAGTATCTAGAATTTATTTATCTTCTATAATTGAAACTTTGTAGCCTTGAACAGAGACCATGGCCAGCCAGGGCAGGCAGGAAGCATGGCTTCCTCCATCACCAGGGCAACCCAAACTTCCTACTTGCTCCAGCTCTGTGGCCAGCCTCCATCTTGGTTGGGTTAATTTGCATACTTGCTCCTAATTGGTTTGTGGGAGTGGCTTATGGATGTAGTGGAATGATGGTTAATTTGCATGTTTCTCTTTTATTAGTGTAGATAAAATTGAAATTCTGGCAAAAGTAATCCATGTCATTAGAAGTTAAGATTATAGTTACCCTTGGGTTTGTGGGGAGTGGGTTGTGACTGGGAGTGGACACAAACATGGCTTCTGGATGTTGGCAATGTTCTTTTAACTGATTGAGTGCTGGTTACATGGGGATGTTCACTTTGTGGTGATCTGTACATTCACAATTTGTGCACTTTTCTGAAAACAAACAGACACATGTCCATACACACAAAGGGTATACATGCACAGAGAGATTTCAGGAAGGATGTTAGTAGAAAGGTAAATAGTGGCCTCAACTGGAAAGGGTATTCAGCACAACTTTGGCTTCCTCCTGTGTACTTGTCCATACCAATAGGTTTATATATATAAAAACACAATTTGACAGAAGGGATGAAAATAAATTTACAGATCATTCAACTCAAGAACTTATAAAAATAATAAAAAATCAGAACATAGGATAAATGAAGTGATGAAAATAAGAATTAGAAGACAATCCTACATAATAAAAGCCTAATATGCTAAGTGTCTGACCAGTCGACCAGTTGCTGTGATTCTCACTGGCCACCAGGGGGCAGATGCTCTGACTGATAGGTTAGCTTGCTGCTGGGGTCTGGCTAATTGGGATTGGGCAAGATGGACAGGACACACCCTAAACGAATCCTTGCATCAAGCCTCTAGTCAGATAATATGAAGGTAGAAGAAAGTGATTGATAAAATTTCTACTAAGTGATCACTAATAAAATTATGAATTTACACACACACACACACACATACACGCAATACACGCACACATGTAGAAAATGGCAATTTTATCAAAAGTCAAAAATTGGGGGAATTCATGCTGATTTCACTATAATCACAGACAATAATTGGAAATCCTATTTTTAGAATAGGCTTATTGAGAAAAGTTTTCTGATGGAAGAAACCAAGATGATGGCATAGGTAAACACCCGAACTGCTGCTTCACACAACAACTTCAAAACTACAACTAAAAGACAAAACAGACATCATCCATAAGCACCAGAAGGCTGGCTAAGTGGAAATTCTACAACTAGAAGGGAAGAGAAGAGCACAATGAGACTCAGAGGAGCTTCAGAAGGTAAAGGCAGAGGTACTGAGGTGAATGCACATGGAGAGGGCTGGTAACTGAGTAAGCAGCTGGCTTTTTCAAGTAGGAGGAAGACAAAGGCTCCGACTGCTCTGAACTCCAGTTCAGGACAAGACTCCGGGGATCCAGACTCATACAGGGAGAAACTGGACTGTTGGCAGTGGGCGGAACTCAAGGGTGGCTTTCTCTCAGAGATCCAGGGGCCTCTTAGGGCAGGGCTGATGGGAAGTCATTGCCCTAAAACTCTGCCCCACCCCAGCTGTGCACAGAGGCTTTTGCATATGAATGACCTGGTCCTTTGAAATCTAAACTTACCTAACAAACTGCAGCTGAGTCAGTGAGACCCAGAACATGCAAAAGAAGGCCCAGGGCCCACAGAAGCTTGAATTGCCACAAAGCTGGGCCTCATCTGGACACCTCCAAAACCTAAACAAAGAAGAGGAATGTGCAGATCTCTCTGTAGCTCCTGCTGGGTGGCCTCAGGCAGAGGCTAAAATAGCACCTCTTTGGAGATCCAAGAGCCAGTGTATCCAGGAGTAAGAGTGAGACCATCCAGATTACAACTCCTAAGATTCATAGTGGACACACTCAAGGGGCAGAATCAGTGAGCACCAAAGCCTCACTGAAGCAAGTCTTGCCTCATAAGGGTGTCTTCAGCACAGAATTTCTCCCATCATAGACATAGCTGATCCTCACAGCCAATTGGCCCAGAGGTCAATTCCTCCCAGTGATACCAACAACAATCAAGACTTAACTATAACAAGACTGTGCACATAGCCCACAAAGGGGTACACCAAGAGTGTCCACCTTGGGTAACTGGGGAGGCTGAGCCGCTGGGCCCTATAGGACATCTAGCACATAAAGCCACTCTATCTACTCAGGGAAGCAGCCAAAATGCAGAGACAAAGAAACAAATCACAAATGAAAGAAATGGAGAAAAGCAAACTACTGGATATAGAGTTCAAAACCACAGTTATAAGTTTTTCAAGAATTTTCTAGAAAAGGCCAATAAATTTAGTGAGACACTCAAGGATATGAAAAAGGACCAACTAGAAATTAAGCATACACTGACTGAAATAAAAAATATTATACAGAGATCCAACAGCAGACTAGAGCAGTGGTTGGCAAACTGCAGCCCACGAGCCACATGCAGCTCTTTGGCCCCTTGAGTTTTTAGCAAAGGCCAGCTTAAGAGTGCCCTAATTAAGTTAATAACAATGTACCTTAAGTTTTATATAGCTTAAGTTTTAAAAATTTGGCTCTCAAAAACAATTTCAAACGTTGTATTGTTGATATTTTGCTCTGTTGACTAATGAATGAGTTTGCCAACCATTGGACTAGAGAATCGCAAGAATCAAGTCAAATGTTTAAAATACAAAGAAGCAAAAAACACCCAACCGAAAAAGAAAAAAGAAAAAGAGAATAAAAAAATATGAAGATAGTGTAAGAAGCCTCTGGGACAACTTCAAGCATACCAACATCCAGATTATGGGTGTGCCAGAAAAAGAGTGAGCAATATACTGAAAAATCTATTTGAAAAAATAATGACTGAAAACCTCCCCCACCTGGTGAAATATTTCTTACAAGTTCAGGAAGCACAGAGAACCCCAAACAAAAGGAATCCACAGAGGAGCACACCAAGGCACATCATAATTAAAATGTCAAGAGCAAAAGACAAAGATAGAATATTAAAATCAAGCAAGAGAAAAACAGTTACCTACAAGGAAGTACCCATACAAATGTCAGCTGATTTCTTAACAGAAACTATGCAGGCCAGACAGGAGTGGCAAGAAATATTCAAAGTGATGAATAGAAAGAACCTACAGCCAAGATTACTCTACCTAACAAATCTATCATTCAAAATTTAAGGTCAGATAAAGAGCTTCACAGATAAGAAAAAGCAAAAGGAGTTCATCACTGCCAAACCAGTATTATATGAAATACTGAAAGGTATTCTTTAAGAAGAAGAAAAAGGTAGAGATAAAAATTATGAACAACAGCCGAGACCGGTTTGGCTCAGTGGATAGAGCGTCAGACTGCGGACTGAAGGGTCCTGGGGTTCGATTCCGGTCAAGGGCATGTACCTTGGCTGCAGGCACATCCCCAGTAAGGGGCATGCAAGAGGCAGCTGATCGATGTTTCTATCTCATCAATGTTTCTGACTTTCATCCCTCTCCCTTCCGCTCTGTAAAAAATCAATAAAATATATTTTGAAAAAATTATGAACAACAAATACATATCTATCAACAAGTGAATCTAAAAATCAAGTGAATAAAAAAATCTGGTGAACAGAATAATATGGTGAATATGACAGAATCAGGGGCATAGAAAGGGAGTGGACTGACAATTCTTGGGGGGAAAGAGGTGTGGGCATGTGGGAAGAGACTGGACAAAAATCGTACACCTATGGATGGGGACAGTGAGGGAGTTAGGACAGAAGATGAGGTGAGAACCACGTGGAGGGGAGCTATGAAGGGAAAAGAGGAACAATTGAAATAATTTGAACAATAAAGATTTATTAAAAATAAATAAAACAGGCTTATTGAAGTATGACATATAATAAACTGCACAATTTAAAACATTTTTAATGCATGTATATACCTGTGAAAGCATCACCACAATCAAAATAATAAATATATCTATTGCCCCCGAAAGCTCCTCATTTCTTTTTAATTCCTTCTCCCTACTTCTCTCATCCTCTCTCCTCAACCATAAGAATAATTATAGTTTGAAATTTCTAGAATTTTATAGAAATAGAATGTGCTGTATGCACTTTTGTCATCTGGCTTCTTTATTTCCGCATAATTATTTTGAAATTCATCCATAATTTTGTGTTTAACAATACTTTGCTGAGTAGAATTTTGTTGTATGAATATACAATAATTGTTAATCTACTAACACACTGATAGACATCTAGGTTGCTTTCAGTTTTGACTATCCTATCTAATAAAAGAGTAATATGCAAATTTGACTATACCTTTGCCATGCCCACAAGCCATGCCTACAGCCATGCCCACCAGCCAATCAGGAGCAGATTATGCAAATAAACCCCAACCAAGATGGCTGCCGCCACTGAGAGCAGGAGGAAGGCTTGGGTTTCCCTGGCAACAGAGGAAGCCAAGCTTTCCTCCTGCCTTGCCTGCCTAAGCCTCCACTCAATGTTACAAAGTTTCAATTATAAAAGATACAGAAATGCTGGTAGCCACTGAGCTGGAGAGAACAGAGGCTTCAGTTTCCCTGGCAATGGAGGAAGCCAAGCTTGCCACCTGCCATTGCTGGCCGAGGCCTCCACTCTAGACTACAATGTTTCTAACAGAAATGGCTGCCACCGCAGAGCAAGCAGAAGGCTTGGCTCCACTCCAGGCTACAAAGTTTCAATTGTAGAACATAATTCTACAGGTACCAAGGCCTCCACTTGGGTCACTGGAGGAAGGGGGGGCATGGCCAGCCTGCAAACCTCCACAGGCCCCTCACCCAGGCTGCCCCTCACCCCAAGGGACCCCCCACCCTGATCTGGGACACTCTTCAGGGCCAACCAGCTGGCCCCCACCCATGCATCAGGCCTCTATCCTATCTAATAAAAGAGTAATTTGCAGATTGACCATCACTCCAGCACACAAGAGGGCTGCCCCCATGTGGTCAAAGATCCTGCCCCCATGTGGACATAAGATGGCTACCACAAGATGGACAGTAGGGGAGGGCCATTGGGAGATTCCAGGCCCTGCAAGGGAGGGCAGTTGTGGGCAATCAGGCCAGCAAGGGAGGGCAGTTGGGAGGGACCAGGCCTGCAAGGGAGGGCAGTTGGGAGGGACCCAGTCCTGCAAAGGAGGGCAGTTAGGGATGATCAAGCCTGCAGGGGAGGGCAGTTAGGGATGACCAGGCCAGCAGAGGAGGGAAGTTGAGGGCAAACAGGCTGGCAGGGGAGCAGTTAGACATCAATTAGGCTGGTAGGGTAGTGGTTAGCAGGTGATCAGGCTGGTAGGCAGAAGCAGTTAGGGGCAATCAGGGAGGCAGGCAGGTGAGCAGTTTGGAGCCAGCAGTCCTAGATTGTGAAAAGGATGTCCTATTGCCCATTTAGGCCTGATCCTACTGGTAGAATCGGGCCTAAACGGGCAGTTGGACATCCCTTGAGTGGTCCCAGATTGGAGAGGGTGCAAGCTGGGCTAAGGGACACCCACCCTCCCATGCACGAATTTCGTGCACCGGGCCTCTAGTTACAGATAAAGTTGCAATAGGCAGTCATGTTTGAAGTCTTTGTGTGAACATATTCTTTTATTTATATTGGCTAAATACATAGTGGTAGTAAATTATATGACAGATGTATTAAGTATATATTAATTAATGTATTAATATGTATGTTTAACTGTTTGAAAAATTGCCAAATTCTTATGCAGAGAAGTTGGACCATTTTACATGTCCACCAACAGTGTATGAGCATTCCAGGAGCTCTACTTTCTCACCATCACTTGGTATAGTCTTTTAAATTTTGGACATTTTAATAGGTGTCTAATTCCAACTCATTGTATTTGTGATTTGCATTTTCCTAATGTTGATAATGTTGAATGTCTTCTCAGGTACTTATTTGCCATATGCATTTGTCATATGTATACCTTTTTTGGTGCATTATCTGGTCTTATCTTTTACCCTTTTTAATTTAGGTTTCTTTTCTTATTGAATTTGAAGAGCTCTTTATATGTTTTAGATACAAGTCCTTTATAAGATATGTGACTTACTAATATTTTCACTCTGTGTCTTGTCTTTCATTCTCTTTAACAGTGTCTCTCAAAGAGGAAGTTCTCAATTTAAATGAATCTAATATATTAAATTAATAAAATTTTATGGATACTTTGGGAATCATATTTTTCAAATATTTGCTAACCCAAGGTCACAAAGTTGTTGTCTTAAGTTACCTACCAAAGTTTTATAACCTTATCCTTTACATTTAGGTCTATGATTCATTATAAGTTAAGTTTTATATATGGTTAGATGTATGAAGTATATATGTATGTATGTATGTATGTATTACAAATGGGTATCCTGCTGTTTCAACAAGTTTTGTCAACACAACTATCCTTTCTCGAGTTAATTGTTTCTGCATTTTTATTAAAAAATCAAATGACTAGGCTTTCACTTCTGGGAGAAGCAGGCAAATATACCCAGTATCTCCCACTGAGTACAGTTTAAAATTATGGGAGAATGCATGGAGCAGCTATTTGAGGACTATAGAAATAAACGCAACCAGGAAGACTAGAAAAGAATATGAGATTCAAAGGGCTACCAGCTTGTGATGAGTTTATCGTTTCTTTCTCCTGTTGTTTTCAGGCCTGAGTGCAACGCAGCCTGACATTTAAAAGTGAGCATTAGCACAGCAGAGAAAGCCCTGGGAGATGCCTCAAAGTCTGGCTTGCTGAATGAGAAATGGGTTGCCTAAGACTCAGAGCATATGGAAATTCTCCATCACACTTTCTTTTCCTTTTCTCTCTTCTCTTGTATCTCACCCCCTAAATAAGTCTTGGAAGCAGAAGCAGCAGTGGCAGTAACTAGGAGCCTAAAACTTTGAGGAAGAAGAACTTTCCTCTGTGATCAGTTAACATGTGATTCCCAAGAGTAGAGAGTTCCTCCAATGCATTGTGTCCCTCTGCCCTCCCTTCGCTTGTCCCCGACACAAGTGCAGTTGCGTGAAGGCGGCAGTAGACTGGGATAACTGGCATGGCAGCTTTCTGGTCGGAAGACCAAAATGGAGAGTTCCAAGGAAGTGGAAAGTCCCAACAAACTCAAGCACACGTTTGCTAAAAGACTATTTTCAGTTGTTTGTATACTTCTGGCACATATGCAGATCAATCTTCTCTTAATGAGCTCATAGACTTTGAAGCCTGAACGAGGTGTCAGACAATAGCCCCGTTGCCAAAGTAGCCACTGGTGTCACACAAGGAACAGACATGAATAGCAATGCAAAGGCTTTGAAAACTTCACTGAAATTAGAATCACAACCATCTAAAACTGGTTGGAACCTGTGGCCAAAACCAACCAGTATGACTACCTAACTAAAAAAAAAAAAATTTTTTTTAAATCAACATTGTCCATAGAGTATAAACAAAACACGAGTCATATAAGTAATATTCTAAATGTCCAGGATACAATCCCAAATTCTTAAAATACAAAGAACCAGAAAAATCTAAACTTGTTGGGAAAGAGATGTAGCCAACACATGGCAGTGCCAAGAGGACATGGACAATAACATTATCTGACAAGTGCTTTGAAAGCAGCTGTCAAATGCTCCAAGACATAAAAGTGAACGCTTTTTTAAAACATGAAAAGATAGAAAGTGTCAGCTAGGAACTAAAACATAGAAAGAATAATCAAATGGAAATTTTAGAACTTCAAAACATAGTAATCAAAATAAAAACACATTTGATAAGCTCCACACGAGATAATAAAGAGCCAGATAATTTAAAGATGGATCCATCAAAATGATGTGATCTGAGTAACAAATTGTTTATTTGAGAATGATGATTCACATAACTTCGAACCTCTCATGAGGATTCAAGAAGGCAGAAGGAAATCTAACAACACTTTAAAAGTGATCAAAGAAAATAACTATTAACCAAGAATTTGATATGTAATGAAAATATTCTTCAGGAATTCAGGTAAAACAAAAACATTCTCAGATACAGGAAAACAAAGATAATTTCTTGCTGGCAGGTATGTGCAAAAAGAATTGCTAAAAAAGAGTTCTTTAGACAGAAGGTAAATGATGCAAAAGGGAAAGTAGGAACATTGGGAATAAAGGAAAACAACATAAAGATAAGCATCTGGGTTAATGTAATAGACTGATTATGCTTCTCTTGTTGCACTATGCTTAAATGGATTAAAGTAAAAATTATAATATTATCTGAAAGGCTTTCCAATGCATGTAGACATAATATGTAAAGCAACTACCACATAAAATGAGAGAATAAAAAATTCTGTATGGTAGTAAAATTTCTACATTCTACTTGAAGTCAGTAGGGAGTGACATCAGCAAAAATGGCAGAATAAGAAACTCTGAAATTCTGCCCCTCCATAAAGTAATACAAAACGGGCAACAACAACAACAAAAAAAAAACAGAATTAACTTTTTTGGAAAGTCTGGAAACTAGCCAAAAGCTTATATAAATTCAGAACCACTTACTCAAGGCAAACAGCTAAATTTTGGTCAGAACAATATGCTTTGTGGCATGTTAACTCATCCTAGTTTCTGATCCTCAGACGACTAGCAGCCTTAAAAACAACAGCTCACATCGCCAGTATTGATACCAGAAATAGCAAAATGAACCTTACTCACAAAGAATTGTAATTATTTTGTTTTGATCTGTCTGGTGGCTCAAAGGTCTTTTTTTTTCATTGTTGACACTATTACAGATGTCCCCCAATTCCCCCCACACACACTTTTACCCACCTCTACCCAGCTCCTGCCACCCCCCGCTCTGGCCATCATCACACTGTTGTCTGTGACCATGAGCTATGCATATACGTTCTGTGGCTAATCTCTTTACCTTTTTTCATTCAGATCTCCACTCCACCTCCCCTCTGACTTCTGTCAGTCTGTTCCATGTTTCCATGCCTCTGGTTCTATGTTGTTTATCAGTTTATTGTGTTCATTGGATTTCATGTATAAGTGAGATCATACGGTATTTGTCTTTCTCTGCCTGGCTTATTATTTTAGTATAATAATCTCCAGGTCCATCCACGCTGTAGCGAAAGGAAGCTCAGTTGAGTATCGTCCTGATATGCCAAGGCTATGGGATTGCTCCCCTGTTAGGGCATATACAAAAATCAAAAGTCTTGATTTTTATTTCACCTTAGTTAAAATTCACTCAGTAAGAAAGCCATTACCCAGTTGTCATTAGTTGAAAACATTTACAGACAAATGTTTTAGTCACTGCTGCCTGAGCTAATGGATAATAATTAAGGTAAACAATAGGCTAACCAGAAAAGTGAAATAATACCTTAATCAGTAAAGAAAGAAAAAAATTAATTAGATTTTTAAAAAAGTTACTGTCGGGGGTGAGGGAGGGGGTGGGGAGAAAGCATTTTATAAATTTCCAACAAATTCCTGGGGATTTAGGAGGCAACATGCATTCCCAGGGCTGAAAGCATGCTCAGGAAAGACCTGAGAAGACCTAAGTACTCACCTCTGGCAGACCTTCAGAATCTATGTAAGTGAAAATTGAAGATTAAGGGGAAGTTATCAACTTCCTGATTTAGTGTTGCTGGCATGCCTATACATAGAGTCGCTTGGCAAAGACTAGTAGATATTTTGATCTCAAGAGTTTAAGGAAATTTCTTTTAAATACTTAACTACTAAGTTAACAGAACAGAGACATTAGTGGCAACACATGACAAAAAAATATAGACTTTACAATATGTAGTTTGGAGAAGTCACTAAACAAGCTACAGCAACTAAAATAAACAGCAACAACAAATCCTGGGGGGAAGAAGAAGATTAAATTTCCAGAATTATTTCCGTAATACTAGTCAAAATATCTAGTATGCAACAAAAAATTACAAGACATTCAAAGAAACAAGAAAGTATGGTCCTTATGGTCCATGGAGTAAAACAACAATCAATAGAAATTATTTTTGGAGTATATGCCTAGTAAGTTCAACACCCAGGTGTTGAACTTACTAGGCATATACTTCAAAAAAACTATTTTGAAAATGTTCAGAGCTAATAAAAACTATACCTAAAGAACTAAAGAACAATACTCTCTAAATTTGAAAAGTCTATCAAATTCCAACTTTCTTTAGGGTTATCCTAAAATGCATAAAAATTTCCAAGGACCCTGAACAGCCAATCTTGAAAGAGAAAACGAAGTTGAAGTACTCATACTTCATTATTTCAGATTTTACTACAAAACTACAGTTATCAAAGCAGTGTGGTATTGGCATAAGAATAAAATGGAATGGAGAACTAAGATGCGGCATAGGTGAGCACCTATCTAGCTGTCCACGTAACAATTCTGAAACTACAACTTAACAACAGAACAAACAACATCCAGAATCACCGGAGAGCTGGCTGAGTGAAAATTCCATACGTAAAAGTAGAGGTGGGACGCAGCAGTGACTCGGGAGCAGCGGCACGGAGCTTTGAGGTTTGGAGCGCAAGCAAGCGGTGAGGGACGGGCGGCAGACAGCAAGCCCGGCTGGTTTTCTCCAGCGGGGAGGGCAGAGGCCTCCCACAGCACCGACCCCCCAGTTCCAGGTGAGCTCCCAGGTCGGGGAAAGGAGGATCCCGGGCGCGGCTGAGGTCTGTGTGTTTGGGGAGAGTGCACGAGTAAATTGGAGTGCACAACCGGGCAGAGAACGCGGGCAGAGAACGCGTGACTCACTTGCTCGGAGACCACCATACTGCTTTGTTTTACACCCCTGAGTGAGACTTTGGCTGTGCAGACTCATTTGGGGAGAGGCAGAGTTGTCTGGCAGCGGGGAGACCAGTGGTGGATTTACATTGCCACCCAACACCGAGACCTGTGAGCCGCACAGATAAGCTGACACCGCGAGCCCCATAGACCTGAAGCGGTGCGCCAGGAAGGGCGGACCTAAGCCTGACGCCACGCGCCCATTAGACGCTGAAGCTGTGTGCCAAGTAGGGCGGACCTAAGCCTGACGCCACGCGCACATTAGACGCTGAAGCTGTGCACCAAGTAGGGCAGACCTAAGGCTGACGCCGGGTGCTGCATAAGGAAGCTGAGCCACTGTTCCTTAGAGGATACCTATCACACACCGCTAAGGGACCAACTCAGGAAAGCAACCACAATGCAGAGAAAATGAAAGAACTCAGCTGTGAAAGAAATGGAGGAAAAAAGACGACTAGACATAGAGTTCAAAACCACAGTAATTAGGTTTATGAAGAGGCTACTAGAAAAGGCCGAGAAAATTAATGAGAACTATGCCGAAATAAATAACACCTACAAAGAAATGAACAACGCCTACAAGGATATGAAAAAAGACCAACTAGAAATTAAGCATACACTGACTGAAACAAAAAATATTTTACAAAGACCTAAGCAGTCCAGACGACCGCAAAAACCAAGTCAAAGATTTGAAATACAAAAAAGCAAAATCCACTCAGCTGGAAAAGCAAGAAGCCAAAAGAGTCCAAAAAATTGAAGATAGTATAAGGGGCCTCTGGGACAACCTCAAGCATACCAACATCAGAGTTATTGGGGTGCCAGAAAAAGAGAGAGAGCAAGATAATGAAAACCTACTAGAAGAAATAGTGACTGAAAACTTCCGCCACCTGGCGAAAGAAATTGACTTGAAAACCCAAGAAGTGCACAGAACCCCAAAATATAGGAATCTAAAGAAGACCACACCAAGGCACATCATAATTAAAATGTCAAGAGCAAAAGATAAAGAGAGAATATTAAAAGCAGCAAGAGAAAAACAGTTAGTTACCTATAAGGGAGCACCCATACGATTGTCAGCAGATTTCTCAACAGAAACTATGCAGGCCAGACAGGAGTGGCAAGAAATATTCAAAGTAATGAATAGCAAGAATCTACAACCAAGATTGCTCTATCCAGCAAAGCTGTCATTCAGAATTGAAGGTCAGATAAAGTGCTTCACAGATAAGAAAAAGCTAAAGGAGTTCATCACCGCCAAACCAACACTATATGAAATGCTGAAAGGTATTAAGAAGAGGAAGAAGAAAAAGGTAAAAATGTACATTATGAACAACAAGTACACATCTATCAACAAATGAATCTAAAAATCAAGCTGATGATCAGGATAAAATGAGGAATAGAACAAAATCATGGACATAGAGAGGGAATGTACTGATAATGCTTGGTGAGAAAAAGGGTACGGGAAGTACAGCAAGAGACTGGACAAAAATCATGCAACTATGGGAGAGGACAGAGAGGGGGAGGTAAGGGCATAGAGTGGGATGGGTACTGGGTGGAGGGGAGCAATTGGGGGGAAATGTAATTAATAAACTGAACAATAAAGGTTAAAAAAAAGTTAAAAAAATAAAGAAAAAAGAGAATAAAATGGAATAGAATTGAGAGTACAGGAATAAAATCCATATATTTGTGATTAATTGATTTTTGACAAGGGTACAATGACCATTTATTGTGGAAAGAACAGTCTTTTCAACAAATGATGCTGAAACAAGTGGATATCCATAGTGCCAAAGGACAAATTTGAACTCCTATCTCACACCACATATAGAAATTAACTCAAAATGGATCAAAGGCCTAAATTTAAGAACTAAAACTATAAAACTCTTAAAAGAAAACAGTTATAAATCTTCATGATCTTCATTTAGGCAACAACTTCTTAAATATGACACAGAGAACAAAAACAACCAAAGAACAGATAGATGAATTGGACTTCATCAAAATTAGAAACTTTTGTGAATCAAGGGGCTCTATCAAGAAAATGAAAAGTCAACTTACAGAATGAGAGAAAAATATTTTCAAGTCATGTGTATGACAATGGTCTAATATCTAGAATATAAAGAACTCTTCCAAATCAGTAACAAAACCCCAAAGAACCCATTTAAAATGGGCAAAAGATTTAGTTATTCTCCAAAGAAGATATAGAGGGTGTTCCCAAATAATGTATATACACTTTGGACAATTATTCATTCCAGTGGGTTAAATCTGAAAAGAAAGAAATATCAATTGAACTAACAACAACAACAAAAGTGTGTATACATCTTTATGGGACATCCTGTATAAATGGTCAATAAACATATAAAAAGATGTTCAACATTGTTAGTCATTAGAGAAATGCAAATCAAAACCATAATGAGACCAAAATCCACTACAATGGCAATAATAATAATAAAATTAACAAGTGTTTTGGCAAGGATGTGGAGACATTGTAACTCTTGTGCAGTACTGGTGGGAATTAAAATGAAGTAGTTACTTTGAAAAATAGTTTGGCAGCTCCTCAAAAAATTAAACATACAGTTACTATTGAACCTAGCAATTCCACTCCTAGGATATGCAAAAAAGAATTGAAAAACATATGTTCACACAAAAACATATGCTCGCACAAAAATTTGTACATAAGTGTTCATAGCAAAATGAGCAACAGCCCAAAATGCCCATCAAGTGATGACTAAATAAACAAAATACAGTATATCTACACAATAAAATATTATTCTGCCAAATAAAGGAATGAAGTACTGATACAAACTACAACATGGCTGAACCTGAAAACATTATGCTAAGTGTATAAACCAGACCAAAAAGGCCACATATAACATGATTCCATTTATAAGAAATGTCCAGAATAGGCAAATCTGTGCTGTGTTGGGATGGAAAGAAGAGGGAAATGGGAGGTATGGGATTTCTGTTTGAGATCATGGAAATGTTCTGAAATTAGATAGTTGTGATGATTGCACAATATTGTAAATATACTATCAACCACTCTGCTATATACTTTAAAATGCATAAATTTTATGAATTTCATGCTATGGATCTTTTATGTCAATAAAATACATTTTAATAAACAAATTTTTAAAACATGGATTATAATTAGAATGTGGAAAGTTAAGTATATATATATTGTAATTTCTACAGTAAAAGTAAAAATATTTTATAAAAAATATGGTAAATAATAATAAATTAAATGGAATACTAAAAAGATGATTAAATAACCCAAAAGAAGGGAGGGAAGAGAATGAAAAAACAGAGGAAATAAACAGATAAGTAATAATAAAATTATAGGCATACATCCAAATATGTCAATAATTATATTATTACTAGAGGCCCGGTGTACGGATTTGTGCACTGATGGGGTCCCTGGGCCAGGCCTGAGCCCTCTCACAACAAGGGACTCCTCAGCAGATATCAGAGAGCAGGTTTTGGCCCAATCCCTGTGGGTCAGACCAAGGGACCCCACCAGTGCACAAATCCATGCATCATTCCTCTAATATTTATATAAGATCTTTAGTTAATCTCTTTCCACCCTCCCCTTTGGTTGTATCTCCCCTCTCCTATGAGATTCATCAGTCTGTTCCATGTTACCATGCCTGTGGTTTCAGCTCCTGAGTTGATCATCTGCCCTCTGGTGGTCAGTGAGTGTCATAGCTACTGGCTGGTTGGCCAGTCGCTTAGGCTTTTATATATATAGAAAGGTAAATGGTTTAAGCACAATTAAAAAACAGAGATTGTCAGAATGGATAAAGATGATATCTAATTATATGCTGTCTACAAGAAACTTGTTTCCAATATAATGATAGAGGTAGGCTAAAAAATAAAGGTATGGTAAAGAAATACACAATGCAAATATTAATCAAGAGGAAGCTAGAACGGCCTTATAATTCTTTTACTCAGAAATATACTTTGTCTGATATTAGTATAGCATATAGGCTTTGGTGGTGTGTGTCTTTTAAGGAATTAATTTAATCTATTATCAAATTTATTGGCATAAAGTTAATTACAATATTCTATTATTATTCTTTTAATCTGTACAATCTATACTGATGTTAACTCTCTCCTTCCTTATATTGGTAATTTATGACTTCACATTTTTTCTTGATCAGTCTAGCTAGATCAATTTTATTGATTTTCTCAAAGAATCAGCTTTTGATTTTGTTGATTTTATCAATTCTTTTGTCTATTTTATTGATGTTGTTCTGACCTTTATTATTTTCACAATATTTTGTTTTTTTGGTTTCTTAAAGTGGAATCTTGTATTACTGATTTGAGACCTTTCTTCTTTTCTAATATGGATATTTTATGCTACAAAATTTTATTACGTGCTGCTTTAGCTACATTCCATAAATTTTGATAAGATATATTTATATTTTCACTCAGTTCAACATACTTTCCCACTTATCTTTTGAATTCTTTGACTCATAGGTTATGTAAGGAAATTTGCCTGCTATAGATTTCGAATTTAATTTTATTGTTATCAGCGAACATACCTTGAATTCACTTTGAATTCTTTTAAAGTTATTTATTTACTTATACACCATAAAATAGTCTGTCTTGGTAAATATTGCCTATTTACCTAAAAAGAATGTGTGTTCTGTTGTTGGATAGAGCATTCTATAAATTCTAATTATGTCAAGCTGAATCTTAATACAAGGCAAGTTTGTGATAGTGTTAAAATCTCCAACTATATGACAGGTATGTCCATATCTCCTGGTGTCCTCTCGGTGTTTCTTCATGCATTTTGAAGTCCTGCTATGTCTGAGCTCCTCCTCCCTGAACTGAGACCTGGAAACCTTTCAGGCACTAAGTTGGGACAAACATAGGGCTCCCTGTTTACTGTTGCTCAGGTTTCACTATTCTTCATTGCCTTATTGTAATACCTTGAAAAACATTGTTTCATGTACTTTTCCAATTCCTGTTGTTCTTATTGTTTCAGAAGGGATGGGTAAATCCAACTTTCGTTATTCTTTCTTAACCAGAAGTGAAAGTCTCTTGAAACACCATTTTTATTAAAAAAATATTTAGTGTTGACATTATATGTTCACTTCTTTATTTGAACAGCACAAGTAATTTCAGAATATGTTCAATAAGATTTGATATAGACCTGCTATTTATTCCTGACTCCAGGTAAATCCAGCTCTAGACTTAGGTATCTCAGAAAGTTAATAATCTGGACTCTCTTCAAAATGATATTGGTCATTGTTCAGTGGGAATTTGGGGACTTATACTTTTCTTTTAGAATTACCTCTGTATTTTCTAAATAAAGAGAGTTTTTTTATCTTTTTAAAAAAAATTTTATTGTTGAAAGTATTACATATGTCTCCCCCCCATAACCCCTTTTTAACCCGTCCCCAGGCCTCCACCACCTTATCCTCAGTGTCCATGGGTTATGCATATATGCATACAAGTTTTTTAGTTGATCTCTTCCCATTCACCCACCCCCGCCTTCCCTCTGAGATCCTACCACTCCGAACTTGCCTGATATTGTCTTATCTCAAAATAAGGAGTTTCTTACAGGTACTTAAAGGATAAAACATTATAACCTTTTCCTTTTGAATTATTATTAATTTGTATGTTTTGCAATCTCACAGAATTGGCTAGAATTTGATACCTGTCTGAAAATATAGAAATAAGTTACATGAAATTGATTTTGAAGTCTTGCCCAAAATTCAGATTTTCTACTTTTTAGTCTGTGGTAGAATCTATTAAGATTTATGGTCTATCAATGAGCTCTTTTGTACTTCCCATCCTCTCTTGCTGCTGGATTGGGACCGAGTGACGAGCCCTGGCCAGTGAACTGTATTCTGAAATAACCTATACTACTTCCATCAAAGCAATTAAAATCTGCTACGTCTCCTCCTCTCTCTCCTCCCCTGCAATACAACCCTTGAAGGGTTGTGCTCCCCATGGCATAGCAACAAGATAAGGGAACAACTCTCCATCTGTGTCCGACTTCATAGGAGTAACACATAGTCTTCATTTGTTAAGCCAATAAAGGCTTTAGGTTAGTATGACAAAGGCTATCCTAATGAAAATAGTTTATTCTCATTTTCTCTGGTAAAACAGTCTTTGAGGGACACATTAACAGGTTTAATTTGAGAAAAAGTACATTCAATTAATGACAATGGTAATAGCTAACAGTTATGGGGTGCATTCCATGTGCCAGACACTGGGCTAAATGCTCTCTCTGAATTATCTCACTTAATACAAGCGTTATACCAGGAGAATTACTCAACCCCTGTAAACAGCACTACACCACTTATTATGTTGTTTCAGAATTCTGACTAAGACTGTCCACTCTAGGTAACTACCAGTTCTTCTCTAGTCACAGTGTTGGTGACATAAACCAACTTTCACCTTGAAACTGTGCAAACACATGCATAAAAGTATCCACCAGAAATTGGACACTACCAAAGAGGCATGTTCTTCACATTACTTGAAGGCATTCTTATTTCAGTAACAGTAGAACAAATATGTTACCAAGTGTTACATGTGAAAATCCAAGTTAACAGCCATCCAATTTTTCATTTATTTCAATAATGCTTTAGCTCTCCATAGAAAGCTAGATATAATTATAGTTCTTTATTTATATATCTCTCTGTGTGACAATACATTTTTATATTTCAATAGCAAGTATTAATAATACTTTTACATAAAAATATCCTATTTATAATACTTTTCTTTCTATAGCATATACCAGGAGGTCTACTTCATTTGTTGCATGGAGATTGATATAGTTATACATATGTAGATATAGAATTATAATTCAACCTACCCATCTATATAAACCCTGAACAGCTGTCCAGTTGGTGTGTCCCTTAGATGACTGATTCGAGGACATGGAGGCTGCAGGGACTAGAAAAGTAGGCAACCACCTCTCAGGTGCATAAGAATATTTTCTGAGCCGTCTACATATGCAATTTTCTTCCCCATAATTCAGCTCTTCTTTCTGCTTTAAGTCACTACAAGTCTCAGTATGCAAGAAACCGAATATGACTCCTGGCACATGCTATATGTAAGAACCCAAGTATGCCTCCTGGCCCCAATCCAACAGTAAATAGGCTATTTATTATTGAAATATAATATACGAAAAGCATTTTAGATAGAGAATTGGAAGCAGTACATGTTATTTTTATTAATTTGAGGAATTCTCCAACTGAGTCAGGAAATCCAACAATCAGAGTAAGAGAAGATCCCACATCAGTCCCACAGCCCCAGTCCAAATGGGTACCAAAGTCCACAAATTGGCAATTGCCACACTTCAATGAGAATGAAAAAGCCTAATGTAGAGCCTATCAGATGGCATTGCAACATGCAGGAAGGAAAACATCATCTTAAAAGTTCAAGGAAAACTGTTCTTGAAAATGACATCTTAATAAGCAGAAATAAATTTTAGAAACTGTGTCCTTGGGATCATCATAAAAGATACAGGAAGGCCCAAACTTTATGATACTGAGTCAGGGAGAGAACAAAATAAGGTGAAGGCAGAGATGCAGATGCGGTAATGAGAGGAAGGAAACATCTGGCAACAGATTAAAAAGGCATATCAGAGGCCACAAAGAATAGATATTTCATTGAAAAATAAACCAAATATTATGGGAGAAAAATTAGAAGAACTCTCCCAGAATGCAGAATAAAAGGACAAAGATATAAACAAGTTGAAAGAAAAATGTGTTAGGCATGTAGGGCAATGAAATGGAGATGAAACCTAAAAATCAGAAGTGTTCCCAAGAAATAAACCCAAACCATAGAAAAGAGGTAATAATAAAAAAAAATGCCAAATAAAAATTTTTGAGAGGAGAACTAAGATGGCGGCAAAGGCAAAACACCTATCTTGCCGTCATAATCAGCAATTTTAATACTACAACTTAACGAAAGAACAAACACCTTCCAGAATCACCAGAAAGCTCGCCGAGTGAAAATTCCACAAATAAAAGTGAAGATAAGACACTGTGACTCAGAGGAGCGGTGGCAAACAGCGTTGAAAGATTTGCACGGAGAGAGGTTTGGAGTGCGCGCTGCGGAGAGGACGGGCGGCTGAAAACCGGCCAGTTTTCTCGAATGGGGAGACAAAGGCGTCCCACGGGACTGATTCTCCAGCTCTGGGCGAAGTCCAGAGAACCCACTATCACACGGGGTGAAAACTGGACAGTGGGAGGGCACGCTGAAGCTCGGGTGCTGCCCAGTCTCCCGGCTTGTGGAGAAGGCAGCTGTCGCGAACAGCTCGGCTGCGTGACAGCGCAGAGAGCGCACCACGACTTGCCCTCTCATTCAGAAAACCGTCAGACTGCTTTGTTTTACTACCCTGGGTGAGACATTGCATGCAGACTCATTTTGGGAAAGTCTGAATTCCCCGGCGACCTGCAGCCAGTGGAGCTCCCCAGCGGCTCTCTCTCAGAGGTGCTGGCGGCCATTGCCCCCGGCACAGAGTCCCTGGGGCCCCATAGGGCGGAGCTAACGCTCTCTGCTTGGCCCGGAGACTCCGCCCATCCAACCTGAGCACAGCTGAGCTTCACAGAAAATTGGCCTGGAGGTCAACCCTCCAAGTGCTAACAACGATTAACTGAGCTTAACTTCAGCAAGACTGTGCAGCCCCTATCCACCTCAGGTAACCGGGGAGGCTGAGCCACTATCCCTAGTAGGAAGTCTACCACACAAAGCTAATTGACCAACTCAGGGAAGCAGCCACCATGCAGCAACATGGAAAGAAATCAGATGTGAAAGAAATGGAGGAAAAAAAACGACTGGACATGGAATTCAGAACCACGGTTATAGGGTTTTTTAAGAGGCTCCAACAAAAGATCGAGGCCTATAAGGAAATAAGCAAGACCACAAAGGAAATGAATGAGTCCTACAAGAAAATGAACAACACCCTCACGGATATAAACGAGACCTGGAAGGAGATTATCAAGACCAACGTGGAAATGATCAAGACCAACGTGGAAATGAATGAGTCCTACAAGGAAATGAAAGAAACCCTCAAGGATATAAAGCAGACTCTCAAGGATATGAAAAAGGACCAACCAGAAATTAAGCATACACTGACTGAAACAAAAAATATTATACAAAGACCTGAAAGTGCCCTGGAGCACCCCAAGAACCAAGTTAAAGATTTGAAATACAAAGAGGTAAAATCCACTCAGCTGAAAAAGCAAGAAACCAAAAGAATCCAAAAAATTGAAGATAGTGTAAGGGGCCTCTGGGACAACCTCAAGCATACCAACATCCGAATTATAGGGGTGCCAGAAAAAGCGAGAGGCCAAGACAATGAAAACCTATTTGAAGAAATAGTGACTGAAAACTTCCCACACCTGGTGAAGGAAATTGACTTAGGATCCCAAGAAGTGCACCGAACCCCAATATATAGGAACCCTAAGAGGACCACACCAAGGCACATCATAATTAAAATGCCAAGAGAAAAAGACAAAGAGAGAATATTAAAAGCAGCAAGAGAGAAACAGTTGGTTACCTATAAGGGAGCACCCATACGACTGTCAGCAGATTTCTCAACAGAAACGATGCAGGCCAGATGGGAGTGGCAAGAAATATTCAAAGTGATGAACAGCAAGAATCTACAACCAAGATTACTCTATCCAGCAAAGCTATCATTCAGAATTGAAGGTCAGATGAAGTGCTTCGCAGATAAGAAAAAGCTAAAGGAGTTCATCACCACCAAACCAACATTATATGAAATGCTGAAAGATATTCTTTAAGAAGAGGAAGAAGAAAAAGGTAAAGATGAAAATTATGAACAACAAATACACATCTATCAACAAATGAACATAAAAATCAAGTGAATTGATAGGCTGTTGAACAGGATAGACTGGTGAATATAACAGAGACATGGACATAGAGAGGGAATGGACTGACAATTCTTGGGGAGAAAAGGGTTGTGGGAAGTGCAGCAAGAGACTGGACAAAAATCTAGCAACAATGGGAGAGGACAGTGGGGAGGGGGAGGTGAGGGTGGAGGGTGGGATAGGTACAGGGTGGAGGGAAGCTATAGGGGGATAAAAAGGGGAAACAATGTAATTAATAAACTGAACAATAAAGATTAAAAACAAAAAACAAAAAACAAAAATTTTTTGAAATGATGAGGAGAACTAAGATGGCGGCATGGGTAAACACCTATAGTTCTGCCCCGCACAACGATTTAAAAATTACAACATAACAACAAAACAAAAATCACCCAGAATCGCCAGAAAGCTGGCTGAGTGAAAACTCCACAAATAAGAATAAAGGTGGGACGCTGAGACTCAGGAGCAGCCTTGAAGACAGAAACAGGTTAGGAGCCGTCCTGGTCGCGCGCGCCTGGGCTGGGGCTGGAGCAGCAACCCCGGCTGGATTTCGCCAACAGGGAAGGCGGAGATGTCCCACTACACGGATTCCCCAGCACCAGGCGAGGTCCCAGATCTGGGGTACGTGGAGACGTCCCACTGCACAGATTCCCCAGTGCCAGGCGAGTCCCAGATCCGCGGTACATGGAGACGTCCCACTGCACAGATTCCCCAGTGCCAGGCGAGGTCCGAGGTCCGGGGGATGCACCCTGGAAGTGGGGCGCGGCAGAGGTCTCCTAGTCTGCGAGAAACCCGGAGGCGGAGAAAAGAAGTTTGCGCGCAAGTGTTGCACAAACCCGCAACTTGCCCCCTGGAAACTTGTCTCCAGTTCCTGGAAATCATCTATTTTACAACCCTGGGCTAGACTTTGGGGGTGCAGACTCATTTGGGGAGAGGCAGAGTTGTCTGGCAAGGGGAAGAGACTAGCGGCTTTCTCTTGGAGGTGTCTGCAGCCATCCCCATCCAACAGAGACCCACGCGCGCACGAGCGCTGCATAGGACGTAGCTGACACTGAGGCTGCCTGCACAGCTCAGAGACTCCGCCCATCCAACCTGAACACAGTCTCCCTTCACAGCCAATTGGCCTGGAGGTCAAACCCTCCTAAGGCTAACAACAACAAGCTGGGTTTAAACTCAAAAATACTGTACAACCCATAAAGGATTGCAGTAAGAGTACCCATCTCAAATAACTGGGGAGGCTGTGCCACTGACCCTTAGAGGCTATCTACCACATAAAGCAGCCACCATGCAGAGATATGAAAAGAAATCAGGGGTGAAAGAAATGGAGGAGAAAAGACGACAAGACATAGAGTTCAAAACCACGATTATAAGGCTTTTCAAGAGGCTCCTAGAAAAGGCCGATGAACTTAATGAGAATTACGAGGAAATAAACAAGACCAACCAGGAAATGAATGAGACTTACAAGGAAATGAATGAGACCCTCAAGGAAATGAACAAGACCTCTGAGGATATGAACCAGACCCTCACGGATATGAACAAGGACCAACTAGAAATCAAGCATACACAGACTGAAATAAAAAATATTACACAAAGTCCTCAAAGCAGTCCAGAGGGCCACAAGAACCAAGTCAAAGATTTGAAATACAAAGAAGCAAAATCCACTCGGCTGGAAAAGCAAGAAACAAAAAGAATTCAGATAATTGAAGATAGCGTAAGGGGCCTCTGGGACAACCTCAAGCATGCCAACATCCGAATTATTGGGGTGCCAGAAAAAGAGAGAGAGCAAGTTAATGAAAACCTACTTGAAGAAATAGTGACTGAAAACTTCCCCCACCTGGTGAAAGAAACTGACTTAAAAGCCCAAGAAGTACACAGAACCCTAAATATAGGAATCTAAAGAGGACCACACCAAGACATATCATAATTAAAATGCCAAGAGCAAAAGATAAAGAGAGAATATTAAAAGCAGCAAGAGAAAAACAGTTGGTTACCTACAGGGGAGCACCCATACGATTGTCAGCGGATTTCTCAACAGAAACGATGCAGGCCAGATGTGAGTGGCAAGAAATATTCAAAATAATGAAGAGCAAGAATCTACAACCAAGACTACTCTATCCAGCAAAGCTATCATTCAGAATTGAAGATCAGATAAAGTGCTTTGCAGATAAGAAAAAGCTAAAGGAGTTCATCACCACCAAACCAATATTATATGAAATGCTGAAAGATATTCTTTAAGAAGAGGAAGAAGAAAAAGGTAAAAATATAAATTATGAACAACAAATACGCATCTATCAACAAATGAACATAAAAATCAAGTGAATTGATAGGCTGATGAACAGGATAAACTGGTGAATATAACAGAAACATGGACATAGAGAGGGAATGGACTGACAATTCTTGGGGATAAAAGGGTTGTGGGAAGTACAGCAGCAAGAGATTGGACAAAAATCTTGCAACAATGGGAGAGGACAGTGGGGAGGGGGAGGTGAGGGTGGGGGGTGGGATAGGTACAGGGTGGAGGGGAGATATAGGGGGATAAAAAAGGGGAAACAATGTAATTAATAAACTGAACAATAAAGATTAAAAAAAGAAAAAATAATAAAATAAAAATTTTTGAAATGATTAAAAAGTAATTATGAAGATTACAGTGGATCACACCTCCTGGCAAAATTAATAAGAAGAGACTCACATGTAGATATGTGCTGATAAAGCTTTTAAAATTCAAGGATGAGGGGGGAAATCACTGGAGTTATAGTCCAGAAAAGGAAAAATAATCCAAAACAAATAGCCCTGGCTGGGTAGCTCAGTTGGTTGGAGCATTGTCCTGATATGCCAAGGTTGTGATTTCAATCCATGGTCAGGGCACATACAAGAAACAACAAATGAATGCATAAATAGGTGGAACAACAAATTGATACCTCTCTCTCTCTCTCTCTCTTTCTCTCTCACCCTCTTTCTCCCTCTCTCTCTCTCTCTCTCTCTCTCTGTCTCTCTCTCTCTGTCTCTCTCAATCGATAAGAAAAAAATCCAAATCAAAGAAAACTCAAGTCTCTTAGATGGGTCTCAGGTAAATAAAAACTGTAAGTTTGATGATACTCCCTTCAGCAGATTACATCCATGGGCACTGTCCAGCTGTGTCCCAGCACTGGCCACATCCACAAGGGTCAGCAGTGGACACTTCTGGGTCAGGCAGCGGAAGCCCACAGAAGAGGAAACATCACCTTGACAATAACAGGAGATAATGGCAACCATCACACAAGAGTGTCTTAAACCCGTGCACACAGACTTGTGAGAAACACCGATGGAGACTTTGGGAAGCTCTAGTTCTGAAAGAATAACTAGCAGGCAGTCAGAAAAATGCTGCTTGGTTACTGTTCTTATAACTTCATTTTTAACTCAAGTCTGCTTTTTTTTTTTTTTAACTCAATAGGATCCCTGAAGAGCAAGACCTGCGTGATACCGTCTCCACTTTTGTCCCTAGCAGCTGGCACAGAAGGTCCTTGTAGAGCTGCAAACACACGACTTTATTCACACCTCCCAGAGGTGTTTCTGGAAAGGGGAGGGAGTGTGTCTTTATACTGAAGAGGATAAAAGCCTTGTCTGAAAATTGGTTGCTGCCCAGTCAATGGAAAAAGCAATGATTTCACAGCTTATATGCAATCCACAGTGAAACTAAAAATGGGATATAGAACAGTTGGCTCTGTTGTCACATTATTGTCACAACAATCCTCGCTTTGTGTACACAACTGCATCTCTGAGTATGACCTAGAGAAAGGAGGCAAAATGCTTTCTCCATTATCAACAGAGGACACTTTGCAGACCATGTTGTTTTGAACAAAATAGTTTTCTCCTTTTCTGTGGACGTACACTGAGCTATCTCTGGGAATACTGCTTGTCCTTGGGAGGTGAGTGTTGGCAAATGTGCATCTGCATGCGTATTTTCTACAGGCCCCGGTCCTAGGAGACCAGAGGACCCCGGGGAGAATGAAAGGCCTACGTTGATTTCAACAAATGGAGCTGGAACAATTGTACATCCACTGGTGAAAAAATCAACCTAGGCACAGAGTTTATACCTTTCATAAAAATTAATTTAAAATGGATTGTAGACCTAAATGCAAAATGCAAAACTGTAATGTTTCTAGAAGAAAATATAGGAGAACATCTAGATGATCTTGTGTTTGACAATGAGCTTTTAGTTACAAGGCCAAAAACATGACCTATGAAAAAATATTGATAAGTTTAACTTCATTGAGATTAAAATCCAATCTGCAAAAGACCCTGTTAAGAGGATGAAAAGATAGCCACAGATTGAGAGAAAATATTTGGAAAACATGTATCTCATAAAAGACTTATAGCCTTTAAACTCAACAATAAGAAAACAAGCAATTTAATGGGAAAAGGGGGGAAGGGAGGAAGGTTTTAAGAGACACCTCACCAAAGAAAACATACAGATGGCAAACAAGCACATGAAAAGATGTTCTACATACATGTTATTAGGAAACACAAATTTGAAACAGTGAGATACTACTACATACTTATTAGTGTGGCTAAAACTCAAAATTGAACACATAACACTGGTCGCTAGTGAAAATATGAAGCAAGAGGGACTTTCTTCCTCGCTAGTGGGAATGCAAAAATGGTGCAGCCACCTTGGAAAATAGCTTATAAAACTAAACCTAGTCATATCATTCTTTCCAACAATCACACTCCCAAATTTTCATCCAACTAATTTGAAAATTTGTGTCCCCATAAAATCTGCATGCAGCTTTATAGCATAATGTTTATTTATAAACCTATATAAGTACATAGAAAGTTATACATTTCTAGCAGCTTTATTTATATTCACCAAAAACCAGATGGAACTAAGGAGTCCTTCAGAGGTGAACTGATACACAAATTGTGATGCATCTATAAAATGGAATATTATTCAGCGATACAAATGAGGTATCAAGCCACAAAATGACCTGGATGAATCTTAAATGAATACATGGAAGTGAAAGGAACCAATCTGTAAAGCTACATACTGTGTGGTTTGAATACATGATGTTCTGGAAAAGGCAAAATTAGAGAGTCATACATAGATCACTGGTTTCTGGAGTTTAGGGGTAAAAGAAGGTTGAATAGGTGAAGCACAGGTTATTTTTTAGAGCAGAGAAACTATTCCACATGATACTGCAGTTGTGGACACATGACTACGCATTTGTCAAAAATCCACTGAACCTCAGCACTGAGTGAACCTTAATGTATGCACATTTTAAAAGTCATTGAGCATGTCAGTAGAATCCCAGGATGAAACATAGAATGTGGCCAGTTAATCTGTATTACAGTGTATGAAACAACTTCACGGAAGGGAGCAATGTCGGGGTGCTGACATCAGTTACTTTGGCAGTGAGTGAATTCTGTAAAACTAAGGGCAAAGGAATGATACATGAGAATAGTTGATGAAGTTGTTTCCCACAGGTGTGTGTTAGCAATTCTGATACTGCTCTACTTCTGTGCTGCAATTAAACTATCAAGTCCAGTTGACTCTTGAGCAATACAGTTTGAACTGAGGGGTCCATTTACACATGGATTTTTTTTAGAAATGTATTTTCTCTTCCTTATGACTTTTCTTACTAACATTTTGTTTTCTCCAGCTTAGTATTATGAGAATATAATATATAAGACATATAACATACAAAATGTGCTCTATTCCACTATTTATATTATCAGTAAGGCTTCAGGTCAACAGTTGGCTATTAGTGGTTAAGTTTTGGGGGAGTCAAAAGTTATACATGGATTTTCAACTTCATGGAGGGGTCAGTGCCCCTAAACCCTGCAGTGTTCAAGGATCAAATGTATAAATGGATGGTGGATAGTGGGAGCCAGTTTTCTCACTGTTAGAAAAAAAATTGGGGATTAAAATCCAATCTGCAAAACACCCTGCTAAATAAGTAAGGGGAGGATGCTAGAATGATCCATGTGGAAATGGAACAGAGTTGGAAACATCAGTCTAAAGTCATGTTTATTTCTATCTGGATACAGATGGTTACATATGGAAACATGTATAGATATGTGCATGTACATAGGTGTTAATACACATATGTATATTTCCTTGTTCTGTTAGCTGAGTGGGCCTAGAAGCAATAATACCAACATAACACTCAAACACACTTAGTGTTCAGATCTTGATTTCTAATACCATTCTCTTAAAGGAAACCAGGCCAGGGAACTGGGACAGGAAATACACAAGATGAGCCTGGAGTATATTCTAGAGCCTGGAACATGTTCTAGTGCTAGAAAGTAAGGACGTGCTCAACACATAGGAACCAAGAGCTCCCAATGGCCAAGGAGATGGCAATGAGAACAACAAAACAATGTTGAAATGGCTTATTACCCAAAATATAAATATCCATGAATCCATACATGTGTAAATACACGATTAAACAAATGAATAGGGAAGAGACAAGATCTCCCATACAGAATTCCAAGTAGTTTAGTGGATACTCTGCCCTCCTCATTTTTTAAGTGTAGCCTGTTCAAAGGGACTTTCTTCAAAAGAGGACACCAAGGAAAGAGGAAAATAAGTGGCTTTGCAGTGGACAATGCTGACAAACATTATCTCAAGCAGGCTGATCTACATCAACAGTGATGTCAAATTGATAGTATATACCCTGACACAATGTAATGAAAATGGCACTTTACCTGGCTGAAGTGGCTCAGTGGTTGAGTGTCAACCTATGAGCAGGAAATCACAGTTTGATTCCTGATCAGGGCATGTGCCTGGGTTGTGGGCTCAGTCCCCAGTGGCAGACATGTAGGAGGCAGCCAATCAATGATTCTCTCTCATCATTGATGTTTCTATCTCTCTCTCTTTCTCGCTTTCTCTATGAAATCAATAAAAATATGTATTTTTAAATGGCATCATATCTCTGTAGTCTTATGCACCCAATCCTATAAGCCCCAGGCAATCATGAGACAAATCCCAATTGAGAACATTTTGCAAGGTACCTGACCAGTATTCCTCAAAACTTCAAGGTCATCAAGAACAAGGAAAGTCTGGGAAACTGTCTCAGCTAAGAGGAGCCTAAAGAGATGTGACTACAAAGGTAATGTCATATTCTGGATGAGATCCTGGGAGAGGAAAAGGATTTTAGAGAAAACCTAAGGAAATGTGAATAAAGTATGGACCGGGGTTAACAATACTGCATTAATATTGATTTATTCATTATAACACGTAAGTGTTAGGTATGTGGAAAATGTGTACTACTATCTTCTCAAATTTTCTGTAAATCTAAAAATGTTCCCCCATAAACAAAATTTACTTTAAAGAATATCTAGTCTCCCATATCTTCTCCCAAGGTGATGTGTCTTGTCATAAAGTCATGAGTGTCCGACTAGCCTCCAAACCTGAAGCTTGGAACTGGTGACTTGGGTTCCTTCTAGTATGTCCAATGCTTTCAGGAGCCCTGGTGCCTGCCCTTACTATCTGGTTCTTCTCTGCTCTGTTTGGCTGCACATCCCTGGGTCTCTGCGTTGTCCTCCACCCAGGTCTGGCCAGGGAGCAGAGAGTCCACCCTCCGTTCTACAGACATCTGGCTATGCCCATGCAGCAGACTCAAAAGCTCTCCATTCAATGCCTTCCCCACAGTGAGACTCGGGGAGTTATCTTTCCCTGCTTTGCACACATTTAGCAAGACCAGAGGCAGCATCCTGAGACAGGTGCCTGTCTGGTGGGCTCCCACAGTCCCCATGGAGGAATAAGGCAGTAGCCTATGTCCCTGGGTGCTAGAGAGAGGTGGAAGCAAAACATCCTTCCAACTCTCCTACCTCCTTATCCTTTGTCCTTCTCCCTCTAACCTCACATCAGACAATGGAGAGAAGTTTCCTTTACTTCTGCTGTGTTATATGCTCCTTCTTCCTGGCTCCAGCCTCATTATTACACCTGAGAGGTGGTCAGAGGGATCCTCCTTACACAGGAGAAGAATTCAGAGGTCTGCACCTTTAATCTTGCAAGTTTTCTCTGCATAGGAGGGTTGGCTTTGAAGCCTTCTGTCTCCCTAAGAGGTCCAGTCCCTCTTGCTCTGACCTGGGGTAAAGAATTCCCTGACTTGGGCTTAGTCTTATTAATATTAACACACACCAGCATGACCCCTCACCAGAATATCATTCTTATTGCTATGAGTGGATTGAGTTCTATTGATTGTCCCTGTGGGAAAGGAAGTCAGAGGAAGATGGATCCAGTAGTGGGGTATCCAGTTTCTAAAGGAGGGATGGAGATTTTCCTAGGAAAGCATGGGGAAGGAGCACTGGCTTGAGCAAGAGAAGGCAGGGCTACCCTAGCTGGTTTATTTCAGTGGATAGAGCATCAGCTTGTGGACTGAAAGGTCCTGGGTTTTATTCCAGTCAAGGGCATATGCCTGAGTTGTGGGCTTGATCCCCAATGAGGGGCATGCACGAGGCAGCCAATCAATGATTCTCTCATCTTTGATCTCTCTCTCTCTCTCTCTCTCTCTCTCTCTCTCTCTCTCTCTCTCTCTCTCTCTCTCTCCCTTCCTCTCTGAAATCAATAAAATATATTTAAAAGAAAGAAAGAGAGAAGGCTGGGCTGCCACTGAGGTTGGGAACACAGCCGAAAAATACATCAGATAGGGGTCCTGAGGGACGTTGGGGGCTTGCGCATAGGATTCAAGGGGTCCATGAATTTGAGTGGGAAAGAATATACCTTTATTTTCATAAACCTCTAAATGGAATCTAGCATGTGTGGAGGGTTTTTATTATCAGCGCAAGCCACAGGCACCGTGGAATTAGCTGCACTGTGACTTTGCCACTAATCTATTCCTATCAAGTTACTGCCATCACACATTATTTCACACTGTTGTTTACCCTTCCACTCCAGCACCTCAAAATTACGATAGTTATTACACCACTGCTGGATGGCGTTACTTAATGCATCAACAAAGAAACATGTGTATTATTATATCACACATTTGTTTTGTTTAATATTTTAACACTGTGCTTAAATTGATTTCCTTTGTGGTTGTCTTAACTACTCTATTACATGCATTTAAGAACATAAAATCACAGGCTTCACCAGGCTAGGAAAGGGATCTGTGCATGGAAAGACCCCTTAAGAAGATGTTTATTTTTCTGACTCTAAGATGATGGCTCCGTACATTGTGATTTCTTCCTACATTTCAATTCCCCTGTTATTCCCAAGTGTTCAGTAAAGTCTGAGATTTATATATATCTGCTGTGTATTAGTGGTGTTGTGGGGAATGAAGACACAGCACAGCAGAGGAAATTGAGCTTTCTCTCTAGCACCGTCCCCCAGAGACTGGGTCTTGGTAGCTGCTGCATATGGTGAGAAAGAAGATGGGGGTCCCAGAGTCCCCAGCATGGACTGGAGTGAGGCTGCACAGGGCTGAGATGGTGCTAAACCTGTGGGTGGGAGCAGGTAACCAGAATTGGCTGCAGGGTAGATAGACTCAGTACAGAGCCGATTCGCAGCTGTTTCCCCAGAAATAATATGAGAAGATGACTCTGTGGCTGGCACTTGAATAACAGCAGCACAGTGGAACCAGTGACTGCTTCTCCCTCTAACCTTCCACCAGAAAATGGTCCCATCAATAAGGCCCATCAAAGGTCTGTGTGACCCGGCTCATTAGTTATATTCCCTAAGCACCCCTAGAGCTGTGGAGCATACCACTTGCATAAGGAAATGCGTAACCTGGCCACTCTCTCTCCTGGATGTGTTTTGTTACTACTTTTCCTGAAAACCTGTCCTGGTTGTCCCAGCCCACGTGTCTAACGTTCCTAATGTGCCAGGATGGCTACTTCCTCCCTGTCCTTCCTCCTCCGGGAACGCCAGTTTAGATAACCTAAGGAGACAAATATTCTTCTGACATAATAATGTTCCAAGGTATCCACAGGATTCTCAGATCACCGGAAAGACCCCTTGTCTTGACTACCCAGCATCCCATTCTCCCACACCATCCAGCAGGAAACCAAGAGGTGCTGAAAGGGGTGCATCACCTGGAGCAGGTGGCAGAGGACCCAGGATCCAGGAAGGAAAAGTGTGGTTTTACTATATTGTCCTAAAATCTTTGAATCTTTCCCAACTGAAAGGTGCTATCTATGCTTCCATCCCCGGGATCTAGGAGGATGTGATGGCTTTGACCACTAAAAATACCAGAGGTGATACGGACAGGGTGAAGTCATAAAAGGCCAACCAGGTCCCTGCTGGTCCTCCTGCAAGGTTCACCCTGGATGCCCATCTTACAGCCCAGATGCTATGCTGTGAGATGCACCCACCACATGGAGAAGTCATAGGGAGATGGTCCCAGCTAAGGTGATCCTTTAGCCATCCCAGCCAAGGTACCAAGCATGCAAGTGACCACATGATCCCAGCCCCCAGCCATCTGAGTCTTTTCAACATTGCTTTTTCCCCAACACCCAACACACATGAGACATCATGGGGCAAATAAGCCATCCGCACTGAATTCCTGATGCAGAGACTCCGTGAGCATAAGATGTTTGCTGGTTTATGCCACTCAGTTTGGGGTGGTTCACTGCAAAGCCATTGTAGCTGGACCAAGAGACAAGAGGTTCAGGAGGAAAAGGCTCCTGCAATGGCCTGATGTGTGGACCATGGACAGAGAGCTGGACTCGGTTCCCAGGGGAGAGAGTGGGGGAGGAGCCTTCATGTCTCTCCAGTTCCTTTTGGTCTCTGTAAAGGGCAGGATTGACTTGAACTTGAGGTAAAGTGCTGCCTTCTGCTAACAGCAAGTCTATAAGGGCATGAATGTCACTGTCTCTCCACCCCCACCTCATGTATCACTTTCTCGATAGGATCAAAATGCCCTGATTAAAATTTGACACAAACATAAGGAATGTACTAGTTGAATATGGCCTGGCCCAGTGATTCTAAACTTTTCCATTAAAGGACTTCTAATGATAGAGAATTATGTAGTCATAGCCCAAAACAATCCCCTGCAAGCAAGCCACCACTTTTAAAGCCCAACATTTTAGCTTAAAAACTAGCATTCTGCACCATAACATACCAGGCTTTGCTTGAATATTAGATTGGCTTAGACTGCCTGGTGTGAGGTAACATGGACATTGCATGAACATGTATTCTCTTTACCTCTGATGCTGGGTAGGCTCTCCCCGTGGCTGTATCCCCCGTGCAAATTCCAGAAAGACAGGCATGTGGAATCCTGATGCCCAAAGCTCTTCCAAAGACATCTGGTTCCCAGGGACCAACTAGGTTCCTGACCAGGAAGCGCTTTTAAAGAAATACTTATTAATATTGATATTAAGCCTCAGTTCGTGGTGTTTTATTGGAAAAATCATGCAGAAAGTAAGCCTCCTTCCCCTCCACACCAGTGTCCCCTGTCCTCAGAAGCCCTACCTTAGGTAAAAATTCTGGAGCAATCTGGCAAATCTAGCAAAAGAAAAAAAAATGTGGATGCTTTCTGACTCAGAAATTTTACTTCTAGAAAACTTATATTTAGGTATACTTGTACAAGTTTATAGTAATAAATATACAGGATGCTCATTGCAGCCCTGCTTGTGAAAGCAAACAGAGCGACCTAAATAACCATCAATATCGAACTGCTTACATAAATCATGATGCAATGCGAAAGGATGTTGGTAATAAATTCTTGAGTTGAAATACCTTGCAGAGCAATGTGACCACATGTTATTAAAACAACAAACAATTCATATTTGGATGGATATATATCCATCCTTTTATAATCCATAACTTCATGGAGTACTACTCACATTGTATTCTTGTTTTGTAAGTTAACTAGTGTACAAATTATGCATGGTTTAATTGGAGGTATGGTCAATTTGCATATTACTCTTTTATTAAATAGGCTAGATGATGCACCCTGGAGCTATAAAATAGCGTGTGTGTGTGTGTGTGTGTGTGTGTGTGTGTGTGTGTCCTTTGACATGCTCCTAGGCACACCCTGCTCATGAATTTATCTTGACACGTGAACTCTATAGTGAGTACTAACCTATCTTTTCCATGAGCCTATACACTGCAGTATTTATTGTTTTGTCCCCAACACCCAACACACAGCCTGGTATACCAATTACTGGAGTTTGAATGAATACCAGGGTGACTATCCACTGGGCCTAGAGGCTGACAGTTACTTATTGTTAGCATTGATCTGAGAATAGCTATGTCCTAGGAAGATGGAATCAACACTTAATATGTGATTTCTAGCTTTTACACACACACACACACACACACACACACACACACACACACACACATACACAGACTCACTCACACCCAATGTTCCTGGTTCAAACTGTTTAGAAAAGCTGAGTCAGCCAAAGAGAAGCCATTTTCTCTGCTGAAGGGCATCACTAAGATTTTAATGTGCATTGATATTCTCCAAGATGTAGCTCTAGAGCATCATCTGAATTTTACTAACTGTGAAGCAGTTTTAGAGGATATTTGTTTACATTGATGTTCCGAGGATCATCGATCTGTAACACGTTGCCTTAGAAGAAGCACAAAGGAAGTGAATGGGTCCTGGGTGAAAGGCAGATTTCTAAGAGATAGGGTCAGAAAATCTCCAGAAGAGTGATTAAATATTTCTTAGCTAAAATCACTTGAAATTCCAATTGGATGGCTGGAACTGATGAGAAAAGGGAAAGGAAAAAGATTTGGCCAATGTGACAAGAGAGGGCAAAGTGCAACTGTTGTTGTGGCATTGAGATGGCAGAGATTCTCCTGACTGGACCCATGGGGACTTGACAGGGCTGTCAGTGAAGTTCCCAATGAGAAGGGAATTGGTGGTAACAGATTTCCAGGTCCTACTTGAAAAAGCTATTGATTCAGTAGGTAGAGCCTATAAGCACATATAAATTTTATAAACTTAATAGATAAATTTTGATGATGAGCTAAATTATGAACTGGCCCATTCCTTAGTATTGCTCCTTCTGCTCTAACACTATCCCTGGTCCAGTCAGAATATGAGCAGTGGACTGATGGAAGCAGAGTCCAGATTTCAGTGAGTGAGAGGTGAAAAGCAAATGAAAGGGAGAGAAATAAAACATGTGTAGGTAATTTTTCAAAAAGTTTGAAGAAAATTTTGTATCTGCTTTTTTTTAAAAAGATGACTGACATTAGAACAAATGTTTGTGCTTAGAGGAAGAACAAGAAGTTGAAGAATAACAGAGGAAGTATATTTAATGGAATAAGTTCCTTAAGAGGGGATGGTGGGAAACAGATATGCAAACACATGTGGGCAGATGGTCCTTGGACTGGTAGAGGGGTCCTCTGCTCCTTAATGATGGGCATAGAGAGGTGAAGAGGGACATGAATAAAGAAAAGATGACAGAGATGGTAGTCAGGAAGATGAAGAATTTTCTTTCTGGACCTTTGTATTTCATGTGAATGAGGAAGTGACATCATTTTTAGAAGAATGGATAGGGGTTGAAGCAGTCATGGTGGGGAATGGGAAGGAATCTGACCATGACTACTGAGCCAACACTGAAGACCTATTGGAGTTGAAGGCTATGAGTATGTAGGGTTAACTATTCATGTACCATATTCATATAGGATTTGCTCTCAGTATGCTATTCATCCCAAAATAGGACTAGCAATGGTAAACAGCTATAGGGAAGATTGTCAAAGAGAGCAGCAGTATTGCAGTGTGAGCTCTTAGAAGTGGGTTACTCCAGGGGTAACATGAGCAGGGTGGAAGCTGTGGGAGTGGAAGTCAAGAGGAAAGAAAGTCACATAGTTAAAGCTGAGGCAGTCTGAGGTGAAAATGTGTTGCTTAATCATCCACATGATCACCTCAGCTTCCCCATATGACATCAAGACTTGGGGCAGATATAAGACTGAACAATCTGGTAAGTATTCAAGGAGCATGAAATTGGTCAAAATGAAAGGAGACAGCAAGGAGAGGTCAGAGGTAAGACTTTTACACATTTCTTAAAGAATCATGCCATGAAGGTCAACCAATAGTTATTTCAAGTGAAACATCTTGCTGTTCCTCTCAGGGTTCCTGGAGGACCTCCCATCCTCTTTCTCTCTCTCTCTCTCTCTCTCTCTCTCTCTCTCTCTCTCTCTCTCTCTCTCTCTCTCTCTCTCTCATACACACACACACACACACACACACACACACACACACACCACATCTTTCTCCAACCAAAATGGGCTCTCCCTTTTCTGTTTTAAGATTTCCCACAAGACTTATTGTTAAAAGGTGTTTGTGAGCAAAAATAAAACCCAAACAAAACAAAAAAAGGAATAAACGCCACTGATGAGGCCAACTGTTCCATTCAACACACAAATGAGCTCGAGACGACCCAGTGAGTTAATGGAGATGCCCATATCCTGCATCTTGCTACAATACCATACAGTTTGCACTCTCCCCTAAGGCATAGTCCATAGAGCTAATGCTTATTGATAAAACACCCTTGTTAAGGCTGATGAGTTGAGTCTGCTGACATCTAGCAGAGCCAGGCAGGAGGAGTATTGGTCATAGTGGGTCCAAAGAACAGAAGACAAGAGGAGCAGAAATGAGGATGGACAAGCCATTCAGGACTCTGATAAATGATTCCAGTCTAGTGGGGACTCCAGCTTAGTAACCAAGCAATAAAGGTTGAATTCCTCCTGCTTCTCACTGTGCTGAACCTTAAATCATGGAGGAGTTTATAGGTCCTGTTTATGTAGAGACTCTTTTTATAAGCTATTCAGAACAGGGGTGGGAGGGAGAAATAGGAAGAGAATAATTCCCTTTGAATTTCTATTGCTTTCAGAATCAGCAATGAGTCATGCATTCTAATTCTTAGCTTTGTCTACACGTTTTTATTTCAAAATACTAAAAAACACTTTGTTTGGAACACGAGCTATTCTTAGCTCATATATCAATAGTGCACATCCATTTCTTCTCTTATTAGAAAAGCTTCTTTTGGATTGGGTTGGAGCAGCACCATACTAGTACGGTTATTTAAGTGTAATTTGATAAAGCCACCTGAGCATCTCTCTATTACCTGGGGACACTCTCCTAGCTGGCTTTCTGGGCCTCCTGACCATCCACAAGTCAGCTCCATACTTGACCCATAGAGCACCCCAGATACAATAATCTGGACAAAAGGGGGAGACCATCCTTTCAGATCATCAGATTGAGAAGCTGGCACCTTGGCAGGCCCGAGACAAGTCGGGTTCCATTGTTGTGTGCACTTGGGAGACTCTTAAGGGAAAGAAGTAGAAAAGAAAGAGGTCCCCATCTATGAGTTATCTCCTGCAGACATGGCCACATCTTGGCAAGGACATAGGAAAAAACAGTCTGGGGGATTCTGCAATCCTCTGAGCTGACAAGCAGGAAAACCACTGGGAGGAAGGCTGGGAGTAGGTCTTTCTTCTCCAGTCCCCACCCTCTGTATAAGGTCTCTCTCCACACTCCCCTGCAGAGCCCCCAGCCCACTGTGTTTATCCACCCCACTGTGTTTGTTCCACCAGAGGTAGTTTTCTGGGTCTCGCAGGGACCACCTTCTCTTAAAGGCTGCAATTTGAAGCATTAATAGTAAGCACCTTATCAGTACTAATAGATAGTCAACCAACTTCCAGAATGGAATACAAAACCAATATTCCAGGAACTGTGGTGAAGAAGTGCCCCACCACTCTAGCCATTTCCTCCCCCTTATCCATCCACATGTTTATAGTAGAAGCAACCATGTTCATAACCTCTGACTCTCATATCCTGGATACTATTTATTTGATCAGGAGTGGGCAGCAATGAGTATGTCCATGGGCAATTTGGAATTGAGACAATACTGACTCCCAGCCAAGCCTGGAAGACAAATTGGGAGCTTTTTGACAAGAATAATTTTCATACAGTCAGAGAAACCAGAGAAGTGTGGACAGGTAGGGAGCAGCAGCTTTATTTGGTTTTCAAAATCCCTCTTGGCTAATGGGTTATCCATCCTTTAGGCCTTGTATTCTATAAGACACCTCTCCCAAGTGAAGTCTTTCTAATAGGTCTCTCTTTTCACTTAGGAGAGCTCTACTGGACTTCTGTTACTTGCAACCAAAATAGTATGAGGAAATGTGAAAATGATCCGGTGAGAAGATGGGACACGTTGAAGAGACTCCTTACTTTATAATTTTGCCTACCCTGCCCACACCTAGGCAACTGCCCAGAGGACTTGAGATGTGAGGAGGCCCCTGATGCTCTGTAGGCTTGACCCAGTACCCAGCCTGTGCTTTAGCTGAAAGGGATCCCAGCCAAGGGATTGAGGGACGGGGAGGCAATGTACTCTGAGGAAACCTTTGGAGCAGCGGTGGCCAACTGGTGGTCCACTAACCACTGGTGGTCTGTGAGGTCCGAAAGGTTGGCAACCGCTACTCTGAGAGACCTCACTGCTGGAAACTGACATGGGACCATGCTCCAAATGAGCTGTATTTCCTTCCTCTCCTCTCCAATCTCTAGCGCTGAGGCCACTACATCAGGACTCCCTCTCATGGCCCCATTTCATCCCTCCTTTTTACCTGTATCTCCCTGCCCACTGCACCAAGAAATCTTTGTGGGTATGCTCCCAAGGAAGGAGTAAGCAAAAGTGTAATGTGGGGGAGAAGGGCTGAATGTATGAGGGGAACAATCCAGAAGCCCTAGAGACCCTCAGCCTTGGGTCCAAAAGAGTTAATGCCCCAAAGAGAAGCTGGTGGTTTAGTTCATTCCAACTGGGCTAGTGCTACTCCCAAAGACAGATGAAATTAAGTTGCCTAATTCATGCCCATCACAGTTTTGGCCCAAAATTCTAAATCCCAAAGTTATAAGAACAAATAGAAAAACATTTTTTAAAAAAATCTGAGAGTACATTGAGTAAAAATGGTCTATCTAACTCCATTAGACTTTTTTGTCTGTTTGCTGTATGATACCTTCATTTCCACTAAGGTAGAAACCTGTCCTTTCTTCCTGTGGCATCTGCCATGTTTGTCATTTGTTACAGCCTCTGTAGGACATGCAGAAACATCTGTCACCCCAGTCCTTACCTCTTTTCCTCAACATGCCCCCTTTTCCCCAGGGCAATTGCCCAGGATGCTGTCACTCATGCCAGCCTGAGGAAAGGCCAAATGGGAATTTTACCCTTGAACTAGACCATGCCTCCTTCCAGGCTCCTCTCTTGGAAAGGGTGAGCTGGGTTGAGGAGGCCCCGCCCAGGTTGCTCTGGTCCCTGTCCAACCTTGCTGAGCAGACCTCGTGCTGAGCTGCCCTGCAGTATGTGTCCTTTCCTCATGTCACCCTCTTCCAGACCTTTCCTCAGAGTAGACAGAAGGGCTCACCCACAGTTCAGCAGGCCGTGGGCCAGGGATCTCACCAGCTCCCACCTCTGAGTTCCCAAACAATGCCTAAATAGACCCTTATAGTCTCCTGTGCTGGGCCCAGCCCCTCCTGGGAGAAATTGCTAAAAATCAGGAGATACAGTCAAAAACATCTCCAGTTCTTTTTTCCCTCCTAAGCCTAAACTTAAATTCATAACCCCCACCATCAACACATTCGGCCACCATGAGGAGTTGGTGGCAGAAAGGACTGTATTCCAACAGCCTTAAGACCATTCAGGACATAACCATTTATAGGACTCAGCACAGACCAACTCCTCAATGCCAGCATCACAGATCAACATTTCCTTCTACACAAAACCACCCAGAGTTGAAATTCCTCTTAAGTTTATACAGCCATGAATGTCTCCAAGGAGAAGAAAGAAAGCAGGGTCAAAGCCAGGGAAGCCAGTGGCTTGGTAACGGGAGACTCCCTCCCCTTGAACTGACCTCCTCACCTGTAAGTGAGGGGCTGGGTTTCCCAGTGGTTAGGAACCCCGGTTTTGGATTCAGAGATCCGTGGCTGGAATCACAGGTTTACCTTTGCCTATGTGATCTGGAGCAAGTTGATTAATGTCTGTCTTACTTTCCTCCTGTAAAAACGGTGTTAATGACACCCTTGCAGGGTTATTATGAGGATTTGTTGAAATTACCTATGCGACATTCCCGCTTCGATGCTGACACACAGTCCCACTCTCTAAATGATATCTGTTGCTGCTTTTCTAACCACCAGCATCACCCCAACCCAACCAGCACCGGAGAGAGTCAGCTTGCAAACCCATCCCCTCACCCACCACACACCTTGAACCTGTCAGGCTCAGGACTTCATCTCTGTACCCAGCTTAGACATATGTCCCCTCTGAACCCCTCCCAGATGTCCTGTCTGTAGGTCTCTCCCCCCCCCACTCAGCAGCAAAGACTCCCAGCCCCCGCACCACCCCCTACCTGAGGGCAGAACACAATCAATCCTGAGCAAACACGCGAGAAAGCTCTTTTCTCCAGGGGATTTGGGGGAGAAGACTTGCCAAGTGGGGAAGTCGGGGGCCTGGCTCCTCGGCGGCTCCTCTCCCCCTCCAGGGGCTCCTCTGCCCCCCTTTTCCTCATGCTCAGGCTTCCCCTCTCCAGGTTGCTCGGGCAGCCGCATCGGGGGTCCAGGGCGATGTTCTCAGAGAGCTTTGTAAGCACATCAAGGGAACGTCAGCGGTGACACTGAGACTCTGTAAGGAGTTGACAGAAACTTATTGCCTGCACAGTGCTGGTTGATCATTTACTCAGTCAGTTGCCTAAATAATTCACACCCTCCCTTCCGTGTTTAAACAGGACAATGGTAGAAACACAATCCGTACGCAAGAAATATAATTACAGTCATGACAGTTGTTTAGTTATTAATAAGGCCTCAATGTCACCAGAGGGTATTACACAATGAAACAGTAATGTGCCTTTGGAACCAACCTTAATATTTACAGGTACTTTTCCATTCACACTCCCGTGGGAACTGCTGTAGTAAAAGCGATGCAGAGAAAGCTACAGCCACCAACGTGATTGCAACTCGCAAGAAAGCCCAGCTCCTTGCCAACATAATTTGTTTCCTTGCCATTGGCATCAACAGAGCCACAGAAACAAAGTTGGGGGGTAGAGTTAGGGATAACTGCCTTATGAGCAGATTCTTGCCAAAGCTCCTAAGCCTGGGATGCTACTCATGATCCCAAAACAGTGTCCTCCTAACTTCCTTGGACAAAGCAAAAGGCATCCAGGACCAGAGTCCCTTTATGTCTCCAGTCCAGACTTGCTTCCCACAAGGAAGGAGCCTCTGCATTCCTTGGATGTCACCATCTCTCCTGGACATCTGGTTAACCCCTACTTGTCCTTTACAAATCCACTCATGTTAAGCCACCCCTCATCTGTGTCTACTTTGGTTGCTGGACACTCTCTTCCCCCGACACTGCACTGAGAAAAGCTCCAGGCAGAGAATAATTCTGATGCATGCTGTGTCATTTGGGCCCAGTCAGGGACAACCTTAAAATAATTGGTGCCCAATAAACACTTATTAAACTCACATTTAATCAATGTTGGTCTGCTGGATTGACATTTAAAAATTAGTAACAAAGCAAAGAATCTCAAGAGATGTAAAGTACAGAATGTAACTGGAAGCATTTTGGTGATGAAAAGAATGAGCTTTGGCATCATGGATGGAGTCCTCATCTGAGAAAGCTGGCCCCATGGGATGGCCGCACATTGCAGTGGGCAGTGGCCTCTCCCTGCACAAACAGTCCCGTCCTGAAGCTCAGGCTGCGTATCACATTCTGGGAAAAGGCTCCCTGCTCTGCTTCCATCCTCTTGAGTCTGACCAGAGGTGCATTTCCTGTGGAAGCCGGCCCTTAGGAGGCGGGACTAAGAAGATGACCTTAGGAAGCATGAGGCCTTGCAGAGGTGTGTGCAAAGGTCATTATTGTTGTAAGTTAGGGTTGTAAATCCGTCATTCCCATCCCGGACAAGTGTGGTAAGCTCAGCTCTAGACACAACAAGTGTCAGTTACTGCAAGAGTGAGTGACAGATGCACAAACTGACCCTGTGCTTTGTAACTTCAACCTTAACCAGAAACCCCATACTCTAACTCAGGGCCAGGCCAGACGGGGTCTGGGTGCCCCTGGCCTGTGAGCTCTGGTTTTTTGAGGGTCATGACAATGAGGTGGGCCCTCCCCCAAAGAGGGGCTCTATCTCCTGTGCCTGGGTGGAACTTCCCACAGGGACACCCTATGGAAAGAAAGGCAGAAGCCTTTTCTTACCAAACAATACAGGGTTAACACACCCATGCAATAGCACTTGTCTTCAGACACACACACACACTCTCTCTCTCTCTCTCTCTCTCTCTCTCTCTCTCTCTCTCTCTCTCTCTCTATCTCTATCTCTATCTCTCTCATCAGTATTGTACACATACAAACATGCTCACAGACTAGTAGTCTTCAAACACTCACAGACTATGTGTGCTCTCAGCCCCTATCCTAGCCATACACACAAGGAGGACTCATTCCATAGCCACACAGTAGTACACAGCTGCACACACCAATATACACCCACACACATAACTCATGTGTTCACACATACCGTGGCACCTGCTCATCCACACGAGCTGCACACACACCTATACTTTTTTACTCGACTAGTTATCATGTTAAGTTAAAAAGGAAAGCATTTTTCCTGTGTCATTACAGTAGAAATGAAAAAAAAGTGACGTTATTTTCAGATATGCTTTTAGTTGCCATGACAGTCACAGCACCATGAAAGCTGTGATTGGTGGCAAATAGATTTTAAAAGAACGGAATTAGCTCCCTATACACAAGACCTTCCAAATATATTGAGTGTCCTTTCTCATCAGTCCCCTCCACACAGAGTGGGCACCAGGGCAGGGGCACCCCGCAATGCTAGTCTGGCTGCCAAGCCAGCTACGGGACCTGCCAGGAGCTCCAGGCAAGGATGTCCAAGCTGATGCTCACAACGGCTTGAGAACCTAATCCACTTAATTACTTGGAATGTGCTTGAGCTCAACAGGAACGTGGCCCTGGAGGTGACAGCTCTCCACAAGGAACATCGCTCCTGCTGCTCGGCCGGCCTCTGACGTCCTTTACTGCAGCACTTACTTTGTGCCAGAAAATCACAAAGACAGGGGGCTGGCCCCAGCCACACGGGGAACTGGCTCCTCCAGCCAGAAGACATCTCACCAGAACGCTCCTCTGCAGGTCATGGCTGGCCTGACACACAGTAGGGGAAGATAAGCTGCCCTCCATGGGCTGGGACTGGCCAACCACAGCCAACTAATGAAGTAACCTAAGGTGGCATCTGCATAGAAGATGAAACTGCACCTTCCCATCGCACTAGAAGCTTCTGGAAGAGAAGAGCCATAATGCACACACCTCATAAGTCCTCAGTGGCCTTGTGCACCTTGGCACCCACCGTAAATATCTACTGAAAAGTGAGCATTGGTCCCCAAATTAACTGGTTGCCTCATTTCCTGTTGAGATTCTTAAGGGCAGGTAAATTCCAGAATTTTCCCACTAAGTCCATTTACCTTTCTAATCATCTGAAAGGTCTGCCAGGAGCTGGTTTGCGGGCCCAAGTTCCGAAGTTAGAGCTTTGTGCAAATTCCTGGACCCACATTAATGTCCTTTCCATGTTTTGTTTCAGCAAATGGCCCCAACTTCCTTCAGCACCTGAAATGCTCCCTGAGAACTGGCCCCTAGTGTGAGGCACTCCAGGCCACCCAGAAAGCAGCACTGACTTGGTTCTGCCCTCAAGGTGCTCTATCACCTCCATAACTTTTACCAACCCATGTTCTTGACGTGATTAAGAACATGGCTAATTGACAACTTACAATAGCTAAGATCTGGAAGTAGTTCAAGTACCCACCAGTAGATGAGTGGGCAAAAAAGCTGTGGTACATTTATAACATGGAATACTATACAGAGGTAAAAAGAAGAATCTCTTACCCTTTGAGACAGCATGGAGGGACCTGGAGAGTATCATGCTAAGTGAAATCAGTCAATCAAAGAGAGATAAGTATCACATGATCTCACTCATATGTGGAATGTAAGTAACAAAATAAACTGATAAACGGCATGGATCCAGAGACATGAGAGCATGGAACAGAGTGCAGAATCTCAGAGCGAAGGCCGGGGCAGTGTGGGTTGTGGGGGAGGAGTGTGTGGGTGGGAGGTAATCAACCAAGGACCTTCTATGTATATGTGTGTGGCCCATGGACACAGACAATGGGGCAGTAAGGGCCTGGGGTGGAAGGCAGGGACAGGCTCGAGGGGTTCAATGCGGGGAAAGAGGGATATATGTAATACTTTCAACAATAAAGAATTATTAAATATACTAGAGGCCTGGTGCATGAAATATGTGCATGGGTGGGGGGTGCAGATCCCACAGCCCAGCCTATACACTCTCACAATTCAGGACTACTGGCTCCTAACCACTTGCCTGCCTGTCTGCCTGATCACCCCTAAACACTCTGCCTGCCTACCTGATCGCCCCTAACCACCTCTGTCTGCCTGCCTAATTGGCCCTAACCACTAGTCTGCCTGCCTGGTCACCCCTAACTGCTCACCTGCCTGCCTGATTGCCCCTAACCACCTCTGCCTTAGCCCCCTCCTTCATTCAGCCAGTTTCCCCTGGGCTGATCACAAGCACTTGGGACCCCAGGCAGCTTCCCTCCGGGCTAGCCACAGGCACCTGGGACCTGAGCTTCCTCCCTCCAGCCAGCCACAGACACCTGGGACCATAAGCAGCTTCCCCTGGGCTGGCCACAGGAACTCAGGATCATGGGCAGCTTCCCCAAGACCAGGCCCTGGCTTTGTCAGGAAGGACGTCCAGTCTATCTGGTCTAATTAGCATATTACCCTTTTATTAGTATAGACATATCCTATCTAATAAAAGAGAAACATGCAAATTGAGCATACCTTCACTACGCTACCAGCCAATAGGAGAAATATGCAAATTAACCCCCAAGCAAGATGACAGGTGGGACCCCTCCATCCCTAGCCAGCCATGATGATGCTGTGGGCGGCACAGGTCCCAATCGCAGCCACAGCCACAGCAGGGGCAACAGCCAGGCCTCCTGCCTCCCACAGCGAGGTCCCACAGGGAGGCCTTGGCCATGGCCTACACCTCGCTGCTGGCTGTGTGGGTCCAGATCGCAGCCCCAGGCGCAGAAAGGGCTCCGGCGTGGGTCCTGATCATAGCCCCAGCCACAGCTGAGGCAGAGGTGGTTAGGGGTGATCAGGCCAGGAAGGGAGGGCAGTTGAGGGTGATCAGGCTGGTGGGGGGGGGCATAGGGGCCGAGCAGGCCAGCAGAGGAGACCAGGTGGGGCAATCAGGCCAACAGGCAGAGTGGTTAGGGGTGATCAAGCAGTCAGGCAGGTGAGCAGTTAAGAGCCAGCAGTCCCAGATTGCGAGGCAGAAGGTTGTCCGACTGCCAGTTTAGGCCTGATCTCACAGGGGTCTCAGATTGGAGAGGCAGCAGGCCAGGCTGAGAGATAACCACCTCTCCCCCGCCCCCTGTGTGCATGAATTTCGTGCACTGGGCCACTAGTCTATATAATAAAAGCCTAAGCAACTTTCATGGCAGAATGACCAGAATGGCTGGTCGCTATGATGCTCACTGACCACCAGGAGGCAGATGCTCAACACAGAAGCTGCTCCCTGGTGGTCAGTGCATTCCCACAGTGGGAGTGCTGCTCAGCCAGAAGCCAGCTCATGGCTGGCGAGTGCAGCTGCCACAGTGGGAGCCTCTCCTGACTCCACCCACGGCAGCATTACTGAGCTGCGGCAACAGGCACAGCGGGCCAGGATGAGTGTGAGCAGTGCAGTGCCTGGCCCCAATTTGGGCTCCTCCCTGGCCACATGCCACTTGGCATATTGCTACATCCCCTGAGGAGTCCCGGACTGTGAGAGGATGTCTAATTAGCAACTGCTATCTTAGGCCCAATCCCGTTGCCATTCTCTATAGAAGGCAGTCAGTCTGAACAACTCAGTGACTCAGGAAGCACAGGGAATTCAGGGTGAGCCTGCCTCCACTCTTGACTCACCCACTTGATGGTGTTCACAGGATAGACCGTGGTGGCCCAACCCATATACGTGCAGAAGCTGCTGAAGCTCGAGCAGCAGGCCATGCAGCAGCAGAAGGCCATCCAGCCACAAGCTGGCAGGCAGACATCCCCTGAGAGGTCCTACACTGCAAGAGGGTGCAGGCTGGGCAGAAGAACCCCCCAGTGCACAAATTCATGCACCAGGCCTCTAATGTGTGTGTGTGTGTGTGTGTGTGTGTGTGTGTGTACACTAGAGGCCTGGTGCACAAAATTTATGCATGGGGGCATGTGTACCTCAGCCCAGCCTGCACCCTCTCCAATCTGGGACCCCTCAAGGGCAGTTGGACATCCCTGTCACAATCTAGGACTGCTGACTCCCAACTGTTCACCTGCCTGACTTCCTGATTTCCCCTAACTGCTTCTGCCTGCCATCCTGATCACCCCCTAACCACTCCCCTGCCAACCTGATTGATGGCTAACTGCTACCCTGCCAGCGTGTTTGTCCCCAACTTCCCTCCTTTGGGCCTGGTTACCCTAACTGCCCTCCTCTGATTGTCCCCAACTGGTCCCTCCCAACTGCCCTATCCTGCTGGTCATCTTGTTGCGGCCATCTTGTGTCCATATGGGGGCAGGGTCTTTGACCACATGCAGGCAGCCATCTTGTGTGTTGAAGTGATGGTCAAGCTGCATATTACTCTTTTATTAAATAGGATAGAAGCCTGGTGAATGGGCCAGCTGGTTTGCCCTGAAGGGTGTCCCGGATCAGGGTGGGGGTTCCCTTGGAGCATTGGGCAGCCTGGACGAGAGACCTGTGGTGGTTTGCAGTCTGGCCACACCCTCTGGCGACCCAAGTGGAGGCCCTGGTATCTGGGATTTATCTATCTTCTACACTTGAAACTTCGTAGCCTGGTGCGGAGGCTTGGGCCAGCCAGGGTGTGCAGAAAGCTTGGCTTCTTCCATCACTGGGGAAACCCAAGCTTCCCTCCTGCTCTCTCCATGGCCATAGCCATCTTGGTTAGGGTTAATTGGCATACTTGGTCCTGATTGGCTAGTGAGTGTGGCTTTGGGTGTAGCAGAGTGATGGTTAATTTGCGTATTACTCTTTTATTAGATAAGATATACTGAGTGGCCAGATTATTGTGTGTTCAGAGATCATAATAATCTGGCCACTCAGTGTATATAAAAGACTAATATGCGAAGTGTCCCCTCAGGAGTTCCACCAGGAGACTGGGAGTTTGATTGATAACTATGATGTGCACTGACCACCAGGGGGCAGCATTGAACAAAGGAAGGACATGGTCAGCAGCTGGCAGAAGAGGAAGGGAGGCCCCGGCCCACAGCCAGAAAGCCCCTATCAGCCCTGATTGCCAGCCAGGCCTAGGGACCCTAACCATGTATGGATTTCGTGGACCAGGCCTCTAATATATATATAATTTTTTATTTTTTTAAAGAACATGGCTAATTGAATCAGATCGTGCAGGTCAAATTCTAGTTCTGTCACTTATGAGCTGTGTGATCTTGGGCAAGTTATATAACTCTTCTGTGCTTCCGCTCCTTCATTGGCAAAATGGGATTGATAATAGTACCTAATTTTTATGATTATAATCAAGTGTAGTACAGAGTAAGTACTACATGTGCTAGCTATCATTATTCATTCCTTCCTTTTGCACCTAACAGGCAGTGGCTAAGCACCCACTCTGCTCAGATGGGTGCTGGGCTGAACCCATAGTGGGATGGAGGTGGCAGCTACAGAGTGAATCCACCACAGATACAGCCTCATGGAGCTCAGAATCAAGCCAGGGGCACAGACACAACACACAGACCAGAGAAGGAGGCTGCTCCTTACTCCTTCAATTCAAAGAGTCAGTTTGGCCCCGAGGTAACCAGATGAAGACATTTTGATTCTCCTCTGCAATCCCACAAAGTATGCTCCTAAATAGATCCCTGTTCCTGCCTCTGAGGAAGGGAGATGTATGGATACAGTCTGGGTGAACTGGTCAACCTCGTCAACCTAGCATGTGGCTGTGAGCATTCAGTGGGAGGCACGAGTCATAGGCAAACCCAGTCCTTTTAAACACTTTTTGGAGTGTTTAAAATTGCAGTCACTGTGGGAACAGGGGCTGAAAATCTAATGCTTAGGAACAAAGTGTATGAGGATTAATTTTTACCAGCACAAATAATCTATTAATATAGGGTAGATGGTACTACCTAGTTTCTGGGAACCCCAAGGAACAGTAAAGCCCAAACTGACACTCCCAGGTTCAGTTTAAATGTTCCCATGAATGCTCCCTGCATTCTGACCACATGGGACATCAGCAGGTTAGAGTCTTTTGTGGCCCTGCTACATCTTCTGTGGCCCCTGCTACATCTTCCCGTTGTTGATGGCCATATTATAATTATAACTATATCCTCTGTAATGCTTGACAAGGGATTTGCATGTGGGTCTTTTCTTTCAAAACCCCCCACACATGCCATAAAATTTGATCCACAAGTAAAATTTAATTTATTGATCTTATAACTAAAGATTTGTACACTTTGACCAACATCTCCCCTTTTCCCACCTCTCAACCCTGGTAACCACCCCATCCCGCCCTTTTTTCCCACATATAAATGAGATCATGCAATATTTGTCATTCCTTGTCTGGCTTATTTTATTTAACATACTGCCCGCTAGTTTTACTCACATTGTAGCAAATGGCAGGATTTCCTATTTTATGGGGTTAATAGCCCATTGTGCAGATGTCCCACATTTTATTTATCCATTTGTCTATTGATGAACACATAGGTAATTTTCTTTTCTTGGCTACTGTGACTAATGCTGCAAAGAATGCAAAGGTGCAGATATCTCTTTGAGATAAGGATTTTATTTCCTTTGGACATATACTCAGGAGTGGAATTGCTGGATTTTATGGTAGTCTTATTTTTAATTTTTGGAGGAAATTTCATACTCCTTTCTGTAGTGGTTGTAGCAATTTATACTCTCACCAATAGTGCAGAGTGTTCCCTTTAATTTAATTCTGTTTTTAAGGTACCTTTTGGACAAAATGTTGAGTGAAATGAGTCACTCCACATGATATTTAGTGGAGTACAATTTGCTGAGAACAGGAAGTCGGAGGCTGGGTGTGAGGTTTTGCTAGCCCCAAAGCCAAAGAATCTCACATTGACCGGAACATGTGAGCACTGAGACTCCTTCCACATAAGAGAGGCTGTCAAAGAAGCAAACACTCAGGTCCAAATGCTGAAGAGCCACAAAGTCGACCCAATGCACTTGTTTACTGAGTCTGAGACATTGTCATCTTATAAAAGTGGTTGTTCTTGCCATTAAAATAGTTTAATACTAAGGAATATTCAAAGCACAGGTAAAAGATAAAAATAAACTGCTGGTGCCCTAGCTGGTGTTGCTCAATGATTAGAGTGTCAGTCTGAGCACAGAAGGGTCTCGAGTTCGATTCCCAGACAAGGGCCTGCACTTGGGTTGCAGGTTGGGTCCTGGCCAAGGTCGGAGCTCACGAGGGAGGCAACCAATTGATGTGTCTCTTTAACACTGATGTTTCTCTTTCTCTCTTCCCCTCCCTCCCTTCTACTCTCTTTAAAAGTCAATGGAAAAATATCTTTGGGTGAGAATTAAAAAATAAAAAAGCCACTGGTCTAGCATGTAGAAAATATTCACTGAGCTCCTAAAGAATGCAAAAGCACAAGCTAAAGCTAAATGCTACCTTAAATGCCATTTAAAAACAAATGGATCTGGAAGTATCATGCTAAATGAAATCAATCAGATGGAAAAAGACAAGAAACATATGATTTCATTCATGTATGGGATATAACACAGAAAGCAACAAACAAACAAACAAAACAAACAAACTCAACGGACAATAGACGGAGATAACAGTATGATGGTTACCAGAGAGAAAAGGGTGAGGGAAAGATGAAGAGAGCAAAGGGGGCCAATTATAGGGTGTCCCTAAACATGTGTACACTCTGAATGATTCTAAAGTTTATTAACATTCATTTTAAAAATGTAAAAGAATCTACAGAAATGGGTGTGTATACATGTTTTGGGCCACCATATATATGGTGACAGAGGGAGACTAGACTTTGGATGGTAAGCACAACATGATATGCAGATGGTGTGTTGTAGAATTGTACACTTAAAACTTAAATAATGTTATTAATAAATGTCACCCCAATAAATTTAATTTTTATGTTCCCTTTCTTCCTATTTCTGTCCAAAACCAACTTGATATCATGAAGATAAAATGTGTACCCAGGCAAAGCCAAAATCCTAAGTCCACGTCTGAAGATGAGACCTGACCCCTCAGCAGCACCTGCAGTACGACTCTGCAGAGGCTGCTCCTCACGAGCCCCATGTCCCCCCATGTCCTGGCTCAGACCCAGAGGAGAATACATCCTAACCCTGGTCCCTCGAAATGAAAACCAAGACTAGGAATGGTTGAGAGCAACTGAAAGTTGAAAATTACAATAAAATAGGCAATAATCATTTTTTAGCACAAATTACATAAATCCACATTAATCCAAAAGCCAGTATCCAGCCTCTCCCTTCTGAGGCAACACCAGAGACTTTATTGCTAAAAGCAGAAAAAAGTCACTGTCATCCTTACTATTCATATATTGTTCATTGTCTCCACTACTATTAACTCTGTATTGTAAGCATTAATCAATATGATTAAGTAAATATTAAAAGGCATAAGTCTGGAAAAGAAGAAATGAAATAAAACATCTCTCCTTGAAGATAGTAGTATTATATATCTGGGAAACACAAAGAATCCCTAAAAGGTCTATTACAAATAATAAGAGAATTTAGTAAATTTGCAGGATTTATGAGTAACATACAGAATTTATTAGAAACATATACTGGGAAGAAATAATGTATGAGCAGAACCCATTTACAATCACAAAAAAATAATTAAATAAATAATTTCTACATATTTTTAAAAATATAGCAAATAAAAAAGCCACACCTGGCTGGTGTGCTCAGTTGGTTGGGCATTGTCCTGTGCACCAAAAGGTTGCCAGTTCAATTCCTGGTCAGGTTGCTGACTTGGTCCCCAGTAAGGGATGTACAGGAGGCAGTTGATCCATGTTTCACTCTCACATTGATGTTTCTCTCTCTCCCTCTCACTCTAAAAATCAATTTTAAAAATCTTTTTTTTAATGGAAAAGTAAAGCAATTCTTAAAAATAGAAAACATGCAAATACAACTGTGTTTCAGGTTAATGACTTAACTAAGAAGAATTTTTTCAGTTCTGTTAAAACATAATATTTTGACTGTGAGACAGATGCTAAGGACAAAAAGAACTACAGAAAAATCATAAATAACTTAATATCATTAGGAACCAAGATGTTCTGTATTAGAGAAAAGAAATATATATATATATAATTTTAAAGTACAATAAAAAACTAGAAATCTAATTTGAATAATAATATGAGTATGAACTCAGAATTTATTTATTTTTTCTTTCAAGAATATGTAGGTTCTAGGTCTGTCATTGAAAAGGCTTCAAAGTAATAAAACTCAGTAGCAATGAACACCACTAGCACTTAATCTGTGGTCTCTAAATGCCATTTCCAGTGTGAATAATCAGCTCCAGGGAAGAAAATGTGAAAAGTAGGTTGGGACTTCTTATCAGGCCTAAATACAGAAAAGCCCCCAGTGATGTCAAGAACACAGGGAAGTGCCGAAACCGGTTTGGCTCAGTGGATAGAGCATCGGCCTGAGGACTGAAAGGTCCTAGGTTTGATTCTGGTCAAGGGCATGTACCTTGGTTGCGGGCACATCCCCAGTAAGAGGTGTGCAAGAGGCAGCTGATCGATGTTTCTCTCTCATTGATGTTTCTGACTTTCTATCCCTCTCTCTTCCTCTCTGTGAAAAAGCAATAAAAAAAAAATTTTTTTTTTAGAAGAACACAGGGAAGCTCCCAGTGATATCAAGTGACAGAGGAACCAACTTGAAGACATGTCCAATGGCCAGATATGGGACAGTTCATTATTCTGAAATTGATATGAATATAACAGCTAAGGCACCAACTAATTATTATTTTTAAATGATAAATGAAAGAAAATCAAGCAATTACCCTGAAATTTCTTTTTTTTTATTTTCAATTACAGTCGACATTCAATATTATGTTAGTTTCAGATATACAGCAGAGTGGTTAGATATATACAATTTATGAAGGGAGTCCCCAAATAAATCCTGGCTTCATACATAATTATTACAGAATTATTGACTAAATTCCCTATTTTGTACTATACATCCCAACTATTTTGTAACTACCATTTTTCTATGCAGACTATATGAGAAGGTAAACAAATAGTTGATGAGTACAAAGTTCCTAATTAATTAAGAAGATATGATAGAATTAAAACATTATCATTTGGCTACCTCTAATGAATAATAGATCTAGGTAATAATCATCAATAGCTACTAAAATCATTAGATGTAAGGTTAATAGAGAACTTGATTATGGATGAATCAAGCTAACAGAATCTCAACCTTAACATGAATGAAGGGTGACAATCAGATATTAAGTGCCTTCTGAAGTGAGGTAAGAGGAAGCACATAGCACAACCTAAAAGAACAGAATAAGACTTTAATCAAGCCCTCAGATTTAAATGCAAGGTCTTAAAAGCATCTAGAAATATGTTAAACAACACAGGAGAATAGAGTAAACCAAAACCGGAATGCAAGGAGTCCTACAGGACTAATTATACCATTTCTTTAACAAATAAAGGGCATAGAAAGAAAAGGAGAACACTGTTATGGTACTTAAAAGAACTATCAGTTGTGAGTGGTAGGCCTTTTAAACCCTGATTTAAGTAAACTGTATAATTAAGGCAACAGGTAAAAAAGATCAGAGAGATGATATTGAGCAATATTATTAATTCTGTTGGGAGTGATAATGATATTTTAGTTCTATTAAATAAAAGCATCCTTATCTGTGAGAAATACACAATGAAGTATTTACATGTGAAATTATCCTATATAATAAAGAGGTAATATGCAAATTGACCCACACACCCTCATACAAGATGGCCACCCCATGTAGTAAAAAATGACCACCACAAGATTGCCAGCAGGGTAGGGTAGTTGTGGGAGATCAGGCCTGCAGGGAAGGGTAGTTGGGGGCAACCAGGCTGGCAGGGGAGGGCAGTTAGGGGCAACTAGACCAACAGGAGAAGGAAGTTGGGGGTGACCAGGCCTGCAGGGGAGGGCAGTTGGGGCAATCGGGCCAGCAGGGTTGCAGTTAGGTATTGATCAGGCTAGCAGGAGAGTGGTTAGAGGGTGATCAGACTGGCAAGCAGGCAAGTAGTTGGGAGCCAGCAGTCCTGGATTGTGAGAGGGACCTCAGATTGGACAGAGTGCAGACTGGGCTGAAAGACACCCTCCCCAGTGCATGAATTTCATGCACTGGGCCTCTAGTATGTTATATAAGAAACATAAACAAGATTGGAAGACTATCATTAATTATTAAAGTTTTTGTTTGGATACATATGGTTTTATTATAGTAGTCTCTCCACTTCTGTGGATATTTTTTAAAATTTCCACAATAAGAAGGTGTTGTTTTTCTAATGTTTAGAAAAAGAACTTGGTGAGTTGGATCTTGGCAAGATATCTTGTGTGTAAATTAAGGGAAAAGAAATATGCTTTACACATATACGGTCAGTTTTGCATTCAAGTGGAGCTGAAATTCAATATTGTTGAATAAGATGGGCAGCTTTGGAGATGGGGAAGCCAGGTTAGAACCTATGGCACAGGTCAGGGCTCTTTTCTTAGCTTTCCTAGGATGAATAATATGGCATAAGAGGGTTTCTTCCACCTGAGCTGTGATCATTGACGTGGTAGCTAGGCCTGTCCTTACAAATATGCTCAGGGCTTGGCATTAGTAGACACCTCATAAATGTTTGTTGAATGAGTGTCAGATGTTATAAAGTCACCTACCTGCAGGAAGTACTGTGATGCATTCCAAACAATTCACTCCCACCCATCCCTGTCACAGCCTATCACAACGGCTAGAATTTCTACAGTTAAAGACACTTCTTTTGTTCATGGCATTGTTGTAGCAATTGTTCTCAAACGTGGTGTCTCTGTGCAGTGGAGTCACAACTGTCACTTGTAAAGTAAGTGGAAAGGAGGTTGTTACTAATAATAGTAAAGCAATTTAAGGGAAGTGTATCGTTATTGCAAAAAAAAACACACAACAAACTACTAAGACTGTTAACTGAACTCAGTAAAGTAGCAGGATATAAAGTAAACATCAGAAATTTATTGCATTTTTATGCACAAATGATGAACTCTCAGAAAGAGAAACTATGAAAACAACCCATTTACAATTGCAACCAAGAAAATAAGGTACCTAGGAATAAATTTAACCAAGGAGGTAAAAGACCTGTTCTCAGAAAATTTTAAGATATGGAAGGAAGATACAAATAAAAGGAAGCATAGACCACTTCATGGATTAGAACTAACATAATTAAAATTTCCATACTACCCTAAGCAATCTATAGATTCAATGCAATTCCTATGAAAATACCAATGGCATGCCTCATAGAAGTAGAACAAATATTCCAAACATTTATATGGAACCACAAAAAGACCTCAAATAGCTTCAGTAATCTTGGAAACAAGAACAAAGTTGGAGGTTTCATTCTAACTGGTATCAAACTATATTAGAAGGCGATAGTAATAAAAACAGCATGGTGCTGGTATAAAAACAGACAGATAGATCAATGGAACAGAATAGAGAGCCCAGAAATAAATCGATGTCTGTAAGGTCAATTAATATTTGACAAAGGAGGCAAGAACATACAATTGAGTAAAGACACTCTATTCATTAGATGGTGTTGGGAAAAGTGTACAGATAAATGCAAAAAAATATGAAACTAGACCAGCTTCTTACACCATACACAAGAATACATTCAAAATGGATAAAAGACTTAAATGTAAGTCATGAAACCATTAAAATCCTAGAAGGAAATACACAAAGTAAATCTCAGATATTTCTCATAGCAGTATTTTTTCTGATATATCTCCTCAGGCAAGAGAAATAAAAATAACAATAAACAAATGGGACTACATCAAACTAAAAAAGTTCTGCACAGCAAAGGAAATGATAAACAAATTAAAAGACAGTCCACTGAATAGGAAAACATTTTCACGAGTGGTATATCTGTTAAGGGGTTAATTTCCAAAATTTATAAAGAACTTATACAACTGAACATCAAGAAAACAAAAGTCGGTTTAAAAATGGGCAAAAGACCTGAATAGCCATTTTTACAAAGAGGACATACAGATGATCAATATACATATGAAAAGATGATTAATGTCAATAACAATCAGAGAACTGCACATTAAAACCACAATAAGATATCACCTTATGCCTATCACCGCTAAATCAACAAACAAGTGTCGGTGAGGATGTGCACTTTTGGGAGGAATGCAGACTCGTACAGCCATTGTAGAAAAGAGTATAGTTTCCTCAAAAAAATTAACAACGGAACTGCCTGATGACCCAGCAATTCCACTTCTGGGAATATATCCAAAGAAACCCGAAACACTAGTTCAAAAGAATATATGCACCACTATCTATGTTCATTGCAGCATTATTTACAATAGCCACAATTATTTTAAGTGAAATAAGCCAGTCAGAGAAAGATAAATACCAAGTAATTTCACTTGTATGTGGAGTCTATGAACAAAATAAACTAACAAACAAAATAGAAATAGATTCATAGATACAGAGAATAGACTGACAGCTGTGAGAGGGGAAAGGTGTTAGGGGACTGGGTGAAAAAGGTAAAAGAAGTAAGCCAAAAACAAAAAAACAAAAACAGATATAGCCAACATTATAGCGGTTACCAAAGGGGAAGGGGGGTGGGAGGAGGTAGAAGAGGACAAAGGGGGGGATAAATGATGTTGGAAAGAGATATGATTTTAGTTGGTGAGAGCACAATTCAAGATGCAGATGATATAGAATTGTATACTTTAAACCTATAAAACTTTATTAACCAATGTCAACCCAATACATTCAATTTTTAAAAAAGAGAAGTGTATCATTAATCTTACTTCATAGTACAAGGATCCTATCTAATAAAAGAGAAACATGCAAATTGACTGTACCTCTGCTATCCCACAAGCCATACCCACCAGCCAATCAGGAGCAAGTTTGCAAATTAATCCAACCAAGATGGCAACAGCCACAGAGCTGGAGCAAGCAGGAGGTTTGGGTTGCCCCTGGCGATGGAGAAAGCCAAGCTTCCCACCTGCCTTGGCCAACCATGGTCTCCATTCAAGGCTACAAAGTTTCAATTATAGAAGATAAATTCCAGATACCTGCTTCCAGCTGGCCCTGGCCTCCGCTCAAGGAGGCGCTGAAAAAAAAAATTGGGGCTGGTAGCTTGGGTCACTAAGGGGCCATGGCCAGCCTGCAAACAGCCATCAGGCCCTCACCTAGGTTGGCCAGGCACCCCAGTGTGGACCCCCACCCTAAAGGAGGTGTGGCCAGCCTGAAAACAGCCCTCAGCCCCTCACCCAGGATAGCCACACCCCCATGGGGTGAGGGTCCCCATTGGGGTGCATGGCCAGCCTGCAAACAGACATCAGCCCTTCACCCAGGCTGGCCAGGCACCCCAGCAGGGACCCCCACCCTGAAGGGGGTATGGCCAGCCGAAAACAGCCCTCAGCCCTTCATCAAGGCTGGCTAAGCACCCCAGCAGGACCCCCTCCTTATTCAGGACACCCTTCAGGGCAAACCAGCCGGCTACCAGGCCTCTATCTACACTAATAAAAGGGTAATATGCTAATTAGACTGGGAGACCTTCCAGGAGACCTTTCGGACATTCTTCTGGACAAAGCCATGGTGGTGGGGCTGAAGTAGAGGCAGTTAGAGGCCAAGAGAGAAGGGCAGTTGTGGGTGATCAGCCTGGTGGGGGTGGGGCATTGGGGTACGCAGACCAGCAGAGGGGCCAGTTTAGGGTGAGCAGGCCATCAGTGGGGATCAGTTGGAGGTGATTAGGACAGGAGGGGGGGGCAGTTTGGAGTGAGCAGGCCAGCAGGGGAGGCAATTGGGGGTGAACAGACTACTGGGGAAGAAAGGTGGGGGTGAGCAGGCCAGCAGCGGGGCAGGCTGGTGGGGGGCATTTGAGGAGGAGCAGGCTGGTGGCAGAAGGCAGTTGGGGGTGAGTAGGCCGGCAGGCAGAGTGGTTAGGGGCAATCAGGCAGGCAGGCAGGTGAGAGGTTAGAAGCCAGCAGTCCCAGATTTCGAGAGGGATGTTCAACTGCCAGTTTAGACCCAATCCCTGTAAACAGGTAGTAGGACATCCTTTGAGGGGTCCCAGATTGGAGAGGGTGCAGGAACACCCACCCTCCTCCCCGTGCATGAATTTTGTGCACTGGGCTACCAGTAGTAGCATAACCAGAGAATCTTGCATGGAATAGCGAGAAAGGAGGGGACATCTGTTGCCTTGTCCTGGTCTTCAAAGGCCCTGGTAGGTTCAGCCCTGCTCAAGGTTGTGTTGTGGCTGGCCAGCCCTGCAGGACTTGGTGCTCAGTAATTCTACCAGCCTGCCTCCTGGCCCCAGAACCCTGCTAGGCTCCATGCTGCTCCCCACCACCTTAATCTCACTATCCCTGCCACCTTTACCCCATATCCATCCTCTGACCTGAGGCCATGGGACTCCAATCGAACCATGTCCTACTTGTTGTGTTGGCATGGGTCACAGGAGCTGGCTTCCCTTTATGCAAAGTCCCCTTGTTCTGATTCCCTCATAAGGAACACAAAACAATACCGTACTTACTGAGCTCCAAGACTCATTGTTTTCATGTTTTAGCATCTCTGAAACTAGGGCATCTTTTTACAACCTGGGAGCAGTGGGGTGGCAGGCTGATTCAGTCTGAAATGTTTGAGGGAGTATATGCAACTGACGTCCTGAGTTGGGTGAAATGCCTGGTAATAGTTGGGACATATTAAGTACCTCATGCCAGGTGTACTTCTAGGAACTTTACATGAACTTACTCACTGAATCCTCATAACAACTCTGGGTCCTTTCTGCCCAGCACCTCTGCTCAGGATATTAACATTTTAGAGACAGCGTGGCTGAGGCACCAGGCCCAGGACTGGTAAGTGGCGAGATCAGGAACTCGCCAGCTGTGCTCCCAGGCATGCTTCTCACCTGCTCTCCCTTCAGGTCCCAGGAAGTTGCTGCCAATAGGCTCTGGGAGTGACAGGCCAGTGTCCCTTCCCCAGCCCTAGGGTTCATCGGAGTGTCCTGGCAGGGTCCCTCTGGCTACCAGCAGCCTCTCTGTTAACCTAGCACACTGCATACATGTTGTCATCTGCCATGTGTGCCAAGACATGACTGTGGTTGGCAGATTTGGCACTCAACCACCTCTCTCAAGTATGTCAGCAACTCTGGGAACAGGAGCGCTGCCTTTGCTTTGGGGTGCCCAGTGAACCTTGCGTGGGCCCCGGTCCCTGCTTCCTCCGGTCCCTGCCTCCTCCATCATGTTCACTCACTAGGGACCTGCCCCCAGGCACCAGGCTCCTCAGCTGAAATCAGGCCACATTGGAATTCTTCCCCAGACAACCAAAGGTATTCAGATGGCTCCCAAATGTAGACTCAGAAGGCTGACTGCAGCCTGGAGCCCCCCTGGCCCAGTTGTCATCTGTAGCACAGGTGAGCTGCATGCCCTTTGGTTTCTGGGCCAGACACTCAAGGACCCCCTAGTCCCATCCCCCATCTTGCCCCTCTGAACCCAGTTTGGGAAAAACAAACTGGGACATCAAAAATACCCCACATTCCAAATCAAGAGAAACCCCCAGAGCCTCCAGCAGTCTCTGGAAGACCCCTCTCCCGCCCCCAACAGAAGCTACCAGATCACAGAGACCTCAGCCCAGGCCTGGCTTTCCAGGTAGGACAATATTCATCCATCTGCCTCCTACCCACAGCAGGTCCTGCCCCTGCCAGCTCCCTGAAGGCCATGCAGGCTGCCACGGGAACCAACCTTCAGGCCTGTGGGCTGCCTCGTGCATGGGTGGACATTAGTGTCTGCTATTTTGCTGCTGGGCATTCTGGAGGAAGTTGCTGAATCAGGTTCTGCTACACACACACACACACACACACACACACACATGTTCTCCTTCCTTCCACTCTCTCCAAGGCTCTCTGTTTTTAAAATTAAAATACTCCCAAGAGCAATTAAGCTTTGGTAGCTAATAACTTAATTGTGAGCTAATACCATATCTTCCCATCGCCCTCACCAGGTGGGAGCAGTGGGGTGGCAGGCTGATTCAGTCTGGAATCAGATTATGGGAGGACCCAGGGAGTGTAACAGGAGGCCTGGACAGTCCACGTGAGACAGGGACCGGGGCACTCATTTTGTGCTCCCACAACAGGGTTGGAGCCTTAACCAGAGATTATAATTACATGTGAAAATCCAAAAAGCAAACTGTGAAGGAGACCAACCCAGGCACTCTCCGTTCACTTTGGGAAGACAGGAGCTCAGAGAGGCTAAGACATTTCCAAAGACCACACAGCTTCTGGCCCAGGCCAGAGGCCTTCCTGATGCCAGGGGGGTCTCGTGATGGGTGGGGGGAGGACCCTCACATCACTCTCCCTGATCCTACCACCACTCTCCTCCTCACCCCAGTGTGGAAGCACCGAGCTCTCCAGAGATATGACAGAGTAACTGGGTTTGGAAATGTCCAGTATAAACTGTCTAGAAGTATAGTCCAAGCAAATGTTTGAGGGAGTATATGCAAAATTTTTGCATGCACTGTACGTCTCCTGGGACCCCTGGAGGCAGGAGCTGTGATCCAGGGAACTGTGCTCTGTGCCCCAGCCTTCCAGTTTCCAGTCCATCCGTTTCTCAAGTGTGTCTGTTACCATTTTCGTTGCAAGCCTGATGGACAGAGACTCCCAGGGGTCATTTACTTTCTCTTCCCCACAGCTGCCCTTTTGCTTCTAAATGGACATCCTGAATCCCAGGTACGCTCTGAACTGAATTATTACCCACACCACCACCAAATTTATAGGTAGCAACACTAAAACCAATGTGACTATATTTGGGGACAGGGCCTTTAAAGAAGTAAATTAAGGTTAAATGAGGTCATAAGGAAAGGACCCTAATCTCATAGGACCATGTATGGCCTTATAAGAAAAGGAAGTGATCTCTCCCCCCGCCCCTCTCTCTTTCTGTCTCAGAGGTCCATCCTCCAGCACTGTGAGAAAAGAAATGTTTGCTGTGTATCCCCCCCCCCCCCATAAAAAAACAGTCCATGGCAACCCTGGAAGAAGCAAAGCAGCCAAATGGGGTCCAGGAGGTGGCACAGCATGGTGGAATTGACTCGCCTTGTCCAAAGGGACAACAACAGCTTGCCACCAGCTGGCAGGTGCTATGGGGTATGGCCCAGCACCTCCAGGGGTAATGTTCAAAGAGAAGCTGGGAGCCCAGACTGTTCAAACAATAAATCAGTTGATTTCTCATTTCAGGAAGTACAGCCAGGCTCTCTCACCTGTGACTTCCCTCACCTGCCATCTCCCGGGTGCCTGTCTCAGATGTATCCCAGGGTCCAGGGCCCCCATCTAGGGGCAGCACTGACACAGACAGCTTCGGCCCAGACCCCATCTGCTTTCACATTGCAGGACTGCTCTTCCCGAAGCAGATTGCAGATGCCCGCCCCAGCCCTCCCCCCACTTCACTCTACTCAGCACTTTCTAATTCCACCTTCCATGTTGCACTCAGCTGAGGGCTGGGCTGGACTGGGCTGGGCTGGACTGGCCTGGGCTGGGCTGGGGCAGGAGGCAGAGTGAAGGGCAGCAGGAAGAAGCCATGGGGAGCTGAACCCGAGGCTGTAGCTTAGCCAAAACGTGCTCCAGGTACCAGGTCAGCTGCCAGAGGATGCTGGGCACCTCAGTGATTCTCAGGAGAGGCCTGAGTCTAATCAAGGCTGAGACCCAGGGCTGTGCTCGGTCAGTCCAGCTGAGGAAGGTCCAGCCTGGCATCTGGAAGCTGGGGGTCTGGGAAGGACCAGTGCTATTTGGTGCCTCCCTTGGGAAGATGTGGGCAAGGCCTCCCACACAATGAATGGGATTGGCAAGGCCACCTGTGCGATGGACTTTGCTCAGAGGGATGAGAGCTGTGGTCCCCACAATGCCAAAAACATCCTACAACCCTTTCTCCACCCCTGCACTCCAAATGGGACAAAGATTAAAACACCAGACGGCAAAATTGGAGCACAGAAGCGCCACTAGTTTGTGCGGACAAGCCTGCATCGGGTGGGAGGCAATAGATTAGGACCTAAATCAACAGCGTGCTGGTTCCTAAGTGGTTGTTCCATCATACATTGCGTGTTTGACTGTAGTCATTATATTTTAATATGATTATGTCCAATCCAGTAGACTGAAACAGATTTGTTCAAATGTGATAATTAGTTCCTACATGCTTATTACTCTTGGTGGCAGTGTTGGCAGAAGCTCCAAGGATGGCGAGGAGAGGAGCCGATGAGTTCTTCCTGTTCCTTGGCTATGATGGGGGATGGAGGATGGGGGGACTGGGTACTGCATCGGGTCTGGGGTAACCATGCTACCCTGACACACATGGACAAGCCTTAGACTCCAGCACAGCGACCTTGTGCCCTGAGCCCCAACCAGCAATCCTGGTTTAACCAAGTTCCACCTGGAGCTGCCCACCCTGGCTGGCTATTCTTGCCCACTCTTCATCTTAGGTAAGACTCTGTCCACTACCCCTCCCCCCCCCCCCACCCACCAGAAGACAATAGTCTCCATATTCACCACATTGCCCCCAGCACCTGGTACAGGGATGCCCATAGCCACCCATTTACCATTTCTAGACAACCACCACCTGGGCACAGGAGAAGGGGGCCCCACTGTTATAATCAGCTTCCTGGAAAATACACACTTGCCAGTCTTTCTCCCAACCCACCTAGGCCTCCTCCATTTTAGAACCTCCCACACGGATTATAACTTCCTCAGCCAACCAAACCTGGATGGGCCTCCAGTAGTTCAAACTCCTTACTTCCCTTAAGGGTAACTTTGGGGGTAACTCCTTCAGATTAAAAGCAACATCCCCAACTATACTTGGCTTTCCCTTACTGGCACCCTGTGGTGCATAGGGCAAAGCATTTGTGGATCATCTTTAGGTCAGGCTTCCTGTCTAGATCTCCTCAGATAACCCTCAGAGGCTGAGTTTGGGGAACGTTGTTTACCTCTCTTAGTTCTGACAGCAGAGTACTGGTGTCCCAGAGACCACATTTCCCCAGCTTGAGTCATTCTGGGGACCTGCCCTATTTCCCAGCCTTCCCAGGGCGGGTATGCAGATCAGGTGCTCGTTGTACCACTCACCCTGACCCTCAATTTGTATGAAGACCCAACCAGGAAGCAGCTTGGGAAAAGAAGGCAAGATGTTTCAAACACAACCAACATTCCACACAGCTTTGCTCCAACCCAGGATGGACTAACGCCCTGATCTGGCCCTCATTCCACACGAAGCACTGCCTGTTGCACCACCAACAGGCCCATGTTTGCTTCTTGCTAGGTAGGGGCTGCCTGAGAAGCTTCACTCCCTGACGATGGACTTGAATTCAGGGCTCCTTTATCCCTAGTGCCCTGGGGCGGGGAGCCAAGTACGGAGAAGTGGAGACTCCCTACTCACCTGATACCTGAGTGCCAGGGGAATGAGTTCCCTCTTCAAGCAGGAAGGCAGGAAGGGCAACAGCGATTGGGGCTGAGGGCTAATCTATTTGCAGGGATCCGTGGGCATGGAAACCCGGGGGTCCTCACTGCACTTTCCTTTCTGCCCAGCACCTCTGCTCAGGAACGTGAGTGAGTCCCTGAGTCTGAGCTGACAAAAACTGAGCCCCAGAGCAACCCTGACTGGTTTTCATTCTTATCCTTATCTTTTGTGTAAATTTTTACCTGTTCATCCTGTTGCTTTCTTTTTTAACCTTTCTGTTTTTAACTTATCTTTGTTGGCTTTATCTTTGACACCAATCTCATTGACTTCATCTTATCTTTACCACCTAATCTTTATTTCTAGATGTTTAATTGTTCAGAGTTTGCATTTCTATTTTATTCCCTCTTCTCTTCACTCCCTTATTTTTCCTTCACTCTCAAGTAGCAATTTTTCTACTTTCTACCATTGCTGCATCATTACATACATGTGTCCCCTCCCACATTCCGCCCCCCCCCCCCCCCCCCCGATGGTTTCCTTCATCTGCTTCTCTTTCTTATTTTTCCAAGGAGCCAGCAGAAAGCCAAACCCTACTGCAGGGACAGCCAGGCCTCACACCAGTGAGCTAGGGGACCTTCCTCCCTCTGTCCAGGCAGCCACCCCCTCCAGAGACCCAGAAAACTGCCCCTGGGCCAGGGGGGCACCTGTGACCTCCCTACAGGAGACAGGCCACTCTGCGTCCCACACCACTTAGGCACAGAGGAAGGGGGGTGCACATTTTATAATCAGCTTCCTAGAAAATACACACATCCCAGGGTGTGCCCTCCTGCCAGATGGGGGAGGGGCTGGCTTCCTGACCCAGAGTAGGAGCCTCTGAGACAGGCTGAGTCCCAGGAAGGCGGCAGAGAGACGCCAGCACCAGTCTCCAAGGTGTGACAAATTCCAGACAGAGACCTCTTGCTTTGAGGGATTTTAAAAAGATACTTCTGAAGTACAAATTGCCCGTTATAAAAACGTCACAGATGTAAAGTACAGCTACAGAACATAATCAATAATCTATAATAATAAAAGCATAACATGCTAATTAGACGAGATGTCCTTCAGGATGACCTTCTGGATGAAGCTGTGGCAGCAGCTGCAGCAGGCAGGGAGGGGCAGCAGCGGGGGGTGGGGAGGGTGGGGGGTGGGGTGGGGGGTAAGCTCCTTGAACGAATTTTGTGCATCAGGCCTCTAGTATTGTAATAACTACATATGATGTCAAATGGGCACTAGAATTATGGGGGATCACTTTATAAGGTATATAAATGTGTAATCGCTATGTCGTACACCTGAAACGAATGTAATATTGCATGTCACTGTGATTGACAGAAAAGGTGCCCCGCCCATCTTCAAGTGCATGAGCTGCCTCCTACAGCAGAGGCCCAGCTTCAGTGCCAACATTCGGGGCTTTCACATATTTAGAGTACTTTAAAGTTTAAAATTCCTAGAAATAGAGACCAAAACTTTCAGTGCCCTGACCTGGGGGCACTGTAAATTGTGAGGGTGAAGTTTAGATGCACAAAGCCCACCCACCCTCCCTCAGAACCATGGGCCCTGCAGAAAATAAAAATGGGGTAGAGAACAGGATTGTTTCAGTCCACCCTTCGTAGCTTCTACCTTCGCGACTGAGGCCCATTCTAGACTGAGGCTGCACTCATCTCCGAGGGCTCGCTCCAGGAGGTAAGATTTAATCAAATCTCTGCCTCATGATTTGATCAACTCTCCGGCCCAGCCTCACCGGCCTGACCCCTCTGCCAGCACCGACGTTGCTGCAGGACCTCGGCAGAGAGCACGTGCTGTGTGTCTATCACACCCGCACAGCGTCACAGAGGGCACCTCTTGTTCGGTTCCTGCCAGGGACTGTGACCCTCAAGCCATAGGTGCCCCTGGGGGAAGCTTCCTCTGTCATGAGCTATGGTGGAGCTCCAGACCCTCTGGTCTGCAACACTGTGAGCGGTACCTCCTCATTCTGGTGATCGGCAACCTTATTTAGGAAAAACAATGTTATCATTATTATCGCCGCTCACTTCGATTCAGCGCTTCCTGTTGCCAAGTCCCATGCAGCACTTTGCAGACGGATCTTAGTATCTCCTCTCCCCTCATAGCCCCCCAGGCAGCAGGAAGGTTCCAGTCCACTGGCAGATCAGGAAACGTGGATTGAAAAGGTTGCAGAATGTGGGTGATGGTGGACACCCAGAAAGTGACAGAGCCGCATTTGAACCCAGGCCCATCTGTACACAGAGTCCAAAGCCTGAGCTGCCCCCTGCCCCTCTCAGCCCAGCAAGACGGCCCTCCTGGCTCTGGAAAAGAGGTTCCGTCATTGCACTGTCATCCTCCTCTTTTCATGGTGCCTCCAAACGAGCCAAACATGTGAGAACCCCAACCGAGAAGGAGCAGAGTGCTCAGACCAAGGGTGGGCTGCTGCCCCCGTTGGGGCTTCTCTGTTGGCTGTGCTGGCCCCAGCTAAGGCTGGGAAACCAGGAGGGTTTTCTGCTATTTTCTTCCAGAAAGTGAAGGAAACACCCAGACTGGCAGATTATGAGGCCCACACTTGAGTCCACTTACCTCAGAACTGACTAGAAGAGCCCCACCTGGCTGAGGCCCAGAGTGGGGTGTGGGCACTACCCAGCCTGGCCTGACAGGCTCTTGGCCCATCTGATGCCTGTGAGGTTCCTACTTGAAACATCTCCAGCCTGACCTTCCCAGGCCAGGCTCCACCGAGACAGGCAGGGCGGGGCAGGGCAGTTTTGCTCTGACCACTGGGCTGTACTTGCCCCCTAGCAGTGGTTTCCTAGGAACCCCTCTGTCAGCCTCATCTGGTCTTGGTTCTGGGAACAGTGACCAGCGACGGTGTGCACTGACCCCTGTTTGCTGCTCGTTCAGACTCTGTGCTGCTGGGGCCCATCACCCACAGTGGGAAGGGCCTGTTGTGGGTACCGCTCTTGCCCAAGCCTCTGTCTTCCCCACCTGGATGATCACAGCAGCCTGTTTCCACTCTTGCCCATCTCTGCAGAGCCAGAGCCATCCTTTGAAAGCATAAAATAAATCCCATGATGCCTTGCTTAAAATCCGCCTGTGATTTCTCATCATCTGTGGAATAAAACCCCATGCTGCACCATGCTCGGTGAGGCCCTGTGAGCGCTAGTTGTTGCCCTCCTCTGACGGCCTGCTCTCTAGGCCCCACAGCCCAGTCCCTGCCTCTCCAGCTCACCACACTCTCCTGCCTCAGCAAGGATCTACTGATGCTCCCCATGGAGCACTCCTGCCCAAGCCCATTAACATCTGGCTTCTCCTTATCATTCAGGTCTCGGCTCAATGTCACCTCCTAAGGACTCTCCCCAGTCACTCAGGTGAAGTGGCCGCACCACATACACACTCCAGACACTCTTCTGTCCTATTTTATCCTATCATAGCATTTGTCACTGTCTGAGATTATCTGATCTCTTTGTTTGCTGCTTCTAATAATCACAGAGTAGCTCATATTAAATCATACAAGTAGCAACCATAAATTCCAGGCATTATATAAAAGACAGTGTCCAAAAGGCTCTGGAGAGGGACCAACAGCAGGAAGAAACTGAAGGGGAGTTGGTATTAGAAAGTTAGAAAGGCTCCAGGCGAATTCCCATTTTTGTGGTTTTACCTAAAGGCAACTCCCTCCCCACGCCCACCCCAGTCAGTAACCAATGAGGCTAGAAATTGGAGTCTTACTGTCGAGGATTCAGAAGACAGAACTCAGAGCATCCCCAGCAGCTAGAAAGTATGAGGGACAGAGAAGATCACAGAGTGCAGACCCCAGTATCATAATTCTGCCAAACTTCTAGTCAACTCCCAGGGCAAGACACCAGCAGCCCCACTAGCCCTCAGAAGACTGAATGAACACTTTCGCTGTTGTTCAGCCAAGGTAACTTCTAAGCAAACGCACCGACAAACAAATCAATACTCTCTGAACAAGAACAGAACAGAACCCGTCTCTACGACATTGCATTTCCACAGACCAGGGCACACTTCAGAATTACTAGATGTACAAGTAAACAGGAAAATGGGATCCACTCTCAAGGGAACGGGAAATTGAAGGACACTAGCCTCAAGTGGATTCGAATTTTGGAATTAGCTCAAATCATAAAAGATATATTTGCTAAGGTTTTCTTGTCTTCCACAGAAGAGTGGGAGCGAAGAGCAGGAACCTTATTGGTCTGTGCCTTGCTCGCTCCCCAGCAACAAAGTAGCAAAAGGTGCATAGAAAGCACCCAAAAATATGACTGTGCTGCAAAGCAGAATGGTATTTCCCCCCCTCATCTTCTCTCTCAGAACTTGAAGCCCCTCCTAAATGAACTGAACACCGACAGAGAACAGAGTAATCATGTTCTCTTTCGAGCAGAGGGCACGGCTTTATGCTCTTGAATCAGTAGTGGCTATTACAGACAAGTGACTGATGTCTAATTATTGCCAAAAAGAAAGCATGTGGATCGGCTATGCTGAAACCCAATGTCATCATTTTTCAAAAACACTTGTCATCACTGAACTGCCTTGGAGTAAAAATTGTATGTGTGAAGTCAGCTCATTCCAGGATTCAGGTGTTTAATCTGCGGCCAGTTTATATCAGAGGAAATGATGACGTCTACAGTGAAACATAATGGGCTTCTATCAAGAGGTTGTTGACTGCGGTAGTTGTTTCCATTACTTCTATGTGGCAGTTTCTTTTGCCGTGACCAGAATTTGGGGAGCTCTTAGACCATGGCTTGGCCTCTGCAAAGGGGCCCCTAATTCTCCTGGAGGACTTCCACAGTCCTGCTCCCAGGTAGGCTGGCATTCAGAATGCGTGACAGCCCTTAGGGGGCAGGCACTGCCCAGTCGAGATGGGTGCTAGTGGAACACTGACCATTTGGGAGAGATGCCAGCTCTGAGGGCCGGGCCTGACCGTACCCACATCCTGAATGGCGTTCTGTGCAGGAAGGTGTCCTGGTCACCTCCTCAGGGTTTATGAGAGGATTTCAGGGCCACCTCCAGCTACACCAACTGTTCAAGCATATGGGATTGTACCCAAGCAGCAGCCCAGGGATGCTGCCCTCCAGGCACTTGTCAAGGAGAATTAGCTCAAAATGCATTGCTCAGTGCTCACACAGTTGGGAAAACAACCACCCATCGAATTATGTCAATCCATCTTTCTAAATGATGACTTTTAAGCCATGATGAGTAGTGGGGACTCCCCTTCTTCAAGTAAATCTTATGAGGAACTCCAGTACACAAATTAGAGGAACAAGGTTGAGGGCTTGGGGGATATAACCACTCAGTGCAACCCTTGTCCTTCACCATCCCCCCAACATACACACCTTAGACACCGCAGCAGCCTCTGACACCACACTATGGAATCACTCCTCATGAAATGGCTTTAAAGCAGTGGTTCTCAACCTTCTTAATGCCGCAACCCTTTAATATAGTTCCTCACGTTGTGGTGACCCCCAACCATAAAATTATTTTCGTTGCTATTTCATACCTGTAATTTTGCTACTGTTAATGAATCATAATGTAAATCTCTGTGTTTTCTGATGGTCTTAGGCTCTACAGCAGTGGTTCTCAACCTGTGGGTCACGACTCACAGGTTAAGAACTGCTAGCAGGGTGCCTTTTCTGAGCAAGTTGCTTTGCTTCTATTGCAAGGATGTTTGGGTCTGCAACGAGGGACTGTTTATTTCTCTGTGTTGCCCTAGAGAAAGCTCAGGACAGCTCAGAGTTCCATCTCTAGCAAATTACAGGGTCTGATGTCATGAATTTTGTGGCCTAACTTCGTTCCTGGATCCATACTTGCTTTCCTTGTCTTATTGTCTTTGTCCACTGAACTTCATTGATTCATGTCTGGCAGTGGCACAGGCATCGTTGCAAACCACCTTGCATCTCTAGCGGACAATGTAGGAATTTACTAGTATAAATGGCTCTCCAAAGTTGGTCACTTTATGATCAACATCCACAAGCACCAGCTCTCACATCAGCAGCGTCGTTGTCTTTTAAAACTAGAAAATCACTTTGCCAGGCCAAAGAGATGATGCTGATGAACTTACCAGATTTCTTTCCCTGTTACATATTGATGCAATCTTACTATGCCCCATCACTCTGTTTGAACCCTGCACTCCCTGCACTCCCTGTGGACTCTGTCGGCTTTGATGGGGCAAAGGGGAGAAGAGGGAGAATTTAGCGTTTTGGACAGCATTGGACCTTAGGTGGATTACATTTCTGCTGGTATCATTTTATATATTATTTTCTTCAAGTCAGTGACTGGAGGGGAGAAAGCAACCTGCACCATCCAATAGTCTTTAAAATGCAGGTCACCTTCCCCATAACTCCTCACTTAAATGGCAGTCTGAGTTTCCCAGGGTCAGAAAGTGGGTTAACTGGGGTCCCAACAAAAGTGGTACATCCACAGGAAGCAGGACCTCAAACTTGGGGTGCACTGAGGTGAACTCGGGCTCAGATGTGGGCAGTGCCTATACAAAGGGACTAAATAGAAACAGGCTGGAGAACACCTCCCAGAGGGACCAAGGAGGTCTCCCACGCTGGTCCTGGGTTTTCCAGTTCACATGGCTCACACAGGGAAGGCTGAGAGTCCCCGAGATCAGGGCCCAGTGCCCTCAGGTCCTGGATGCTCTGGGTAGAATCCGCAGTGCCCCCAAGGGCAGCTCCAGGGTACAGTGGCAGAGACAAAAGAACACTTTCAGCCTTACTTTTGGGAAACATTCTGAGCTTTTCTCGCCCACTTTTTCTTAGCCAAAGCATCTCCAGCTTCAAGTTAATTGACGGTCTAGCTGGTCTCCGGGTGGCTAATGAGACTGAAAAGCCAAGGAGGGTGTCGCTCAAAATCACAAAAGCCCCTGTCAGTGGGGTGGCATCAGGGTCAACAACCGATACCCAGGACCTGGTTCAGGATGTGTAGGAAGCCCCTTCCATTCTGGGGTCACTCCAGAGCATCTCTCTCTGCAAAGCGCCATCCTCCAACTTCTCACAGTGGGAAGTGGGGGGGGGGGGGGGACCGCCAAGCTCACTTCTGGAGAAGGCTCGGGAGGCTGGGCTGCCCAGAGCCTGGCGCCTGGGGGATGGGCCAATCAGGAAAACAGTCTCAGCTGAGCTGAGGAAAATCTGGCACCTTCTAAGGTTCTCAAAAGGCAGAGTAGGAAACAAGCCTGAGGTTATGGCAGAAAGAACACGGGGGAGCCCATTTGCAACAGCATTTCCAGAGCTCGAACATTGGGTCCCAGGACTGGAGGGTGAGGGAGAGAGCCTCCGGTGTAAACACTAGAGAAACAGAAATGCTGCCCTCAGAGGGATCCTCTCGCATTGAGCAGCCTCCCTCCCCTGGGCCTGAGACCTGCAGCCCGGGAGCCGTGGCATCGGCATGGGGACAGGCCCAGTGCTCCCAGGGTTTGGGCTTGTGCTGCCCTTTGGGACCGTGGAGAATTCCAGGAGCCACTCCGGGCCTCCCTCCCGTTGACAGAGTCACTTTTCATCTTCCCTGCCTTCAGGCACAGGCAAACGCACACGGGCAAAAGTCAGTTAATAACTATGCACATTTTATAATAAATTTTAACAATTTAAGAGTCTGGTACGGCTTTATTATAGTTTTTATTTCACCACACTAATTCAGTGCGTAATAACCTGCCAGACACAGAATTCATTTGACATATGCTCTGAGCCCCAAGATAATGGAATATGCAGAAGAAAAACCTTGGGTCCCACCCAGTAAGGCACTCCCCCTTCCCCTGGGGACAGAGAGGGGAGCTGCTCTCCAGTTGCTGGAAGCGGGGTGTACTCTCCCAGCCCCAGCCTGGGGCCCACCAGCAGGTTCCCTGTGACTGTCGCCAGGGGTGGGGGAGGGATGTCATGGCCCAGGCTGTGCTGCGGTTAACAGCCTGGTGAACAACAGCCTGACTCTGCCAGGATTAGTCTCAGAGTGCAGCCTGCCCCACCACATTTTTTGGATCTTTCGTGGCTAGAAAGGGGGATTGGGGGGGGGGGGGTTCTCATCTTCTCGGGCCTGGCAGCTGGCCACCTCCATCTCATTCAGGCCTCACCTTTGGGAAATGAGAGCAGCCCAAAGGGAAAACTCCTAGGAGCCAGGTTCCCTTTGCTCCCTCCCTGTCACCCCTGCCAACAGCGCTTCCCCTGCAGTGTCCCCAGAGTGGCCCCCTGACCAGCAGCCTCTGTGTCACCTGGGAGGCTGTCAGAGATGCAAACTCTTGGCCCCATCTCAGTCCCACTGAATCTGAAAGTCTAGGGTGGGGCCCAGGGAATCTGGGTCTTCACAAACCCTCGGGTGATCTGGATGCTTGCTGAAATCTGAGAAATGCTCAAGTTTGAGAGCTCAGAGGGAGGACTCTGCAAATGCCTGCTGAAGCTACAACCAAGCCCCCCAGACGCCTGGGGCTCAGCTCTGCTGCTGCTGGCTCTTCCTCAATGGGAAGGCTTGGGCCTCAGTGTCCGCATTTGGAAAATAAGGACACGCAGGCCCCTGCAGCCCTGGCATTGTGGGACAGATGGCTGAAATCAAGTCCAGGAGATCCCACAGTGCCCTTCCCTTTAGGGAGAGGCCTGATTGGATCACATCCTGTGGGAGCCCCCACAGGGTGTGCGGTTGCTAAGGGCCATTTGGCTTCGAAACAAAGGAGAACAATGACAAGGAGAGGGGTCCATGGCCAGAAAAAGTTAGAGGGAGAATCCAAGTTAGTGGTTGAGTGTGTGTGTGCATGTGTCTGTGTGCATGTGAGTGCATGTGCAGTATGATAATTTATCTAGGTACTTGCTTCTTTTTCTTTCCTCTGCCCTTTATCCCCTCCCCCCCCCCCCTTGACTACCTATTTCTCCAAGAACATGATTCCGTCTCTGCCATTCTACTGAGAAATAAACCAAACCCTTCTTTGGGTTTTGCAACTTTCACTGCCTACCCCCCCTCTCCTTCCCATGAGAATGGACCTTCTAGAAATAGAGGTCTCAACTCAGAGCCATCACTTCAAGTCTATTCTTGTCCTCCCTCAATGTGGCTTCTGCCTCCATCACTCCAGGAAACTGGGCCAGCTGCCTCCTACTTTCCCGTCCAAGGGGTGCTCGGTCCCTCTGGCATTTAACACACCATCCTCTGCAGGTTCTACCTTCTGACTGTCCATGACCAGACTTCAAATGATACTCAATAACTGCCACACTTTGCCCACTTTTACCTTTAGTTTCTAATTTTATATTTCATTACATAAACACATATGTGTATATGCCAACCAGAATATGTTATAGAAATAGCCAAGGTATAGTCTATCTAATTTTTTCAGTGGCTCTTAAATAAAACCCCAGAAAAAAAAAATACTCTTTGAGAATCAAATTCCAGAAAACGTTTCCTGGAGGAACTAGCATATCATCTCAGGAGCAATGAAACTCAAAAAGTAATTCCCAGGAAGCTTGAAATAGGGAAATTGATCATGTCGGCCCTTGTGGAGAGTACTGACTAGAAATAACCACAAAGGAAGAGCCTGGCGGGTGAATTATGTCCCATTTCTTGCTCTAGGTGCTGGTGAAAGAGGGTGTTCAGTTTGTAAAAGGTATGGATCCATGTAATCATGATATGAAAAATTCCTGGATGGTTAAATTTTTAAAGGAATTTCCTTTTACTGACCAGGAAGTTGGGATTAGATTGGTGGCTCGATTATATTCTTATACACCTGTTAACCTTTATTTATGCATTTTATTTTTCTGACCTTGCTCTTCTATTCTAAATTGTATTTTCTTTAGAACAGAATGTTTGTGCTTGCTTTACAATTATATATTTTATATCCCATTATACATCCAAAATGCTATCAAAAATGGATTGTGGAAGTAGAAAAGGTAGAAATAAGTAGCTATTCTTTCAAGTAGATAAAGTCTATTTTTTGTGTCTACATCCTTCTTGCCTGGCATATAGTAGTTATTTAATTAATATTGAAAGAAAGAGATGTTTATCTGTAGAGGAAAAGAGAAAAACAGGGTAAAAGCGATGGAGCACTCAGGAGTCAAGAACAGGTTATTTTTAAGATGAGAGCCGTCTGAGCAGGTCTCCAAGGAGATGGGAAGAAACCAGAAGAAAGGGATTAAGTTGAAAATGGAGAGGGTGATTTATGAATCTTGTTCCCAGGAGAAGGGAGGAAATAGAGTACAGGAAGGGGGTAAATTGTCTTAAACAGAAGAGACACCCTTCTTCAGTCTCCACAATTGGCCTCACCTCCTCTCTTTAACCTGTAAATAGTTGTAATGCCTTAAAATCCAGTCCTTAGTCTTCTCCATCCATAACCCACTTCCTGATGGTCTCATCTGAAACAGCTTTAAATATTGAGTGTGCTCTGATGACTCCTAAGACTCTGTACCCAGCCCAGATCTCTGCTATGAACTCAGGACTGCCTACTCAACATCTCTGCCAGAATGCTCAAATCCTTCTTGAAGTTAACAGGAGAAACATAGAAATCCTGATCTTTTCCCAAACCTATTCCACCCCCAGTCATCCCCATTGGAGGCCAAAGAAATTTGAGTCATCCTTGACTCATCTCTTTCTCTCACACAACTATCCAGTCCATCAGCAAATTCCATTGCCTTCATCCAAAAGGAAGGAAGGAAGGAAGGAAGGAAGGAAGGAAGGAAGGAAGGAAGGAAGGAAGGAAGGAAGGAGGGAAGGAAGGAAGAAAGGAAGGAAGGAAGGAAGGAAGGAAGGAAGGGGAAGAAAAACTTTTAAAAATCCAGATTCCTAGTACTTTTCACACCTCCACTGTTCCCCCTAGTCTACCTAATATCCCCTCTCACTGGGATTTTTATGTACCTCCTATCTGGCCTTGCTTCCACCATATAGTTTTGGCCTTGCTACAACCTTTTCTCAACACAGTAGTTAGAAGAACCATTTTTAGACATCCCTCCTGTGTTCCCAAGTATACTTGGCTCTTGCTTGTCATAGCCTCTACCAGTCTTCCAGGGGCACACTGTCTCCTCCTGGTCCCCTGCTCTGGAGCAGAGCCATTGTCACTCTCAGGCCAGTACCCCCAGCCTGGAGCCAAGGAGACCCTACTGAATATTAGGTGACAGTTGTGATATTTCTTATTATTATCATTATTTTGATATATATTTGTTAAATCAATGACTTTCCCCAATAGTAGTGGCTACAGACAGACAGACCTATTGATTAATTGATTGATATATTGATTGAGTTGTTCCACACAGCAGAGAGACAGGAACATGCCTCCTTCCAACTAGAGCTGTTTTCTCTCTTCAGAGCATGAGGGTGGGAAAGCAGCTCTTGGCCAGGGAAGGCAGTGGTCACCTGGACTCCCTCGGCAGCCAGCCTGGCCCCAGGGGCGTTCTAGGAATCCTGGCGCAGGTCCTTGTGCAGAAGATGTTTTTTATTACAGTTCTCTAAAGGTTATATTTTAGTCTGAATGTATTACAGTCATGGGACTCTTTGATCTGTCTGGCTCAGTTGTATTTCTTAAATGAATTGAGGGAGAAGTGATTTCGCTTAGTCATTAAAAATATACCTATGTTGAAGGTTAAATGTCCCTAGACCTTCCTGTATAGATGTTTTATGCAGTTTCAGCCCCACATTGGGTCCTATGCTAGCCATTGGGAGGGTGTGATGACCCGGAAGAAGTTGCCCCTGCCCCAGAGAAGTTAGGCTCCAGGGCCAGGGAAGGAGCCATTGGACCTGTTTAAATGGTTCCACCCTCCCCATTAAAGTTTACTTAACACAAGGCAGATGCTTGCAATTGGAAGGGAAAAATTATTTTGTGCCTTCTGTGTGCACAGGCTTTAGCTAAATTACTCCATTTAATCCTGATAACTTCACCACATTACAGATGAAGAAACTGAGGCTCAGGAGATTATTAGATAACGGGCATAGGCCACACACAAGTACGGGAAACTGAGGGGCCATGTCATTTTCCCAAGGCCATGCCCTTTCCCACTCCAATACCCTGGTGACGGGAGCCCGCCAAGGCCTGGGAAAGAACACCCGAGGACCACAAAACTCCAAGTTGCCAGGTCTAAGCAGACTCCATTAGGATCTGTTTACAGCTCCTTGAGAGCCAGCAGCCATCCAGTAAATTAAAAACAAAACACATACATACATCATTAAGTTGCAAAGAAAAATGGACACAAAGGAACAGTCTACTCCTTTCCTCGCTGTTCCCAGATCCCACCAGTCCAAGGACATGATCACACACGGTGACATCAACCTTGGCCTCTCCCTGCCCCAGGAGGGGTTATGGGAAGCCCGGTTTCTCTGGGCGGAAGAAGGTGTTGACTCTTGAGAACAATAGCCCCTGGAGAGGCAGGGTACCCAGGACGGTGGGTTCCCCAGGGGGTCGGGGACAAGAGGTAAGAGAGGAACTCCGGTTGGGCCCTCCATCTCTGAGCTCAGGTCACCCTGCTTCCAGGACCACAGTCCAATCACATCCAAAACCCCAGGCGTGAGGCCAGCCCTCACTGAGCAGTTCACAGACCCGCTGGGAAGCAAAGCCTGGAGGAGCGCACCAGCCCAGAATGCCGCCACCCACAGGCCTGCTCGGGCTTCCCTCAGCCTACCTCCGGGTGGCTTCTGTTTGCAGGACACCTCTCTCTCCCGGGCTGCCTCCCTGGGAACCTATCACGGAGTCCACCGTTGGGCACGGTGATGAGGAAGTCCATCAGGCTGCGACTAATCTCCTAACCGGAGCCACAGCTGAGAGTTCATTATTCTGAGACTCGGAATCACATGGAACCCGTGGCATCTGGGAGGCAGACATGCTGGCTTCCGGGACATTCATCGGAGAAAGTTCCCAGCCTTATGCTCGGGGATTGGAAAGGATTCCGCTGCACACACCGTATCTACTGTTTGTGTAAACAGTTTGGGATCCGCTGGCAGTAACTTTGTGGGGAAGTCCCCACTCCTGTGAGCTGTGTTTTGGCTCAGATCCCTCTCACAGCTCGAACAGCAATGTTAATCGCCCACAGTGTTTTAAAAACCCAGGGGAAAGTCAGTCAAAGTGCTCCCCCTCCTGAGCTACTCTCCGGGGGGGCGGGGGGGGAATAAGGTGGCAGTTTGGAAGCCACCTCTCAAGGCACATGGCCCCTTGCTCTGGGCCCTGGGGATTGCTACTCGGGGCGATGAAAATGGCTCTGCTCCCTCCGCCAGGGCCTGGCTTTCAGGGACATCTGTGAAGTCGTGTCAAGCTGACTGAGGGGAAACCTTTCCTTCGGGTAAGACTCAAAAAGAGCATTTCCCCAGGAGGAAGCCGTGGGGGCAAAAACAAATCAAAGAAGGATTTGCAGATAGATGTTCTCTGGGCTCTAGTACAATTTGCAAAATGCAATGTTAAAAAAAGAAGAAGAAGAAGAAGATAAATCTCTCCCTCTCTGCCAGGCTAGTGCAGATTCCTGAATAAAAACAACTCTTTGTAACAGAACCTTAGACTCGTCTGGAAGTGAGTTTCCTCAAAAGGCACAGGGAAAGGGGCATGAATTCCTGAAATCCTGCAGCAAGCATTTCACCGAGCAGCCTTCAGAGTACAGGGGAGGGGAGCCTGGGGGACAGGTGTTCCTGCCGGGACAACGCACAGGGAGAAAGTTGTTTGCAACGAGTTTCCCAGTAACAGGCACAGCCGCACAGCCATCTTCAGACTGACCGAGAGGCAGCTCATTGATTTAAGGAGCCAGTCAAGTCAGGGTTCTGCCCTTTTCATTTTAGCCTGAGGGAAGGGACCCGGCCAGGAGGGAATGGTGTGCCGTGATCCCGAGCTTGAAGAAACATCTTTCCCGGCTCCTTCAAGCCCCTGAGGCAGCCAGGTGAAGCCAGGACCGAAGCGAACACATTGGGAGCTACCTCCAGACCCCCCGGCCCCTCCCCTGCCTCTGAAACCCATGAAAACTTGATTTGTCTCAACTAAACACAAGCTGGGAAATTGGAGAGGAGGCAGAGGGGAAGAGGGAGAGGAAGGGGGGCCAGGCAGCATCCATGCAGTCGGTTGTATTATTGATTTCGAGCCACATAAGCCCCAGAGTGCCATCGATAAGGATCATACCTCCTGCTGATCTCGGGGGAAACTCTCCAAGGTCCATGGCTGGGAGTTAAGGAGAATCTCTAAGCCATCAGGAAGGAGCAGAGCACTGCAGCTCCTCAGAATGATGGACCAGGGCGAGCTTTAATTAACAGGGTCTGGTGCCTCTTCTTTTTTGGTAACTGAGCAGATTTAAAGGGCTAGAGTCCCAATTTGGAGGGTGCCGGTGCTGCTCTTGCTGCTGCCGTGGCTGCTGCTGGAACAGCGTCCTGCAGACCTCACTTCAGCAGGGAGACGGAGCTGTGAAGGTGCAAAAGTGCAGGCAGGAAGGTCGTGGCTGCACGGTTTGAATCAGAACCACAGGGCATCAGTGGTCCACATGCTGTCTCCCAGAGCAGCGAGAAAGGCGGCCTCCTGGGGCGAGAGTGGCTTCGGGGACACCCTCTCCAGACTTGGAACTGATGGACAGCGCCCCCGGATGGAGTGGTCTTTGCTGTGTTCCTCTCCTGGAAGCACTGCTGGGTGACAGCCACCACGTAAGCTGCATGCACACGTGCCTACCCTTAAACACACACGTCTGCCCATGTGCCTACATACTTACCCATGTACACGCACATGCTTGTCCATGTACACTTACATGCCTGTCCATGCACATACACATGCCCACCTTCCAAACAGCCAGATGCAAAGGCACATGACCTGCAGCCAGCCAGACGCCCTCCCCAGGCACCCTTATTTTACAGATACAGCATCACGAGCAGGAGGGAGCCCAAATGTGTGACCCTTCCCCTCCTGAGCCTGGATGTTCTCGTTTGTAAAACAGCAGCTTTAAGCTAAACAGCAATGCTCTTAACAGAAAGAGGAAGCAAAAATCGAAACACAGACCTTACAAAGCTTGTTCTAAGCTTAACCAAATCTTGGCTCCTGGGGACAGACACCTCAGAGGGCATGCACTAAAAAATCTTGAGAAACACTGTGTGAAATCATCCTCAAGGGCCTCAGAGTGAGCGAGGGATGGAGTGGGGCACACACTCACCCCATCCAGCCTCTGCTCTGAGAGGCGGAGCCTGCGCGCAACCCACCCAGACTGACCAAGGTCAGAGAGAGCCCTTCCGAGCTGACCTCACGCAAAATCACCGAGCAATACCATCTCTCCCCACCTTTCCCGCAAAGCTCTTTGTGCCCACTTTACCCTTGCCTACATCTCCACCGCCCTCCGCCTCCCCCTGATGCCAGAGTCCTCATATCCACTGGCAATAAAAACCTTGTCAGCGAAAAATCTGCCATCGCCCATTGAGACATCAGTTCAATGTAATTTCCTGTCCCCTTCTCCCAGAGAGGCGTGCATGTGGCACCCTCTCTTGCTACAAAAAGTGAGGAAAATGGTGAGCTTGGGCCTGGGGGGAGGGGAGATGTGTGTCTGACACAGAGCGTTCTCAGACTCCCCACCCCAGCGCCCTGTGGCCCCTCATGGGCATCTCCCAGGAAGGTGGACTCTGCAGTCAGTAGAGGCTGGCATGGCAGAGATGCCCAAGAACCACTGGACATGGAAACATCTGAAGGGGAATTCCAAGCTCTGTTCCTACTACCTGCCCCCCAAACCCTTGGGATCTCTTTTCTAGTTTCATGAATCAAGTTAAGTCCCACAACTCTCAGTCTGACCATGAAGATAATATTTACGTGCTTAGGGTAAATGGAGGTCTCTCCCCACGTTGCTGTAGCTGAAGCCAGGATGGCCTGGAGGGCCCTCAGGAGCTGGTCCTGGGACCCTCCATGACCTCCATTTCCCGTAAGTCTTTCCTCCACTGTCTCCGGGGTTCCTCAGAACAAAGGGCTCTGAAACCAGAGAGCAACAGAAAGCTGGTGACTTACTCAGCTCTGCCTGAGCCCCAGCTGAGTAGGGAGAGGGAAGCTGTCTGCCACATCCAACACCAAGAAGTGCCCTTGAGAACGTTCCGACCTCTCCAAGGTCAAACTGAAGAGACCACACCCAGCGAGAAGCAGGCTTTCCCTCCCCTCCAGTCCAAGGTCCACTATTTGCACCCTTTAATCATGACCTGCCTCTTCTCCTGTGATTGACAAGTGGGGACATGCACCTCTTCATTCCTATTTGTGGGAGCTTAACTTTATTGGACTTGTACCAGATAAGCTTATCAGAATACAACTCAGGAGGCCTAATCTCTGTCTAAGGTAGGAGTGATTTGTTGGGCCTTGGAATGAGCCTGTCCACAAATCTGCTATTGCAACTCTGGTTATTCTCTCTGCCCCTTCAGCTGGCTTCCTGCTGGTTCAGCCAAACAAGGACTCAGAGGGAGAAATGCAGGCCAAGAGGGAGAAAGCCGCAGAGGATCGCTTTGCTACTTCCTGCTAAGACCAGCCTCACTGCACCCCCTTCGAAGTCCAGCACCAGCTCTGCCCTCCTTGTAGCGGTGCTGGCAGCAGGCAGGCTATGACCCTCGGTGGTCAGGCCACCAGCCATGCCACAGACCACTCTGCACCCTCTGCCCCTCAGCATGGCAATCCTGGGCATCAGCCCCCTGGGGTCCCTCCTAGGCCAAATAAGACCACTTCTCTTTTGTTTCCCCAGTGCTGGGGAGAGAAGCTGTTCTGCAATTATTAATTGTTGGGTTATTTCTACTTTGCACGTCCAGTGTAACTAATTCTCTGCCTAAATGCCATCTGTTTGAAACATGGAATGTGATTTGTTTTCCTGACTGGACAAGAATTTTCCAAATTGGAGTGTTCTAATAGTCATGATCAAGCCATAATCAGAACATTTTGGCACATGTCACATATTTTGTCATATAAATGTTAACAGATTACAAGAAACTACAAGAGAGAGTAAAGTTTTAAGATCATTCTGCAGGTTGGAGCCCATTGGCACATGCTTATATTACGTATTTGTTATTTATTATACCACATTTGCAAATATCAAAAAGAAAAAAAAAGGCTCCCAGAATAAATTTAGATCAAAACAAAAGAATCTTAAGGCATAATTGAGGAAGTCAACCTTGAGAGACCTGAACTGAATGCCAGCCCAGCAGGGAAGAACTCTGGATAGCGTGCACATTACCGTTCTGCTTATTATTTAGCTATGTTAAGTGTGTCAGGTAAATGTTAATGCATTTCACTAATATCGTGGGACTTGGGCAATGTAGGATATTAGGCAATTGGAGAGCCTAATTCATCTCTCATTTCATCCCCTCGGGGGTCTATGCTCTGGGAACAGCCCACCAAGAATAAAGGACCCTGGGCAGAGCCTGGACAAGGTGCCCTAGGCTGGGAGGTTCGAGGGAGAAACCTGGTGCCTTCTCCTCTACACTGAATGCCTGATGATGAGACCTGAGAGCAAGCTGTGGTCTGACATCTGCCCACACACAGATGGAGAGGGGCAGCAAGCCTGCTCTAGGCGAGGTCCTGTGGAGGGGGGCAAGGGTACTCTGCAAAAAGACAGGAAGAGCCACACAGTGGCCCTGCATGGCCATGAACTTTCTGGCTACAGGGACCAGACCCTGCCCACACATCTATGTCCGGGCTCTGCCTGGTGATTAACAAGCCCTCCTCCTCTTGGGAGGCTGTTATAGAGAGGGGTGGCAGAAAGGCAAACCACAGAGAGCAAAGCCATTCCCTCCTCTACTGGCAGGGGTAAGGAGAGAGTGGGCAAATTTTTTGCAGGCCCGGCCAGCGTGGCTCCATGGTTGAGTGCCATCCCATGAGCCAGAAAATCACAGTTCAGTTTCCGGTCAGGATACATGCCCAGGTTGCGGGCTCGGTCCCCAGTGTGGAGCATGCAGGAGCTAGCCGATCAATGATTACCTCTCATTATTGATATTTCTATTTCTCTCTCCCTCTCCTTTCATCTCTGAAATCAATAAAAAAATATATTTTTAAAAATGTGTTTGCAGTCCTTCACATCATCCTCTCTACCTCTTTCCACTCTTCCAGGACACCACATGCAGTGGGATTCAGCAGGTGCTACCTAGAAGTCTGGCTTACACAGTCCTTCCTCTCCATTCCCACTGCAGCTGGCTTCACTTGATCCCTTTTATCTCTCATCTGGTCTCATAAATACTTCCCAGTGTCCTGCTAGGTATCAGAGATACAGTGGCAAACTGGGAAGGTGAAGCCCAGCCCTGGAGGAGCTCAGGAGCTGGGAGAAAGACAAATGTCAAACAATTGTAAAGGAGACGAGGACAAAGAACAGGACGTGCAGAGAGCCACCGCCGATTCTCATCACAGGACTGACTGACTCTGGGAGAGTCAGGAAAGGCTCCTGAAAGGATGGTAAGGCTGGAACCTGGAAGATAAGTAAGCGTTGATGTTTGATGGAGCAGAGATTGCTCTTGACAGACAGAACAAGCTCTGAGGCTTCAAGCAAGAATGGAGAATGGAAGAAAGCCAACACTGAACAAAGTGAGACTGATTCGTGGTCAGATGAAGAAGTAAGCAGAGGCGTTTGGGAGGTCTGCAGATGTCATGGTCAGGGAGAAAGAAAGCTGCTACTGAGCTAAGTTGGATTGTGACATTATGGGAGAGACATCTTTACAAAAGAGCCTTCATCCATATGGGATGAAGCTAAAGAATCTGCTGTACACTGAACAAGGTCATTCCTTCTAAAATACAAAACATTTGCTACCCATTTAGTGGAATAAAACCAAACTCCTTAATCTACCTAAAACACCTTTTGTTTAAGCTGTTGGTCCCAATCTACCTTTTGTTACCTCTCATCTCTGGGCCTTAGCACATGTTGTTCCTCCAGCCTGGAATATCCTTCTTTGCTACCCAAGTGAACTCCTACTTATCCATCGAGGCCCTACTCAGATGTCACATTCTCTAGAACCAACCTTTCCTCTACCACCTCCTTCTCCCAGGCAGAAAGGGGAACCTACCTCTCCTACAGCAATTTTTCCTCCCTCATGACTGTCTCTCACTCTATAAAGGTAATGTCAGGTGTCCTTTACTTACTTATTCTTAGTTCCCGGTATAGGGTGGTGCCACAATAAGTTCTGATTAAAAGGAACTGAAGAATATATTTCCACATTGATAAGCTAAGTGATGTAAAATGCAAAATTTATAAAACTCACACCTGTGAAGTTCTAATAAAGTCAATAATCTGTAGCCATTAATGGTCTGTGATCCAAGGAAAGTCTATTCAATAAGTATGCAATTGTCTTTTTTTGTTAGAATAATACACAAAATAATACACAAGTCATCATTTCTTAATTTTATCATTTTCCTCACATTAGTCAAATTTTCTAGGGTTTGTTTCACTGTGTCCCTACCCACAGAAACAGACTGGCCCAAATGCAAGAACGAAAGGCCTCCAGTGGGGAGCTGCTAAATCAAAAGAAATGTGTAAGATCCCAACTTAAAGAATAAGAGGTCCGACCCAGCATGGCTTCCATGTGCACGAAGTACAGGTGCACAAGGTGTGGGGCCACCAGCATAAGTCAAAGCACCAACTTACAGCCTCTACCTCATTCCACATGTGATAAAGTGGAGATAAAAATCCCCATTCCATGAGATTTTTGTGGACACGTTGGATCAATTATATAAATGTAAAGTCTTGGTCAAAACTCCCTTGAGTCCCGATCTAACTTCTTGATCAGCTCTTAGGCCCTGTTCTCTGACATATCCTGGGTCAGGCTCCATGGCCACATTTACCTGGAGCATGTGGATTTAATACAGGTGTCGTTCCTCCACCAGCTGCATCCCCCACAGCAGAGCACAGAGCTCTGCCTTCTTGAATCACCCATGAATCTGTGGCCCAGAATCCCCATGCTCTGTGGCCCAGAAGATTCGCAAATAATAGAAACAGCATCCTGTTTTGTTCTCTCCAACCATCCCAGATTCCTCTCTCTCCAGTTCCCTTCTCTTTCCTCCTTCCTTCTCTCTACCCCACTCCTGAGAGAGTGACATGAACTAGACAGGTGGAGGATAAAAATGTCACTAGTGAAATCTGTTCCCATAGCATGGTGACCTCTGGGCCTCGGAATCCCCCTCTAAATCCAAACACAGAGGTGAAGCCTGGGCAGACATTGGATTCCCAAGCTGCATGCTGGCTAATACTGCGGCCCTCAGAGGTGGGCAAGCAGGGAGGCATCACCGGGTGAATTCCTGGAGGCCATGAGCAGCTCACACACAGCTTGATGAATGACCTTGCTCCATCCACCTGACCTTGGCCACCAGCACAGCTGGCTATGCCCTACTGAAAGGCTCTCAGAGTAGATAAAGTGGCCCCAGCAGGGCACTCTGGATAATGTATATTTTGAATGTCATTGTCATTTCCTTAAATCATATTGCTGTCACTTGGCAAGGCCATCTACAGGAGCTCAAAGGCCCAACTTCCTCTCCTTATCTCTTAGCCAGAAGAGATGCCAAACTCAATAATAAAACCATTGGCTTCTAAGAAAACAAATCAGTCAGACAAGCTGTACATAAAGACACAAGCTGAGACCAGCAGAAGCAAAGGAGTGTTATGTCCTTGGCCTCAGTATTCTGGGTCCAAACACAGAAAACCCACTGTGGAGAGAGAGCAACAGTCAAGCTATGAGGTTCTGGGGGAAAAGGCAACCTTGTCAGGGGTATGAGTAAACAGCCCTATAATCCAGATCTTACTGGCCAAGAAATGGAGCTATGCAGGGCGGTTTGAGTGGGGTAACGAATGGGACCTCCAGGATGCTCAAATCACCTACTCTCTGCCCCAGACCAAAAGATCCCCATGTGGTTCACCCCAGCCTAGCCACTTGTCATGGTCCACTCTGAGGTCTGACTGGATTTATGTTTTCTCTGGCCAGAGTTATTCATTCCACACGACTGCTGCATTCCCAGTTCAACTAATGCTTCAGAGTCCAGGCTACCAAACCCAAATATCCTGGACAAAGCACAGCCGGTATCTCAAGAGCCTCTCTCTGGTCTTTCCAGAATGAGAATTTTGGGATCAGAGTGCAGATGAACATACTCCTGGATAACTTTTATTTGTTCTTCATGGCTCAACTCAGACATCACCTCATCCAGAAGTCTTCTGTCATGCACAAGGTTAGGCTTCTGTTCCCTGCACTCTCAAAGCATCATGTACTTACCTAGACTTATCACATTATATTGTAAATTCCTGGCCACCCCTCTACTTTCAAACACACGCTAGACTGTGTGCTTTGAGCCCCAAGGGGTTGGCCTTACTGGCCTTTATTGGAGGTTATATAAGTGACCTTCTTCATCTGCCAGGGACCTGGGGACCCTCAGCCCCAATTTGAGTTTTAATACATGGCCTACATCTGTTTGTACTAAGATTAACATCTTTCCACTCACACCCAACCCCTAATTGCTACAGCTTGGGAAAATGAGAAGTGAGAATTGAAAACAGCGCTCCCAAGGCCAAACCAACAGAAGAGTTTGTAATGTCACAGTTAAGGTTGGGAAAGAGTCGGACACTCTTTCAGGATAATAAAGTCCAAAAATTATGCCAGCAGAAAGACATGAATCTTGTACATAGACCACTGAAGTCTGTGGGCATGAGATTAACACTTTCAGTGTAAGTGATTTGATATATAAAGTACTTTGGGATTATCATAAAGGAACAGAAAGAAAAAGCATACTGCTGACCAGAAAGCAGAATCCTCTCCCTTCTCCAATCTGACTATAGATTCCAAGCTTCCCCTCACTCTCAGCAGCAGTAAAATGAATGGGAACTCTAATACTTATAAGGACTGGGACACCCCAACCAAGGGAATAGCCCCAGCCTGGGGAAGGAGGAAAGCAAAATAGAGCAGAATGAGGATGAAAAATAGGTCCAAGTGGGATAGCTAGTCAACCAAGAGGACATTCACGTGGGAGCATTATCCTAAATACCATTACTTGGTATTATGCAAGGGTTTGAGCTAATTCGTTTGAGGCCACAATACCCACACCTTGGCCCATTGCCACCCCAGTTCCATAGAGTTTAAATTCTATCACAGGAACCTGGAATGAAGAACAGACTGAACTTTTCTTGAGGTCGTGTGTGTGTGTGTGTGTGTGTGTGTGTGTGTGTGTGTGTGTGCGCGCGCGCGCTTCCCTTGGTCAATAACAGGCACCCAAGACACCTATAGGATCACTGATGTGAAGGTAAGGGGATGCCTGGCAGAGGGCAGTCAGCCACATGAGAGTCCACAGACTAGTATCTATGGGAAACCAAATGGGTCATTAGGCTTTATTTTTTTTTAATAATAAAATCTCATTTATTTTGCCTCACACATTGACAAACATGAAATAGGTTGATAATTACCAGTTTTTTAGATTGTGGGTATTAGACATGCACAAACCCTGTTGGTGGGAGACTAAACCAATATAAACATTCCTGTGGGCATGTATCCATTCTAAGAAAATCACTGGTTTTTATCATATGCACTCAATATATAAACCACATTCATTTTGGTGTCATTTATAATAGTGAATAATTACAGCAATGTATTCATTAGGCTTTTAAAATACAATGTACAAAATGGTATAAAAGTTCAGGATGCTTTGAGGACACAGGAAAAGGGTTCTTTAGGGCTCAGAAAGGCTTCCTAGAGAAGGCATAGTCTGTGTTGAGCTCTGAAAAATAAGTAGAAATTAACCAGAAGCCATCCCTGCAATACCCCCACCCCTGGAGGACAGCTACACACCCTCCTGCAGGTCTAAGGTAAGGAAACAGTGTGGGATCACACACTCAGGTGTGTTACAGCCTGCCAATTCCCCTATGAGGCCCTTTTCACTTACCTGTGTTCCTGGATGGGCTCCCAAACCTTCCCCTGGATCTGCCAAAATGGTCCAAATCCTGCGTTGGGCTGAGAATATAGATTTGCAGAGTCCACACACTGGGGATCCCCACTCCAGAGCTGCCCCAGTCCGGCCCCTTGGAGCCCAATGAAGTTGTGCCAGACTCTGGCTAAGCTGCCTACTCCAACTGCAAGAGGGAGAAGTGAGCTGTGATCATCCTGGAGCCCAGCCAGTTCTTCGTGGCCAGACAGGCAGGTGGAGGAGAAGCTGGAGAGAGAGCCTAATAAAACCTCCAGAGGGTCAGATTAACTCCCGAGAAGCTGTGGATCCAGCTAGCTGATGCACCTTCTGTGCCCACGCAGAGCTCCTGTCAGGCTAGCACCTCCTTCCCCACTCCTCTGGAGATGCTCCTGCTTATCTTCTATTTGCTGCTTCACTCTGAGCTGGACCCCGTCAGCAACACACTCCGGTTAGGGTGCTCTGCAAAGAGACTGGCTGTTGTTTCACTTCAATCTTTTTTTAAGTACAATTTTTATTGAGGTAAAACTCGCATTACATAAAATGGACAATGCAGTGGCATTTAATACCTCCACAATGTTGTGCAGCCACCACTCTATCTAGTTGCAAAATATTTTCCTTATTACAAAATGAAACCCTATATCTATTAAACAGTCACTTCCCATTCCCCTCATCCTCAGGCCCTAACCACCCCAATCAGTATTCTCTCTATGGTTTGCTTATTCTGGATATTTCATATAAATGGAATCATACAATATGTAATTTTTTGTGTCTAGTCTCTTTCACTTAGCATAACATTTCTGATGTTCATCCACATTGTGGCATGTATCATTTAATTTATTTTTATAACCAAATAATATTCCATTGTATTTATTGCTAGACATTTGTTCTTGTGGGTTTTTTTTTTCTAGTTTTGGTTATAGTATAGTTGCTATAAACATTCAGGAGCAGCTATTTGTTGGTTTAATTCTTTGTGGTGGGAATCTAAGAGTAGAATTCCTTGATTATATGATAATTCTAGGTTTAACTTTTTTAAACCATCGAAGTGGCTGAGCCATTTTATGTTCCCACCAGCAATGTATAAGAGTTCAATGTCTCCATATTCTCACTAACACTTTTTTCCTTAATAGCCATCATTGAAACTGTGAGGTGCTGTTTCGCTGGGGTTTTGATCTGCATTTCTTTAATGATTAGTGGTGTTGAGCATCTTTTCATGTGCCTATTAGCCATTTGTATATCTTCTTCATAGAAATGTCTTTGCCCATTTTTTATTGGGTTGTTTTTCGTGGTTGAGTTGTAAGAGTTCTCTATATCTTCTGGATACTAGATGCTTATTAGACATATAATTTGAAAATATTTTCTCACATTTTGTAGGTTATCTTTTCATTTACTCAAAAATGTTCTCTGGTACTCAAAAGCTTTAAATTTTGATAAAGTCCAATTTATTCTTTTTTGTTGTTGTTACTTATACTTCTTTTGGGTTCATATCTAAGACTTTGTTACCAAATCAAAGGTCATGAATATTTACCCCTAGATTTTTTTCTAAGAGCCTTACGGTTTTAATTCTATATATTTAGATATTTGATCCATTTTGAATTTATATTTTTGTGTATGGTGTGAGGCAGGGGTCCAACTTCATTCTTTTTCATGGAAATTTTCACTTGTACCAGCACCATTTGTTGCAGAAATCATTCTTTTCCCATTTATTGGTCTTAACATCCTTGTGAAAAGTCCATTTGCCATAGATATAGGAGCTTACTTCTGTATCATCAAGTCTATTTCTTGGTATAACCATACTGTGCTCATATCGCACTGTTTTGATTACTATAGCTTTATAATAAGTTATAAAATCTCTTTCCTTAATCTTGTCTAAACCAGTCAAGAGAAAGTGGCCCAAATCAGTGCTACTTTTCCTAACTGAATACATCATACACCTTGCTCTAAAATGTCCTTTGAAACTGTGGATTATAGCTCTAATCTGAAATCAGAGTAAGAGGAAGGAGAGGGAAGAGAAGGAGCCATAAGAGAATTGCCTCCTTCAGTTTTCCATGGGAAGCAGGGCATGATAGAGTGAAAAGAACATTGGGCACAAGTGGGTTTCAAGCCCAACTCTGAAGTCTACTAGCTATATAGTCTTGGGCAACTTATCCTCACTTGCCCTCAGTTTTGCCATGTGGAAAAAAGCTGCCGTAATAACTGCATTTGTGCAATAATGTATATAAAGCATCTGGCCCAGTATTTCTGCTCAATAAATAGCACAAAATGGAATTGAGAAATGCCATGGAAATTTGGCATATCTTAACTCCTTCATGATCAGATTTGCCTATTCTAGAAGGGTGTGCATTGAGGATAGATCTTTTGACTCGGGCATATCCTGAATCAGGGCAGGTGGAAGAGACAGCATTAGTCTTTTATATGTCCTTACTTCCTTTGCTGTAAATGAGTTCCTTGATTAATTAATTTTTTAATATATATTTTATTGATTTTTTTACAGAGAGGAAGGGAGAAGGAAAGAGAGTTAGAAATATCAATGAAAGCCGAGACCGGTTTGGCTCAGTGGATAGAGCGTCGGACTGCGGACTGAAGGGTCCTGGGTTCAATTCCGGCAAGGGCATGTACCTTGGTTGCAGGCACATCCCCAGTAGGGGGCGTGCAAGAGGCAGCTGATCGATGTCTCTCTCTCATCGATGTTTCTGACTTTCTATCCCTCTCCCTTCTGCTCTGTATAAAATCAATAAAATATATATATTTTTTAAAAAGCTTAAAATCATTAAAAAAAGAAAAAGAAATATCGATGAAAGAGAAACATTGATCAGCTGCCTCCTGCACACCTACTATGGGAGATATGCATGCAACCAAGATACATGCCCTTGACTGGAATCAAACCTGGGACCTTTCAGTCCACAGACCGGCACTCTACCCACTGAGCCAAACCAGTTAGGACTAATTAATTTATTTTTAAGTGTTATATGAAACACCATAATACTAAGCAATGCTTTCTGCAAAATCTATACCAATTGTTGCTGTCAGAAGCTTGGTGAGCAGGGAAGGCAAACTCCTATCCAGAATGAGGGTCTATTTCCATTTATAGCCCATCACTGATCCTCCCTACTTCTAGTAAAGAAACAGGTAAGACAGAGCTTACAGGATTTTTTTAATTGCTTCCCAGAATTTCTTTTGTGTGAAACATCTCTAGATGTTTAGGTAAATCCTTAATTGGAGGCCGATGAATTGGATCTCCAAGGAGGAGTACCCCACTAAGGGCCTGCAGGGCAACTAGCTTGAGCCAAGTGCTGCAGAGGGACTGCCAATAACCAGTGGGCATTTATTCCTGAATCCATGAGGACACATGCCCACACCATCGTTGGGCACAGGCTGGACCTGCCCTGCTTCTGGGGGCTGCATGTGTCTGCACCACCATCACCGAGATGGAGCCCATTTGGGTTATTGCTTTCAAACTGAAGTTTGTCCAGGGAGCATGTGACCCAAAGGGCCTCAGTTGCATGCCTGCCTCCTTGTTCCTGAGCTTTTCATTGGGGAGGTACTGTCCCATCAAGTGGGGAATTCTCCCAACACAGGTTAGGTGGTCCAGGAAGCAAAGTGTTAACAAGCATGACAGTTGCCCACTATGGGGGTGTCATAATGAGGTCCTACTTAGTCTTGATAAGCAGAATACTGCTCTTCTCCTTCCAATCCCATTCCAGTGAGAACAAGGGAATTGGGCAAATAGAAACATAGGATATGACAGGGCCACCTGACCTAGTGCAATCAACCATAGTCACAGAAACCTTCCCACCTGCCATCGGAGCCTGGCATTTGCTAGGTAATTCATCCCTGTTGAATGAACAAATGAATGAATGAATGAGATAATGCAGGCAGATCTTATTTACAGGCACAATATCTGGCATATTTAGAATTGAGCCCCAGGACCTCACATATACCTAAACTGTAGTCTTCCTACTTTCACCTGCTCCTAATCCATGGGCCAGATCTGAAAGATGCACTTTTGCCTTGTTTTCAGTTCCCCGTTTGAAATGTGAGTTCCTGGAGCCTGAACACCTTTGCTACCTTCCCCACCAGGGCTGAACCCACTGCCTGTATCCCTGGATGTTGGCCAGCTATTGGCTCAAGTCCTTCTTTGAATAGATTTACATCTAGCAACATACCATGAGGGGTGCTACTGCTGCTCTGACTTTGCTATTACTGGCTGCAGAAAGCCCTACCTGTCCTATCTGCTGACTCCAGCCAAACCCCATGCACCCACGCTTAGCAAATCAACTCCCCGTCCATCAATCAGAGTTGCTGAGGTCCCAGGGTGCCATCATTAGTCTAGACACCCCCTCCTAATCCTCAAAGTAACCTTTCCCACTATCTCAGGAGCACACTGGTGCCCTCTTAGCTGGGCATCTTCAGTCTCAGGCTGAAAAAGCAGTTCCAGGCTTTCCTGTTCCATCTTCTTTCACAGGGATTTTTGGCCGAAATACCAGCATCAAAGTATGACTTTCCAAAAGTTAACAATATGGTTCTCATGCAAATGTAAAAGGAATGCACATTAGATTTTTTCAACTTGTTAATGAGAGAATCAGAGGATTGGGTAAAGCTGATTCAAAAAGCATTTGAGAACCCAGATTTCTATAGATTTTTGAAAGAAGATGTTAGAATAAAGTGGTTAGGTTAGATACAAAACTGGTAAATGTCCTGATAATGCAATAAAACCATAATATTTGGACTTACCTTTTCTATCAGACAGAAATCAATTGCATCTCTACCAGAAAAAAAAATCAAGTGAACATGTAACTCCACAATGTCTGGGGTTTTAATCAATGATGACTAATGAGTCAAACGAAGGTACATTCCCCTATAATTAAATATTGCTTGGAGAAAGACAGTGCTTCTGTGTGACACTGAAGGAAGATGTTTTCCTTTCTTTGCCTTATTTCCAAGATTCTGGCATTTTTCTTAACTCAGTGGATGGATTGTGAAGGCCTCCCTAAGACCTAGGAAAGCCAAGCTCTTATGAAGATGTCTTCAGACATGGACCTGCAGTGTTTAAAATCTGATAGGGACACCTGGTTGTTGCCAAGTCCTGGGCAGGGCACACATATCCCTGCAAGCACCATGCCCTTCACCAGCCCTCTTCTAGGTGCTTCTGTACATGCACCGAAACCCTGACCCATGCAAACCCCTGAACACATTGGTTGGACTCTTCCATCCTTGACTTTGCCTAAGCCTCATTATTTCCTAAATCTGAAACACTCTTGCTCCACCTGTTCATCTGGATTACACCTGTACTGACTTCATGAAATCCTTCCTTGACTGTCCCAAGCCTGGGGATTTTTTTATTGATATTTAGAGAGATAGGAAAAAGGGAGAGAGAGAAACATCAATATGAGAGCGAAACATCAATTGGCTGCCTCCTACATCCCTCTATTGGGTATCAAGCCCACAAATTTGGCCTGTGGCCTGACCAGGAATCAAACCAGCAATCTTTTGGTGATGGGACGGTGCCCAACCAATTGAGTGATACTGGCCAGGGCCCAAATTTATTTTTAATGGTTCCTTTAATTACAGAATTATAAAAGCATTTGGGGAACCATTTATTTTGCTTCTATTAAAAATGTTAAAGGGCTCAAAGTCCAGCAACATTCAGGGAGTATGGTGCACTTAAGTATAATTATCATAGATGTAATGTGTCTCTACTAGCTCTTCAATGTAGGTCTTTAATGGACAAAGATCCACAGGGGTAGACCATTGGGGAGAATAGTATGAAAAAAGAAAAGATGAATGGGCACTGGAGGAGAACCAAAGAGGAGGCTATAAGGTTTGACACACATAAAAAGACTGGGGGAGAAACTTCCTCTGGGCATTGAGATGAGAAGAGAAAGCCCCACTGGGGAATGAGAAAATAGAAAGCAGTCTGGAAATGAGGTAGAACCTGAGTTCAAGGATGAGTAAGTACCTTGGACTTTCTGGTGCTTAGAGGCTCACTAGGGTCACTCCCCCTTTTCTCCAGGATTCCGGTGGGTAGGCAAATGGATACCAGAGAGTCACCTTTATTAATGGACCAAGTAGTACCAATGACTCTGGAGAATAGAGCTCTCTGCTAAATGGTTAGAGCTTCACCATTGACCAGAATCCTAGTGTGTCTCCTCCTACCCTGCCTGCTTTGTGGAGGATCACGGGCCTGCCTCACATGCCCAGTTACTTCTCGAAACCGGCACCTGTCCTGGCCCCAGTGTGAAGGAAGCCCATGGACTCCCTTACTCATATGAGACAGATGGTCTAGAGCAGTGGTTCTCAACCTTTCTAATGCCGCAACCCTTTAATACAGTTCCTCATGTTGTGGTGACCCCCAACCATAAAATTATTTTAGTTGCTATTTCATAACTGTAATTTTGCTACTGTTAATTAATTGTAATGTAAATATCTGTGTTTTTTTATGGTCTTAGGTTCTACATTACAATTCATAACAATAGCAAAATTGCACTTATAAAGTAGCAACAAAAAAATTTTATGGTTGGGGGGTCACCACAACATGAGGAACTATATTAAAGGGTCCTGGCATTAGGAAGGTTGAGAACCACTGTCTAGACTTCCTGAAGCAGTGACTCAAATCCTGGTGACATGGATCCATGACTGTTGGGCCCTGTGAGTACATCAGCCACTCTCCACCCAAGTGGCAGGAATCAGTGTGAAGACTTTCATGCCAACACTCCTCCTTTAGGGTACTGACCAGAGGGTGCCTCCTCTCTGGAAACACTCAAAAAGGGGCAATCCATCCCCCTTTTACCACAAAGAATCATCATAGCCTCTCTAACTTCAATTCAAGATTTGCTTGCTGAGTACCATGGCCCTGGACTCCTGGGGTTTCAATATCTGACACAGTCTTATCTGTAAATATTCCTAACAGGAGCTTTTTATTTCTCACTCACATTTTCTCCATGCGCTGTTTTTCCCAGCCTAAGCCTGATGACCTAAACCAGTGGTCGGCAAACTCGTCAGTCAACAGAACCAAATATCAACAGTACAATGATTGAAATTTCTCTTGCGAGCCAAATTTTTTAAACTTAAACTTCTTCTAATGCTTCTTCAAAATAGACTCGCCCATCGCTGTGGTATTTTGTGGTATTTTGGTCACTCAAAGGACCAAAGAGCCACATGTGGCTCGTGAGCCGCAGTTTGCTGACCACTGACCTATGCAATGTGAGGAATCAGGCCCAGCACAGCCTCATCTCCAGGAAGCCTCTCTCCATTGAAATGGATGAATCCCATCAGGCTGGCTCACGTGCAGGAAATACAGAACTAAATGTTGTTTCTTGGCTGTTTGCCTCCAGGGATCCTCTGCCTTTATTTGATACTAGAGACCCAGTGCACAAAATTTGAGCACAGGGGGTGGGGGGTGCAGAGGGGAATAGTGTTCCCAGCCCGGCCTGCAAAGACGCCAGCATCTTTCACTCTGGCCTCTAGCCAGAGGTTCCTCTCCTTCTTCTGCACAGCCTCTGGGGAGATGCTTATCCTGGGGCCTCCTCAGGGCCCTGGCACACGACGCCCTGTTGGATACTCGGGGGCTTGGGCTTTCAGGTCTGGCTTCCCCGCCTGGCATGGTGTGCATTTGCTGCCATGGGAGTGGTGCCTTGGACCATACTACTTGCGAGAGTGGGGGGGGGGCAGCTTTGGTGGCAGTGATTTGATGCCCGTAGCATGCCCGCTGGACACCCCCCAGCTGCGGACCATGCTGGCCACATCTGGACTGCAGGCATGGGTCTGCTAGGCTACAACTGAGGGCTGCAGGTGGAGGAGCCCAGAAGCCATAGGGCTCCATCAGCATCAGGAACTGGAAAGACTCATTTTTCTGGTTCTTCCCCTCCCTCTGCACAGCCAGCCTGTTCCCTCTCTTTGTGCCTGCATGGCCAGGCTGGTGGGGCACGGATGCTGTGCTCGTGGCCCCGGCCGGACCCTTTCCTCCCTCCCCGCAGGCGGGCCAGTGGGGCATGGATGCTGAGCTCGCTGTCCCAGCCAGCCAGTTCTCTCAGTTGAGGTTTATTTGCTCCTGAATGGCTGGTGGGTGTGGCTTGATTGGAGGTACAGTCAATTTGCATATTACTCTTTTATTAGATAGGATTCCTGAAAGCTGGAGGAAACAACAAGAAAGGGAAGAGGGGGCAGGGCAATAGAGTGTGCTGCTGAAGTCAAGCATTTGTATGAAGATGAGTGGGAATGGCTTAGCCCAGTGGTCAGCAAACTGCAGCTCACAAGCCACATTTGGCTCTTTGGCCTCTTGACTGTGGCTCTTCCACAAAAGACCACAGCATGGGCGAGTCTATTTTGAAGAAGTGGTGTTAGAAGAAGTTCCAGTTTATAAAATTTGGCTCGCAAAAGAAATTTTAATTGTTGTGCTGTTGATATTTTGCTCTGTTGATTAATGAGTTTGCTGACCACTGGCTTAGCCATGTGGGGAGAGGCCCTGCTGGGGCCAGACCCAGGAAGCAACTCCAATTTGGAGCCCCCTGACTTGGCATAGGTGCTGGCTCCCTTGTGACATTAGGGCTGCAATCCCTGCAGGGGCCTCACACAGACCCTTTCTCAGTACCCCTCCAACCTAGGGCTGCTGGGACGTGTGCTCCAATGTTTGTTGTATAATCTCAGGTAGCAAGGAGCTCACACATGCCTGGGCTCTCACGTGAACTGGCCTCCTGGCTCCCAGCCAGGGCTCCCTAGGTAGCTCAGTGGAGATCATCCAGAAATGCACAACTCTCTTTTGCATCTTTGCATTTTTAGGCAAAGGAATTGCAAGCAAAGCCTCAGAGATTAGGGACTGAAGAAAGATTGAAAAAGAGACCATGACCTCTCCTGCCAAATAGAATGCACTGGAATCCTCCAGAAATGGTTTCATCTACAGCAGAATTTCTTTCTTTTCTTTTTTAATTGAATTTATTAGGGTGACATGGGTTAATAAAATTATATAGGTTTCAAGTGTACAATTCTACAATACATCATCTGTACATTGTATTTTGTGTTCACTGCCCCAAGTCAAGTCTCCTCCCATCACCATTAATTCCTCCTCTACCCTCCTCTATCTCCCCTCACCCTTCGTTCCCTCTGGTGTCTGTGTCTATGAGTTTTTCATTGTTGTTGTTCTTGTTTTGTTGTTGTTGTTGTTTTGTTTTGTTTTGTTTTGTGTGTGTGTGTGTGTGTTTTGCTTAATCCCTTCACCTTTTTCACCCTACATTGTTAATTTCTGCATAGATCTAATACCCAAGAGTCATGAGAACTTGGGAGTCTGGCAGGTCAAAGACCTCTAGAAAACACACTATAACAATTATGCAAGGAGAAAACAAAACAAAACCTGTGCAGACAAAATGACTGGTAGAAAGTATTACACGATGTTAGGAGGGAGGGTTGTGACTTGGATTTTCATCTCAGCTCTGGCACTAGCAGCTGAGCTGCCTTGGGCATATTGTCTAACTTATCTGACCTTCTGTTACCTTCTCTACAGAAGGAAATAACAGCATACAAATAATACCTCAGAGAGTTGTTGTGAAAATGATATTACATAATGCATACAATTATACATCAGGGAGCCTAGTACTTAAAATAATGCTCAAAAACAGGAAACTATTGATTATTGTGGCTTATGCGTGGTGAAACTAGGGGTAATTTTTCATTTTTGTTGTTGTTGTTGTTGTTGTATTGTCCACACTTTGTACAATGAACATACATTGTGTGCTCTGCACCCTTCTGAGAAGAGTTCTTTCCACCCGGGCTCATTCAGTGAGGGTCCTCACAGGGTCTCTGGGCCTCTGTGTGCAAAGAAGGCTTGCTCCTGCCAGAACAGCCACGGCTCCACGCAGGCAGCGGCAGTGGAGATAGATGTGATCCTGGTAACCACGGGGGCAGCAAGGAAGGCCGCTGCACACATTTGCATTGTTTTCTTGCCACTAAGTGACCAAAGACCCAAAGAACATCAAGAGTCGTATTTTTGTGCAAACAGAAAATGCTGAGGCTGACCAGCGTGGCTCAGTGATTAAGCGTTGACCTATGTATGAACCAGGAGGTGGAGGTTCAATTTCCAGGTTTTGGGCTTGATCCCTGTGGGGGGCGTGCAGGAGGCGGCCAATTAATGAATCTCTCTCAACATTGCTGTGCCTATCTCTCTCTCCTCCCTTCCTCTCTGAAATCAATAAAAATATATTAAAAAGAAAATCCTGAGATGCCATTTCAGGCTATATAAAATTGCAGGTGCTGTCAGTTATATTCCCTCCCTGCAAATGTCACATAACGAAAAAAATTTCCCCTTAACTCAGATATGGGTCAAACCCTGGAGGCCACACAGGAGGCTCAAGCTGTCCAAGGCAGTGTCTCCAGTGCCCTTCAGCCACAGCCCTCCCGTCAGGCTGGGCAGCAGACAAAGTAACCACAGCTTCTCAAACTATGACTATTACAGGCAGTAGGGAGAGCAGACAAGAAAGAGACATTTAGAGTTTTGCCACCTTTTTGGCTGGCCTTCAACACTTGAACTACACTTATCTTCAAGAGTGTGAACCTCTAGCTCATGAAATTTAGGATGGAGAATGACCATACAGTTCGAAGCCTGGATTCCACATAGGAAGCTTGATTTACTGACTCGCTCAAGGTCAGAGAGAACTCAGGGAGTGATCTTGGTCAATTCAACTATCAGAGTCAGGACTAGAAGCCAAGCCTCCTAATTCCCAGCCAGGGACGCTTCCTCTAAAGGTAGCTTTTGCTTTTTCGTTGAGACTATAGGTCCAGAGAGTACCACCTTCTTGAAAGTGCTTGTTACAGAAACTGTCATGCTAATGGAAGAAGGTAGGTTTTGGATGCAAGTTGAATGAGAATTGGAAGCAAAGCCTTGCTGCATGCGTGCAACTTGGAACTGCTGTTGCTCATGGCCAGAGGCTCTTTCAGGCCCCTTGCTAATGCCAGCAGGGCTGGAGGGCTCCATGCCAACCTCCAGGTCAGCTCACATGGCTCAGGAGTGGGACTGATGATGAGAATGAGAAACTGACTGTCGTCCTGACCTGCTCATTATTTATGAAAGGAGACGACAGGTAAGTCCCTCACAGCACCAGTGCTCAGAATGCAGACTGGCTGCCCAGCATCGAAGTGAAGGATATCTTTGGTCCTTGGAAAGTCACCATCTTCCTCACAGACTAACACATTTTCAGAGACTAAACCAAGGGGATAACAAGGTAAGTGTAAACATTTAGCTAAACGTTAAGAATTATTTTTTTTACAACTTTGAGAGATAATTCACACACCATACAATTCACTCATTTACAATATACAATTTAGTGATTTTAGTATATTCACAAAATGTTGCAATGATCACCTCAACCTAATTTTAGAGTATGTTTAATCAGCCCCCAAAAGAAACTCCTCATCCCTTAGCTGTCATCTCTCATTTCCCCAGCCCAAGAACACTAATTTATTTTCTGTCTCTGTGGATTGGCCTATTCTGGACATTTCATAGAAATGCAATCATATGATATGCAGTCTTTTGTGACTGGCCTCTTTCATATAGCATAATGTTTTCACGGTTCATCCATGATGTAATTTCCAACCTTTTTTATTTCATGCCACATGTAAATTAATTACTAAAATGCTGCAGCACACCAAAAATATATATTTAATACCGATATGATAAAAAAATTGGTATAATTTTTTATTCATGTCCCCTGTACGGCTAATGTTGTTGGCTGTCTTTTTTTTTTTCACAATTCAAGGGAAAAGAGGTCAGTGCCCATGACTAATAGTCAGGTATTGCATGTTTTAAAAATTTATGCAGCACAATGGTTGAAAATCGCAGCTGTAGATGAATTCATAGTTCTTATAGAATCTTTTCTAGATCTTGCAGTGCCTTCTGGGCCAGCTTCAAACATTTTGGTTGCTACTGTAAATCAGAATGAAAATAAATTCTATTTATCTAAGCTTTTAGTGAGCTAATGTAGGTGGCATTGTATTATTTCAATCTATTTGTATATCTATATCTGTAGCCACTGGATGCCTTGGCTTTAGGAATGTTTAGCTGTGTTCTATGGGTATAGCTTTCTAGTCATATATATAAATCTAGGGCTTATTGCAAAAAGAAATTATCCCCCAAGTAACAGAGCCATGAAACTTGGGAAAACCTATTTCAATAGATGAATTTTCATGCTTCCCAGGATGCACTACACTGCCCTCTGCTGAGGAGTATACCAGGAAGACTGAAAATCAGAAGAATAAGAGATACCAGAGGACCTGCTTCTGACAAGCTCACCTTTGTTTGTTCAATTCAAATAACACTTTGAGGGCACCTCTGCTTTGTCAGGCTGGTGATAATGCAAACATGGGGTGTGAGTCTTGTCCACCAGGAGCTACTTGGTCAGAGGAGAAGTTCGTTCAGTCACATGCTTAATGAGACTCCTGCTCAACACAACCTCCCCAACTTCAGGAATTTGTGGAAGCTGGACCCTGCCCAGAACACTTGTCTCTGGTGCCATGTCAAAGGCAACTTGAAGGGAGGCGCTAAAATGTAAACACCCAGCATAGATTGTTAGGGCCAAAGAAAATTGTAGTGAGATTCCATTGTCCTTAAAAGTTATCAAATCACTCTACAGCCAAGTAACTTAAAACAATAAAAGTGCCAAAACCAGTTTTGCTCAGTGGATAGAGCATCGGCCTGCAGACTGAAGGGTCCCAGGTTCGATTCCTGTCAAGGGCATGTACCTTGATTGCTGGCACATCCCCAGTAGGGGGTGTGCAGGAGGCAGATGATCGATATTTCTCTCCCATTGATGTTCCTAACTTTCTATTCCTCTCCCTTTCTCTCTGTAAAAAATCAATAAAATATATTTAAAAAACAATAATAGTAATTTATTATCTCTCATAGTTTCCATGGGTCAGGAATTCAGGAATGGCTCAGTTGGGAGGTTCTACCTCAGGGTATCTGGTAAAGTTGTAGTCAGATGTCAGGGGGGCTGGACTCATTTGAAAGTTTGAAGTATTTGAAGATATCCTCCTTGCAAAACCTTCAAATACTTAAAAATAATAATCCTGTTTCTCCAATAAGCATTGATTGATGCATACTCTGCACCAGGCCTGGTGTGCTAACTGCTGGGATACAGCAGTGAATGAGATACAGTCTTTGCCTCCAAAAGCTTATTTTGGTTTAGCTTCCTCAGTCTGTCCCAGCAGGCCCATGACACACTGCATGAGCAAGGGACCTTTTATCCATCTTTTCTACACCTGACCTCAGATAAAGTCTCTTTTAAAGCTCTTCTGGTACCAAATAACAGAGAACAAAATTCAACTTGCCTCAAGAAACCAGATAAACATGAATGGGAATTGGGATGGTAAGGTTACCCTAAATCTGAGACAAATATTTATTGTTCTTAAAATATAATTTAAGACACCTGAATCTGATGTATAGAAAGCAATGGATTTGTAAATATTGCTCTAATATCCAGCGTCCTTCCTTAACTCTTATTATTACTTACTCTTAAATGACTATTTTGAATTTTCATATCATCTGCAAATAATTTAAATTCTATTTCTTTCTTTTCCATTCATACACTTTTTCTTTTTTCTTATTCTATTGCACTTGTTAAGACCTCTAGTGTAATGTGGAATAGAAGTAATGATACTACTTTATTTTTTATTTTTTTTCTTACATTTCTAATAATGGCAGGGTAGCTTGTATCAGACAAAACTCACCTGCTGATGACAATTATAGATTATAGACAAAATATTAAAACAACTGTACAATGGTCTTAGGGAATAAGCAAATTTAACTAGAAACATTATATATAAGAGAATGAACAAGCCTCCAAAGAGAATCTATACTGAAAACAACCTATACCCCGCCACACCACAGTTAAAGAACACAGTTAAACAGAAAATCTTAAAAGAAGCCAGGCAGAAAGGACTTATTACACTCATGAGAACTATCATGACCATCAGCTGACTTCTCACCTGGTAAACAAAGACCAGAAGACAATGAAAGAATATATTAATGTGTGGGAGAGGAACCAAGATGGAGGCATAGGTAAACACCCATACTGCTGCCCTGTACAACAAATTTAAAACTACAACTAAAGGACAAAATGGACAGCATTCAGAACCACCAGAAGGCTGGCTAAGTGGACAGTCCACAAATAGAAGGAAAAATGAAAGGACACTGAGACTCGGGGGAGCTGCAGAGGACAAGGTTGCAGATACTAGAGGTTCGGAGCTGTGCGTGAATGGAAAGGGCTGGCGGCTGCAAACCTGGCTGGTTTTCTAAACTGGGAGGGAGACAAAGGTGTCTCACTGCACTGAGCCCCAGTTCGGGGCGAGTCTCGGGGAACCCAGACTAATACGAAGTGAAACTGGACTGTAAAGAGAAAGCACGCTGAAACTCAGGTGTTGAAAGGCGTACAAGCTATTGGAGAGGGCTCAGGGCTGGCTCTATCATACGGGAGGAAAAAACAAAACAAAAAAATGCTGGACTGCTTTGTTTTCCCATTCTGAGTGAGTCTTTGGGTGTACAGACTCATTTGGGGAGAAACTAGACTGTCCAACAGTGGGCAGAGCTCTGGGCACCTTTCTCTCAGAAGTGCCTGCAGCCATTGCCACAGGGCTCAGAGACCCGGGAGCCATTAAGGGCAGGGCTGAAGGGAAACCAAGGCTGCCTGCCCAGCCCAGAGACTCCACCCCATCCAGGCTGAGCACAATGGCTCTCCCAGTGTAAACACAGCTGATCCTCACAGCCATTTAACTTGGAGGTCAACCCCTCCAGTGATACCAGCAATAATCTGGGCTTAACTACAATAAGACTGTGCAGCACATAAAGGGGTGCACCAAGAGTATCCACCTCAGGTAACTGGGAAGGCTGAGCTACTGTCCCCTAGAGGACACCTAACACACAAACCTACTCGACCAACTCAGGAAAGCAGCCAAAATGCAAAGACAAGATAACAAATTACATGTGAAAGAAATGGAGGAAAAAAAACGACTGGACATAGAGTTCAAAACCACGGTTATAAGATTTTTCAAGAGGCTCCTAGAAAAGGCCGATAAATTTAATGAGACCCTTGAGGATATGAGTGAGACCCTAGAGGATAAGAGCGAGACCCTCGAGGATATGAGCGAGTCCCTCAAGGATATGAGCAAGACTATGGAGGATATGAAAAAGGATCAACTAGAAATTAAGCATACACTGACTGAAATTAAAAATATTATACAGAGACCCAAAAGCAGACTAGAGGATCGCAAGAATCAAGTCAAAGATTTGAAAAACGAAGAAGCAAAAATCACTCAGCCTGAAAAGCAAGAAGCAAAAAGAATCCAAAAAATTGAAGATAGTGTAAAGAGCCTCTGGGACAACCTCAAGCATATCAACATCCGAATTATGGGAGTGCCAGAAAAAGAGAGAGAGCAAGATATTGAAAATCTATTTGAAGAAATAATAACCAAAAACTTCCCCCACCTGGTAAAAGAAATAGACTTAAAAGTTCAGGAAGCGCACCGAACCCCAGACAAAAGGAATCCAAAGAGGACCACACCAAGACACATCATAATTAAAATGCCAAAAGCAAAAAATAAAGAGAGAATATTAAAAGCAGCAAGAGAAAAACACTTAGTTACCTACAAGGGAGCACCCATACAATTGTCAGCTGATTTCTCACCAGAAACTATGCAGGCCAGACAGGAGTGGCAAGAAATATTCAAAGTGATGAATAACAAGAACCTACAACCAAGATTACTCTATTCAGCAAAGCTATCATTCAGATTTAAAGGTCAGATAAAGTGCTTTGCAGATAAGAAAAAGCTAAAGGAGTTCATCAACACCAAACCAGTATTATATGAAACTAGGGGCCTGGTGCACAAAATTCATGCACTGAAGGTGGGTGGTCCCTCAACCAAACCTGCCCCCTCTCATAGGAGCTCTCAGGGGATGTCCAACTGATGGCTCACCCCCAGCCTGCCCAAGGCCTAAAGCCTCTACCAGGCTTTAGGCCTTGGGCACCCAGCCATCACCCTGCTCAGCTCAGCCCCAGCTGCCTGCGACCACCTGGCCCCAGGGGCTGGGCGCTTGCCACCACTTCCACTCACAGCACCCGGGAGCTGGGCGCTCGCCACCACTGCCGTTTCATCTCCACCCCCAGGCCGGCACTCACACCACTTGACCCCGACCCCACTCCTGATTGGCTGGTAGCATAGCCAATCAGGAGCAAAGATACGGCCAAATTTGCATGTTTCTCTTTTATTATATAAGATTATATAGGATGCTGAAAGGTGTCCTTTAAGAAGAGGAAGAAGAAGAAAAAAGTAAAGATAAAAATTATGAACAACAAATACACATCTATCAACAAGTGAATCTAAAAATCAAGTGAATTAAAAATCTGATGAACAGAATAAACTGGTGAATATAATAGAATCAGGGGCATAGAAAGGGAGTGGACTGACAATTCTCAGGGGAAAGGGGTGTAGGGGGTGCGGGAGGAGACTGGACAAAGAGTGTACACCTATGGATGAGGACAGTGCCGGGGAGGTAAGGGCAGAGGATGGGATGGGTACTGGGGGGAGGGGAGCTATGGGAGGAAAAAAAGAGCAACATTGTAATAATCTGAACAATAAAGATTTATTAAATTTTTTTTAAAAAGAATATATTAATGCATGGAAAGAAAATCCTATCAGTTTAGAAGTCTATAACTAGTCTTTAACAATGAGTGCAAAAAAATATTTTTAGATAAATTTGACATAATTTGCTGTCAGCAGACTCACATTATGAAAAGTGCAAGAGGAAGCTCTTTAAGCTGAAGGGAAATAATACTATTGGAATCTTAAATTTAAAAAAATGAATAATAGTGGAAATTGTTAATATGTGGGCAACTATGTAAAAACAATTGTTTCTATAAGGAGTTTTAACACCTTTACTTACAATTTTGCTGGAAGTTTCCAGCTTTAACTTTCTGTGCCTGTCTTTTGTGGGCTTCATGGACTCACTTGAAGAACACTTCTGCGCCCTGCCTTCTCTTCCCTACCACCCCCTACCTGCCTGCTTATATAACCTCCGCGTCCTTATTTATTTTATTTGTAACTTATTTAATTTAATCTTGTTTCTTAAAATTAAAAAATGCCTAAAGCAAACATGAAAAGCTGGTAGCCTATATTACTTCTGAGTAGTGAGGCACTGGTGTTATTTATTCTTTATGCATTTCTATATTTTAAAACTTTTGGTTAAAAATTTCCAATTATTTCCATTTCTGAGTCACTGTGTATGAGTTCATTAGTTTTAAACAAATTTTTTCAAAATAATAATAATCTACATGAATAATTTATAAGGATGTTTGTATGAAAACATTCAAAGGAACAATGCCTGAATTATCACTTTATCATAATGAGACATTGGTTAAAAATAAATTTCTGCATTTGTGATGAGAACAAGATTCATTAACAAATATTTCCAGGATCTCTCTCTTTTTTTAATCTGCTGAAGACATTTCTGTCTTTCGTTTCTGCCCACACCTTCCTAGAGGAGCTTTGGTGATACCAAATCAGAAGGATGGGTAGAAAGTTGCCATAACTACATAGACTGATGAACAAGAACAGATCCAGAGACTGAAAAGTCCATCAGACTGTCAAACCTCAGGGTAAGTGGGGGGTGGTGGGAGTAAGGGGGAAAGTCAATATATTTGACCTCTTGAACTAAGGTAAGTAATTTGAGTTTTTACAACCCTGACAAAGTTTTTATACATAAAGTCATTAAAAAATTGGCAGCTAGTTTGAGATTGAATTGACATGGCTTAGAGCTTGTCATCTCCTATGGACACCAGTCCTTAGGCTAGGCTCCCCTTAACCTCCTGTGACACCATAATACCCTTACATGATAATATTCTACAATGTCATTATAATTTTTGATATTTGACAACAGCACATTGTACAATTATTCCAAAGAAACTTACAAACTAATTATTTGAATGTTTGGCAGCAATTTAAAAAAGGATAGGAAAGGAATTAATCCCTTTCAGAAGGAATTAAGGCACTGGGAAGGCACTTGAGCATTCTATATTGGCCCCTCTTGCCCTTTTTGCCAAGAGGGACTCTCTTCTCACAATCCAAGTGCACACAGCTATTGCCTGAGCTTTCAGTTCAAGCTGTGGTTGAAGCCTATGGGTGGCTGGCACCATGGATCTGTCTCTCGACCAATGGTGTGAGCTGGGCCCTCCCTGGAGAAGAAACCTGAGTCCCCCAAGATATGTGATCAGTAACGGGACTTCGCCAGCAGGCAAGGGGATCCCAAGGCACGTGCTGGGTGTGGAGGCCACGGGGGCATAGACTACCAAGGAGACAGAACTGCACCTCACATCACCCTGCTTGGACCCAGAGGATGGCTGGTTAGCCAGAGACAGGTAAGATTCCTTAGGGAAAGAACAACCTAAGACAGGCACAGTCGCAGAAGGGCCAACATGAGAGAACTAAAAGGTCAACAGAGGTGGGGCACAGACCCTCAACCCCTAATCTTGAAGGGGCCTGAACTCTTACCCCTTCTGAGGGCGGTCTCTTGCCCCCATGGCTGCCTCACCTCCCACGCACAGCTCAGATCGGGACCCAGGTTACAGACAGAGACTCAGCCAGCAACAGCTGCCCTATATCTAAATGCAGTCTAGTACCAGGAATGCTCAGGGCCTACTCAAGAATGCAAATAATCCTTTCCACTAATATTTACAGGGTAAACTAAGATTATTGCTTGAGTATTAAACTTGACAATAAAATAGTAATCAAATTTTCAGATTAATTTAAATTGGCCAGGTGAAATAAGTGAATACTCAAGAAAATTTAAGTGTACTGGACAAAAAGCTGTTCCTAAAATATTAACTAAAATTCCTATTAGCAGTTCATCTCATTGTAAAATTGCCTAACATGCAAAGAACCTAAAACAGTCATATTTTTGTGCAAAAATTAAAATTTAATGTTACCAAGACTGCAATATCAAATTTCCAAAAGCCCCCATTAGTAAAAAAAAAAAGGGGGGGGGATAGTGGGGCAATATCATGTAAGGAAAAATATCCTGTAAGTAACTTACATCCAGAAAATTCTTACTCCAGAAAATTAATTTCCATTTGTAATGCCAACAACAGGACACCCATGAAAAACACACATGGTGTCAAAATAAGCCAAAGGAAAATCATCTGGGCAAAAATAAAAAGAATCCCAAGTCTAATTTACAGAAAAGATCCCTTTATTAACTTTTGGTCAAGAATATGTTTGTATATTTTCAGAAAACAACCCCAAGACCATATGGATTCATGCAACAAAGAGGGACCCTCTTTGTTGACAGGTCTGTTCCAACTGCAAAGACAGTCCAGAGACGGAAGACACTGACGACAACTTGCCATGCTAGCAGTCAGCAGCTGTGCGTCGCTGCAGGCAGCCCAGGACCAAACGAGAGAGGGTGGATCCTGCATTGCCACCGTATGTCCACCATCCAGATTTCATTGCTGACATGTACACATAAGGAACTATTTGACATTGAAACTGGGACTCAGAACAGTTGGACATTGAAGCTGAGACTCAAACATTTTTTGTTCTTATACATTTATTTCCAGTATGCAGATGCAAGATCTTTTTAAAGAAAAGAAACAGGGGGAAAAGATTGATACAGAGGCAAAGAAGCATTGAACAGACTGTCAAACTACAAGAGGAAGGCAGGGGAGGGTGGGGAGGCTGTAGGAGATCAACCGAAGGAGTTGTATGCATGCATATAAGCATGACCAATGGATATGGGACACTGGGACGGGGCGGGGGGGCATGTGCTGAGGGGTAGGGGAGGCTGGGGGAAGAACAATGGGAGGAAAAAAGAAAAACATATGTACTACTATTTGTAATACTTTAAAGAATAAAAATAAATTTAAAAAAGAAAGATGCCATAACTGGAGAGGTAAAAAGCTTAGAGGCGAGTTGGGATAAAGAGTGAATAATCAAAGTGTTCAATATTGGGTGACTTTGGAATAGTTAGAGATGAAAGGGAACTGAAGGAGACAAGAAAGGATATTCTAAGAGCTGTGGATCTGGGCTATGAATGGATCCATTATACTATTATTTAAGTGATGGAAGTAAACACTGGGGTTATTTTTTAATTGTTGACTTGTTTCTTTGTGGGTACTTAGGGCCTCAAGATTTATTTGAGTTACATGTTCATAAATTACTGCAATTTATTTTCCTGTTGTACTCATTGGAAGAAACCTTATAATATCAGGAGGCGAGAGGTTTAAATGCTACATTTTCTTTTTCTTTAAATACTTTTTTAAAAATATATTTATTGATTTTTTTACAGAGAGGAGTGGAGAGGGATAGAAAGTCAGAAACATCAATCAGTTGCCTAGTTGTTTCGCAGAAATTATTTCATATAAATACAATGATGGTAGATGTTTGACTTTAGAATATTCAGAACATTTTATGATTGAAGTCTAAAATTATGAGGCAGAAGTTCCTAAACATCTGAGCACTTTGACATATCTTTCAACCTGTGACATCTCCACCTACTACAGATTATCTGTGTATTCACATATATTGTATATAACATATATTATATATAATTATAATTCAAACACCTTATCATGTTTCTATTAACTACTATTACACATACTCAAAACTTTAAAGTAAATTCCACCATTCCCCATTCCTGCTACGCAGAGTAAATACTCCTCTCCATTTTGCAGCTGAATATGTACATGTGTTTACTTTTCTATTATAGAATTGTATAGTTAGCTTAGTATTTCTTGATTTCTCAAATATTAACTACTGACTTTCTAATATGGAAAATGAGGGTATAAATTCCTGATAAATCTTCCCTCATTCTCCCAATGTTGTTCCAGTATGATTTTTGGTTACATCAATATTCAGTTCTTATATAAGTACTAGAGGCTTGATGAACGAAATTTGTGCAGGGGGTCAGCCCTCGCAGCCCCACCTGCCTTGGCCGGCCCTCACAGCCCCAGCTTCATCCAGAAGGTCGTTGGAAGGTTTTCTAGACAATTGTTCTGCTGTTCAGTCTAATTAGTATATTAGCTCTTTATTATATGAGATTACTCATAGCTGAAGGCATACCATAGAAACAATTTCTCTTTTATAAGCGTTTACTTTGCTTAGAGTTAAGAATGATTGCCTCATATTTTCATGTGTTCATTTTCTACCCCTATCAGCAATTGTATACAGTTGTATACTCTTGACTATGAATTATTGTAGGTGGCAAATTAGGGGCAAGGATTGGGATGCCAGCACCATTCAATGTGTTCATTTGTGCTTAGTCTCCCTGGCCCAATGTCCCTGAGTCCAGGTTCCATTTGGATCAAGCGCTCCTAAGAGAAACAGTGCATGTTCTGTTAAGATGGGCAGAGTCACTGAAGTTTATTGTTGGCGATCCAACTTCTTCTTATACACTTTCCACCAATCTGTTTGAACCCAAGCTGATTCCCGACCTTCAGCAATACCTGTGGCCTTCAGGAGTTCAGACATGCAACTCCGTGTTGCATTTAGCCTTCTGCTCTGCAATCTTGAGTTTCTGTTTTCTCCAATTTGCTAAGTTCCTTTCCATTCATTCTTCTTATTTCTAACTTCCCAAATTTTATTTGTATTATGATTTTTCTTGAAAACCAATTAATCCAGTACCAGTAGCCTTCTCTGAGTCTGTTTCCCAAATCTATTAAATGAACACAGTCATGCTTCCTCAGCAGCACCCAGATGTGAATCCCACAGCACATCATCTCATCCCCGCTTGCTGTGAGGATCTCTGAGGGCTTACGGCCAGAGCTGAGGATGAGCTGGGGGTGCTTATGCTTTACCTGAGCTGTCAGTCAAGGTAGAAATGCCTAGGTTTATTAATGGCTCACAGAGACTGCCACAAAAACATATCTTTTATAGCTGCTCCTATTTCCAAGAGTCTGGAAACAAATCCCGTCATCCCTAGAGGGGATAAAAAGGGGGAAGGGAAGAGAGAGAAAGACAAATGGCCTGTTGTTCTGCTATGTCCTGACCCTCCCCTAGGGCGTCCATTTCCCGAGTGGGAAGACCCCACATCACGGTGAACACCGTGGGTGGCCAAGCTGAGGCTCGGACGAGACTCTTGCAACAGAGGTTAAGATTATGACAGCAAACTGATTGCTCAGTGCACCATAAATCCCATGTGTCTTTGATTCCTCTTACCCCTCCCTGATGTCTATTTTCATGATGAAATATCATTCTACAAGGCCAGCTGTCTGATGGATTATGAAACTTACAAGACTAACTCCAGTGAGTGCTTTAAATGAATCAAAACACCGGCTTTAGAAAAATGGATGTCATCTGGGTTCCCTATTTCAAGGTTGGCAGCATAATTTTCTCTCATAATATAGGTTTTCGCTTGTAATTCAGATTGCTTTGCCTCTGTCTGCAAATGAGTTCCCTGCTTCCTTCCAGAGCAGCTTCAGCAGTCCCGTTTCTCTCTACTCTTCAGCGCATATGCAGGGGCTGGCCCCATAGCTCTGAGGCCATAGAAGGAAAGTGGGGGGTGAGGCCAGTCACCCAGGCCACCCCAACATGGAAATTCAGGTAAAAGGTTTACAGAAAACACCTCAGAGAAGAAAATGGGTTATAAAGGGTGGTGGAATGAGGAGGAGGGCCAGTTCCCAGGTCTTCAGTCCCACTGGGACATGAAGAAAAGTCCATCCTCTTTATCACCAGTTTCCAGTCTCTGATTATGGTTAGATGAATACATCCTCAAGGGTCTGGGGGGGTGAAAATCCACTCAAACTGCCATGGTACTGGATGTACAAATTAATTTAGTTTTAACCTGCTTAGCTCAGAAACATATGCTTATATGTAAATTTATATGAGTATATAAATTATATATAATATTCCTAAGTGATATCTGTAATTTATATATATTTATAAATATATAATTTATTTCTATTTATTATGATTATATAAACTTTTATATATAATTTATAAATCCTAATAAAAGAGTAATATGCAAATTGGCCTTATCTCCACTACACCCACAACCACGCCCACCAGCCAATCAGGAGCAAATATGCAAATAAACCCCAACCAAGATGGCTGCAGCCACAGAGAGCAGGAGGGAAGCTCGGGTTTTTCAGGCAATGAAGGAAGCCAAACTTTCCGCCTGCTCTGGCCAGCCTATGCCTCCACTTAAGGCTACAAAGTTTTAATGATAGAAGATACATAAATCCCAATAGAAATGGCAGCAGCCATGGAGTGAGCAGGTTTGGCTCTGTCCCAGGCTACAAAGTTTCAATTGTAAAAGATAAATAAACCTCAGACACCAGGGCCTCCACTTGGATTGCTGGGGGGCATGGCCGGTCTGCAAACCACCATAGGTCTCTCACCCAAGCCACCCCATACCCCAAGGGAACCCCCACCCTGATCTGTGACACTCTTCAGGGCAAACCAGCTGGCCCCCACCCATGTATCAGGCCTCTATCCTATCTAATAAAAGAGTAATATATAGATTGACCATCACTCCAGCACACAAGACAGCTGCTCCCATATGGTCAAAGATCCTGCCCCCATGTGGACACAAGATGGCCACCACAAGATGGCCAGCAGGAGAGGGCAGTTGAGAGGGACCAGGCCTGAAAAGGAAGGCAGTTGGGGGTAATCAAGCCTCTAGGGGAGGGCAGTTAGGGGTGACCAGGCTGGCAGAGGAGGGAAGTTGGGGGTGATTGGGCCTGCAGGGGAGAGCAGTTGGGGGGTACAAGGCCTGCAGGGGAGGGCAGTTAGGAGCAATCAGGCTGGCAGGGGAGCAGTTAGGCATCAATCAGGCTGGTAGGGAAGTGGTTGGGGTGATTAGGCTGGCAGGCAGAAGTGGTTAGGGGCAATCAGGAAGGCAGGCAGACAAGCAGTTGGATTGTGAGAGAGATGTCCAGCTGCCCATATAGGCCCGATCCCGGTGGACAGTCAGACATTCCTTGAGAGGTCCCAGATTGGAGAGGGTGTAGACTGGGCTAAGGAACACTCCCTCCCCATGCATGAATTTCGTGCACTGAGCCTCTAGTATAGTTATAAATTTCTTTTTTTTTTTTTTGCATGTTTTTATCAGGAAGGATTGTTGAATGTCATGGAAAGTGTTTTCAGCACATATGGAGATATTAATAAAATATTTTACTTACATTTCTTAATATAGTCTATCATAATATGGCTTTTTAAATATTGAACCAGCCTTGAGTTCCTAAAATAAATCCCATTTGGTCATGATGTATCATTTTATTAATGTGATGTTGGATTATTTATAGAGAGTATTTAAGTAAATATTCATAAGTGATTTAGGTCTATAATTTTTTTATTTATGCTGTCTTTAGCAAGTTTTGGTGTCAATGGTATACTTGCTTCATTCAAGTAATTAGAAAAAGTAAAAAAAGGTTAAATATACTTCCTTGATTTCTCTTTTCTCTTTCTAAAATGCCTGCCTGCTGAAACCGGTTTGGTTCATGGATAGAGCATCAGCCTGCGGGCTGAGAGGTCCCAGGTTCGATTCTGGTCAAGGGCACGTACCTTGGTTGCAGGCACATCCCCAATAGGTAATGTGCAGGAGGCAGCTGATCGATGTCTCTCTCTCGTCAATGTTTCTAACTTTCTCTCTCTCTCTCTTTCTCACCCTTCCCCTCTGTAAAAAATCAGTAAAATATCTTATATAGTAAAATAATAATATGCAAATTGACTGTATCTCCTATCAAGTCACGCTGACAAGCCACGCCCACAAGCTAATCAGGAGCAAATAAACCCCAACCAAGATGGCAGACTGGCCCCCACCCCTGCCGCCCGAAGCCCGGCTATGGCAGCTCTTCACTTCAGGTGGCAGGTCCAGATGGCAGTCCCACACCCAGCAAGGGATCCAGCTCCCGCTGCCCGGAGTGAAGCTTGGCCATGACAGTGCTTCCCTGCAGGTAGCAGGGTCCAGATCGCAGCCCCACATGGCAGGCCAGGTGGGCAATGCTGAGGCTGCAATCAGTAACCAGGCAGGCAAGGGAAGGAGTAGTGGAAGCACCTGACACCGACAGCAGGGTCCAGGACGCCATCAAGGTCGGACAGGCCTGGCGGGCTGTGCCTGATGCCACCAGTGAAGTCCCAGGCCACCATTGGGGATGGGCAGGGCAGAATGGCTGCTCCTGACACTGCTCACTGGGTCAAGGCCGAGATCAGTAACAAGGAAGGCAGAGGAGGGCAGGACAGCAGTGCCTGACGCCTCCCGGGGGTCCAGTCCACCATGGGGGACAGGGCAAGCCTGTCAGGCAGCACCTGAGGCTGCCCGCAGGGTCCAGGCCACCATCAGGGTCAGGCAGACCTGGTGGGCAGCACCTGACTCTGCCTGCAGGGTACAGGCAGCCTTCGGGATTAGGCAGGGCAGGCTGGCTGTGCCTGATGCTGCCCACTGGGTCAAGGCTGAAATCAGTAACAGGGCAGTCAAGGGAGGGAGGGGCGGCTAAGCCTGGCTCCGCCCACGGGGGCCAGGCTGCCATCGAGGACGCAGGTAGGCAGAAGTGGCCAGGGTCTCTGGGATGACTACATGTCCCTGAGCTGCCTGTGCACACCGGTGGAGCAGGCCAGGGTTGAACATTTTAATGAACATGGGATGCCTGTGCCCCCGCCCACTGAGCCCAGTTCCTGGGGAGGAGTGGGCAGTGGGCAGTTAGCAGGCACCAGGGCTTGGAAGGGACTGGGAGCAACCTGCAGGCATGCTACCAGGAAGAGGTGCTGAACTATGATGAGGCAGAGGGCTGGCTGATGGAGGCGTGCAAAGGTGCAGATGAGGTGGCTCTCACTGGCGCTGAGCTTGAAAAGTGCATTAACAGACTGACTGATGGACTAAATTGCCTTTCTGAAGAAGGTGCATGAAGAGGAGATCGCTGCAGGTGCAAATCCAGTATGCTCAGATCTCCAGAGAGATGGACATGTTCTCCAAGTCTGACCTCTCTGCCAGCTCAAGGACATCTGCGCCCAGTACGAGAAGCTGGCTGCCAAGACCATGCAGAATGCCGAAGAATGGTACAAGAGCCGCTTCACCATGCTGACTGAGAGCACTGTCAAGAACATTTATGGGGTGGGTGCAGCCAAGGAGGAGGTGTCTGAAAGCCATTGCCTGCTCAAGGCCAAGACCCTGGAGATGGAAGCATGCCAGGGCATGAACTAAGCTCTGGGAAAGCAGCTGGGAGAGCTGGAGGATAAGCAGAACTCAGGTGTTAGTGCTATGGAGGACACAATCAACAAATTAGAAAACGAGTTGAGAACTACAAAGAGTGAAATGGCATGATATTTAAAAGAATACCAGAGAGAGCAACCAAGATGGCGGCATAGGTAAACACCTATTGTTCTGCCCCGCGCAACAATTCAAAAACTACAACAAAACAACAAAACAAACATCACCCAGAATCACCGGACAGCTGGCTGAGTGAAAACTCCACAAATAAAAGTAAAGGTGGGACACTGAGACTCAGAAGAGCGGTAGAGCGCAGCCTTGAAGATACACATGGAAACAGAGGTTAGGAGCCACTGCGCACGGGGGCTGTAGGGCTGGCAGCAGCAATCCCAGCTGGATTTCGCCAATGGGGAGGGCAAAGATCTCCCACTGCACAGATTCCCCAGTGCCAGGTGAGGTCCGAGGTCCGGGGTATGCACCCTGGAAGCTGGGCACGGCAGAGGTCTCCTAGTTTGGGGAGAAACCGGGTTGCTTGGAAAAGCAGTTTGCGCTCGAAAAGTGTGCGACAGCACAGACGCACGACTTGTTCCCTGGCAACTTGCCCCCTGGTCCCGGAGACCATCAGACTGCTTTGTTTTACAACCCTGGGCGAGACTTAGGGTGTGCAGACTCATTTGGGGGGGAGGCAGAGTTGTCTTGCAAGGGGTAGAGACTAGCGGCTTTCTCTTGGAGGTGCCTGCAACAATTACCACCCAACAGAGACCCACGCTAGCGCCGCATAGGATATAGCTGACGCTGAGGCTGCCTGCTCAGCTCAGAGACTCCGCCCATCCAACCTGAACACAGTCTCCCTTCACAGCCAATTGGCCTGGTGGTCAAACCCTCCTAGGGCTAACAACAACAAGCTGAGCTTAAATTCAAAAATACTGTACAACCCATAAAGGATTGCAGTAAGAGTACCCACCTCAGGTAACTGGGGAGGCTGAGCCACTGTCCCTTAGAAGACATCTACCACATAAAAGCAGCCACCATGCAGAGACATGGAAAGAAATCAGGTGTGAAAGAAATGGAGGAAAAAAGACGATTAGACATAGAGTTCAAAACCACGGTTATAAGGCTTTTCAAGAGGCTCCTAGAAAAGGTCGAGACCTATAAGGAAATAAGCAAGACCTACAAGGAAATGAATGAGACCCTCAAGGATATGAACGAGACCTGCAAGGAAATGAACAAGACCAACGTGGAAATGAATGAGTCCTACAAGGAAATGAACAAGACCCTCAAGGATATGAAGGAGACTCTCAAGGATATGAAAAAGGATCAACCAGAAATTAAGCATACACTGACTGAAATAAAAAATATTATACAAAGACCTAAAAGTACTCTAGAGCACCCCAAGAACCAAGTTAAAGATTTGAAATACAAAGAGGTAAAATTCACTCAGTTGAAAAAGCAAGACACCAAAAGAATCCAAAAAATTGAAGATAGTGTAAGGGGCCTCTGGGACAACCTCAAGCATACCAACATCCGAATTATTGGGGTGCCAGACAAAGAGAGAGCAAGACAATGAAAACCTATTTGAAAAAACAGTGACCGAAAACTTCCCACACCTGGTGAAAGAAACTGACTTAGGAGTCCAAGAAGGCACACGAACCCCAATATATAGGAACCCTAAGAGGACCACACCAAGGCACATCATAATTAAAATGCCAAGAGCAAAAGGCAAAGAGAGAATATTAAAAGCAGCAAGAGAAAAACAGTTAGTTACCTATAAGGCAGCACTCATACAATTGTCAGCGGATTTCTCAACAGAAATGATGTAGGCCAGACGGGAGTGGCAAGAAATATTCAAAGTGATGAATAGCAAGAATCTACAACCAAGATTACTCTATCCACCAAAGCTATCATTAAGAATTGGTGGTCAGATAAAGTGCTTTGTAGATAAGAAAAAGCTAAAGGAGTTCATCACCACCAAACCAATATTATATGAAATGCTGAAAGATATTCTTTAAGAAGAGGAAGAAGAAAAAGGTAACAATATAAATTATGAACAACAAATACACATCTATCAACAAATCAATATAAAAATCAAGTGAATTAATAATCTGATGAACAGGATAAACTGGTAAGCATAACAGAATCATGGACATAGAGAGGGTATGGACTGACAATTCTTGGGGAGAAAAGGGGTGTGGGAAGTACAGCAAGAGACTGGACAAAAATCTTGCAACAATGGGAGAGGACAGTGGGGAGGGGGAGGTGAGGGTGGAGGGTGGGATGGGTACAGGGTGGAGGGGAGCTATAGGGGGATAAAAAAAGGGGGAACAATGTAATTAAACTGAACAATAAAGATTTTTTTTAAATAAAAATAAAATAAAATAAAAGAATACCAGAACCTTCTCATTGACATTGCAGGTTACAGGAAACTCTTGGAAGGTGAGGAGACCCAGCTCAGTTTCACCAGTGTGGGAAGCATAGCCAGAGGCTACTCCCAGAGTTCCCAGGTTTTTGGTCGATCTGCCAACAGTGGTTTACAGACCAACTACTACTTGATGTCCACTGGCTCCTTCCCTTCTTAATACACCAGCCATGTCCAGGAGGAGCAGATGGAGGTGGAGGAGACCATGGAGGCTGCAAAAGCCGAGGAAGCTAAGGATGAACCCCCCTCTGAAGGAGAAGCTGAAGAGGAGGAAAAAGAGAGGAAATGGCTGACGAAGAGGAAGAAGAAGAGGAAGAATTTAAGGATGCAAAAGAAGAAGGAGGAGGAGGTGGAGGTGAAGGAGAAGATGCCCAAGAAGCTGAGGATGAGAAGAAAGATGAAGGTGCTGGGGAGGAGCAAGCAACCAAAAAAGATTGAGCCCCCCTTTCCTTAATTATTTCAGGAGTAATCCTCCTGAAACCAGGTCAACCATATCACCAATCAAGCAGTTGAGTTCCCGATACTATATGAATTAAGAAGTCAATATATATATAACATTCTGAGGTGACTGAGGTTGGACATTAAATGTTATGCAATGGCTTTTCTCCTTATGCAGAGTATCTGTTTGCTTTCAGAGTGGCTTCCTGGCTTGCTGCCAGCCTGTATGTGGTCCATGCTTATGACATGTCAGGATCTATGACAACATGAATAATTCATATGTTTACAATAAAAACACATGAATACATGAATTTACTGATGTTAATGTTAAACTTCATGGAAAAAATAGTCCTTTGAGTCTTTAGTAGTTAGAAATTAAAGACCTCAAATCATGTGCAATAACCAGTAAATAAAGTTACACTGAATGACAAAAAAAATACATTAAGAGCCAGGAAACATTCGAAGAACTGGGAAACCATTCCCAGATCAGGAAGGGAAGTCACAAGGTGTATATTATTGCTATGAATACAGTATTTCCTACTACTTACAACATGTACAATGTAATGTATTAGATGCCTTCCTACTGCATGAAGTATGTATTTTCATAGAGTAATACTGGTACATATGTTATAGTTATGGCAGTATATCATATCCTATCTATATTAATGAAAGGGCAATATGCTCATTAGACCATGAGACCTTCCATAAGTCCTTCTGAACAAAGCCATGGTGGCAAGGCCAAAGCAGAGGTGGTTAGGGATGATCAGGCCAGGAGGGGAAGGCAGTTGGGGGTGATCAGGCCAGGAGGGGAGGACAGTTGAGGGCGATCAGGCTGGTGGGGGAGGGCAGTTGGGGCTGAGAAGGCCAGCAGAGGGGACTAGTTGGGGCAATCATGCCAGCAGGCAGAGTGGTTAAGGGTGATCAAGGAGTCAGGCAGGTGAGCGGTTAGGAGCTAGCAGTCCCAGATTGCTAGGGGGTTGTCCGACTGCCAGTTTAGGCCCGATCCCACAATGATCTCAGATTGGAGAGGATGCAGGCCGGCCTGAGAGATAACACCTCCCCACCCGCATGCAGGAATTTCATGCACCGGGCCACTAGTATTTAAAAATAAAATAAAATAAAATAAAATGCCTGATAGATGCATATTCAACTTCTTAAATTGCCTCCTTATGTTTGAAATGTATCTTTTGTTGTTTATTCTCTCATTGTTCACTTTTCTTAGCAAACTATTTCAGTTTTAGGAACTTATTCTGTAGTTTTTCTGGTGATATTAATTAGAATTATGTAATTCCTCTTTTAACCAAGTTAGCTATTTCTTCTGGGTTTTCTTGTTTTGTTTTTTTCATTTGATCCTTGTCTTATACCCTATTGACTTTCTTAAAATATGAGATCCTTAATAGTCATTTACAATTATGTAAAAAGGTCTAGGTTGCTTAATAGGAGAAGCTGATCTTACTTCTTCTGACATTGATTGGTTTATATTTCTGGACACCCTTTCCCCTGTGACTCTGGAAAGGTGAACAACAGAATAATCTGCACCCTTCACTTTAAACTTTTGGGTATAATGTTGCTTTTGTGTGTGATGTTGCTCCCATGGGCCAACATCACAGCCTTATTAGTAAAAACTTTAAAATTTGCACACTATCTCAACATATGTATAATCAATTACAAATTTCATGCACAAATTTACTAGTTTATTATGTGCATGAAAAATACACAAATCCTATCTAATAACAGAGTAATATGCAAATTTGACCATATCTTCACTACAGCCACAAGCCATACCAATAGCCACGCCCACCAGCCAATCAGGAGTAGATTATGCAAATAAACCCCAACCAAAATAACTGCCGCCACTGAGAGCAGGAGGAAGGCTTTGGTCTCTCCGGCAACAGAGGAAGCCAAGCTTTCTGCCTGCCGTTGTCGGCCTAGGCCTCCACTCTAGACTACAAAGTTTCAAACAGAAATGGCTGCAGCCACAGAGCGAGCAGAAGGCTTGGCACCGCTCCAGACTACAAAGTTTCAATTGTAGACATAAATTAATCCCAAATCCCAGGGCCTCCCCTTGGGTCGCTGGGGAGCTTGGCTGGCCTGCAAACCTCCACAGGCCCCTCACCCAGGCCGCTCCTCGCTCCAAGGGAACCCCCACCCTGATCTGGGACACTCTTCAGGGCAAACCAGCTGACCCCCACCCATGCATCAGGCCTCTATCCTATCTAATAAAAGAGTAATTTGTAGATTGACCATCACTCCAACACACAAGAGGGCTGCTCCCATGTGGTTAACGATCCTGCCCCCATGTGGACACAAGATGGCCAGCAGGGGAGGGCCATTAGGAGGTTCCAGGCCCTGCAAGGGAGGGCAGTTGTGGGCCATCAGGCCAGCAGGGGAGGGCAATTGGGAGGGACCAGGCCTGCAGGGGAGGGCAGTTAGGGGTTGACAGAGGAGGGAAGTTGGGGGCAAACAGGCTGGCAGGGGAGCAGTTAGACATCAATCAGGCTGGCAGGGTAGTGGTTAGCAGGTGATCAGGCTGGCAGGCAGAAGCAGTTGGGGGCAATCATTGAGACAGGCAGATGAGCAGTTTGGATCCAGCAGTCCTGGATTGTGAGAAGGATGTCCGACTGCCCCTTTAGGCCCGATCCCACCCACTGGGATCAGGCCTAAAATGGTCAGTCAGACATCCCTCAAGGGGTACCAGATTGGAGAGGGTGCAAGCAGGGCTAAGGGACATCCCCCGCACACCCCCCTCCCCACGAATTTCATGCACCGGGCCTCTAGTAGAAATTATAAAAGGATTTCTCAAAGAATCAATAATGGTTCTGGTGCTTGAGCACCAACCCAGGTACTGAGAGATCGCTGGTTCAACCCCAGGGTTGCAGATAGTATGAGCAAATTTTTGTTTTAATCTATAAAAAAATAATAAATGAAGCCACTTTAAAATGGAGCTGGAGCTACACCAGACTGAAAATTTTAAAACATTGTTTTGAATTAGCATCACTACGTTATGTTATCTGCATCAACATAAATGCCTTTCTTCTATTGATGTAATTACTCTCCTTCCCTTCCTCAGAAATACCCATTGGCTTTGTCTCCCAATCAGGACATTATTTGGGCTCTGCCTGAATCAGTGTGTCCCAAACGGCTATTCTTATTGATCTCGAATAAATGCTTGTTGCCTCTCATTAGGAAAGGCCTTTTATTTTCAGCTTAGCAAGTTTAATGGTTCAAAAGTATAATTCTATACTACCTATAATAAATGATCATAACAAAGGAAGTGAATGTATAAGTCTGAAGTGTTTGTTTTTGTTCTTACTTGGTGATAGGTGATGGCCATGCTCTTTTGTTGTGGTGAATGTTCCTTTTTGATAAGTATTACCTTTCATCTACAATTTCTCTGCAGAGAATTTTGAAAACACTTGTCCATTTTGTTAGGGTGATATCAGTATAAAACAGACAATATAGTCTATATACCTACTCAACCATTGCAATATGCCGCAATGTTCTGAAAGAGAATAACTGAGGGAGGCACTGAGGACTCTGATGGTCCTACTCCCATTCTTCCCTCCAGAGCCCCTGTGATGCCCATGACCCCTGGCTGTCAGGCAGAAAGTGAGGAAGCCACAGTCAATCTATATGGTAAATATCAGTAGAGCTCAATGTTTATTTTCATAAAAATAGATATAAATAAAAGTCTTACTGTTTCCTTCTCTTGGGTTGATGGATCGCCTTGAACTTCACCTGATGAATGGTCTCTTTGCAAACCCCAGCCCTAAGATGCCAACTCCCTCCTGGGGGCCCTACCATGCCCAAGCAAGTCATTCAATTTCATTTCCTCTTCTATCAGAATCTGCTTCTTTTCTCTCCAACCCTCCCCGCCCCCAACACACACACACACACACACACACACACACACACACACACACACACAGAGTCAAATCCAGCCACAAACATGCTTCAGAAAAAACTAATAACAGAGACGTTTAAATGGGGTCTGCACTCTCCAGTTTTCCACAGTCCCCACTGCTCCCTACTCCCTTAGGCCTCTTCACAGGTTTGAATTTTCTGTTCCTGCTCCAAAGTTTGGGCCACTCTGTTTTACAAGGGAATACACAACACTGTTTCCATGGGCTCTGTACTTCTTTTCATGTATTTAGCACATTCTGATTGAAGACCTAATGCACGCTGGTCATTGTAAACACAGGGTAATAACCAAATTCCCTGCTCTCACAGAGATCACACTGTGGAAGAAGGCGATGGTGCCAAAATGAAAAATCAAGGGAGAAAGGACACAGTGTTGTGAGGAGGGGCTCTTCTAGGCCAGTTGGGCAAGCGACCTTTCTGGGAGGAAATGAGCGGAGACCTAACTGAAGTGAGGAAATGAGTTGTGTGGGTGTCTTAGGAAGAACATTCCGCGCAGGGGGAGCAACGAGTGCAGACGCCCTGAAATAGGAATGTGCCTGGTGTGCCTGAGGGAGGCCATGGTGACTAGAGCAGAGAAGTCAGAGGGAGAGCTGCAGGAAAAGCCATCTCAGAGGTGGATTTTCTATGGGAATCACATCCCATAAAATATTGGACACAATGGTAGGCAGTTTGGATTTTATAATGACTGACATGGGACATCATCAGGCCTTAAGCCAAGAAGTTATGTGGTTCAACTTATTGTTCCATACCAAAGTATGCTTTGGGGCAAGGATGAAAAGAAGAAATCAGGTACCATACTTTGTCAATTCTAACACACACATTCTTTTCACACTTTCACTTTTCTAAAATCAATGTATGTCAATAGTTGAAGACTCACAATCACTTCTGGTCAGTGGCACAGAGGGCCTACTTGTCCTGCCCCAAACACATTCAGATATTGAAGTGCCTTCATCAAAACTTGCAGAACAGCCCTGACCAGAATGGCTCAGTTGCTTGGGCATCATCCCATGCATTGAGAGTTTGTTGGTTCGATTCTCAGGTTGCAGATTCAATTCCCAGTATGGGGCTTGCAGGAGGCAGCTGATCCATGTTTCTCTCTCATTGACGTTTCTCTCTCTCCCTCTTCCTCTCCGCCCCCCCCCCGCCACTCTCTCTATATATATGTATATGATATATTCTTTAAAACTTCTAGAACAAGTGTAACAGTTCATAAGAACCATCTAATAACAAAGCCATAGAAAACAAAGGAACAAGGAGAGTGGATGGGATGAACCAGAGGTATTCCCAAGCATAAGTAAAAAGTGAGCTGGCTTAGCTGGACTTTTTACAGGAAAAAAAATCTGATCTTAAAATTCATATGAAAATTTAGAAGAATCCAGAATAGACAAAAACAATCTTGAAAAAGAACAAATGTAGAGAACTTAATCTCCTGAATTCAAAATGCCAGTAAGTGGTGCTGGCATATAGATAGATAGATGGATCAATGGAAGAGAATTGAGACTTTCCCAAATAAATCTCTACATTTACAGTCAATAGATCTATTAACAAAGATGCCGAGAACATTCAATGATAAAAGAATAGTCATTTCAACAAGTGGTGCTGGGAAAATTGTGTATCACATGAAAAAATATGAATTTGGACTCCAGCCTAATACTGTATACAAAAACAAAAAATACCTCAAATGAGTCAAAGATCCAATGTAAGAGCTAAAATTCTACAACTCTAAGAAGACATGGGAGAGATCTTCAAGATCTTAGATATGGCACCAAATGTACCAGTCACTAAAGAAAAAACAGGTAAATTGGCCCTCAAATTAAAAGATTTTTTGCTACAAACAGTACCATTAAAGTCAAAAGACAACCAATAAAATGGAAGAAAGTTTTTGCAAATCTTATCTGATGAGGGACTTGTATCCAGAATATTTGAAGAACTCTTTCTTTTTTTTTTTTTTTTTTTAAATATATTTTATTGACTTTTTACAGAGCAGAAGGGAGAGGGATAGAAAGTCAGAAACATCGATGAGAGAGAAACATCGATCAGCCGCCTCTTGCACGTCCCCTACTGGGGATGTGCCCGCAGCCAAGGTACATGCCCTCGACCGGAATCGAACCCGGGACCCTTCAGTCCGCAGTCCGACGCTCTACCACTGAGCCAAACCGGTCTTGGCTTGAAGAACTCTTTCAACACAGTAATAAAAAGACAAATAACCCAAGTAAAATATGGGTGAAGAATCTGAACAGACATAAAAATGGCAGGTAAGCGCACAAAGAGATGCTCCATATCAGGGAACTACAAATCAAAGCCGCAGGCAGGCTTCCACAGTAGCACACCACGGGACAGGACAAGGCTACAGTCCTGACCAGTCTTTAGGTTGTACTTAAATCTGTGCCCTCTCCCCGTTGTTGCCATCCTTCTTTGTGGGCTGAAGACTTCTCCGGGGCCCCACTGAGCATATGAGCTCCCCCATCGCAGCAGCTCTTAGACCAATGCTGCAGGAACCCCCCCACCCAGCAGTTTCTTAACATCTCTAGTTAGCTAAGGTTTCTCTCTACCCCATAATGCTCGACCAACGTACTCATCTCTTTGTACTTATGCTGGCATTTCAGAGGGAATTAAAGAGGCAGGAAAGGCAAATGTGGGTACAGACTGACCCTTAAACAAGAGCACCTTATATCTTTCAAGGAATGAATGGTTTTGATGCTATACAGCAAAGAAGTCTGATGTCAAAATGTGGGGAAGAAAAGCAGAATGAAGAAAAACTCTACCAAACTCTCATTGACAAATGTAGAATCTGTATAATAAAAGCCTGTATAATAAAAACCATTACTGCAGAACAACCAGTCTCTATGATGCACACTGACCACCAGGGGGAAGATGCTTGACACAAGAGCTGCCCCGCTGTGGTCAGTATGCTCCCACAGGAGGAGCACCACTCAGCCAGAAACTGGGCTCATAACTGGCGAGTGCAGTGGCAGTGGCGGGAGCCTTTCCTACCTCTGTGGTACCTCTAAGGAGCAGTGAACCAAACTATAAGGAGCGAGGGGTTCCGGACTGTGAGAGGGATGTCCAACTGCCGGCTTAGGCCCACTACCCATAGGAAATGGGCCCAAGCCAGCAGTCAGACATCCTCCAAGGGGTCCCAGACTGTGAGAGGGCACAGGTCAGGTTGAGAGACACGCTCCCCCCCCCCAGTGCACAAATTTTGAGCATCTGGCCTCTAGTAACAAATAATAGCAAACCAAACCTAATAATACATTAAGAGTCATAGCCACCTAGAGTTTATCTCAAGAATGCAAGATAGCCCTAACTGGTTGGCTCAGTGGATAGAACATGGACTGAAAGGTCCCAGGTTCAACTCTGGTCAAGGGCCATGCACCTTGGTTCCAGGCACATCCCCAGTAGGAGGTGTGCAGGAAGCAACTGATCAATGTTTCTCTCTCATTGATGTTTCTAATTGTCTATTCCTCTCCCTTCTTCCCTATAAAAAATCAATAAAATATTTTTTAAAAAAATAATGCAAGACAGTTGAATAATAAGATGTATAATATTATGAAAAGTCACAAAAAGGTGGGACCAATAAGGAAAATCATATCACAATTTTAAAGAGGCCCCAAAGACTTATGCACCTTAATATTTATTCTTGATGAAACACAATAGCTAAAATTAAAAAGATTCCTCTCTAGCATGATTTTATATCTTAATTCAATAGCCAACAGTATAATTTACAGTACAGAACACTTTTGACTGGGCTATTTCTATAAAATCAAGAGTAATACAAAGATATCAGCTAGCATAGTTACAATTTCACAGAGTTTTAGAAGTTCTGATTGATGCAAAAAGATTTGAAACAAACACAAAGGAGTAAATATTAGCACATATTATCAAATACCTAAGAAAACCAAAGTGTCCAAATCAAACTCTGAAAATTAGAAAGAAAATTCAATATGAGGGAAGTGTTTTCAAATTAATACTTTCCATTTAGAAAAAAAAGAAAGTGGGGAGAGAATTTATTCAAAACAACAACAGGAATATCCTATATAATAAAAGCCTAATTTGCTAAGAGTCCGGTTGACCATTCAACCAATCAAAGCGTAATACGCTAATGATATGCTAAGGCTGCTCAACTGCTTGCTATGAGGTGCACTGACTACCAGGGGCAGACAGTCGACCAGTCAACCAGTCACTATGATCTGCACTGACCACCAGAGAAAAGACGTTCTGACTGGTAGCTAAGCTTGCTGCTGGGATCTGGCTGATTGGGACCGAGCAAGATGGGCTGGACACGCCCTGGAGCCCTCACACATTCCCTCCCTGACTGGCCAACCTCCAGTGTCCCTCCCCAGACCCAATCATGCACCAGTGGGGTCCCTTGGCCTGGCCTGTGCCTTCTCACGATCCTGGATCCCTCAGGGGATGTCGGAGAGGTGGTTTCAGCCCGATCCTACAGGTCGGGCCAAAGGACCCCACTGGTGCATGAATTTGTGCACCAGACCTCTAATATCTAAGATAAACTTACGAAATTTCTCTGAGATTTTTAATAGCATTGACATTGAATATATTGTTGATCTAGAATTGTCTCTAAAGGTTTTATTTTTGACTAAAAAGTATTGTACACACTCTAAAAAGACAAATAGTTCTACAAAACTCTCCCCACCTCCCACACCCAACTCCCTGACATATGGCTACTTTATGGCTTTGGGGTTTCTGCCATTTTTATGGACTTTCCACTATGGAAGATGAAGATTTGCTCTTTTACACCCTGTTCACTCCCATATGCCAGTCCCATCCCCCATGTTCACAGTATGCTAATACCACGCTGTTTACACAGGTACTCCCTAGCTATATTATAAATCCTTTTCCTGTTAAACACAACTTCTTTCTCCCCTGGAGTTAATACATTTCTTGTTTTTTTCATTGCACATTAAAAAAAATTAATTGTCTTTGTTTCTTAGAGACATTTTTGGTTCATAGAAAAATTGAATGGAAAGTACAGAGAGTTCTCATGTACTCCCTCTCTGCCTACACACAGTTTTCCTATTTTAACATCTTGCGTTACTCTGGCACATTTGTTAAAATCAATGAGCCAATATTGATACTTCAGTACTAACTGAACTCTATGTTTTACATTAAGTTCATTCTTTGTGTTGTATATTCTGTGCATTTTGACAAATGAATCTATTTGACAAGTAGATTCTCTCCCCATCATTTCAGTACCATATGGAATAGTTTCACTGCCCTGGAAATCCCCTGTGCTCCACTATTCATCCCTCCCTCTTTCCCTGCCTGCAGAACCATTGATCTTCCTACTCTCTCATTGCACTTTGCTATATACTTAACTTTAATTTAAAACTAAATGCTTCTCAGTTGTCTGCAACTTCTCTCTCCTCATATTACAGTGCAACAGATATTTGTCAAATTCATGTTCTTGAAAAACTCTCTTTAGGTGTCTGCTGACCTCTCCCCTGGGACCTGTTGCCCCCTGGTCCTGGTGACAGGCATCAGGGTGGGATCCCCTGTTTCCTGGGCCTCGGGTCTTCTTATTTCTTGGTTTTCTCCCGCATTTTTTCTTATTTTCTTTTTTAATGAAATTTATTGGGGTGATATTGGTTATACAGGTTTCAGGTATACAATTCTATAACACATCATCTATATATTGTATTGTATATTTATCACACCAAGTCAAGTCTCCTTCCATCACTATTTATTCTCTCTTTATCTTCTTCTACCTACTCCACTCTCTTTCCCTCTAGCAATCACCATATTGTTGTCTATAATTTCTTAATTTTATCTTCCAAACATTCTATATTGAATTTGTCATGTCTTCTACCTAACTTTTAATTTCTAGGTGCCCCTTTTTGTTCTGGGTGCTGTGTGTGAGTGTTCTTTTTCCTGAATTGTCTCTGCTTCCTCCCACGTGCTTGTTGTTTGTTTGCTTGCTTGCTTGGAGTGGGTTTTCACGTTAGAGCACTTCCTTAGCCATCTGATATTCCTTCGCATTCTACTCATGCTTAAGAGTTGAGGGCTAGGGAACAGGCTAGAACTAGTGAACCCTCAGACTATGGCCTAGCATGGAAGGTGGTCTAACTTTCCTTGGAGATAACTTTGTGTCAGGATCTCTAAGTCTTTTTTCCTGGGCTGGTCAGGATCATCAGCAGGAAGTTGTCTGCAATATTGGGACTTAAATAGGGAACAGGACTGGGGGTGGGCCTCTGAATCAGAATATAAATGTTCATTTTATTTCAGTACAGTTCACCTGCCTTCGGTTGGGGTGATGACCCCATCCACCACAACCCACAACTACTTCTCAGGTAATAAACCTCTGTTCTTCGACCAGGGGGAGAGGAAGGAAGTGCAGGCCGCACACCAGGTAAAGAGCTGAGGACCCAATTGCTTTTAATTTTTTCCCACTTTTGACTTTGAAATATTTTTAGACTTGTATCAAAGTTGCTAAAACATTGTCTAAAGTTCTTGTGTGTGCTTCACTCATCTTCCCCTGATGTTAGCATCTTACATAACTGTAGTACAAAGAGCAAAGCCATGATATTGACATTGATACAATACTGTCAACTAACCTGCAGACTTCATTTGGATTTTACAAGTTTTATAAGTACTTGGGTGTGTGTGTTTTTTTTTTTCATGTTTAGTTCTATGAATATTATAATAAATACACATTTGTGTAACCATCACCACAATCAGGCTATAGAAAATATCCATTTCCAAATCTGCGGCTGGGCCTGCGTCTCCAGCGTGCTGCGGCCGGACGGGTGTTGTCTGTGCTGGGCTCGTGCCCCGCTCCTCGGGAGCTCTCCGGCTTTCTGCTTCTCCCTCCGAGCTGCCGCCTGGTGAAGAGGAAGCCATGGAGCCCTGGGTCACCAGGAACACGAAAATTAATGCTGAAAATAAGGCGAAGATCAGTATAACAGGCGCAAAGCGCGTGCCTGTGGCCACCACTGCAGCCTCCAAGGCCGGGCTGAGACCAAGAACAGCCCCAGGGGACATCGCCAACAATATCAGTGAAAGGCCACAGGCCAAATTGCCTCTAAAAAAGGAGGCAAAAACATTAGCTGCTGGGAAAGTTATTGCTAAAAAACTACCAAAACCTACGGAAAAGGGACTGGAGCCTGCTTCTGTGCCAGAGCCTGGGCTGGATCCAGCAGGGGAGCCAGGACCTGAGCCTGTTAAAGAAGAAAAACTTTTGCCTGAGCCTATTTTAGTCGATACTCCCTCTCCAAGCCCAGTGGAAACATCTGGCTGTGTCCCTGCAGAAGAATAACTGTGCCAGGCTTTCTCTGATGTGATGCTTGCAGTGAATGATGTGGATGCAGAAGATGGAGCTGATCCAAACCTTTGTAGTGAATATGTGAAAGATATCTATACTTATCTGAGACAAGTTGAGGAGGAACAAGCAATCAGACCAAAATACCTATTGGGACGTGAAGTCACTGGAAATATGAGAGCCATCCTAATTGATTGGCTGGTGCAGGTTCAGATGAAATTCAGGTTATTGCAGGAGACCATGTACATGACTGTTTCCATTATTGACCGGTTCATGCAGAATAATTGTGTGCCCAAGAAGATGCTGCAGCTGGTTGGTGTCACTGCCATGTTTATTGCGAGCAAATATGAAGAAATGTACCCTCCAGAAATCGGTGACTTTGCCTTTGTGACTGACAACACACTAAGCTTCAAATAAGACAGATGGAAATGAAGATTCTGAGAGCTTTAAATTTTTGCCTGGGTCGCCCTCTACCCCTGCATTTCCTTCGGAGAGCATCTAAGATCGGAGAGGTTGATGTGGAGCAACATACCTTGGCCAAATACCTGATGGAACTAACTATGTTAGACTATGATATGGTGCATTTTCCTCCTTCTCAGATTGCAGCAGGAGCTTTTTGTTTAGCACTGAAAATTCTCGATAATGGTGGATGGACACCAGTTCTACAGCATTATCTGCCACCTCATCCTTAGTCCCCCCGTTTTCTGTTTCTTCTGGTTGATTCCACTAATCCTAATCTACTTTTACCACTATTTCTTAGATTACCAAATTTAGTGTCAACTTTTTAACTGGAAAAAATAACTTTATATTCTAAACCTAACCTACTTGACTTTTTGTTTATTGGTTGAGAAAATAGGGCCCTTAAATAAACAAAAGAATCTTTAAATTTTTAATTACCCCTCCCCCAACTTTCCTACACCTCAGTCCATCCACCTGAAGGATGTCAACAGTTGAGATATATCCTTACATGATTTCTATAAACATAATCATGCATGTAAATTGTTGATATTTAAAAAAATAGGACCATTGTACATACTCGGCAATTTTCAACATGTATAGGCCTTAACCTGTATTTGCGTATTATATTCCATATACTATAATGTATTCAATCATTCTGTTGACATTCAGATTATTTTTTTCTCTTTCTCTCTATAAGCAATACAGTTTAAATGTCATTAAATACCATGTTTTTTTTATTGTACACTGGGTTCTCCAAAGAGTTTGTGTAATCTCATTTCTAGTGGGTGCTGCCAGGGAACTTTCTCAATGTCATCAGCAATGTGCAAAGTTTGTTTTCTCTGCAGTCTTGCCAGAACTAAAGGTAATCATCTTCTTCAATTTCTGTGAAGTTGGCAAAAAAAAAAAATATTCTACCTTTCTTGCTGTTGTAATTTATACTGCTAATGCTATTTGAATAAATTTTTGTTGTCTACTAACTTAAAAAAAAAAGAAAATATCCATTACCTCAAAACACTCCCTCATGCTCTCCCTCCAAGATCGCACCCTCTTTTCACCCTGGCAAAACACTGCTCTGTTCTCCAATACTATCATTTTGTCATTTTACAATATTGTATCATGGCATCATACCCTATGTAACCTTTTGAGTTTGCCTTTTTTTCACTCAATGTAATGTCCTTGAAGTCCAACCAATGTGTTGTATGTATCAATGGTTCACTCCCAAGATAAATGAAACTATACCATATTTCACTTAATTGTTGATCTATCAAAGGACATTTGAGTTGAATACAGGTTTGCAAAACTACACAGAAAGCTTCTATAAATATTTGTGTATAGGTTTTTGTGTGAACATAGTTTCATTTATCTTGGGAGTGAAATTGCTGGGTCCTATAGTATGTATATATTTAACATTTTAAGGAAACTGATAAGTTGTTTCCCTGAGTGGCTATATCTTTTTGCATTCCAACTGGCAGTGGATAAGAAGAGTTCCTGTTTCTCCATATTCTAACCATCACTTGATTTTGTCAGTATTTTTATTTTTAGCTATTTCTAATAGATATGTAGTGGTATCTCACCAAGGTTTTGATTTGGCTAATGATATTAAATAATTTTCATGTCCTTATATCCTATTGATCCTTACTATTGATCCTTATATCCTCTCTGGTGAAATATCTCTTCTAGTACTTTGCCCATTTTTAAATTGGATTGTTTTCTTACTCTTGAGTTTAGAGAGTTCTTTATGTATTCAAGATAAAAGTCTGTTGAATATATAATATGCAAATATTTTTCTAGTCTGTAGCTCTCTTTTCCATTATTTTAACATTATTGTCATGGAATTAAAAAGTTTTAATTTTGATCAAATCAATTTATCATTTTTCATCTTTCATTAATTGTGCTCTTTGTATAATGTCTAAGAAATTCAAATATCCTTAGGTTTCCAAAATTTTCTTCCTATGTTTTTATCCAAAAAGGTAACTTTTTCTATGATCACTTTTTTATCTTTATTGTTCAGTTTATTAATTATTGTTTCCCTTTTAGCCCCCTATATCTCCCCACCATACGTACCTATCCCACCCTCCACCCTCACCTTCCCGTCCCCACTGTCCTCTCCCATTGTTGCAAGATTTTTGTCCAGTCTCTTGCTGTACTTCCCACAACCCTTTTCTCCCCAAGAATTGTCGGTCCATTCCCTCTCTATGTCCATGTTTCTGTTATATTCACCAGTTTATCCTGTTCATCAGCCTATCAATTCACTTGATTTTTAGATTCATTTGTTGATAGATGTGTATTTGTTGTTCATAATTTATATTTTTACCTTTTTCTTCTTCCTCTTCTTAAAGAATATCTTTCAGCATTTCATATAATATTGGTTTGGTGGTGATGAACTCCTTTAGCTTTTTCTTATCTGCGAAGCACTTTATCTGACCTTCAATTCTGAATGATAGCATTGCTGGATAGAGTAGTCTTGGCTGTAGATTCTTGCTATTCATTATTTTGAATATTTCTTGCCACTCGCGTCTGGCCTGCATCGTTTCTGTTGAGAAATCCGCTGACAATCGTATGGATGCTCCCCTGTAGGTAACCAACTGTTTTTCTCTTGCTGCTTTTAATATTCTCTCTTTATCTTTTGCTCTTGGCATTTTAATTATGATATGTCTTGGTGTGGTCCTCTTTAGATTCCTATAATTTGGGGTTCTGTGTACTTCTTGGGCTTTTAAGTCAGTTTCTCTCACCAGGTGTGGGAAGTTTTCAGTCACTATTTCTTCAAGTAGTTTTCATTAACTTGCTCTCTCTCTTTTTCTGGCACCCCAATAATTCGGATGTTGACATGCTTGAGGTTGTCCCAGAGGCCCCTTACACTATCTTCAATTTTCTGAATTCTTTTTGTTTCTTGCTTTTCCAGCCGAGTGGATTTTGCTTCTTTGTATTTCAAATCTTTGACTTGGTTCTTGTGGCCCTCTGGACTGCTTTGAGGACTTTGTGTAATATTTTTTATTTCAGTCTGTGTATGCTTGATTTCTAGTTGATCCTTTTTCATATCCGTGAGGGTCTAGTTCATATCCTCAGAGGTCTTGTTCATTTCCTTGAGGGTCTCATTCATTTCCTTGTAAGTCTTATTCATTTCCTGGTTGTTCTTGTTTATTTCCTCGTAGTTCTCATTAAGTTCATCGGCCTTTTCTAGGAGCCTCTTGAAAAGCCTTATAACCGTGGTTTTGAACTCTTTGTCTTGTCGTCTTTTCTCCTCCATTTCCTTCACACCTGATTTCTTTCCATATCTCTGCATGGTGGCTGCTTTAAGTGGTAGATGCCCTCTAAGGGTCAGTGGCACAGCCTCCCCAGTTACTTGAGGTGGGTACTCTTACTGCAATCCTTTATGGGTTGTACAGTATTTTTTAATTTAAACCCAGCTTGTTGTTGTTAGCCCTAGGAGGTTTTGACCTCCAGGCCAATTGGCTGTGAAGGGAGACTGTGTTCAGGTTGGATGGGCGGGTCTCTGAGCTGCGCAGGCAGCCTCAGTGTCAGCTACATCCTATGCGGAGCTCGCACGCGCGGGTCTCTGTTGGATGGGGATGGCTGCAGGCACCTCCAAGAGAAAGCCGTTAGTCTCTTCCCCTTGCCAGACAACTCTGCCTCTCCCCAAATGAGTCTGCACACCCAAAGTCTAGCCCAGGGTTGTAAAATAGGTGGTTTCCAGGACCAGGAGACAAGTTTCCAGGGGGCAAGTCGCGCCTTTGTGCGACACTTGCGCGCAAACTTCTTTTCCCAGCTACTCAGTTTCTCCGAAGACTAGAAGACCTCTGCCACGCCCGGCTTCCAGGGTGCAACCCCCGGACCTTGGACCTTGCCTGGCACTGGGGAATCTGTGCAGTGGGACGTCTCCATGTACCCCGGATCTCGGACCTCACCTGGCACTGGGGAATCCATGTAGTGGGACATCTCCGCCCTCCCCGTTCGCGAAATCTAGCCGGGGTTGCTGCTCCAGCCCTACAGCCCGCGCGCGCGACCAGGACGGCTCCTAACCTGTTTCCGTCTTCAAGGCTGCGCTCCCGCCGCTCTTCTGAGTCTCAGTGTCCCACCTTTACTTTTATTTGTGGAGTTTTCACTCATCCAGCTTTCTGGTGATTCTGGGTGATGTTTGTTTTGTTGTTATGTTGTAGTTTTTGAATCCTTGCGCGGGCAGAACAATATGTGTTTACCTATGCCGCCATCTTGGTTCTCCTCCCTCTATGATCACTTTTGAGGACATATTTTGTAAAGGGTGTGACATTGAGGTTGAGGTGTTTGTTTTGCCAATGAATTTCCAATTGTTTCAGCACCATTTGTTAAAAAGATGATCCTTTCTCCATCAAATTGCTTTTACATCTTGTTCAAAATTTAGGCAGCTGTATTTGTGTGGGTTTATTCTATTGATGTGTTTTCTATCCCTCTAACAATACCATATGGTCTTGATTATTGTAGCTCTCTAGTAATTTTTACAAATGGATAGTGTGAGTCCTCAATTTTATTTTTATTTTTTTCAAAATTGCTTTAGCTATTCTAGTTTCTTTTGGCTTTCTATATAAGTTTTAGAATAAACTTACTTATACGAGAAATTCCTCCTGGAATTTTTATAGAAACTGCAATAATACTTATCTGAAGTTAGCTAGACTGTGAAGTTTGAGAGCAAAATCCTCTAGACTGCCAAGTCTGCTCAAGATTTCTAAAGCCAACTGTAAGTTTGGGGGTTTCCTAAAACCACCCACGGGTTCAATAGTCAGCTAGGAAGATTCCCAGAACTCATTAAAAACTGTTATATTTATCACAAGGAATGGACACAAGCTAGAACCAGCCAAAGGAAGAAACAAAGTCTGGTCTGGGTCATTCCTCTCCCTATGAAGTCATTGATGGGGTTATGTCTTCTGAACCATGACATCTCACAACACACAAAAACAATAGCCAACCATGGAATTCATTCAAGCTTTGTGTCCAGAGATTTTATTGAAGTTTAATTATGAAGAAATTACTTATTTATTCATTGACCAAGGGCTTAAACTCAATCTCCAGTACCCACACTCTACTCCCTGGATATTGAGCTCCTAGGAATTCAACTATGAAAAGGCTTATTACCATAGACTATTATGCTTTGTCTGAGGGGCTCACCATGAACAGCAAAGATAGTTGGGAAGTGTCAAAGATTTATAAGTGAGCTAAGGACAATGGCCAAACCCTTCTTAGGGTAAAGCCAAATTTCTTATTACATATATTATAGATGAATTTGAAGATAATTTACATTTTTACCACATTGGCTCTTCCAATCCATGAACATGGTATGTCACTCCATTTATTTCAGTCTACTTTGAATGTTTTTTAGGTTTTATTTTTATTTTTAAATTACAAGTGACATATTATTTTATATTAGCCTCAGGGGTTCAGCATAGTGATAAGGCATTAATGAGATTTATAAAGTGATCACCCAGATAAGTCTAGTGCCCATCTGACACCATACATAGTTATTACAATATTATTGACTATATTCCCTGTGCTGTACTTTACATACCTGTGACTGTTTTTATAACTGGAAAATTATACATATTAATCTCTTCCCATTTTTTACCAACTCCTCTGAACTACATCTAACAACCTTTGAATTTTTTCTGTATCTATGGATTTGTTTCTGTTTTTTTATTCATTTATTTTGTTTAGATTCCACATACAAGTAAAATAACATAGTATGTGTTTTTCTCTGTCTGATATTTCACTTAGCACAATATCTTCTAAGTCCAACCATGCTGTCACATTTGGCAAGATTTCATTCTTTTTATGTTTGAGTAATATTCCAATGTATATATGTACCACATCTTATTTATCCATTCATCTATCAATGGACCTGGATTGTCTTCATATCTTGGCTATTGTGAATAAGGCTGCAATAAACATAGGGATGCATGTGTCTCTTTGAATTAGTGTTTTGAATTCCTTCAGATAAATAACAAGAAGTAGAATTGCTGGGTCAGGTGGTAGTTCTATTTTTAATTTGTTTAAGAATCTCCATTATGTTTTACATAGTGGCTGCACCAATTTATAATCCCACAAACAGTATGAGAGGGTCTCTTTTGTCCATATCCTTGCCAACACTTGTTTGTTGATTTATTGATGATAGATGTTCTGACTGCTGTAAAGTGATATATAGCTACTATGTAAAACAGTATGAAGAATCCTCAAAAAATTAAATAGACTAATACCACATGACTCAATAATTCCACTTGTGGGTATCTATCAAAGGAAAAAAAAAATACTAACATATGTACTATGCTCATTGCAGCATTTCTGACCATAGCCAAGATTTGGAAGCAACGTAGTTGTTCATTGATAGATGGATGGCTATAGATGTAGTATGTACAAACAATGGAATATTACTTTTAATATTTGGGACAACATGGATGGACCTAGAGGGTATTATGCTAAGTGAGAGAATTATAAATACAATATTTCACTTATATGGAAACTAAGAAACCAAATAAGCTAACAAACAAAAAACTGAAACAAATTCAGAGATAGAATATTTTGATGGTTACCAGATTAAAGGGGAGGTAGAGGTGAAGGGGAAGTGATTAATATGTACAAATTCCAGTTACAGAAATAGTCACTGGCATGTAAAGTACAGCACAGGGAATATAGTCAATAATATTCTAATAACTATGCATGCTGTCAGATGGGCACTAGACTTATCAGGGTGATCACTTTGTAAGTTATATAAATGTTCAAATCATTATGTTGTACACCTGAAAGTAATTTAATGCTTATGTCAATAACAATTGAAAAATAAAATGTGTGTTACTCAGTTTCCAAATACTAGTATTTGGAGTTTTCCAGATATTTTTCTGTAATTAATTTCTAATTTCATTTCACTGCAATCAAAGACTACACTCTGTATAACTTGCATCTTTAAAAATTTATCTAGACTTCTGGCCTAGAATATGGTCTATCCTGAAAAGAATGTGTATTTTGTGGCTGCAGAGGTTTAGAACATACCATCCCAAAATGATGCTGCTTTGGTATATGGATTATTTTGAATTAAAAGGCACTTGAAGAGCAACAGACGATAAGGGCTCTCTGACCTAAAAATAGATCATAAACTTTCCCAGGAGAAATGTGCCCTCCCTGTACCAGGACAAGAAGAACATTCTTATTACTAGAGACTGGGAGTCAATGGCCAAATTCATCTGTACAAACTTATTAAAATTATCCTTATCTTCTATTAGTTTCTCCTATATATCTCCTGCTTACTGTCCCTCAACTCAATGCCCATAGCCATTGTCACATTCCCAGAATTTATTGCTATTTGTGTAAAAAGGTACATAAGCTTTGGGGCCTAAAAGCTTCTTTGGGTCTTCATTTTTCTTTTGAAAATTCCTATCTACCTAAAAAATATGAAATGAATCTCTATGCTTTTTTTTCTTTTTAATCTTTCTTATATGTCAGTTTAATTCTTAGGCCAGCCACAGAACCTAAGAGGATAGAAGTTTTTCTTTCCCTACATTGTTGTTAGATTGATATAAATATCAATTAAGTCAAGTTGATTGATAGCATTGTTTAATTTCTTCTACATCCTTATTGATTTTCTGTCTACTTTTTTTTTTACCAGTTATTTAGAGGGTTGTTGAAATGATCAAGTATAATTGTGGTTATAGCCATTTCTGCCCACATTGCTTTTTGCTTCATATATTTCAAAGCTCACTTTTTAGATGCACAAATGTTTACGACTGTTATGTCCTCCTAATTTATTGAGCTCTTAATCACTGTGAAATGTCCTTTTTATTTCTGGTGATTTTCTTTGCTTGGAAGTCTACTTTGTTTGCCATAAATATAGTTACTCCAGAGTTTTTAAAATTGGAGTTAACATTGTATTTTTTTAATTCTTTTTAAATTTTGAGCTATTTGTGTCTTTATATTTAAACTAGGGGCCTGATGCACAAAATTCATGCAAGAGGAGGCCTTCCTTCCCCGGCTGCCAACACTGGCCTCCCTCTGGCCCCAGGGACCAGGCTTCCCTCTGGCTGCTGGCAGGCACCTGGGACCTGGGCTTCCTCAGAGCCCCGGCTTCGTCTGGAAGGCCGACTGGTCTAATTAGCATACTACGTTTTTATTATTATAGATTGGGTTTCCTAAAGACAGCACATAGTTAGGTCTTATTTTTTGGTCCAATCTTATCATCTCTGCCTTTGAACTAAAAAGGTATCTATATATGTCTTTTATTTTTAAATTTTTAAAATTCTTTTTATTGATTTTTAGAGACAGAAGAAGGAAGAGGGGGGGGGGAAACACACACACACACATTATTGTGAAAAAACATCAATCGCCTGACTCCTGCACTCCTCCTAACAGAGATTGAGCTAGCAACCCAGGTATGTGCCCTGACATGGAATCAAACCAGCAACCTTTTGGTGCATAGGACAACACCCAACCAATGGAGCCACACCAGCCAGGGCTATATATGCCTTTTAATTAAATGAGTATTTATACTATGTATATTCATTGTAATTAATAATATGATAGAGCTTAATTCTACTATTTACCTCTTGTTTACTCTTTATCCCATACTACAGGGTCCAGTGCACAAAAATCTGTGCATCGGTAGGGTTTCTAGACCTGGCTAGCGATCAGGGCTGATCAGGGCCTTCCTGCTGCTGGCTGGGGCCTTTCCTGTGGCTGCAGACCAGGGCCTTTCTTCATTCTGCACCACCCCCTGGTGGTCAGTGCATGTCATAGCGAGTAATCTAAATCCTGGTCTCCTGGTCAAACTCGAGGGGACACTTTGCATATTAGCCTTTTACACATATAGACTAGAGGTCTGGTGCATGGATTTGTGCACTGGTGGGTCCCTCGGCCTGGCCTACTGGGATCAGGCTAAAACCAGCTCTCTGACACCCCCCAAAGGGTCTCAGATTGGGAGAGGGCAGTTCTTGGGTGTCACCCCCCCAAATTGGGCTCCCTCCTCTCTGGTTCCAGATGGGTCACCCAAGAATTGCAACTGCCAAGTTACTGTAGCTCGGAAGGTCCTGTGTTGAGCATCTGTCCCCTGGTGATCAGTGCATGTCATAGCTACTGGTCGGATGGTCAAAAGGTCAGCAGGTTGGCTGGTCGCTTAGGCTTTTATATATATAACTAGAAGCCCGGTGCATGAAATTCATGCATGGGGGGTTGTGTCCCTCAGCCCAGCCTGCACCCTCTCCAATCTTGGACCCCTAAAGGGATGTCTGACTGTAGTGGGGTCAGGCCTAAACAGGCAGTCAGACATCTCTTTCATAATCCAGGACTGCTGGCTCCTAACCACTTTGCTGCCTGCCTCCCTGATTTCCCCTTACTGCTTCTGCCTGCCAGCCTGGTCACCCCTAACTGCCCTTCCATGCCAGTCTGGTGGCCCCTAACTGCCCTCCCCTGCAGGCCTGGTCACCCCTAACTACCTTCCTTTGCTGATCTGATCACCTACAACTATCCCGCCCTGCTGGTCATCTTGTGGTGGCCATCTTGTGTCCACATGGGAACAGCTAACTTTGACAACAAGGGGGTGGCCATCTTGTGTGTTGGAGTGATGGTCAATTTGCATATTACTCTTTTATTAGATTATTAGACAGGATGCTCTTGTGGTTTTCCTCACCACTGTGATAAAATGCTTCTTAGTATTATGCTATTATGGCTGGTAGGAACAAAAGCTATTGCTGGCCCTGTCTGAACTCTGAGGATTATTCTTGCTAATGTTTTCAAAGGCTTCTTTCCCAGTGCCAGGTAGTTCTTCACATGAACACTTGCTCAGAACTCAGCTGAAGATTGAGAGCCTTCTGCCAATCTCTCCCCCCCCCTCTCTCTCTCTTCCTCTCTCTCTCTTCCTCTCTCTCTCTTCCTCTCTCTCTCTTCCTCTCTCTCTCTTCCTCTCTCTCTCTTCCTCTCTCTCTCTTCCTCTCTCTCTCTTCCTCTCTCTCTTCCTCTCTCCTCTCTCTCTCTTCCTCTCTCTTTCTCTCTTCCTCTCTCTTTCTCTCTCTCTCTCTCTCTTCTCTCTCTCTCTCTCTCTTCTCTCTCTCTCTCTTCCTCCAGCTCTCTTCTTTCCACTACTCTTTCTTGAAAACTCTATACTTTTTGGTTTCCCTGGACTCCTAGCCCTGTATCCTCGGGACAGGGAGACCATTGGCTTTGTCTAGGTTTCTCCTCCATGTATCCTCAAGCCTGAAAACTCTCCTGAGGATGTAAGGTGGGACAAGCATAAGCTCATCCCATTGTTTCATCTTTCAGGGATCACCATTCTTCATTGACCAGTGTCCCTGTCATGAGAGTCATTATTTTATATATTTTGTCTGATACATTGCCCAATATTTAGTTGTTTCAGGCTAGTGGATAAATCCAATCCTGTTATTCCTTCCTAACCAGTAGCGAAGGTCTGGAAGTCAGACGCATACAAATTACAACTTGATTTTATGCCATACACCAAAATAAGCTACAGATAAAATGCAAAACGTTAAAACACAAAAATGTTAAAAGAAAATATAGGTGAATGTACTCATGATCTCTACATGAGCAAAAATTTTCCAAGTCTAAAATAATGAAAGTAGAAGTAAAAAGTGAAAAGACTTATTTTTCTGTTTGTTTTTAATAAAACTTTTATTTTGGAATAATTTCAGATTTGCAGAAAGGCTGCTAAGATAGTATAGAGAATTCCCATATACTCCTGACCCATTTTCCCTAATACTATCATCTTACATTATCATGGTACTTTTGTCAAAACTGAGAAACTGACATCGGCATATTTCTATTAACTAATTTCACTAACTTTACTTTTTCTACTAATGTTACTTTTCTGTTCAAAATCTGATGTATTCAACCCAAGACACATTGCTTTTAGAAGACATATTTTTTGCTATGTGAAAATCATTCAGCTACTTATTTTAAAATCCAAAACAAAATTGGAAACTTAGAAAATGACAAAAAGATTTTCCAAGGAATCAAAGAATTAAGCTTTTAAATCATTACTTTAAAAAAAATCTACATGTAAAATACTAACCCATCAATTTTTTTTAAATAGGCAAAAGACATGAGTAGATAATTCAAAAAAGAAGAAATACTATTTATTGGCCAATGAAGATAAAGAACTTTAAAACTTACTAGAAATCAAATATATAACCAATCACACTGCAATGATTTAAGGAATAGTCTTCCTCAGATGCCATAGGTCACTATACACTGATTGTGAGAGTATGATGTTGCCAACTGTTGTGGAAATCCCCCAAAATACAGCCTTCCAGACTCATTAAATCCATATCTAGGAATTAATCAGAAATGTGGGCAAAACTTGCTGGGGACACTGCCACCAACTCCTCCATGTGGCACGCCAACACCTCTGTCTGCTTCAACAGTGCTGGGATACCTGCAGGGCCTCTGCAGGGCCCACTCCCTCTGGTCAGCCTGCTTCCCTGGATGCTGCATGACCGCAACCTCACACTGGGAGGGAAAGCAAGATGGGAAGGAGAAGGGAAGGAAAGAGAATATGAGAAGGAAAGAGAAAGGGGGATTTGAAGACTAGAATTTACTTTAATGAAGAAACATGAGAAATGACCTACATATTCAGCAATAGGCAGATATTAGATTATATCTATCATGATGTGTATAAATATATATATACTATTCAGTCATTAAAATATTTTTAAAGAATATTTGATTGCATAAAATAAGTTCATAAAAATGTAAGTGGAAGACATAAGTTAAACATTGTAATTCCAATTTGTTGAGAGTCAAAAATTCATGTTTTTAAAGCATAGAACTCTAACTAGGGTAATATCTGGGGCATTGAGCTATAAATAATGATAGTTATTCTTTTCTTTGTGTTTTTTTTTCTTATTACCTAAATATCCTCCAATAAATATGATTTTAAAAAAGCACTGAAATTTTCATTTTAAAAATGTCTAATTTCTGTATAACTTGTATGTGGCTTATGGGACTGAAAATATATTTTTCTTGTTCCAACATCTTGTTTTTTATCTGAGTGTTGTTTTCTGTAGGGAGCCTTCCTGCTGTGCAAATGATGAAGTACATAGTTGTTCTTTTGAATTAAAAGGAGATATTTTCAAAAGTTCTGAAGAGATCAACCAGAAGAATTGAATTAACTCTCCAAAGGAAAAAAAGACTTAATGGACCACCTGTGTGGAATGGTTTTCCTTTCTCTCTTCTTTCCCTCTCTCCATCTCTTCTATGTTCTAGACTTGGAACACAGAAGTGCTGGAGAGAGGGAGAGGCTTAGCAAACTCACCTGTGTGGTGGGAAACAGAATTCACAGTGTCACGGAGACCTAGGGGATGGCAGGGAGAAATTTCTGAGCCATGATAAAGAGTGAGTGTGAGCAAGTCTTCAGAAAGCCACCCCCAGGACATCGCTATCCTGGGAATGGGGCTGGCTGAACTAGATCTTTATGACATCCTGGAAAAGAGATATTGCTCTACAGCACTTAAAGACACATTTTTTATAAGTCTTATAGACACACTGGTATAAAGATTATTTAGGGAGTGACTGCGAAATTTACCCCCCAAATTTGGGGAAATCTCCATGTATATAATTTAGCAGCCCTTGGTTCTCTATGTCACTGTTAAAGTAGCCTATGGATCCTCATTATTAGAGTCTTCTAGGGTGCTGGTTCAAAATGCTGGCTCCAGAACCCCGCCCCAGATCTACAACACAAATCTCTGGGCAGTGGAGCCTGAAATCTAGCTTAATACTCACCAGCAAGTCTGATACATGTTTGATTCTGAGAATCATGTCTCCATGTTCTGCCATTAGTCATCAGTGGAGGAAAGTGGACAACACTGTCAGATGTGTAGAGAACTCCATTTTTAATACACCATTCAATATATATTTATACTTCCTACTATGTGTCAGCCAATAAGTCAAGTTCCATAGATCACAGTCAAATGGTGAAGGGCATATCCGTTCATAATGAGGATCAATTCATTTTCCTTGGGAAGGTTGCATCAGTGAAGATGTATTCAGCTGCAAGTCATCTAATGGCCAGCCAAATCAGCTTTAAATTACAGATATGTAAACATCTCTTAAATAAAAACGCATAGAGGGAAGTAATTCTGGGATTTGGTGAGCAGCCAACAGCATCATCAAGGCTCTGCCCACTTAGCAGGCTACCAGAGTGGAGCAAATGTCACTTTCTTTGTCTTAGATATAGTATTTCTTTTAATGAAATCTGAGATCACATTAGCTTTTTTGGGGGGGTGGGGTGGCGGGGGGAGGCAGTCATATCAATTCTGACTCAGATGATGCCAACTAATACTCTCAGTTTTATTTTTATATGTGCTGCTTCTAATCCACTTCACTCTAACATGCACTTTGTGCAGATTTGGTTTAATTTTGCTGTGATATTTTATAATATTTCCCAGAATGATCCCCTGCAGTGTATCGTTATGGAAAAGGACTCATCCTCTTGTAAAGCTGCACAGAAAGTAACTACAGAGCAGTGCTTAAGGCAATCAATCCCCGCCAACCACACAAAGGAGCCAGGAGCAATGCCCGCTGCTCACACAGGCACGGGGATCATGCCTGTACCACCAGTCAGATGGGAAAACATCGTAATTCAGAGGGCACTGTGTAGGGTGGTCAGGAAGGTCTTGCCTCGATAGTGGTAAATCATTACCCCAGAATGAACACTGCTCTGGTACTACCTAAGGAACCTTAAAAGCAAGACTCTAAGGAGCAAACTATTTTTAAGTTACTTAAGTGCATTCTGGAACAAAAGTAAAGAATATAAGAAGCCCTGGCTGGTGTGGCTCAGTTGATTGGAGCATCGTCCCATACATGGAAAGGTGATGGGCCCAATTCCCAGTCAGAGCACATATCCAGGTTGTGGGTTCAATCCCCAGTCTGGCCAGAGTGAGTATGGCAAGCAACCAATTGATGTTTCTCTCTCATATCATTCTCTCTCTCTCTCTCTCTCTCTCTCTCTCTCTCTCTCTCTCTCTCTCTCTCTCTCTCTCTCCTTTCCTCTGTCTAAAATGAGTAAAAGTTATATCCTCAGGTGAGAATTAAAGGAAAAAGAATATAAGAATGCAACAATATCCAGCACACAATAAAGTAAAATTTACAATGTCTTACATCCAAAGATTACAAAGCTTCAAGACAGGACCCAACAGGAAGAGGAAAGGCAATCAATTGAAAATGACCTAGAACTGCCAAAGGCATTAGAATTATTGGACAGGACCGTTAAGACGGCCATTATAATTGTGTTCTTTAAGTTAAAAAAGCAGAGACATGGGAGATGTTTAAAACAAAGACTCTACAGATGAAAACTACATTTAATAAGATGGATAGGATTAATGGCTGATTAGACCTAGCAGAAGAAAAGAACACTCAAATATTTAGCAAGAGAAATTATCCAAAGTGAAACGGGGAGAAAAATAACTCTTAAAATTCAAAAGAGCTGCAGTCAGCTGTGACAACTTTGAGTGACTAATATACATGTAAGTCTAGACCCCCAAAAGGGGGGAGGGATGGGAAAAATATTTGAAGAAATAATAGCTGAAAATGTTTAAACTGTGATGAAAACTATAAACAAGAAACATGAAGAACACTACACCCAAGCATATCATTAACAAATTGCTCAAAAGCAGGAATACAAAACCTTAAAAGCAGCAGCCAGAGGAGAAAAAGGACATGTCACATACATAAGATCAGAGATAACAATGACAGTATATTCCTTGTCAGAAACAAACAATAGAAAAGCAACATCTTCAAAGTGATGAAAGGGGGGGGAAAGGCTGAAAACATAGAGTTCTATACTCAGTGAAAGTATCTTTCAAACAATGAAGGTGAAAGGAAGAGGTGTTCACACAAAGAAAAGCTAAAGAATTAATTATCAGCAGAGACCCATTACAAAAATGTTGCTGAAGGATTTCCCTCGGGCAGACAGAAGATGATACCAAATGAAAGTATGGATCTACACAACAGATTAAAGAACACCAGAAATGTAAGTGCTGGTTGCTGTGTATATCTCTTTAAAAGATAACTGAGAAGGCATACAAAAATGGAAACAATGCATTGTAGAGTTGACAGCATTTGTAAAAGCAAAGCACAAGGCTGCAATAGCATAAAAGTTATGGAGGAGAAATGGAAGTATACTCTTGAAAGGTTTTTATCTTCTATGTGAAGTTGTATAATATCACTGGATGTATTCAATAAACCCTGAAACAACCACTAAAATGTTTGAAAACATAAGAGTTAATGAGCCAACAAATGAGATAAAATGAGATCATAAAAAATAAAAATACTCATTCAACCAAAAGAAGACAGAAAACGAGGGGGAAAGGACCAAGAATAGATGAGACGAATAGACAACAAATAGCAAGTTGATAGATTTAAACCTAACCAAATTAATAATCACATTTAGTCTAAATGCTCTAAACATCCTTCATAAATCATCAAATCGGTTAAAAAAAAAAACAAGACCTAATTATATGCTGCCCTTAAATTGCACTTAAATAGAAACAAGTAAACAAATGCTATAGATACTAGATAGGTTAATGTTGCCTTTACATTGGGAAGATTTCATAGGAAAGACTTAAACACACATACACACATTAAAAAGCTTCAACATCAAATGTTCAATTTGCTGAATCCCTCATTTCCAAACCATTTCAGAAAATTGAGACATTATTAACCCTCATCATGCCGCCTTCCATTAGAAAGTTATCCTGGCTGATAACGCGTGAGCTGGCAGAGCTAACAGGAGTTGCAACCTTAACCCAGGTAGAGGTAGGGTAGAGGTAGGCTGGGCGCTCCTTGCTAAGCTGCAATGGGGCCGAAAGAACCGGCTCTCTGACACCCAGCCCAGCCCGTTCCACATGGAAGAGACAGACACATTCACTCAGACTCATAAATGGAAGCACACAGCCCATCTCAGGCCGGTCCAAGTTCCATGATTACTGTCCCTTCTGAATGACCCTTCCTGTAGACAGCTCCACTCAGGAGAACAGACAAGAGGAAGTTGATGGAAATTGATCATAAACAGGAACACAATGCTCTTCGTATTCCTTCAGAAAAAAATCGATGCCTTTCAATTAACTTCCGGAAACATCCTCAACAAAATAGGAAAAGCTCTCTCTGAAGATGGCTCTTGGTTTTTGTGGTATAAGGAGAAGCAGAGACCGAATTCTCCATCAGTGTTCTCACATTTTGTTCTGGGGCAATGATGAGATGATCAGTCTCAGAGGGCTGCTGGAAATCAAATTTGAAAAACATTAACTAATTCTAGGGCACCTTATTCCACCTAATTTCCATTTGAGCCTGAAAGGAAGCGAACATCTTGACAGCCCAGGGGAGTGAAACCAGCAGGCGCAGGTGCCGGAAGAAACAGGGCCCTCTGAGGGGAGGGGACAGTGGGCACCGTTCCCACACAATCTGCAAAGACCTGTGGCCGCCAGGGCAGCCAGCGGGCTCACCGGGGAGGGGGGTGGGGGGAGGCTGGAATGGATGTTGCAGCAGAACCTCTGTGTCCCAGCTCTCTGGGGGCAACCTTGGGGGCCCTGTAGCTCACACATCACAGGGCCCTGCCCCCAGCCCTCCTCTATGTCTGTCCAATGCAAATCTGGCCTCAGGGAGTCTGCCTTGGTTTCTCTCTGAGCACTCCAGCAGGTCCTACGGGAAGTTCAACCCTGCCTGCTCCAATGCCCCCCCCCACACACACACACACACACCCCTCCTGCCACCCACCTTCCTCTGGGTTCTTTTTCCAACCCTCCCTTCCTGCTCCAGCTGCTGGTGAGAGCCTGGCTGACATGAATGACCCGAGACCACACTATGGAGGCCTCTGCACCCTGTCCTGGGCTGTGTCCACTCTGCCTCACCAGGCCTCCCAGATGTGAGCCCCGCTTCCCTGTGCCCTCACAGACTCCTGGCAGTACCTCACCTGCCCACCTCTGGGCCTGCCTTGGGTCTGGTTCTGGCTTCCCTCCTGTGGTGCCTGGTTTACACATTATTCTGGCTTGGTGTCTTGAGGACATTTCCAGACGAGATTAGCTTTTGAACTGGCAGCCTCAGTAGATGAGCCTCCCAATGTGGTGGGCAGCATGCAATTCATTGAGGGCCTGAACAGAACACCAGTTGGAGGAAGGAAAAATTCACCTCCTCTTGTTCCTGCCTCAATGCTTGAGCTGGGACACCTCATCTCATGTTCCCCTGCCCTTGGACTGGAATTGACCTCATTGGCTCCCCTGGCTGCTAGGCCTTCAGACTGGATTACACCACTGGCTCTCCTGGGCCTGCGCTTGCAGATGCTACAGCATCAAACTTCTCAGCCCCCATAACTGCATGCGCCAGTTCCTCTCAATCAATAATCTCCTTCGGTTCTCTTCCTCTTGAGAACCCTGCTGGCCGGTGTAGCAGTTTGTGTTGCTGAGCCCTTCCTGTCTCCTCAGAGCCCAGCTCTCAGAACAAGATGCACACACACGGCCTAGGCATGATGCTCCCATCTGCCCCGGTTTTTCTGAGTCAGGTGAGAGCATGGGAAGTTTATCAGGACATTCATTTCCAAAGCTCAGTGTTGATTCTTCTCTTTTAAATAACCCAGGTTTATTTCTTCAGCAAAACAAATCAAAACCAAGACTTCTATGCACTTGCCAGACCCTATCAGATAAGCTGTTTGCACTGGTTTAGATTCAACAACTTCAAAAATAGTCATGGCTCATTAGAGCACCCAGGGATGGTGGTTGCAAGATGTGGGTGATCCCAGTGACACTCAGCAAGGCCCTCTGTCAATACTGCCAGAGAGCTACTGTGGAGGGCAGCTCCTCTGACCTCCGAAAACTCACCGTATCTTCATGGCTTTATTCTCTGTGGTAAAGATGAAGGTAGAAGACAGAGAACCAAGATGGCAGCATAGGTAAATGTCTGTACTCGCCGCCTCCCACAACCACATCAAAATCACAACGAAGATACAGAACCACCATCATCCAGAACCATGCGAAAGCTGGCTGAATGGAAGTCTTACAACTAGAGAAGTAAAGAAAAAAGCACACGAGACTGGTAGGAGGGATGGAGGCGCTGACCTGCTGGACCTGCACCCACGTGTGCTGCTCTTTTCATTGGGAGGGAGATGTCTCTGCAGAGGCCCCCAGGGAGGAGCAAGGGGCTTCAGCCCCACTAGACCCCCGGCCCAGGCTCCCAGAGCTGGGAAGAGAAGTCCCCATAACTAGGGCCTGTAAAAACCAGCGTGGATTGTGGCTGAGGAACACGGAGGCTGCCGGAGACCCAGGTGTCCCTCGTAAAGGGCCGAGCCTGAACTTACCTGGACTCGCTTCCTCTGAACTCCAGAGTCAGGGCGAGGCTCCTGGGGACACAGACACATAGGAGGAGGAACTGGATTGTCTGACATCAGGGCAGGAACTCGAGTGGCTTTCTCCCAGACAGAGGTGCTTGCAGGGATCTGTTCCTGTGGGAGGTCCTCCTCGGGCGCAGGGCTGACTGGAGGCCATTTGTTTGCTCTGCTCTGGTGATAACCCGAGACCCCGCCTCATCCAGTTTATAACCCCACCCATACTGTGTGCGGAAGCTTTTGCACGTGAATGGCTAAAATCTCTCTCACAAGCTGCAGCTGGGTCAAGAAGCCCCAAACCTATCAATAAAAGGTTCAAGACACAGCACTAGCACCAGCCTGCCTTGCTTCATAGCCGAGCCTCACCTGGGCACTCCCAAAACCCATATAAAGAAGAGGAACCTGAGGATCTCTCTGTAGCTCCTTGGCTGACTTTGCACCTCCCTGGAAACCTAAGAGCCAGTGTACCCAATGGTCAGCGTCAGACCATACCAGATTACAACTCTGCACATCCATCAGCGACACACTCAAAGGACAGACTCAGTGAGTACCAAAGCCCCACTGAAGCAAGTCCTGCCCCATAAAAGTGTCTGTTTCCTGCACAGTAGCTCTCCCATTGTAGTTGCAGCTGGTCCTCACAGCCAGTTTGCTTGGAGGTCAATTCCTTCAAATGATGTCAACAGCAATCAGGGCTCAACTACAAGACTGTACTCACAAGCCACACAAAGGTGCACCTAGAGTGCCCAGCTCAGGTGACTGGGGAGTCTGAGTCACTGGGCTCTAAAGGTCACCTAGCACACAAGGCCACTCTACCAACTCAAGGAGACATAGCAGCTCTCCCCAACATATAGAAACAAACACAGGGCAGCAGCCAAAATGCTGAGACAAAGAAACATGCCACATGGAAGAAATGGAAGAAAGCAAACTACTGGATACAGAGTTCAAAACCAGTTATAAGATAACTCAAGAATCTTCATGAGACCTTCAAGAGACTTAGTGAGACTTTCAAGGATCTTAGTGACAATAAAAAAAAAAAAGGAAAGGCCTAATCAGAAATTAAGCATACAGTGACTGAAATAAAGAATAATATACTGGGATTCAACAATGGAGGTGGAAGTAAAAATTGCTTCCCCCATCCCTTTCGAGGCTATTACCACTCCAGCCCCAGAACATGTGTTGCTATGGTGATGGGAGGAAAGGATGCTAACCTGGGAGACCATGACATGTTGCAATGGGAATGGGGCTGTGGAGGTTTAATGAGTCTTATTTGCAAGCTAGCAGGTGTCCCATAATCCAATGGGTTGGTAAGAAAACCTCTTTGGAGTTTTCAAAACCATAAATCTCTGTCTTCTTTGTGTGACCCCAAGCTGTGTCAATCAGCTTTTGCCATTTTGAGCTGCAGCAACAAACAACTCTAAAACTGCAGGAGCCAAAGATAAATTTTAAAAATAAAAATAAATAAAACCACAGGGGCTTATAACCACAAATGTTTATTTCTTGCTGACGTTACAAGTCGACTTGGCAGTGGCACTGGTCCAAGTGCTTTCATCATCCTCAGCAGACAAACTGAAGGGGAAGCTTTTTCATTTTTATTTTTTATTACAGTTGACATTCCATACTGTATTAGGTTTCAGATATGCATCACAGTGGTTAGACATTTATATAACTTACAAACTGAACCCCGTGAAAATTCTAGAACCCACCTGACACCATACATAGTTATTACAATATTATTTACTATATTCCCTAGGCTGTACTTTACATTTCTATGACTATTTTGAAATTGCCAATTTGTACGTCTTAATCTCTTCAACTTGTGTATCCAGTCCCCCAATCTCCCCTCTCAATATGGCAACCATATATTTTTAAAATATTTATATTTTAATATTTTTATTGATTTCAGAGAGGAAGGGAGAGAGCACGCTATGATGAAAGGGAATCATTTATTGTCTGCCTCCTTCATGCCCCACATTGGGAACTGAGCCCACAACCTGGGGCTGTGCCCTGACTGGGGGTCGAACTGTGACCTCCTGGTTTATGACACTCAGCCACTGACCACACTGGCCAGGCTGGCAGCCATCAATTTGTTCTCTGTATTAATGAGTCTTTCTACCTTGCTCTTTTGTTTGCATTAGATACCACAGATAAGTGCAATCATGTAATATTTGTCATTTTCTGACTTATTTTACTTAGCATAATATCTACTATGTCCACCCATGATGTCACAAATGGTAAATTTTCATCCTTCCTTATGGTGGAGTAATATTCCATTGTATGTATGTACCACATTTTCTTGGTCCATTTGTCTATCAAGAGACAAATTGCTTCCACATCTTAACTATGGTAAATAATGCTGCAATGAACATAAGGATGCACATATCTTTTCAAATTAGTGTTTTGGATCTCTTCAGATAAATATCCAGGAGTGGAATTGCTGGGTCATATAGACAGTTCTATTTTTAATTTTTTGAGGAATCCCCATACTGTTTTCCACAGTTGGCTGTAGCAATTTGCAATCCCACAACAATGCACAAGAGTACCCTTTTCTCCACATTCTCTCCAACACTTATTGTTTCTTGATTTAATGATGATAGCCATTCTGACAGGTGTGAAGGAATAAAGTCCATTTATCTGTTCACTAGTGACACTTATTATCTTTTCATATGTCTAGTGCAGTGATGGGCAAACTTTTGAGCTTCGTGTGTCAAAATTCACCAAAAAAAAACAAACAAAAAAAAACGAGCATAACTCTGGTGGTGTGTCACTTCGAGAAAAAAACAACAACATAATTTTGCGATATTTAACAAAAATGTATAATTGCAATATATAACTGTATTTAATAAACCAAAAACTAATTATTTAACTTACTTGCTTAGTGACTTCTTTGTTCATCTTTCAGTCGGTTTCTTTTCTTGGTTTTGATATTATTTAACTTGTGTGGTGTGCAGTGAACTAAGATAAGTGAGGGGGAGGGGGAATTCTTTAACTAACCTGCCTATTAGGGACTTTTTTGTTGCTGAAGTTCATTGGCTAAACCTTCAATTGAAGGTTGGTATTTTGTACACTTCAAGCCCAAGCAAGCACTATTAACTTTATCTTCAACCTGTTTCTTTTGTTGGTTTTGATATTATTTAATGCTGAAAATAAGGTCTCACAAAAATACATAGAGGAAAAAATTGTGAGTAAAGCCATTGCTATATTTTTCAGGGTGCTAAAAGTGTCTGGTAATTGGTTCCAGGCACTCCAAATTTCCTGTTCGTGGTGGCACTCCTCTTGATTCTCCAAGCGGCACCTTTCCAGATTCTCAAGCTTTGACCTCAAGTCGACAAACACCTGAGCCCAGGTGCTGTCTTAAAATTCTGCAAATTGCATCTCAAAATCATCAATTTGCATCCATTGGAAACCATTTAATTCCAAACTACTGTAAACTACTATATCAGGATACTTAATTATTTTTATGGTCTGTTCTAGGCTTCTAAATTGATTAAATCTATCACTGAACTGGTCAAGTAACAATCTAAAACATTCTGGTACTTTATATAAAGGGATCCATTTCATTTTGTAGAGCTGCACTGGCCTTCTCAAAATACTTTGTTACTCCAGGAAAATACTTATAAGTTTTAGTTTCTACATCTTGCTTGAAAATTTTAAGTTTACTTTCAAAAACTTTTATGAATCCAAACATAACGTCAATACCTTTGCCAAAACTTTGTAACTTTAAGTTCAGTTCATTAATATGAACAGAGAGATCTGTAAAAAATATCGGGGTGTTGACCCACTTATCATCATTGAGCTGAGAAAAGTTTCCTAGATCCTTATCCGAAAGAAATACCTTAATTTCTTCAAAGCACTCCACAAAGTGCTCAAGAACTTTGCCTCGGCTCAGCCATCTTACATTATTGTACATCAGCAGTCCACTGTAGGTGGAATCAACCTCCAGTAAAAGTGCAGAAAATTCTCACTTGTGAAGGGGGCGAGCAGCTATTAAATTAACTATTTTTGTAACAATTAACATTAAGTCGTTTAAGTCGGTGAATCCTGCCTTAGCACATAAAGCCTCTTGATGGATAATACAATGAAAAGGCACAATTGGATGTCTAATATCTTCTGTAAACAATTTGACAAATCCAACTTTTTTCCCCACCATGTTTGGTGCCCCATCTGTCGTCACTGACACAACTTTAGAGATATCAATGCTTAGGTCACGGAATGTTTGTATAACAACCTTACATATTTTGCTTCCTGATGTACTTGTTGGCACTGATACTAACTTTATCAACTCTTCTCTCATTGTGAGACCATCAGAATAGCGACCAGTAATGGCCAACTGAGCATGTGATGTGACATCAGTAGTTTCATCAAGAGAGATAAAAAAATATTTACAATTACTTATGTCTCTCTTTAATTGATGTTGTATGTTTGTGTTCAGTTTCATTATTCGGTCTTTTATGATATTTCTACTGAGTGGTAGCTCAGATATTCTCTTAATAATTGCATCTTTATTCTGAATATCATGAAATAGAACTGGTGCATATCTTAGGAGAGTTTCTTTAATAAATTCTCCCTCACTCCATGCTGAGCTATGGAGTGAGCAATGCTCAAACTTGCAAATGTTAAATTTATAGAGGCTTTTATAAATTTAAGGATGGAATTAGATTGGCTCTTATAAAGGTGTAGCTGCCTGGAAATATATTCCTTCCTTTTATCCTCACTTTTTTTCAAGAGCTGGAAATGATTAGTTTCAAAATGTCTATTTATATTCCACGTTCTGCTTACTACCGTTTCAGTACATAGAATGCAAAATGATCAGCCATTTTTTTCTATAATGCCATATATCTCGGTCCATGTCTCTTAAAAGGGTCAGCTACTGCTACTTCCACTTCCTTTAAACCTTGGTTTTTTATTTTTTGGGTTCTCCATCAGGGGGCAGGGACAGAAGATAGAATTATAGATAGCCTGTTAGCCCTGCAGGCATTAGGGTTTAACTAGCCTAACTGACCACAAGATGGCACATGTAACTGTCTTTTAGGAAAGGGCAGGGTTAATAAGCAGAAATAGGGGTTAATAAGAATGCACAACAGTAATAGTGATGAAATGGAGTCTGCACTATACTGCAAAATGGTGTTCCTTATATAAATTAAGATGGCTGCCACTATATCTAATGGCAGGAAATGGCACCCATAGCACAGGCCCTCGCCTCTTCCAGCCTCCCCCTCACTTATCTCAGTAATGATGGTCAATTGGAAATTCAGGACACACCAGAACAGTAGATCGGATGATGGTTGCTGTGGTTATATGGTTGCTGGTAATGGCAATCACAGAGCCCCAGAGATGCATCCCCCATGGCATTCCGCTGCTCCCTGCTCCGCTGGCCGGAAGTGAGGTCAAAGATCCCCTAATGGCCTAACCGGAAGTCCCAGAACTAGACGCTCTGTGCCAGAATTCTGTTATTTTGGCCTACAGACCTCCGGCACAGAGTGTCTACACTGAACTACAGCAAATGTTTCATCCTCGGCTACTGCACCTGGCCATGCAGTAGCCAAGGATGAAACATCCTTCTCGGCATGCAGCCCCATACTTCTCTGTATGCAACCGCATGCAGCCACGTGTCATCAAAAATGGCTACGCGTGTCAGTGCTGACACGCGTGTCATAGGTTCGCCATCAGGGGTCTAGTGACATCTGTATGTTCTCTTTTGGAGAAATATCTGGTCAAGTCCTCTGCCAATGTTTAATTGGTTTGTTTAGGTGTGCTTTTTGTTTTTGTTTTTTTAATATATTTTTTATTGATTTCAGAGAGTTAGGGAAGGAAGAGAGAGATTGAGACATCAGTGATGAGAGAGAATCACTGATTAGCTTCCTCCTGCACGCGCCCAACAGGGGATCGAGCCCACAATGTAGGCATGTGCCCTTGACCGGAATCAAACTGGGAGCCTTCAGTCCACAGGTTGACGCTCAATCCACTGAGCCAAACCTGCGAGGGCTTGGGTGTGTGTTTTGGTTTGGTTTGGGGTTAAGTTGTAGGAGTTCTTTATAAATTTTGGCTCTTAACCCCTTATTTGATATGTCATTGAAGAATATCTTTTCCCAATCAGTAGGCTGACTTTTCATTTTGTTATGGTTTCCTTTGTTGTGCAAAAACTTTTTACTTTGATGCAGTCCCATTTGTTTATATTTGCCCTTGTTTCTCTTGCCCTAGGAGATATATACAAAAAAATGTTACTAAGAGCAATGTATATGATGTAAGAAAACGGTCTAGTTTCATTGTTTTTGCATGTATAAGTATTGTCCAGTTTTCCCAATACCACTTATTGAAGAGATTCTCTTTACCCCATTATATATTCTTGCTTCCTTTATCATAGATTAATAACTATATGGGTTTATTTCTGGCTCTCTATTCTGTTCCACTGATCTATGTGTTGGCAATATTCATTGATTTTTACAACGTCTGCTGTTGTAACTTGGGGACACATGCCATTGACCAAAATAGGTGAATTAGCCAAGCATGAAGCCAATGGGACAGAAGGGCAGTCTACCTTCCCATGGAGGAGGGGCCAGGGAGGGAGCGGAGGCCATGGGCCCAGAGAGGGGCAGCGAGTATGTGGGAGAATCATATAAACCACTGCAGAGCCCAGCGAGCCACAGTCACTTGAAAGGGGGCCCTGGTCTGCTGACGTATCAGGACAAAAATATCAATATATTTTATGTTAAAATATCTGATACTAAAATATTTTAATCCACTGCAGGAAAGCTGCAATATAGATATTGTGAGTCATTCAGAAATGTCCTTGTTGTAGATTGGGTATATTTTAAACGGATAAATTGGTTCTGCTCAAACTGAGAAATCCATTTACGTCTATTTGAAACCAAAAAGAGGTGCCAAGGCATTTTGAAAGAGGCCATTAGTAATATATGTGGTGAGTTACCCCTGACTTATTAAAAAAGAGCATGGTTTTATAAATGAGTCCATTAGAAAGTCTTCATGAGATATTAGGGCTCTCGGAGCTGGCTGAATAGGAGGGAAGGGGAGATAATTAGGGCAGTCAGAAATCTGTTGTTTTGTGAGCTTGCCAAAGGAAATGAGTCCTGCGTGCATTCTGTGGCAGGTACTTAGAATGGCTCTGCAAAGGGCCTGCACAGACCCGGCACTGCTGAGAGGGAGGGGATTGGGGCACAATCTGCAACCTGGGGACTCATGTCTGGGTGGGGAAAGGGGAAGCAAATATTTAAGCCAATAACCCACAACCCCGTGTGTGTAATGGAGTATGTTCGGTGAGAGGGCCAGCTTCCCTCGGAGGGGCTCTAATGTCTTGGCTGGCTGTTGAAAGGTGAACAGGCGAGCAAGGAAAGGGGGAAGCTGAGAGGGCGCTCGGGGCACAGAGAACAGCAAGTGCAAAGGCAGGAGGGAATGAGAAGTGCGTGTGGGACAGGGCTGCCTCTAGCCGTGCAGCAGCATACATGAGTTAGAATGACACCGCCTCTTTACTGCTTTAAAAGTTAGCGAGGGCCTGCAGCGTGGCTCCGTGGTTGAGCTTTGACCTATGAATCCAAAGGTCACAGTTCGATTCCTGGTCAGGCATATGCCCAGATTGTGGGCTTGGTCCCCAGTGGGGGAGTGCAGGAGGCAGCCAATCAATGATTCCCTCTCATCATTGATGTTTCTCTCTTCTCTCTCCCTCTCCCTTCCTCTCTGAAAGCAGTAACTATATATATATATATATATATATATATATATATATATATATATATATATATATATATATATTTAAATCAGCTAGGAATTTTATAGTGTGCCCTTCCGCCTGTGTGTGTGAAGGTTTGTATGGGAGGGCAGTTTCGATGGGACGGCTTCAGTGTTCCCGGGTAAATCAGCGTATGTTCATGATGAGAACCTTGTTCAGTTCGCACCTGATCATCTGCACACGCACAGCCTTGCCGGCAGGACTCCGCCATTCAGAGTTTAGAACATAAGGAGTAATCATGGGCGGCTGGGGCCTGCGCATTAGGGGTGGTGATGAGGGGAAGAGGAAACAATAGGGGGAGATGTGTTTAAAAGGTGGGTGGAGCCAGGGTGCAAAGGGCCTTGCTAACAGGCGGCCAAGGAGAGCCAGAGAAAGAGCAGAGCTCAGGCAGCAGGTCCAGAAGCTCACTCTGGCTGCAGGGGGAGAGCGAGACACAGCATACGGACTCCAAAGTCGCCAGATCCTAAGCCTTGGACCCTGTGAGTGTTACCATCTAAGGCAAAAGGGGCTTTGCAGGCTGATTCACTAAGGTCCTGAAGATGGGGAGGGGAGCGGGTCATCTGGGTGGGCCCAGGGAAGTCACACTGTCCTTAGAAGAAGGGGCAGGGGAGTGGAGACAACAGAAGAGGAAGAAGTTAAGGTGACAGTGGAAGCAGAGACAGGCCTGAAGATGCCACACTGCTGGCTTTGAGGTCAGGGAAGGGCCATTACCCAAGGAACACAGCTCTGGAAGCTGGAAAAGGCTAAGAAAGGACTTTGCCTTAAAGAGGCAGAAGGAGCACGGCTCTGCTGCCACCTTGGTTTGGCCGCTGAAACCATTTTGGACTCTGGCCTTCGGAATCATAGGAAAACAGGTTTGTGTGGTTTGCAGGCAAGGGGGAGGGACCTAGATTCTGCCCGGGGCCATTCCGAAGTGGAACATCATCTGTGAGCCATACGAAATTAGCAACTTAAACATGAGCCTGCTACATTTGCAGACATTTAATTAACTCACCCCTAAAGTCTTGCCAGGGCTAGACCAAAGGATTATTGAGGCCTTTTAAGGCCCATGATCCAGATATTCCCCAAATTTACAAGATATAAGCCACTGACATTGTACAAACAGGAACCCATGCCATCGAGTACGTCACAGAGTGCACTTCACAACGGACGGGTCACAGGTAGCAGGTCATTGAAGGGAAGTCAAAGAGAAAAGGATAGGTCATGTAGGGCACCTCACACAGGACAACTCACACAGGGCAGGTCACACAGGGCAGATCACGCCGGGCACTTCACACAGGACAGAGCACAGGGGACAGATCACACAGGGCAGGTCACACAGGGCAGGACACAAAGGGCAGATCACACAGGGCAGGAGACAAAGGGCAGATCAAAAAGGGCAGATCACACAGGACACCTCACACAGGGCAGATCACACAGGGCAGATCACACAGGGCAGATCACACAGGACACCTCACACAGGGCAGATCACACAGGGCACCTCACACAGGGCACCTCACACAGGGCAGATCACACAGGGCACCTCACACAGGGCAGATCACACAGGGCACCTCACACAGGGCACCTCACACAGGGCAGATCACACAGGGCACCTCACACAGGGCACCTCACACAGGGCAGGTCACACAGGGCACCTCACACAGGGCAGATCACACAGGACACCTCACACAGGGCACCTCACACAGGGCAGGTCACACAGTGCACCTCACACAGGGCACCTCACACAGGGCACCTCACACAGGACACCTCACACAGGGCAGATCACACAGGGCACCTCACACAGGGCACCTCACACAGGGCAGGTCACACAGTGCACCTCACACAGGGCACCTCACACAGGGCACCTCACACAGGGCAGGTCACACAGGGCAGATCACACAGGGCACCTCACACAGGGCACCTCACACAGGGCACCTCACACAGGGCAGATCACACAGGGCAGGTCACACAGTGCACCTCACACAGGGTAGATCACACAGCGCAGGTCACAAAGGGCAGATAACAAAGGACAGCTCACACAGTGCAGACCACAGAGGGCAGGTCGCAAAGGGCAGATCACACAGGCCAGGTCACAAATGGCAGATCACACAGGGCAGGTCACAGAGGGCAGATCACACAGTGGAGATCACACTGGGCAGGTCACAAAGGGCAGATCACACAGGGCAGGTCACACATTGCAGATCACACAGGGCAGGTCACAAAGGGCAGATCACACAGGGCAGATCAGACTGGGCAGATCACACAGGGCAGGTCACAAAGGGCAGATCACACAGGGCAAGTCACAAAAGGCATGTCACAGAGGACAGATCACACAGGGCAGATCACACAGGGCAGGTCACAAAGGGCAGATTATAAAGGGCAGATCACACAGGGCAGATTATAAAGGGCAGATCACACAGGGCAGATCACACAGGGCAGATCACACAGGGCAGATCACGCCGGGCACTTCACAAAACGCAGAGCACAGGAGGCAGATCACACAGGGCAGGTCACAGAGAGCAGATCACACAGGGCAGGACACAAAGGGCAGATCAAAAAGGGCAGATCACACCAGACACTGCACACAGGGCAGATGACACAGGACACCTCACACAGGGCAGATCACACAGAGCACCTCACACAGGACAGATCACACAGGACACCTCGCACAGGGCAGATCACACAGGACACCTCATACTGGACACCTTACACAGGACAGCTCACACAGGACAGATCACACAGGACACCTCGCAAGGGCAACACACACAGGAGACCTCATATAGGGCATCTCACACAGGGCAGAGAACACAGAGCAGGTCACACAGGGGACCTCACACAGGGCAGATCACACAGGGCAGGTCACACAGGGCAGCTCACAAAGGGCAGATCACACAGGGCAGATCACACTGGGCAGATGAAACAGGGCAGGTCACAAAGGGCAGATCACACAGGGCAGATCACACAGTGCAGATCACACAGGGCAGGTCACAGAGGGCAGATAACACAGGGCAGGTCTCAAAGGGCATGTCACAGAGGGCAGATCACACAGGGCAGGTCACAACGGGCACGTCACACAGGGCAGAGCACAGGGGGCAGATCACACAGGGCAGGTCACAGACAGCAGATCACACAGGGCAGGACACAAAAGGCAGATCAAAAAGGGCAGGTCACACAGGGCAGGACAAAAAGGCAGATCAAAAAGGGCAGGTCACAGAGGGCAGATCACACAGGACACCTCACACAGGGTAGATCACACAGGACAGATCACACAGGGCAGATGACACAGATCACCTCACACAGGACACCTCACACAGGACACCTCACACAGGGCAGATCACACAGGGCAGATCACACAGGGCAGCTCACACAGGGCACTTCACACAGGGCAGGTCACAGTGGTCAGATCACACAGTGCAGACCACACGGGGCAGGTCACAGAGGGCTGATCACACAGTGGAGATCACACTGGGCAGGTCACAAAGGGCAGATCACACAGGGCAGGTCACAAAGGGCAGATCACACAAGGCATGTCACAGAGGGCAGATCACACAGGGCAGATCACACAGGGCAGGTCACAAAGGGCAGATCACACAAGGCATGTCACAGAGGGCAGATCACACAGAGTAGATCACACAGGGCAGGTCACAAAGGGCAGATCACAAAGGGCAGATCACACAGGACAGGTCACAAAGGGCAGATCACAAAGGGCAGATCACACAGGGCAGGTCACAGAGGGCAGATCACACAGGACACCTCACACAGGACAGATCACACAGATCACCTCACACAGGACAGATCACACAGAACACCTCACACAGGGCAGATCACACAGATCACCTCACACAAGACACCTCCCAGAGGGCAGAGCACAATGGGCAGCTCACACAGGGCACCTCACACAGGGCACCTCACAAAGGACACCTTTCACAGGACAGCTCACAGAGGGCAGAGCACACAGGGGAGGTCACACAGGGCATCTCACACAGGGCACCTCACACAGGGCAGGTCACACAGTGCACCTCACACAGGGCACCTCACACAGGGCACCTCACACAGGGCAGGTCACACAGGGCAGATCACACAGGGCACCTCACACAGGGCACCTCACACAGGGCACCTCACACAGGGCAGATCACACAGGGCAGGTCACACAGTGCACCTCACACAGGGTAGATCACACAGCGCAGGTCACAAAGGGCAGATAACAAAGGACAGCTCACACAGTGCAGACCACAGAGGGCAGGTCGCAAAGGGCAGATCACACAGGCCAGGTCACAAATGGCAGATCACACAGAGCAGGTCACAGAGGGCAGATCACACAGTGGAGATCACACTGGGCAGGTCACAAAGGGCAGATCACACAGGGCAGGTCACACATTGCAGATCACACAGGGCAGGTCACAAAGGGCAGATCACACAGGGCAGATCAGACTGGGCAGATCACACAGGGCAGGTCACAAAGGGCAGATCACACAGGGCAAGTCACAAAAGGCATGTCACAGAGGACAGATCACACAGGGCAGATCACACAGGGCAGGTCACAAAGGGCAGATTATAAAGGGCAGATCACACAGGGCAGATCACATAGGCAGATCACACAGGGCAGATCACACAGGGCAGATCACACAGGGCAGATCACACAGGGCAGATCACGCCGGGCACTTCACAAAACGCAGAGCACAGGAGGCAGATCACACAGGGCAGGTCACAGAGAGCAGATCACACAGGGCAGGACACAAAGGGCAGATCAAAAAGGGCAGATCACACCAGACACTGCACACAGGGCAGATGACACAGGACACCTCACACAGGGCAGATCACACAGAGCACCTCACACAGGACAGATCACACAGGACACCTCGCACAGGGCAGATCACACAGGACACCTCATACTGGACACCTTACACAGGACAGCTCACACAGGACAGATCACACAGGACACCTCGCACAGGGCAACACACACAGGAGACCTCATATAGGGCATCTCACACAGGGCAGATCACACAGGGCAGGTCACACAGGGCAGCTCACAAAGGGCAGATCACACAGGGCAGATCACACTGGGCAGATGAAACAGGGCAGGTCACAAAGGGCAGATCACACAGGGCAGATCACACAGTGCAGATCACACAGGGCAGGTCACAGAGGGCAGATCACACAGGGAAGGTCTCAAAGGGCATGTCACAGAGGGCAGATCACACAGGGCAGGTCACAACGGGCACGTCACACAGGGCAGAGCACAGGGGGCAGATCACACAGGGCAGGTCACAGACAGCAGATCACACAGGGCAGGACACAAAAGGCAGATCAAAAAGGGCAGGTCACACAGGGCAGGACAAAAAGGCAGATCAAAAAGGGCAGGTCACAGAGGGCAGATCACACAGGACACCTCACACAGGGTAGATCACACAGGACAGATCACACAGGGCAGATGACACAGATCACCTCACACAGGACACCTCACACAGGACACCTCACACAGGGCACTTCACACAGGGCAGGTCACAGTGGTCAGATCACACAGTGCAGACCACACGGGGCAGGTCACAGAGGGCTGATCACACAGGGCACATCACACAGTGGAGATCACACTGGGCAGGTCACAAAGGGCAGATCACACAGGGCAGGTCACAAAGGGCAGATCACACAAGGCATGTCACAGAGGGCAGATCACACAGAGTAGATCACACAGGGCAGGTCACAAAGGGCAGATCACACAAGGCATGTCACAGAGGGCAGATCACACAGAGTAGATCACACAGGGCAGGTCACAAAGGGCAGATCACAAAGGGCAGATCACACAGGGCAGGTCACAGAGGGCAGATCACACAGGACACCTCACACAGGACAGATCACACAGGACACCTCACACAGGGCAGATCACACAGATCACCTCACACAAGACACCTCCCAGAGGGCAGAGCACAATGGGCAGCTCACACAGGGCACCTCACACAGGGCACCTCACACAGGGCACCTCACAAAGGACACCTTTCACAGGACAGCTCACAGAGGGCAGAGCACACAGGGGAGGTCACACAGGGCATCTCACACAGGGGACCTCACACAGGGCATTTCACACAGGGCACCTCACACAGGACAGATCACACAGGACACCTCACACAGGGCACCTCACACAGGACACCTCACATAGGGCAACTCACACAGGGCAGGTCACACAGGGCATGTCACAGAGGGCAGATCAAACAGTGGAGATCACACTGGGCAGGTCACAGAGGGCAGATCAAGAGGGCAGATCACACAGGGCAGGTCACAAAGGGCAGATCACACAGGGCAGGTCACAAAGGGCAGATCATACAAGGCAGATCACAAAGGGCAGAACACACAGGGCAGGTCTCAAAGGGCATGTCACAGAGGGCAGATCACACAGGGCAGGTCACAAAGGGCATGTCACAGAAGGCAGATCACACCAGGCAGGTCACAAAGGGTAGATTACAAAGGGCAGATCACACAGTGCACATCACACAGGGCAGGTCACAAAGGGCTGATCACACAGGGCAGATCACACAGTGCAGATCACACAGGGCAGGTCACAAAGGGCAGATCACACAGGGCAGGTCACAAAGGGCAGATCACACAGGGCAGGTCACAAAGGGCATGTCACAGAGGGCAGATCACACAATGGAGATCACAGTGGGCAGGTCACAGAGGGCAGATCACACAGGGTAGATCACACAGGGCAGGTCACAAAGGGCAGAGCACAGGGGGCAGATCACACAGGGCAGGTCACAGACAGCAGATCACACAGGGCAGATCAAAAAGGGCAGATCACAAAAGGCACATCAAAAAGGGCAGGGCACAGAGGGCAGATCACACAGGACACCTCACACAGGGCAGATCACACAGGACAGATCACACAGGACACCTCACACAGTGCAGATCACACAGGGCACCTCACACAGGGCACATCACACAGGACACCTCACACAGGACACTTCCCACAGGGCAGAACACAATGGGCAGCTCACACAGGACACCTCACACAGGGCAGATCACACAGGGCACCTCACACAGGACACCTCACACAGGGCAGATCACACAGGGCACCTCACACAGGGCACATCACACAGGACACCTCACACTGCAACCTCACACAGGGATCCTCACAAAGGACACCTTTCACAGGACAGCTCACACAGGGCAGAGCACACAGGGCAGGTCACACAGGGCACCTCGCACAGAGCAGATCACACAGGACACCTCACATAGGGCACCTCACACAGGGCAGGTCACACAGGGCATGTCACAGAGGGCAGATCACACAGTGGAGATCACACTGGGCAGGGCACAGAGGGCAGATCAAGAGGGCAGATCACACAGGGCAGGTCACAATGGGCAGATCACACAGGGCAGGTCACAAAGGACATGTCACAGAGGGCAGATCACACAGGCAGATCACACCGGGCACTTCACACAGGGCAGAGCACAGGGGGCAGATCACACAGGGCAGGTCACAAACAGCAGATCACACAGGGCAGGTCACAAAGGCCTGATCACACAGGGCATGTCACAGAGGGCAGATCACACAGGACACCTCACACAGGGCAGGTCACACAGGTCATGTGACAGAGGGCAGATCACACAGTGGAGATCACACTGGGCAACTCACAGAGGGCAGATCAAGAGGGCAGATCACACTGGGCAGATCACACAGGGCAGTTCACAAAGGTCAGATCACACAGGGCAGGTCACAAAGGGCAGATCACACAGCGCAGGTCACAAAGGGCATGTCACAGTGGTCAGATCACACAGTGCAGATCACACAGGGCAGGTCACAGAGGGCTGATCACAAAGGGGAGATCACACAGTGGAGATCACACTGGGCAGGTCACAGAGGGCAGATCAAGAGGGCAGATCACACTGGGCAGATCACACAGGGCAGTTCACAAAGGGCAGATCACACAGGGCAGGTCACAAAGGGCAAATCACACAGGGTAGATCACACAGAACAGGTCACAAAGGGTATGTCACAGAGGGCATTTCACACAGGGCAGGTCACAAAGGGCAGATCACACAGGGCACTTCACACAGGGCAGAGCATAGGGGGGGCAGATCACACAGGGCAGGTCACACACAGCAGATCACACAAGGCAGATCAAAAAGGGCAGTTCACAGAGGGCAGATCACACAGGACACCTCACACAGGGCAGATCACACAGGACAGATCACACAGGACACCTCACACAGGGCAGATCACACAGGACAGATCACACAGGACACCTCACACAGGGCAGATCACACAGGGCACCTCACACAGGGCAGATCACACAGGGCACCTCACACAGGACACCTCACACAGGGCAGATCACACAGGGCACCTCACACAGGGCAGGTCACACAGGGCATGTCACAGAGGGCAGATCACACAGTGGAGATCACACTGGGCAGGGCACAGAGGGCAGATCAAGAGGGCAGATCACACAGGGCAGGTCACAATGGGCAGATCACACAGGGCAGGTCACAAAGGGCAGATCACACAGGGCAGGTCACAAAGGGCATGTCACAGAGTGCAGATCACACAATGGAGAGCACACTGGGCAGGTCACAGAGGGCAGATCACGAGGACAGATCAGAAAGGACAGATCACACAGTGCAGATCACACAGGGCAGGTCACAAAGGGCAGATCACACAGGACAGGTCACAAAGGGCATGTCACAGATGGCAGATCACACAGTGGAGATCACACAGTGGAGATCACAGTGGGCAGGTCACAAAGGGCAGATCACACTGGGCAGGTCACAAAGGGAAGATCACACAGGGCAGTTCACAAAGGGCATGTCACAAAGGGCAGATCAAACAGTGCAGATCACAAAGTGCAGATCAAACAGGGCAGATCACACAGGGCAGGTAACAAAGGGCAGATCACAAAGGACAGATTACACAGTGCAGATCAGACAGGACAGGTCACAAAGGGCTGATCACAAAGGGCAGATCACACAGAGCAGGTCACAAAGGGCAGATTACACAGGGCAAGTCACAAAGGGCAGATGAAACAGGGCAGGTCACAAAGGGCAGATCACATAAGGCAGGTCACAAAGGCCAGATCACACAGGGCAGGTTACAAAGGGCAGATCACACAGGGCCGGTCACAAAGGGCAATTCACAGAGGGCAGATCACACAATGGAGATCACACTGGGCAGGTCACAGAGGGGAGATCACGAGGGCAGATCACAAAGGACAGATCACACAGTGCAGATCACACAGGGCAGGTCACAAAGGGCAGATCACAGAGGGCAGGTCACAGAGGGCAGATCACACAGGGTAGATCACACAGGGCAGGTCACAAAGGGCAGATCACAAAGGCCAGATCACAAAGGGCAGATCACACAGGGCAGGTCACAAAGGGCAGATTACACAGGGCAGGTCACAAAGGGCAGGTCACACAGGGCAGGTCACAGAAGGCAGATCACACAGGGTAGATCACACAGGGCAGGTCACAAAGGGCAGATCACAAAGGACAGATCACACAGTGCAGATCACACAGGGCAGGTCACAAAGGGCTGATCACAAAGGGCAGATCACACAGGGCAGATCACACAGGGCAGGTCACAAAGGGCAGATTACACAGGACAGGTCACAAAGGGCAGATCAAACAGGGCAGGTCACAAAGGACATGTCACAGAGGGCAGATCACACAGGCAGATCACACCGGGCACTTCACACAGGGCAGAGCACAGGGGGCAGATCACACAGGGCAGGTCACAAACAGCAGATGACACAGGGCAGGTCACAAAGGCCTGATCACACAGGGCATGTCACAGAGGGCAGATCACACAGGACACCTCACACAGGGCAGGTCACACAGGTCATGTGACAGAGGGCAGATCACACAGTGGAGATCACACTGGGCAACTCACAGAGGGCAGATCAAGAGGGCAGATCACACTGGGCAGATCACACAGGGCAGTTCACAAAGGTCAGATCACACAGGGCAAGTCACAAAGGGCAGATCACACAACGCAGGTGACAAAGGGCATGTCACAGTGGTCAGATCACACAGTGCAGATCACACAGGGCAGGGCACAGAGGGCTGATCACAAAGGGGAGATCACACAGTGGAGATCACACTGGGCAGGTCACAGAGGGCAGATCAAGAGGGCAGATCACACTGGGCAGATCACACAGGGCAGTTCACAAAGGGCAGATCACACAGGGCAGGTCACAAAGGGCAAATCACACAGGGTAGATCACACAGGACAGGTCACAAAGGGTATGTCACAGAGGGCAGATCACACAGGGCAGGTCACAAAGGGCAGATCACACAGGGCAGGTCACAAAGGGCAGATCACACAGGGCAGGTCACAAAGGGCATGTCACAGAGTGCAGATCACACAATGGAGAGCACACTGGGCAGGTCACAGAGGGCAGATCACAAGGACAGATCAGAAAGGACAGATCACACAGTGCAGATCACACAGGGCAGGTCAAAAAGGGCAGATCACACAGGACAGGTCACAAAGGGCATGTCACAGAGTGCAGATCACACAATGGAGAGCACACTGGGCAGGTCACAGAGGGCAGATCACAAGGGCAGATCACAAAGGACAGATTACACAGTGCAGATCACACAGGACAGGTCACAAAGGGCTGATCACAAAGGGCAGATCACACAGAGCAGGTCACAAAGGGCAGATTACACAGGGCAAGTCACAAAGGGCAGATGACACAGGGCAGGTCACAAAGGGCAGATCACATAGGGCAGGTCACAAAGGCCAGATCACACAGGGCAGGTTACAAAGGGCAGATCACACAGGGCCGGTCACAAAGGGCAATTCACAGAGGGCAGATCACACAATGGAGATCACACTGGGCAGGTCACAGAGGGGAGATCACGAGGGCAGATCACAAAGGACACATCACACAGTGCAGATCACACAGGGCAGGTCACAAAGGGCAGATCACAGAGGGCAGGTCACAGAGGGCAGATCACACAGGGTAGATCACACAGGGCAGGTCACAAAGGGCAGATCACAAAGGGCAGATCACAAAGGGCAGATCACACAGGGCAGGTCACAAAGGGCAGATTACACAGGGCAGGTCACAAAGGGCAGGTCACACAGGGCAGGTCACAGAGGGCAGATCACACAGGGTAGATCACACAGGGCAGGTCACAAAGGGCAGATCACAAAGGACAGATCACACAGTGCAGATCACACAGGGCAGGTCACAAAGGGCTGATCACAAAGGGCAGATCACACAGGGCAGATCACACAGGGCAGGTCACAAAGGGCAGATTACACAGGGCAGGTCACAAAGGGCAGATCAAACAGGGCAGGTCACAAAGGACATGTCACAGAGGGCAGATCACACAGGCAGATCACACCGGGCACTTCACACAGGGCAGAGCACAGGGGGCAGATCACACAGGGCAGGTCACAAACAGCAGATCACACAGGGCAGGTCACAAAGGCCAGATCACACAGGGCATGTCACAGAGGGCAGATCACACAGGACACCTCACACAGGGCAGGTCACACAGGTCATGTGACAGAGGGCAGATCACACAGTGGAGATCACACTGGGCAAGTCACAGAGGGCAGATCAAGAGGGCAGATCACACAGGGCAGTTCACAAAGGTCAGATCACACAGGGCAGGTCACAAAGGGCAGATCACACAACGCAGGTGACAAAGGGCATGTCACAGTGGTCAGATCACACAGTGCAGATCACACAGGGCAGGGCACAGAGGGCTGATCACACAGGGCAGATCACACAGTGGAGATCACACTGGGCAGGTCACAGAGGGCAGATCAAGAGGGCAGATCACACTGGGCAGATCACAGAGGGCAGTTCACAAAGGGCAGATCACACAGGGCAGGTCACAAAGGGCAAATAACACAGGGTAGATCACACAGGACAGGTCACAAAGGGTATGTCACAGAGGGCAGATCACACAGGGCAGGTCACAAAGGGCAGATCACACAGGGCACTTCACACAGGGCAGAGCATACGGGGGGCAGATCACACAGGGCAGGTCACAGACGGCAAATCACACAAGGCAGATCAAAAAGGGCAGTTCACAGAGGGCAGATCACACAGGGCAGGTCAAAAAGGGCAGCTCACACAGGGCAGAGCACACAGGGCATCTCACACAGGGGACCTCACACAGGGCAGGTCACACAGGGCACCTCGCACACCGCAGATCACACAGGACTCCTCACACAGGACAACTCACAGGGCACCTCACACATGACAGATCACACAGGACACCTCACACAGGGCCCCTCACACAGGACACCTCACATAGGGCACCTCACACAGGACACCTCACATAGGGCACCTCACACAGGGCAGGTCACACAGGACATGTGACAGAGGGCAGATGACACAGTGGAGATCACACTGGGCAGGTCACAGAGGGCAGATCAAGAGGGCAGATCACACAGGGCAGGTCACAAAGGGCAGATCACACAGGGCAGATCACACAGTGCAGATCACACAGGGCAAGTCACAAAGGCCAGATCACACAGGGCAGGTCAGAAAGGGCAGATCACACAGGGCAGGTCACAAAGGGCAGATCACAAAGGGCAGGTCACAAAGGGCAGATCACACAGGGCAGGTCACAATGGGCATGTCACAGAGGGCAGATCACACCGGGCAGGTCACACAGGGCAGGTCACAAAGGGCAGATCACACAGGGCAGGTCACAGAGGGCTGATCACACAGGGCAGATCACACAGTGCAGATCACACAGGGCAGTTCACAAAGGGCAGATCACACAGGGCAGGTCACAAAGAGCAGATTACAAAGGGCAGATCACACAGTGCAGATCACACAGGGCAGGTCACAGACAGCAGATCACACAGGGCAGGACACAAAAGGCAGATCAAAAAGGGCAGATCACACAGGGCACATCACACAGGGAACCTCACACTACAACCTCATACAGGGAACCTCACAAAGGACACCTTTCACAGGACAGCTCACACAGGGCAGAGCACACAGGGCAGGTCACACAGGGCATCTCACACAGGGGACCTCACACAGGGCAGGTCACACAGGGCACCTCGCACAGCGCAGATCACACAGGGCACCTCACACAGGACAACTCACAGGGCACCTCACACAGGGCAGGTCACACAGGACACCTCACACAGGGCAGGTCACACAGGACACCTCACACAGGGCAACTCACACAGGACACCTCACATAGGGCACCTCACACAGGGCAGGTCACACAGGGCATGTCACAGAGGGCAGATTACACAGTGGAGATCACACTGGGCATGTCACAGAGGGCAGATCAAGAGGGCAGATCACACAGGGCAGGTCACAAAGGGCAGAACACACCGAGCAGGTCTCAAAGGGCATGTCACAGAGGGCAGATAACACAGGGCAGGTCACAAAGGGCATGTCACAGAGGGCAGATCACACCAGGCAGGTCACAAAGGGTAGATTACAAAGGGCAGATCACACAGTGCACATCACACAGGGCAGGTCACAAAGGGCAGATCACACAGGGCAGGTCACAAAGGGGAGATCACACAGGGCAGGTCACAAAGGGCATGTCACAGAGGGCAGATCACACAATGGAGATCACACTGGGCAGGTCACAGAGGGCAGATCACGAGGGCAGATCACAAAGGACAGACCACACAGTGCAGATCACACAGGGCAGGTCACAAAGGACAGATCACACAGGGCAGGTCACAAAGGGCATGTCACAGAGGGCAGATCACACAATGGATATCACACTGGGCAGGTCATAGAGGGCAGATCACACAGGGTGGATCACACAGGGCTGGTCACGAAGGGCAGATCACAAAGGGCAGATCACAAAGGACAGATCACACAGTGCAGATCACACAGGGCAGGTCACAAAGGGCTGATCACAAAGGGCAGATCACACAGGGCAGATCACATAGGCAGATCACGCTGGGCACTTCACAAAAGGCAGAGCACAGGGAGCAGATCACACAGGGCAGGTCACAAAGGGCAGATCACACAGGGCAGATCACACTGGGCAGATCACACAGGGCAGGTCACAAAGGGCAGATCAGACAGGGCAGGTCACAAAGGGCATGTCACAGAGGGCAGATCACACAATGGAGATCACACAGGGCAGGTCACAGAGGGCTGATCACACAGGGCAGATCACACAGTGCAGATCACAAGGGCAGGACACAAAGGGCAGATCACACAGGGCAGGTCACAGAGGGCAGATCACACAGGGCAGGTCACAAAGGGCATGTCACAGAGGGCAGATCACACAATGGAGATCACACTGGGCAGGTCACAGAGGGCAGATCACAAAGGACAGATCACACAGTGCAGATCACACAGGGCAGGTCACAAAGGGCAAGTCACACAGGGCAGATCACACAATGGAGATCACACTGGGCAGGTCACAGAGGGCAGATCACACAGGGTTGATCACACAGGGCAGGTCACAAAGGGCAGATCACAAAGGACAGATCACACAGTGCAGATCACACAGGGCAGATCACAAAGGGCAAATCACAAATGGCAGATAACACAGGGCAGATCACACAGGGCAGGTCACAAAGGGCAGATTACACAGGGCAGGTCACAAAGAGCAGATCAAACAGGGCAGGTCACAAAGGGCAGAACAAACAGGGCAGTTCACCAAGGGCATGTCACAGAGGGCAGATCACACAGGCAGATCACACCGGGCACTTCACACAGGGCAGAGCACAGGGGGCAGATCACACAGGACACCTCACACAGGGCAGATCACACAGGACAGATCACAGAGGACACCTAACACAGGGCAGATCACACTGGGCAGCTCACACAGGGCACTTCACACAGGACACCTCACACAGGGCAGATCACACATAGCACCTCACACAGGACACCTCACACAGGGCAGATCACAAAGGGCACCTCACACAGGGCACCTCACACAGGGCACCTCACACAGGGAACCTCACAAAGGACACCTTACACAGGACAGATCACACAGGGCAGAGCACACAGGGCATCTCACACAGGGGACCTCACACACTTCAGGTCAAACAGGGCACCTCGCACAGGACAACTCACAGGGCACCTCACCCAGAACAGATCACACAAGACACCTCAAACAGGGCACCTCACACAGGGGACCTCACACAGGACACCCACACAGGGCAACTCAAACAGGACACCTCACACAGGGCAGGTCACACAGTGCATGTCACAGAGGGCAGATAACACAGTGGAGATCACACTGGGCAGGTCACAGAGGGCAGATCAAGAGGGCAGATCACACAGGGAAGGTCACAAAGGGCAGAACACACCGGGCAGGTTTCAAAGGGCATGTCACAGAGGGCAGAACACACAGGGCAGGTCTCAAAGGCATGTCACAGAGGGCAAATCACACCAGGCAGGTCACAAAGGGTAGATTACAAAGGGCACATCACACAATGCACATCACCACAGGGCAGGTCACAGAGGGCTGATCACACAGGGCAGATCACACAGGGCAGGTCACAAAGGGCAGATCACACAGGGCAGGTCACAAAGGGGAGATCACACAGGGCAGGTCACAAAGGGGAGATCACACAGGGCAGGTCACACAGGGCATGTCACAGAGGGCAGATCACACAATGGAGATCACACTGGGCAGGTCACAGAGGGCAGATCACGAGGGCAGATCACAAAGGACAGACCACACAGTGCAGATCACACAGGGCAGGTCACAAAGGGCAGATCACACAGGGCAGGTCACAAAGGGGAGATCACACAGGGCAGGTCACAAAGGGCATGTCACAGAGGGCAGATCACACAATGGAGATCACACTGGGCAGGTCACAGAGGGCAGATCACGAGGGCAGATCACAAAGGACAGACCACACAGTGCAGATCACTCAGGGCAGGTCAAAAAGGGCAGATCACACAGGACAGGTCACAAAGGGCATGTCACAGAGGGCAGATCACACAGTGGATATCACACTGGGCAGGTCACAGAGGGCAGATCACACAGGGTGGATCACACAGGGCTGGTCACAAAGGGCAGATCACACAGTGCAGATCACACAGGGCAGGTCACAAAGGGCTGATCACAAAGGACAGATCACACAGGGCAGATCACATAGGCAGATCACGCTGGGCACTTCACAAAAGGCAGAGCACAGGGGGCAGATCACACAGGGCAGGTCACAAAGGGCAGATCACACAGGGCAGATCACACAGGGCAGGTCACAAAGGGCAGATCAGACAGGGCAGGTCACAAAGGGCATGTCACAGAGGGCAGATCACACCGGGCAGGTCACCAAGGGCAGATTACAAAGGGCAGATCACATAGTGCACATCACACAGGGCAGGTCACAGAGGGCTGATCACACAGGGCAGATCACACAGTGCAGATCACACAGGGCAGGTCACAAAGGGCAGATCACACAGGGCAGGTCACAAAGAGCAGATCACAAAGGACAGATGACACAGTGCAGATCACACAGGGCAGGTCACAAAGGGCAGATCACACAGGGCAGATCACACTGGGCAGGTCACAAAGGGCATGTCACAGAGGGCAGATCACACCGGGCAGGTCACAAAGGGCAGAATACCAATGGCAGATCACGCAGTGCAGATCACACAGGTCAGGTCACAGAGGGCTGATCACACAGGGCAAATCACACAGTGCAGATGACACAGGACAGGTCACAAAGGTCAGAGCACAGGGGGCAGATCAAAAAGGGCAGGTCACAGAGGGCAGATCACACAGGACACCTCACACAGGGGAGATCACACAGGACAGATCACACAGGGCAGATCACACAGAGCACCTCACACAGGACACCTCACACAGGGCAGGTCACACAGGGCATGTCACAGAGGGCAGATCACACAATGGAGATCACACTGGGCAGGTCACAGAGGGCAGATCACGAGGGCAGATCACAAAGCACAGATCACACAGTGCAGATCACACAGGGCAGGACACAAAGGGCAGATCACACAGGGCAGGCCACAGAGGGCAGATCACACAATGGAGATCACACTGGGCAGGTCACACAGGGCAGGACACAAAGGGCAGATCACACAGGGCAGGTCACAGAGGGCAGATCACACAGGGCAGGTCACAGGGCATGTCACAGAGGGCAGATCACACAATGGAGATCACACTGGGCAGGTCACAGAGGGCAGATCACAAAGGGTGGATCACACAGGGCAGGTCACAGAGGGCAGATCAAGAGGGCAGATCACACAGGGCAGGTCACAATGGGCAGATCACACAGGGCAGGTCACAAAGGGCAGATCACACAAGGCAGGTCACAAAGTGCAGAACACACAGGGCAGGACTCAAAGGGGATGTCACAAAGGGCAGATCACACAGGGCAGGTCACAAAGGGCATGTCACAGAGGGCAGATCACACCAGGCAGGTCACAAAGGGTAGATTACAAAGGGCAGATCACACAGTGCACATCACACAGGGCCGGTTACAAAGGGCAGATCACACAGGACAGGTCACAAAGGGCATGTCACAGAGTGCAGATCACACAATGGAGATCACACTGGGCAGGTCACAGAGGGCAGATCACGAGGGCAGATCACAAAGGACAGATCACACAGTGCAGATCACACAGGGCAGGTCACAAAGGGCAGATCACACAGGACAGGTCACAAAGGGCATGTCACAGATGGCAGATCACACAGTGGAGATCACACAGTGGAGATCACACTGGGCAGGTCACAAAGGGCAGATCACACTGGGCAGGGCACAAAGGGCAGATCACACAGGGCAGTTCACAAAGGGCATGTCACAAAGGGCAGATCACAAAGGACAGATTACACAGTGCAGATCACACAGGACAGGTCACAAAGGGCTGATCACAAAGGGCAGATCACACAGAGCAGGTCACAAAGGGCAGATTACACAGGGCAAGTCACAAAGGGCAGATCACACAGGGCAGGTCACAAAGGGCAGATCTAACAGGGCAGGTCACAAAGGGCATGTCACAGAGGGCAAATCACACAGGCAGATCACACAGGGCAGGTCACAAAGGACAGATCACACAGGGCAGGTCACAAAGGCCAGATCACACAGGGCAGGTCACAAAGGGCCGATCACACAGGGCCGGTCACAAAAGGCATGTCATAGAGGGCAGATCACACAATGGAGATCACACAGGACACCTCACATAGGGCACCTCACACAGGGCAGGTCACACAGGACATGTGACAGAGGGCAGATGACACAGTGGAGATCACACTGGGCAGGTCACAGAGGCCAGATCAAGAGGGCAGATCACACAGGGCAGGTCAGAAAGGGCAGATCACACAGGGCAGATCACACAGAGCAGATCACACAGGGCAAGTCACAAAGGCCAGATCACACAGGGCAGGTCAGAAAGGGCAGATCACACAGGGCAGGTCACAAAGGGCAGATCACAAAGGGCAGGTCACAAAGGGCAGATCACACAGGGCAGGTCACAATGGGCATGTCACACAGGGCAGGTCACAGAGGGCTGATCACACAGGGCAGATCACACAGTGCAGATCACACAGGGCAGGTCACACAGGGCAGGTCACAAAGGGCAGATCACACAGGGCAGGTCACAGAGGGCTGATCACACAGGGCAGATCACACAGTGCAGATCACACAGGGCAGTTCACAAAGGGCAGATCACACAGGGCAGATCACACAGGCAGGTCACAGACAGCAGATCACACAGGGCAGGACACAAAAGGCAGATCACACAGGGCACATCACACAGGGAACCTCACACTACAACCTCATACAGGGAACCTTCATCAAAGACACCTTTCACAGGACAGCTCACACAGGGCAGAGCACACAGGGCAGGTCATCACAGGGCATCTCAGACAGGACACCTCACACAGGGCAGGTCACACAGGCACCTCTCACAGGGCGGGTCACACAGGCACCTCACACAGGGCGGGTCACACAGGGCAGGTCACACAGGGCACCTCACACAGGACAGATCACACAGGACACCTCACACAGGGCAACTCACACAGGACACCTCACATAGGGCACCTCACACAGGGCAGGTCACACAGGGCATGTCACAGAGGGCAGATCACACAGTGGAGATCACACTGGGCAGGTCACAGAGGGCAGATCAAGAGGGCAGATCACACAGGGCAGGTCACAAAGGGCAGATCACACAGGACACCTGACACAGGGCACCTCACATAGGACAGATCACACAGGACACCTCACACAGGGCACCTCACACAGGGGACCTCACACAGGACACCCACACAGGGCATATCACACAGGACACCCACACAGGGCATATCACACAGGGCAGGTCACACAGGACACCTCACACAGGGCACCTCACACAGGACAGATCACACAGGACACCCACACAGGGCATATCACACAGGGCGGGTCACACAGGACACCTCACACAGAGCACCTCACACAGGACACCTCACTGAGGGCACCTCACACAGGGCAGGTCACACAGGGCATGTGACAGAGGGCAGATCACACAGTGGAGATCACACTGGGCAGGTCACAGAGGGCAGATCAAGAGGGCAGATCACACTGGGCATATCACACAGGGCAGATCACACAGGGAACGTCACAAAGGACACCTCACACAGGGCACCTCACACAGGGCAGGTCACAGAGGGCTGATCACACAGGGCAGATCACACAGTGCAGATCACACAGGGCAGGTCACAAAGGGCAGATCACACAGGGCAGGTCACAAGGGCAGATCACACAGGACAGGTCACAAAGGGCAGATCACACAATGGAGATCACACTGGGCAGGTCACAGAGGGCTGATCACACAGGGCAGATCACACAGTGCAGATCACACAGGGCAGGACACAAAGGGCAGATCACACAGGGCAGGTCACAGAGGGCAGATCACACAGGGCAGGTCACAAAGGGCATGTCACAGAGGGCAGATCACACAATGGAGATCACACTGGGCAGGTCACAGAGGGCATATCACGAGGGCAGATCACAAAGGGCAGATCACACAGGGCAGGAAACAAAGGGCAGGTCACAAAGGGCAGATTAGAAATGGCATGTCACAGAGGGCAGATCATGAGGGCAGATCACACAGGGTAGATCACACAGGGCAGGTCACAAAGGGCAGATCACACAGGGCAGATCACACAGTGCAGATCACACAAGACAGGTCACAAAGGGCAGATCACACAGGGCAGGTCACAGAGAGCAGATTACACAGGGCAGATCACAAAGGGCCGATCACACAGGGCAGGACACAAAGGGCAGATCAAAAAGGGCAGATCACACCAGACACCGCACACAGGGCAGATGACACAGATCACCTCACACAGGACATCTCAAACATGGCAGGTCACACAGGGCAGATCACACAGGACACCTCACCTCACACAGGGCAGATCACACAGATCACCTTACACAGTACACCTCGCACAGGGCAGATCACACAAAGCACCTCACACAGGGCACCTCACACAGGGCAGATCACACAGGGCACCTCTCACAGGGGACCTCACACAGGGCAGCTCACACTGGACACCTCATACTGGACACCTCACACAGGGAACCTCACAAAGGACACCTTACACAGGACACCTCACACAGGGCAGATCACACTGGCACCTCACACAGGGCAGGTCACATAGGGCATGTCACAGTGGGCAGATCACACCGGGCAGGTCACAAAGGGCAGATTACAAAGGGCAGATCACAAAGGGCAGGTCACAGAGGGCAGTACACAGGGCAGGTCACAAAGGGCAGATCACACAAGGCAGGTCACAAAGGGCAGAACACAGGGCAGGTCACAAAGGGCAGATCACACAAGGCAGGTCACAAAGGGCATGTCACAGAGGGCAGATCACACAGGGCAGGTCACAAAGGGCATGTCACAGAGGGCAGATCACAAAGGGCAGGTCACAAAGGGCATGTCACAGAGGGCAGATCACACCAGGCAGGTCACAAAGGGTAGATTACAAAGGGCATATCACACAGTGCACATCACACAGGGCAGGTCACAGAGGGCTTATCACACAGGGCAGATCACACAGTGCAGATCACACAGGGCAGGACACAAAGGGCAGATCACACAGGGCAGGTCACAGAGGGCAGATCACACAGGGCAGGACACAAAGGGCAGATCACACAGGGCAGGTCACAAAGGGCATGTCACAGAGGGCAGATCACACAATGGAGATAACACAGGGCAGGTCACAGACAGCCGATCACACAGGGCATATCAAAAAGGGCAGATCACAAAAGGCACATCAAAAAGGGGAGGGCACAGAGGGCAGATCACACAGGACACCTCACACAGGGCAGATCACACTGGGCAGAGCACACAGGACACCTCACACAGGGCAGATCACACTGGGCAGCTCAAACAGGGCAATTCACACTGGGCAGATCACACAGAGCACCTCACACAGGACACCTCCCATAGGGCAGAACACAATGGGCAGCTCACACAGGACACCTCACACTGCATACCTCACACAGGGAACCTCACAAAGGACACCTTACACAGGACAGATAACACAGGGCAGAGCACACAGGGCATCTCACACAGGGCACCTCACACAGTGCAGGTCACACAGGACACCTCACATAGGACAACTGACAGGGCACCTCACACAGGACACCTCACACAGGGCACCTCACACAGGGTATGTGACAGAGGGCAGATCACACAGGCAGATCACAAAGCCAGATCACACAGAGCAGGTCACAAAGGGCAGATCACACAGGGCAGGTCTCAAAGGGCAGATCACACAGGGCAGGTCACAAAGTACAGATCACACAGGGCAGGTCACAAAGGGCATGTCACAGAGGGCAGATCACACAATGGAGATCACACTGGGCAGGTCACAGAGGGGAGATCACGAGGGCAGATCACAAAGGACAGATCACAAGGTGCAGATCACAAAGCCAGATCACACAGGGCAGGTCACAAAGGGCAGATCACACAGGGCAGGTCACAAAGGGCAGATCACACAGGGCAGTTCACAAAGGGCAGATCACACAGTGCAGATCACACAGGGCAGGTCACAAAGGGCTGATCACAAAGGGCACCTCACACAGGGCACCTCACACAGGGAACATCACACAGGACACCTCACACTGCAACCTCACACAGGGAACCTCACAAAGGACACCTTTTACAGGACAGCTCACACAGGGCAGAGCACACAGGGCATCTCACACAGGGACCTCACACAGTGCAGGTCACACAGGACACCTCACACAGCGGAGATCACACAGGACACCTCACACAGGACACCTCACACAGGACACCTCACACAGGACACCTCACACAGGACAACTCACACAGGACACCTCACACAGGACACCTCACACAGGACAACTCACACAGGGCACCTCACACAGGGCAGGTCACACAGGGCATGTCATAGAGGGCAGATCACACAGTGGAGATCACACTGGGCAGGTCACAGAGGGCAGAACACAGGGCAGGTCACAAAGGGCAGATCACACAAGCAGGTCACAAAGGGCATGTCACAGAGGGCAGATCACACAGGTAGATCACACTGGGCAGATCACACAGTGCAGGTCACAAAGGGCAGATCACACAGGGCATGTGACAGAGGGCAGATCACACTGGGCAGATCACACTGGGCAGATCACACAGTGCAGGTCACAAAGGGCAGATCACACAGGGCATGTGACAGAGGGCAGATCACACTGGGCAGATCACACAGGGCAGATCACACAGTGCAGGTCACAAAGGGCAGATCACACAGGGCAGGTCACAAAGGGCAGATCAAAAAGGGCAGGTCACAAAGGGCATGTCACAGAGGGCAGATCACAAAGTGGAGATCACACAGTGGAGATCACACAGGGCAGGTCACAGACAGCAGATCACACAGGGCACTTCACACAGGGCAGAGCACAGGGGGCAGATCACACAGGGCAGGTCACAAAGGGCAGATCACACAGGGCAGGTCACAAAGGGCATGTCACAGAGGGCAGATCACACAGGGCAGGTCACAAAGAGCAGATTACAAAGGGCAGATCACACAGTGCAGATCACACAGGGCAGGTCACAAAGGGCAGATCACACAGGGCACTTCACACAGGGCAGAGCACACGGGGCAGATCACACAGGGCAGGTCACAGACAGCAGATTACACAGGGCAGATCAAAAAGGGCAGATCACAAAAGGCACATCAAAAAGGGCAGGGCACAGAGGGCAGATCACACAGGACACCTCACACAGGGCAGATCCCACAGGACAGATCACACAGGACACCTCACACAGGGCAGATCACACTGGGCAGCTCACACAGGGCACTTCACACTGGGCAGATCACACAGAGCACCTCACACAGGACACCTCACACAGGGCAGATCACACAGGGCAGGTCACAAAGGGCAGATCACACAGTGCAGATCACACAGGGCAGGTCACAAAGGGCTGATCACAAAGGGCACCTCACACAGGGCACCTCACACAGGGAACATCACACAGGACACCTCACACTCCAACCTCACACAGGGAACCTCACAAAGGACACCTTTTACAGGACAGCTCACACAGGGCAGAGCACACAGGGCAGGTCACACAGGACACCTCACACAGGACACCTCACATAGGGCACCTCACACAGGGCACTTCACACAGGGCAGGTCACACAGGGCATGTTACAGAGGGCAGATCACACAGTGGAGATCACATTGGGCAGGTCACAGAGGGCAGAACACAGGGCAGGTCACAAAGGGCATGTCACAGAGGGCAGATCACAAAGGGCAGGTCACAAAGGGCAGAACACAGGGCAGGTCACAAAGGGCAGAACACAGGGCAGGTCACAAAGGGCTGATCACAAAGGGCACCTCACACAGGGCACCTCACACAGGGAACATCACACAGGACACCTCACACTCCAACCTCACACAGGGAACCTCACAAAGGACACCTTTTACAGGACAGCTCACACAGGGCAGAGCACACAGGGCATCTCACACAGGGACCTCACACAGTGCAGGTCACACAGGACACCTCGCACAGCGGAGATCACACAGGACACCTCACACAGGACACCTCACACAGGACACCTCACACAGGACACCTCACACAGGACACGTCACACAGGACACCTCACACAGGACACCTCACATAGGGCACCTCACACAGGGCACCTCACACAGGGCAGGTCACACAGGGCATGTCACAGAGGGCAGATCACACAGTGGAGATCACACTGGGCAGGTCACAGAGGGCAGAACACAGGGCAGGTCACAAAGGGCAGATCACACAAGCAGGTCACAAAGGGCATGTCACAGAGGGCAGATCACACAGGTAGATCACACTGGGCAGATCACACAGTGCAGGTCACAAAGGGCAGATCACACAGGGCATGTGACAGAGGGCAGATCACACTGGGCAGATCACACTGGGCAGATCACACAGTGCAGGTCACAAAGGGCAGATCACACAGGGCATGAGACAGAGGGCAGATCACACTGGGCAGATCACACAGGGCAGATCACACAGTGCAGGTCACAAAGGGCAGATCACACAGGGCAGGTCACAAAGGGCAGATCAAAAAGGGCAGGTCACAAAGGGCATGTCACAGAGGGCAGATCACAAAGTGGAGATCACACAGTGGAGATCACACAGGGCAGGTCACAGACAGCAGATCACACAGGGCACTTCACACAGGGCAGAGCACAGGGGGCAGATCACACAGGGCAGGTCACAAAGGGCAGATCACACAGGGCAGGTCACAAAGGGCATGTCACAGAGGGCAGATCACACAGGGCAGGTCACAAAGGGCAGATTACAAAGGGCAGATCACACAGTGCAGATCACACAGGGCAGGTCACAAAGGGCAGATCACACAGGGCACTTCACACAGGGCAGAGCACATGGGGCAGATCACACAGGGCAGGTCACAGACAGCAGATTACACAGGGCAGATCAAAAAGGGCAGATCACAAAAGGCACATCAAAAGGGCAGGGCACAGAGGGCAGATCACACAGGACACCTCACACAGGGCAGATCACACAGGACAGATCACACAGGACACCTCACACAGGGCAGATCACACTGGGCAGCTCACACAGGGCACTTCACACTGGGCAGATCACACAGAGCACCTCACACAGGACACCTCACACAGGGCAGATCACACAGGGCAGGTCACAAAGGGCAGATCACACAGGGCAGATCACACAGGGCAGGTCACAAAGGGCTGATCACAAAGGGCACCTCACACAGGGCACCTCACACAGGGAACATCACACAGGACACCTCACACTCCAACCTCACACAGGGAACCTCACAAAGGACACCTTTTACAGGACAGCTCACACAGGGCAGAGCACACAGGGCAGGTCACACAGGACACCTCACACAGGACACCTCACATAGGGCACCTCACACAGGGCACTTCACACAGGGCAGGTCACACAGGGCATGTTACAGAGGGCAGATCACACAGTGGAGATCACATTGGGCAGGTCACAGAGGGCAGAACACAGGGCAGGTCACAAAGGGCATGTCACAGAGGGCAGATCACAAAGGGCAGGTCACAAAGGGCAGAACACAGGGCAGGTCACAAAGGGCAGATCACACAAGGCAGGTCACAAAGGGCATGTCACAGAGGGCAGATCACACAGTGCACATCACACAGGGCAGGTCACAGAGGGCTTATCACACAGGGCAGATCACACAGTGCAGATCACACAGGGCAGGACACAAAGGGTAGATTACAAAGGGCAGATCACACAGTGCACATCACACAGGGCAGGACACAAAGGGCAGATCACACAGGGCAGGTCACATAGGGCAGATCACCCAGGGCAGGTCACAAAGGGCATGTCACAGAGGGCAGATCACACAATGGAGATAACACAGGGCAGGTCACAGACAGCAGATCACACAGGGCAGATCAAAAAGGGCAGATCACAAAAGGCACATCAAAAAGGGCAGGGCACAGAGGGCAGATCACACAGGACACCTCACACAGGGCAGATCACACAGGACAGATCACACAGGACACCTCACACAGGGCTGATCACACTGCGCAGCTCACACAGGGCACTTCACACTGGGCAGATCACACAGAGCACCTCACACAGGACACCTCACACAGGGCAGATCACACAGGGCAGATCACACAATGCACCTCACACAGGACACCTCCCACAGGGCAGAACACAATGGGCAGCTCACACAGGGCAGATCACACAGGGCACCTCACACAGGGCAACTCACACAGGGCATGTGACAGAGGGCAGATCACACTGGGCAGATCACACTGGGCAGATCACACAGTGCAGGTCACAAAGGGCAGATCACACAGGGCAGGTCACAAAGGGCAGATCACACAGGGCATGTGACAGAGGGCAGATCACACAGTGGAGACCACACAGGGCAGGTCACAGAGGGCAGGTCACACTGGGCAGATCACACAGGGCAGGTCACAGAGGGCTGATCACACAGGCAGAACACAAAGCCAGATCACACAGGGCAGGTCACACAGGGCAGATCACACAGGGCAGGTCACAGAGGGCTGATCACACAGGCAGATCACAAAGCCAGATCACACAGGGCAGGTCACAAAGGGCAGATCACACAGGGCAGGTCACAAAAGGCAGATCACACAGGGCAGGTCACAAAGTACAGATCACACAGGGCAGGTCACAAAGGGCATGTCACAGAGGGCAGATCACACAATGGAGATCACACTGGGCAGGTAACAGAGGGGAGATCACGAGGGCAAATCACAAAGGACAGATCACACAGTGCAGATCACAAAGCCAGATCACACAGGGCAGGTCACAAAGGGCAGATCACACAGGGCAGGTCACAAAGGGCAGATCACACAGGGCAGGTCACAAAGGGCAGATCACACAGGGCAGGTCACAGACAGCAGATCACACAGGGCAGATCACACAGTGCAGATCACACAGGACACCTCACACAGGGCAGATCACACAATGTAACTCACACAGGACACCTCCCACAGGGCAGAACACAATGGGCAGCTCACACAGGGCACCTCACACAGGGTAGATCACACAGGGCAGGTCACAAAGGGCAGATCACACAGGGCAGGTCACAAAGGGCAGATCACACAGGGCAGGTCACAAAGGGCAGATCACACAGGGCAGGTCACAAAGGGCAGATCACACAGGGCAGGTCACAGACAGCAGATCACACAGGGCAGATCACACAGTGCAGATCACACAGGACACCTCCCACAGGGCAGAACACAATGGGCAGCTCACACAGGGCAGATCACACAGGGCACTTCACACAGGACACCTCACACTGCACACCTCACACAGGGAACCTCACACAGGACACCTTACACAGGACAGCTCACACAGGGCAGAGCACACAGGGCATCTCACACAGGGGACCTCACACAGTGCAGGTCACACAGGACACCTCGCACAGTGCAGATCACACAGGACACCTCACACAGGACAACTCACAGGGCACCTCACACAGGACAGATCACACAGGACACCTCACACAGGGAACCTCACAGAGGGCACCTCACACAGGACACCTCACATAGGGCACCTAACACAGGGCAGGTCACACAGGGCATGTCACAGAGGGCAGATCACACAATGGAGATCATACTGGGCAGATCAAGAGGGCAGATCACAAAGGACAGATCACACAGGGCAGGTCACAGAGGGCAGATCACACAGGGCAGGTCACAAAGGGCATGTCACAGAGGGCAGATCACACAATGGAGATCACACTGGGCAGGTCACAGAGGGCAGATCACGAGGGCAGATCACACAGGGTAGATCACACAGGGCAGGTCACAAAGGGCCGATCACACAGGGCAGGACACAAAGGGCAGATCAAAAAGGGCAGATCACACCAGACACCGCACACAGGGCAGATGACACAGATCACCTCACACAGGACATCTCAAACATGGCAGGTCACACAGGGCAGATCACACAGGACACCTCACCTCACACAGGGCAGATCACACAGAGCACCTCACACAGGGCACCTCACACAGGGCAGATCACACAGGGCACCTCTCACAGGGGACCTCACACAGGGCAGCTCACACTGGACACCTCATACTGGACACCTCACACAGGGAACCTCACAAAGGACACCTTTCACAGGACAGCTCACACAGGGCAGAGCACACAGGGCAGGTCACACAGGGCATCTCACACAGGGGACCTCACACAGGGCAGGTCACACAGGGCACCTCGCACTGGACAACTCACAGGGCACCTCACACATGACAGATCACACAGGACACCTCACACAGGGCACCTCACACAGGGGACCTCACACAGGGGACCTCACACAGGACACCCACACAGGGCATATCACACAGGGCAGGTCACACAGGGCACCTCACACAGGACACCTCACATATGGCACCTCACACAGGGCAGGTCACACAGGGCACCTCACACAGGGCAGATCACACTGGCACCTCACACAGGGCAGGTCACATAGGGCATGTCACAGTGGGCAGATCACACAGGGCAGGTCACAAAGGGCAGATTACAAAGGGCAGATCACACAGGGAAGATCACACAGGGCAGGTCACAGAGGGCTGATCAACAGAGCAGATCACACAGTGCAGATCACACAAGACAGGTCACAAAGGGCAGATCACACAGGGCAGGTCACAAAGGGCATGTCACAGAGGGCAGATCACACAGGGCAGATCACACTGGGCAGATCACATAGGGCAGGTCACAAAGGGCAGATCAGACAGGGCAGGTCACAGAGGGCATGTCACAGAGGGCAGATCACACAATGGAGATCACACTGGGCAGGAAACAAAGGGCAGGTCACAAAGGGCAGGTTAGAAATGGCATGTCACAGAGGGCAGATCACGAGGGCAGATCACGCAGGGTAGATCACACAGGGCAGGTCACAAAGGGCAGATCACACAGGGCAGATAACACAGTGCAGATCAAACAAGACAGGTCACAAAGGGCAGATCACACAGGGCAGGTCACAAAGGGCAGATCACACAGGGCAGATAACACAGTGCAGATCACACAAGACAGGTCACAAAGGGCAGATCACACAGGGCAGGTCACAAAGGGCATGTCACAGAGGGCAGATCACACAGGGCAGATCACACTGGGCAGCTCACACAGGACACCTCACACAGGACACCTCACACAGGGCACCTCACACAGGGCAGGTCACACAGGGCACCTCACACAGGGCAGATCACACTGGCACCTCACACAGGGCAGGTCACATAGGGCATGTCACAGTGAGCAGATCACACCGGGCAGGAAACAAAGGGCAGATTACAAAGGGCAGATCACACAGGGCAGATCACACAGGGCAGGTCACAGAGGGCTGATCACACAGAGCAGATCACACAGTGCAGATCACACAAGACAGGTCACAAAGGGCAGATCACACAGGGCAGGTCACAAAGGGCATGTCACAGAGGGCAGATCACACAGGGCAGATCACACTGGGCAGATCACACAGGGCAGGTCACAAAGGGCAGATCAGACAGGGCAGGTCACAGAGGGCATGTCACAGAGGGCAGATCACACAATGGAGATCACACTGGGCAGGTCACAGAGGGCAGATCACGAGGGCAGATCACAAAGGGCAGATCACACAGGGCAGGAAACAAAGGGCAGGTCACAAAGGGCAGGTTAGAAATGGGATGTCACAGAGGGCAGATCACGAGGGCAGATCACGCAGGGTAGATCACACAGGGCAGGTCACAAAGGGCAGATCACACAGGGCAGATAACACAGTGCAGATCACACAGGGCAAGTTACAAAGGGTAGATCACAAAGGGCAGGTCACAAAGGGCAGATCACAAAGGGCATGTCACAGAGGGCAGATCACACAGTGGAGATCACACAGTGCAGATCACGAGGGCAGATCACAGAGGGCTGATCACACAGGGCATATCACAATGGGCAGATCACACAGGGAAGGTCACAAAGGGCAGATCACACTGAGCAGGTCACAAAGGGCAGATCACACAGGGCAGGTCACAAAGGGCAGATCACACAGGGCAGGTCACAAAGGGCATGTCACAGAGGGCAGGTCACAAAGGGCATGTCACAGAGGGCAGATCACACCGGGCAGGTCACAAAGGGCAGGTCACACAGGGCAGGTCACAAAGGGCAGATCACACAGGGCAGGTCACAGAGGGCTGATCACACAGGGCAGATCACACAGTGCAGATCACACAGGGCAGGTCACAAAGGACAGATCACACAGGGCAGGTCACAAAGGGCATGTCAAGAGGGCAGATCACACAGGGCAGGTCACAAAGAGCAGATTACAATGGGCAGATCACACAGTGCAGATCAAACAGGGCACTTCACACAGGGCAAAGCACAGGGGGCAGATCACACAGGGCAGGTCACAGACAGCAGATTACACAGGGCAGATCAAAAAGGGCAGATCACAAAAGGCACATCAAAAAGGGCAGGGCACAGAGGGCAGATCACACAGGACACCTCACACAGGGCAGATCCCACAGGACAGATCACACAGGACACCTCACACAGGGCAGATCACACTGGGCAGCTCAAACAGGGCAATTCACACTGGGCAGATCACACAGAGCACCTCACACAGGACACCTCCCATAGGGCAGAACACAATGGGCAGCTCACACAGGGCACCTCACACAGGACACCTCCCATAGGGCAGAACACAATGGGCAGCTCACACAGGGCACCTCACAAAGGACACCTTACACAGGACAGATCACACAGGGCAGAGCACACAGGGCATCTCACACAGGGGACCTCACACAGTGCAGGTCACACAGGGCACCTCACACAGGACACCTCACACAGGGCACCTCACACAGGGCATGTGACAGAGGGCAGATCACACAGGGTAGGTCACAAAGGGCAGATCACACAGGGCAGGTCACAAAGGGCAGATCACACAGGGAAGGTCACAAAGGGCAGATCACACAGGGCAGGTCACAAAGGGCAGATCACACAGGGCAGATCACAAAGGACAGATCACACAGTGCAGATCACAAAGGGCACCTCACACAGGGCACCTCACGCAGGGAACATCACACAGGACACCTCACACTGCAACCTCACACAGGGAACCTCACAAAGGACACCTTACACAGGACAGATCACACAGGGCAGAGCACACAGGGCATCTCACACAGGGCACCTCACACAGTGCAGGTCACACAGGACACCTCACACAGGACAACTCACAGGGCACCTCACACAGGACACCTCACACAGGGCACCTCACACAGGGCATGTGACAGAGGGCAGATCACACAGGCAGATCACAAAGCCAGATCACACAGGGCAGGTCACAAAGTACAGATCACACAGGGCAGGTCACAAAGGACCTGTCACAGAGGGCAGATCACACAATGGAGATCACACTGTGCAGGTCACAGAGGGGAGATCACGAGGGCAGATCACAAAGGACAGATCACACAGTGCAGATCACAAAGCCAGATCACACAGGGCAGGTCACAAAGGGCAGATCACACAGGGCAGGTCACAAAGGGCAGATCACACAAGGCAGGTCACAAAGGGCTGATCACAAAGGGCACCTCACACAGGGAACATCACACAGGACACCTTTTACAGGACAGCTCACACAGGGCAGAGCACACAGGGCAGGTCACACAGGACACCTCACACAGGACACCTCACATAGGGCACCTCACACAGGGCACCTCACACAGGGCAGGTCACACAGGGCATGTCACAGAGGGCAGATCACACAGTGGAGATCACACTGGGCAGGTCACAGAGGGCAGAACACAGGGCAGGTCACAAAGGGCAGATCACACAAGGCAGGTCACAAAGGGCATGTCACAGAGGGCAGATCACAAAGGGCAGGTCACAAAGGGCAGAACACAGGGCAGGTCACAAAGGGCAGATCACACAAGGCAGGTCACAAAGGGCATGTCACAGAGGGCAGATCACAAAGGGCAGGTCACAAAGGGCAGAACACAGGGCAGGTCACAGAGGGCAGATCACACAGGGCAGGTCACAAAGGGCATGTCACAGAGGGCAGATCACAAAGGGCAGGTCACAAAGGGCAGAACACAGGGCAGGTCACAAAGGGCAGATCACACAGGGCAGGTCACAAAGGGCATGTCACAGAGGGCAGATCACACAGGGCAGGTCACAAAGGGCATGTCACAGAGGGCAGAGCACACCAGGCAGGTCACAAAGGGCATGTCACAGAGGGCAGATCACACCAGGCAGGTCACAAAGGGTAGATTACAAAGGGCAGATCACACAGTGCAGATCACACAGGGCAGGACACAAAGGGCAGATCACACAGGGCAGGTCACAGAGGGCAGATCACACAGGGCAGGACACAAAGGGCAGATCACACAGGGCAGGTCACAAAGGGCATGTCACAGAAGGCAGATCACACAATGGAGATAACACAGGGCAGGTCACAGACAGCAGATCACACAGGGCAGATCAAAAAGGGCAGATCACAAAAGGCACATCAAAAAGGGGAGGGCACAGAGGGCAGATCACACAGGACACCTCACACAGGGCAGATCCCACAGGACAGATCACACAGGACACCTCACACAGGGCAGATCACACAGAGCACCTCACACAGGACACCTCCCATAGGGCAGATCACACAGGACACCTCATACTGCATACCTCACACAGGGAACCTCACAACGGACACCTTACACAGGACAGCTCACACAGGGCATCTCACACAGGGCACCTCACACAGGGCATGTGACAGAGGGCAGATCACACAGTGGAGACCACACTGGGCAGATCACACAGGGCAGGTCACAGAGGGCTGATCACACAGGCAGATCACAAAGCCAGATCACACAGGGCAGGTCACAAAGTACAGATCACACAGGGCAGGTCACAAAGGGCATGTCACAGAGGGCAGATCACACAATGGAGATCACACTGGGCAGGTCACAGAGGGGAGATCACGAGGGCAGGTCACAAAGGGCAGATCACAAAGGGCAGGTCACAAAGGGCAGATCACACAGTGCAGATCACACAGGGCAGGTCACAAAGGGCTGATCACAAAGGGCACCTCACACAGGGCACCTCACACAGGGACCATCACACAGGACACCTCACACTGCAACCTCACACAGGGAACCTCACAAAGGACACCTTTTACAGGACAGCTCACACAGGGCAGAGCACACAGGGCAGGTCACACAGGGCATCTCACACAGGGACCTCACACAGGGCACCTCACACAGGGCACCTCACACTGGGCACCTCACACAGGGCACCTCACACAGGGCACCTCACACAGGGCAGGTCACACAGGGCATGTCACAGAGGGCAGATCACACAGTGGAGATCACACTGGGCAGGTCACAGAGGGCAGAACACAGGGCAGGTCACAAAGGGCAGATCACACAAGGCAGGTCACAAAGGGCATGTCACACAGGGCAGATCCCACAGGGCAGATCACACAATGCACCTCACACAGGACACTTCCCACAGGGCAGAACACAATGGGCAGCTCACACAGGGCAGATCACACAGGGCATGTGACAGAGGGCAGATCACACTGGGCAGATCACACTGGGCAGATCACACAGTGCAGGTCACAAAGGGCAGATCACACAGGGCAGGTCACAAAGGGCAGATCACACAGGGCAGGTCACAAAGGGCTGATCACAAAGGGCACCTCACACAGGGAACATCACACAGGACACCTTTTACAGGACAGCTCACACAGGGCAGAGCACACAGGGCAGGTCACACAGGACACCTCACACAGGACACCTCACATAGGGCACCTCACACAGGGCACCTCACACAGGGCAGGTCACACAGGGCTTGTCACAGAGGGCAGATCACACAGTGGAGATCACACTGGGCAGGTCACAGAGGGCAGAACACAGGGCAGGTCACAAAGGGCTGATCACAAAGGGCACCTCACACAGGGAACATCACACAGGACACCTTTTACAGGACAGCTCACACAGGGCAGAGCACACAGGGCAGGTCACACAGGACACCTCACACAGGACACCTCACATAGGGCACCTCACACAGGGCACCTCACACAGGGCAGGTCACACAGGGCATGTCACAGAGGGCAGATCACACAGTGGAGATCACACGGGGCAGGTCACAAAGGGCAGATCACACAGGGCAGGTCACAAAGGGCAGATCACACAGGGCATGTGACAGAGGGCAGATCACACAGTGGAGACCACACAGGGCAGGTCACAGAGGGCACCTCACACAGGGCAACTCACACAGGGCATGTGACAGAGGGCAGATCACACTGGGCAGATCACACTGGGCAGATCACACAGTGCAGGTCACAAAGGGCAGATCACACAGGGCAGGTCACAAAGGGCAGATCACACAGGGCAGGTCACACAGGACACCTCACACAGGACACCTCACATAGGGCACCTCACACAGGGCACCTCACACAGGGCAGGTCACACAGGGCATGTCACAGAGGGCAGATCACACAGTGGAGATCACACTGGGCAGGTCACAGAGGGCAGAACACAGGGCAGGTCACAAAGGGCAGATCACACAGGGCAGGTCACAAAGGGCATGTCACAGAGGGCAGATCACAAAGGGCAGGTCACAAAGGGCAGAACACAGGGCAGGTCACAAAGGGCAGATCACACAAGGCAGGTCACAAAGGGCATGTCACAGAGGGCAGATCACAAAGGGCAGGTCACAAAGGGCAGAACACAGGGCAGGTCACAGAGGGCAGATCACACAGGGCAGGTCACAAAGGGCATGTCACAGAGGGCAGATCACAAAGGGCAGGTCACAAAGGGCAGAACACAGGGCAGGTCACAAAGGGCAGATCACACAAGGCAGGTCACAAAGGGCATGTCACAGAGGGCAGATCACACAGGGCAGGTCACAAAGGGCATGTCACAGAGGGCAGATCACACCAGGCAGGTCACAAAGGGCATGTCACAGAGGGCAGATCACACCAGGCAGGTCACAAAGGGTAGATTACAAAGGGCAGATCACACAGGGCAGGACACAAAGGGCAGATCACACAGGGCAGGTCACAGAGGGCAGATCACACAGGGCAGGACACAAAGGGCAGATCACACAGGGCAGGTCACAAAGGGCATGTCACAGAAGGCAGATCACACAATGGAGATAACACAGGGCAGGTCACAGACAGCAGATCACACAGGGCAGATCAAAAAGGGCAGATCACAAAAGGCACATCAAAAAGGGGAGGGCACAGAGGGCAGATCACACAGGACACCTCACACAGGGCAGATCCCACAGGACAGATCACACAGGACACCTGACACAGGGCAGATCACACTGGGCAGCTCAAACAGGGCAATTCACACTGGGCAGATCACACAGAGCACCTCACACAGGACACCTCCCATAGGGCAGATCACACAGGACACCTCACACTGCATACCTCACACAGGGAACCTCACAAAGGACACCTTACACAGGACAGCTCACACAGGGCATCTCACACAGGGCACCTCACACAGGGCATGTGACAGAGGGCAGATCACACAGTGGAGACCACACTGGGCAGATCACACAGGGCAGGTCACAGAGGGCTGATCACACAGGCAGATCACAAAGCCAGATCACACAGGGCAGGTCACAAAGTACAGATCACACAGGGCAGGTCACAAAGGGCATGTCACAGAGGGCAGATCACACAATGGAGATCACACTGGGCAGGTCACAGAGGGGAGATCACGAGGGCAGGTCACAAAGGGCAGATCACACAGGGCAGGTCACAAAGGGCAGATCACACAGTGCAGATCACACAGGGCAGGTCACAAAGGGCTGATCACAAAGGGCACCTCACACAGGGCACCTCACACAGGGACCATCACACAGGACACCTCACACTGCAACCTCACACAGGGAACCTCACAAAGGACACCTTTTACAGGACAGCTCACACAGGGCAGAGCACACAGGGCAGGTCACACAGGACACCTCACACAGGACACCTCACATAGGGCACCTCACACAGGGCACCTCACATAGGGCACCTCACACAGGGCACCTCACACAGGGCACCTCACACAGGGCACCTCACACAGGGCATGTCACAGAGGGCAGATCACACAGTGGAGATCACACTGGGCAGGTCACAGAGGGCAGAACACAGGGCAGGTCACAAAGGGCAGATCACACAAGGCAGGTCACAAAGGGCATGTCACAGAGGGCAGATCACAAAGGGCAGGTCACAAAGTGCAGAACACAGGGCAGGTCACAAAGGGCATGTCACAGAGGGCAGATCACACCAGGCAGGTCATAAAGGGCAGGTCACAGAGGGCAGATCACACAGGGCAGGTCACAAAGGGCATGTCACAGAGGGCAGATCACACCAGGCAGGTCACAAAGGGTAGATCACACAGTGCACATCACACAGGGCAGGTCACAGAGGGCTTATCACACAGGGCAGATCACACAGTGCAGATCACACAGGGCAGGACACAAAGGGCAGATCACACAGGGCAGGTCACATAGGGCAGATCACACAGGGCAGGACACAAAGGGCAGATCACACAGGGCAGGTCACATAGGGCAGATCACCCAGGGCAGGTCACAAAGGGCATGTCACAGAGGGCAGATCACAAAATGGAGATATCACAGGGCAGGTCACAGACAGCAGATCACACAGGGCAGATCAAAAAGGGCAGATCACAAAAGGCACATCAAAAAGGGCAGGGCACAGAGGGCAGATCACACAGGACACCTCACACAGGGCAGATCACACAGGACAGATCACACAGGACACCTCACACTGGACAGATCACACAGAGCAACTTACACAGGACACCTCACACAGGGCAGATCACACAGGGCAGATCACACAATGCACCTCACACAGGACACTTCCCACAGGGCAGAACACAATGGGCAGCTCACACAGGGCACCTCACACAGGGCATGTGACAGAGGGCAGATCACACAGGTAGATCACACTGGGCAGATCACACAGTGCAGGTCACAAAGGGCAGATCACACAGGGCATGTGACAGAGGGCAGATCACACTGGGCAGATCACACTGGGCAGATCACACAGTGCAGGTCACAAAGGGCAGATCACACAGGGCAGGTCACAAAGGGCAGATCACAAAGGGCAGGTCACAAAGGGCATGTCACAGAGGGCAGATCACAAAGTGGAGATCACACAGTGCAGATCACACTGGGCAGGTCACAAAGGGCAGATCACACTGGGCAGGTCACAAAGGGCAGATCACACAGGGCAGGTCACAAAGGGCAGATCACACAGGGCAGATCACAAAGGGCAGATCAAACTGGGCAGGTCACAAAGGGCATGTCACAGAGGGCAGATCACACCGGGCACTTCACATAGGGCAGAGCACAGGGGGCAGATCACACAGGGCAGGTCACAAAGGGCTGATCACAAAGGGCTGATCACAAAGGGCACATCACACAGGGCACCTCACACAGCCAGATCACACAGTGCAGATCACACAGGGCAGGGCAAAAAGGGCTGATCACACAGGGCAGATCACACAGGGCAGGTCACAAAGGGCAGATCAAACAGGGCAGGTCACAAAGGGCAGATCACACAGGGCAGGTCACAAAGGGCAGATCAAACAGGGCAGGTCACACAGGGCATGTCACAGAGGGCAGATCACACAGGCAGATCACACCGGGCACTTCACACAGGGCAGAGCACAGGGGGCAGATCACACAGGGCAGGTCACAGACAGCAGATCACACAGGGCAGATCAAAAAGGGCAGATCACAAAAGGAACATCAAAAAGAGCAGGGCACAGAGGGCAGATCACACAGGACACCTCACACAGGGCAGATCCCACAGGGCAGATCACACAATGCACCTCACACAGGACACCTCACACAGGGCAGATCACACAATGCACCTCACACAGGACACCTCACACAGGGCAGATCACACAGGACAGATCACACAGGACAGCTCACACAGGGCAGATCACACTGGGCAGCTCACACAGGACAACTCACAGGGCACCTCACACAGGACAGATCACACAGGACACCTCACACAGGGCATGTGACAGAGGGCAGATCACACAGTGGAGACCACACTGGGCAGGTCACAGAGGGCTGATCACACAGGGCAGGTCACAGAGGGCTGATCACACAGGGCAGATCACACAGGGCACCTCACACAGGACACCTCACATAGGGCACCTCACACAGGGCAGGTCACACAGGGCAGATCACACAGGGCAGGTCACAAAGGGCAGATAACACAGGGCAGGTAACAAAGGGCAGATCACACAGGGCAGGTCACAGAGGGCAAATCACAAAGGTCAGGTCACAAAGGGCAGATCACACCGGGCAGGTCACAAAGAGCAGATTACAAATGGCAGATAACACAGTGCAGATCACACAGGGCAGGTCACAGAGGGCTGATCACACAGGGCAGATCACACAGTGCAGATCACACAGGGCAGGTCACAAAGGGCAGATTACACAGGGCAGGTCACACTGGGCACATCACACAGGTCAGATCACACAGGGCACTTCACACAGGGCACCTCACACATGACACCTCATATAGGGCACCTAACACACGGCAGGTCACACAGTGCAGACCACACAGGGCAGGACACAAAGGGCAGATCACACAGGGCAGGTCTCAAAGGGCAGAACACACAGGGCAGGTCACAAAGGGCAGATCACACAGGGCAGGTCTCACAGGGCATATCACACAGGGCAGGTCACAAAGGCCAGATCGCACAGGGCACCTCACACAGTGCAGATCACACAGGGCAGATCACACAGTGCAGATCACAAAGGGCAGGTCACAGAGGGCAGATCACACAGGGCAGATCACAAATGACAGATCACACAGGGCAAGTCTCACAGGGCAGATCACACAGGTCAGATCAGAAAGGGCAGATCAGACAGTGCAGGTCACAGAGGGCAGGTCACACAGGGCTGGTCACAGAGGGCAGGTTACAGAGGGCACCTCACACAGTTCACCTCACAGAGGGCAGGTCACTGGAGGGCAGATCACAGAGGGCAGATTACAGAGGACAGTCATAGAGGGCAGATGACACAGGACAGGTCACAGAGGTCAGGTCACAGAGGGCAGATCACACAGGGCAGATCACACAGGGCAGATCACACAGGGCAGATTACAGAGGACAGTCATAGAGGGCAGATGACACAGGACAGATCACACAGGGCAGGTCACACAGGGCAAGCTGTGAAGGGTAAGTCTTGGTGCAACCACATCCTGGACCTTAGTATTCATGTAGGCAAGAAGTTCACAACTTTCAGGGAAAACACTTTAACTTGTATTTTTATCTATTTTGTATTACAACTTTTAAAAGTTTATTTTGGTGAATGTATAGTATATTAGTGTTTACTTAAAGATGCCCTAGCTGGTTTGGCTCAGTGAACAGACCATTGACCTACGGACTGAGGGGTCCCAGGTTCGATGCCAGTCAAGATCACATTCCAGCGTTATGGGCTTAATGATTCTCTCATCATTGTTTCTCTCTCTCTCTCCCCCTCTCAATCCTCTCAGAAATCAATGAAAATTAAAATAATAATAAAAAGACCTTTGAAAGTGAGATGCAAATAAGCATTTATTTGCAATCCATAAGAATAGCTATTCTGGAATCATTAATTCAGGCTGAAGCCCTAAAATTTCCATTCGGAAACAAAGACAAGGTGTTTATGAGTAGGGGAAAGGGACCATCAGTAGACGGAAGGCCTTGCTGCTGGTGCAGATAACATAACTCTGTCGTGATGTTAATTCTAGACCATGGTTTCAATTTTCAATCCAGTAGTCAGTCATGATAACTGCCTTTTTGTGATGACTATGAAGTGTCCCCATAGACCAACCAGGCACCCTGTGGACAGGGCCCAATGCTGGACCTGCGGGGGTCCCCGAGCCCCAGCTCCCTGCTTTGCATTGGTGCACTTGGCCGAGTCCTGTCTTGGAATTCCAAATCATTTTGAAATTTCTTTCATAGTGTTATCTTGGAAAACCATTCTTTGGGAAAACATGTTGCGTAGGCCCAATCCAAAGTTTATTTGCCCTGTCAACATTCCAAAGATTCCAGCCATAAAACGTACCAGGCAGTTCCATGGGTATGGCCGCTCTGGCTCCATTCATATTACTGTTTACACTAGTAGAAGGTTTGTGAACATGGGGTATACTGGGTACCAGTTAATAATTCGGATTTTTGTAATAAAAAAGACACAGTAATTTCAAGAGAAACATCAAACATGCTTTATTCAAAGTAATGTCCATCACTAGCTATACATTTCCCCCATCTTTCAGGTAACTTGTGGATACCGTCCCAAATTGATTATTTGTTGTTGGTAGTGATCAGTATTAACGCTTTCACCTGGTTTTAGAAGCTCATAATACATCACACCTTCCTGATCCCACAAAATGCAGAGCATTGTCTTCTTTCTGAAGAGTCTTGGCCTTGCAGTCGATGTTGACGGTTGACCTGGATCAACCCATGATTTTGTGCATTTGGGATTCTGAAAATAAATTCACTTTTCATCGCCAGCCATAATTTGATGCAAAAAAGACTTTCATGCCATTGAAGCAACATTTTACTGATGACTTTTTGGTTTTCCATTTGTCTTTCATTCAGTTTTACTGTGGCACCCATTTTCCTTCCTTGAAAATCCTTCCCATCACTTGTAAACAATTGGAAGTTGTTTGCTGAGCAACATTTAACCCTTCTGCAAGTTGTTTTTGAATAAGACATGCATCTGCCATCCAATAATGCTTGTAATTGTTAGTCTCCAAACTTTTTCGGTTGACCTGGAAGTTCTTTGTCTTTCACATCAAAATCATCACTTTTAAAGCGTTAAACCAGCATTCACATGTATCTTGAGATGGAGCATGTTGAATAATAACTTCCTGCAAATGCTTTTTTGGGCACAAAATTTGACATTTTTAAGCGTAAAAATATCTATGATGTTAACACCTTCAGCAAATTTGACACAGGAAGTTTTGAAGCTTGCTGTCAATACAACAAAATAGCATATATATCAAATCACACACACACACACACACACACACACACACACTTACATATGTGTAACTCCATCTATTGAAAAGAATCGCATTATTAACCACTACACCTAGTAAATTCACATGCCTGCCCGGGCATGCCTGCTCAGATGTGTTCTGATAGGGGTGTGTGATCAATGACAGTGTGGAGGCCCTAGCCGAGAGGCGGGGAGGGCAGTGGGGAGACCCGCAAAGGCCCAGCAGGAGGTGGGCAGCAGTGGCATCCCCCCTCGCTGGGCGCTGATTTGTGGACTGGGTGGGGTGCAGTGAGAAAGGCTGCAAGAGCAGGTTCGCCTAGTGTGAGGGGCTGATGGGCATCTAAGGCACTTGGATCAACAGACTCGTGGTTCGGCAGAGAAATGGGCCACCCATGTGAGAGTGAGGGGTCAGGGAAGGAGTGAGGGCCCGTTACCAAGGGCAGGTCACAGAGGTCAGGTCACAGAGTGTCCTGTTGGCAGGGAGGGTGGGAAGGAAGGGAGGAGTGAGCAATGCACGGTGAGGAGAGGCCTGGCAGGCAGAGGGGAGCGGAGGGCTCAGGGGCAAAGAGAGGGGAGGGGAGAGGGAAGCCACGCTGGGGTCAAAGGCCCCCAGAAGCAGGTGGATGACGTGGTTGGGTTTGAGGGTGGGCATCCCTGGGACTTTGCCAGGTGCAGGCTGTGAAGCCAGATGGGAGCAGACTCCACAGGGACCCAGCTGGGGGTGAGGAAGGAGGGTCTTCGCTTCGCCTGAGCTTTTGTTCATCAGAATTTGGAAAACAAAGTTGCGATTTAGAGAAAATTTCCAGTTATTTGGAGGAAAGCTGAGATAGCGGGAGGAAAGCTGAGATAGTGAGGGGTGGGGCCAGGGCTCATAAAATGGAGAAATTGTTGGAAAGCTTTTTCACAATAGGAGGGTGGCATTGGGGTTGCGGGGACTCGAATCCCCTCCCTCCCCAAGAGTGGCTTGACCCCACCACAACTGCCAGCGCCAGGACACACGCCTGCCTCCCTCCCCAATGAGTGCGAGTCAGGGTCACAGCAGGCCGGAAGCGGTCCCTGAAAGGTAAAATCTACCACATTATAAACATGCACACACCCCGCCTTTAAAGGGGGTGTTTGTGTGAGACAGTGATTCTTTAGCATCTTCTTATTTTCCAATGAAATTATACACACACACACACACACACAACATTAGCACACAACACAGTAAAATGTGTGCAGGGAGGAGGGGTTGGTCTGACTTCCCCTGGTTTGTAGTAAAATAAGTTTTCGTCCTTCTTGTCACCCAGTGCAGCCGCAAACAGCACACCCACACTCTGCCTCCTGGATGTTCCGCCTCCTCAGGACGACCTGTCACGTGATGAACGACAGGAGCGTCCCTTCCTGGACCGCGACCTGACGGCAGAGGGCATGCTGGGAAGAGGGGCGCAGGATGCAGTGGCCAAAGAAATGGCCCATTGGAGACTCTGAGCCATGAGTTGTCATAAGGCAGACAGGGCCAGTTGCTGTTGCTGTAGGTGCTGCCTCTTCCCTGGGAAAACTTTGGGAATTAAAATAATAGGCTTTTAAGAGCCTGTAGAGATCTACTTCCTTCTGGCAACACTCTCCCTCTCTACACTCTCTCCCCAACCCCCATGCCTCGTTGAGCAAGAAGAAACTCACGAAGAGGGAGCCCTCCCTACTCTTTGGAACAATGGAGTCCCAGGAACGACTGGGAAGCATAATTGTGCAATTACAATAGGAAACTGCTCAAAGCCTTAGACCACCCTCTTGTGAGAGAAGGGCCCTGCCCAGAGAACCAAGATGGCGGCAGAGGTAAAACACCTATCCTGCCGTCATGCTCAGCAATTTTAATACTACAACTTAACGAAAGAACAAACACCTTCCAGAATTACCAGAAAGCTGGCCGAGTGAGGATTCCACAAATAAAAGTGAAGATAGGACACTGTGACTCGGAGGAGCGGCGGCGGACAGCCTTGAAAGATTCACGCGGAGAGAGGTTTGGAGCGCACGCCAGCGGAGAGGGCGGGCAGGCTGAAAACCGGCCAGTTTTCTTGAACGGGGAGACAAAGACGTCCCACTGGACTGATTCTCCAGCTCTGGGTGAAGTCCAGGGAACCCACTATCATACGGGGTGAAGACTGGACAGTGGGAGGGCACACCGAAGCTCGGGTGCTGCAGGGGTCTCCCGGCTTGTGGAGAAGGGAGCCTGCGCAAACAGCTCGGCTGCGTGATGGCACAGAGAGCGCTCTGTGACTTGCTCTCTCATTCGGAAAACCGCCAGACTGCTTTGTTTTACGACCCTGAGTGAGACATTGGATGTGCAGACTCATTTGGGGAGAGTCTGAATTCCCCGGCAGCTGGTGGAGCTCGGCAGCGGCTCTCTCTCAGAGGTGCTGGCAGCCATTTCCCCCAGCATAGAATCCCTGGGGCTGCATAGGGCGGAGCTAACACTGTCTGCTTGGCCCGGAGACTCCGCCCATCCAACCTAAGCACAGCTGAGCTTCACAGACAATTGGCCTGGAGGTCAACCCCTCCAAGTGCTAACAACGATTAACCTGAGCTTAACTTCAGCAAGACTGTGTAACCCATATCCACCTCAGGTAACTGGGGAGGCTGAGCCACTGTCCCTAGTAGGAAGTCAACCACACAAAGCTAATTGACCAACTCAGGGAAGCAGCCACCATGCAGAGACATGGAACGAAATCAGATGTGAAAGAAATGGAGTAAAAACGACTGGACATGGAATTCAAAACCACAGTTATAGGGCTTCTCAAGAGGCTCCAACAAAAGGTCGAGGCCTATAAGGAAATAAGCAAGACCACAAAGGAAATGAATGAGTCCTACAAGGACATGAACAAGACCCTCAAGGATATGAACGAGACCTGCAAGGAAATGATCAAGACCAACGTGGAAATGAATGAGTCCTACAAGGAAATGAAGGAGACCCTCAAGGATATAAAGGAGACTCTCAAGGATATGAAAAAGGATCAACCAGAAATTAAGCATACACTGACTGAAATAAAAAATATTATACAAAGACCTAAAAGTGCTCTGGAGCACCCCAAGAACCAAGTTCAAGATTTGAAATACAAAGAGGGAAAATCCACTCAGCTGAAAAAGCAAGAAACCAAAAGAATCCAAAAAATTGAAGATAGTGTAAGGGGCCTCTGGGACAACCTCAAGCATACCAACATCCGAATTATAGGGTTGCCAGAAAAAGAGAGAGAGCAAGACAATGAAAACCTATTTGAAGAAATAGTGACCTGAAAACTTCCCACACCTGGTGAAAGAAATTGACTTAGAGTCCAAGAAGTGCACCGAACCCCAATATATAGGAACCCTAAGAGGACCACACCGAGGCACATCATAATTAAAATACCAAGAGCAAAAGACAAAGAGAGAATATTAAAAGCAGCAAGAGAGAAACAGTTGGTTACCTATAAGGGAGCACCCATACGATTGTCAGCGGATTTCTCAACAGAAACGATGCAGGCCAGACGGGAGTGGCAAGAAATATTCAAAGTGATGAACAGCAAGAATCTACAACCAAGATTACTCTATCCAGCAAAGCTATCATTCAGAATTAAAGGCCAGATAAAGTGCTTCGCAGATAAGAAAAAGCTGAAGGAGTTCATCTCCACCAAACCAATATTATATGAAATGCTGAAAGATATTCTTTAATAAGAGGAAGAAGAAAAAGATAAAAGTGTAAATTATGAAAACAAATACACATCTATCAACAAATGAATCTAAAAATCAAGTGAATTAATAAGCTGATGAACAGGCTATCCTGGTGAATGTAACAGAATCACAGACATAGAGAAGGAATGGACTGACAACTCTCAGGGAGAAAGGGGGTGTGGGAAGTGCAGCAAGAGACTGGACAAAAATCATGCAACTATGGGTGAGGGCGGAGGGTGGGATGGGTACCAGGTGGAGGGGAACTATAGGGGGGGAAAAAGGGGAGGAACAATGTAATTAATAAACTGAACAATAAAGATAAAAAAATAATAATTAAAAAAAAGAGAGAGAGAGAGAGAAGGGCCCTGCCCAGAGGAGGTCTTGGTGGGGGTGGGTGTGGAGGTGGGGGTGGGAGAAGGGAGACTGGCTCCGAGAAGTAAAGTGTCCGCCCTGGAAACCAGACTACCAGACAGGGTGACATCCTTACAGGTTAGCAACTCACACGCTCCATCAGCCAGACCCCGGCCTGGCCCAGCTCAGCACGAGCTCAGCTTATTACACTGGGAAACCTGAGAAGAGGAGGGCGGGCGGGGAGGGGGGATGCCAAACCTTCCCTCCTTCCAGGCCTGTGTCCCAGGCTCTACCCAACAACCGGAGTCATTTCACAGGCCGTGTGGGTGACCTCCCCATCCGGGCTTCCAACGGAGTTTCTGACCCACCCCCCCCTGGCCACCCACCAGACTCCCGCAGGGCATGGAGAAGTGCATGGAGCCCCAACATTGAGCTGCATCCCCCTGCTGTACTCTGCATCTCGCTCCTCCAGTGCACCTTCTACAGGGCGTGACTTGGCCTGGGACCTTTGAGTCCCCTTTCTCAATGGCCACCTAGCGTGGTAGCTGCTGAGGCTGCATCTCCCCATTTTGCTGACACTGTGGTTTTGCTCAGGTGCCAGTCAGCGTTCCCTCTTGGCAGGAGGCAGGCTGGGTCCCTGGCCTAACGGTGGGCCTGCGAAAGGCGGCTCTGGCCACGGAGACGCACGGGAGGTCCGCGTGGAGGCCTCTGGGGGAGGCATCACTCCCTGGAAAGAGCGAGAGCCACGCAAGTGTAGTCCTTTGCTGCCCCGGCCTCCCTGCCTTTGTCGCTGGAGCGATCGGTGGTGACTGTTGTGAGGACGGCCACATGGGAGGCGAGAGAGGGCCTAGGTCTCGTTGACATTGCTGAGCCGCCAAAGCACACGCAAACACCCGCTATCTGAGAGGGTAAATGTCTTCTGTGATTAAGCCACCATTGATCTGGGATGGCGCCTCCCCATCCAGTGCGTGCTCTCAGTCTGTCTTTCTCTAACATCCACGCCAGAGTTCCCATAAATATAACTCGAAGTGCATGACGTTCCCTTAAATGAGAGGGTCTTTTCCTCTGGAAAAATTAATGAATTTACAACACTGCATCCAACGCCTGCAAAACCCAGTCATGAAAGTGACAGGATTTGTTATAAAGGGCAAAAGCACTACGCAGGCGGCTGGCCAACAAGACTTGTCGCTGCCAACTCCCGTCAAGTCAGTGGGCCCAGGAAGAGTTCATCAATTTGTACTTAATGAAAAGTGAGAAAAATAACCCAGCACACTGAAAGAACGAAAAAGATTAAATAATATTCCAGCTTTCAAAATATGCTGCTTTGAATATTTTCAACTCCAACTATAGGCTGAATTCCAATTTCAGCACCTTATTAAGGAAAAGGTAAGAGGCTTACGCCACAAATTAATACAATATACATTTCCTTATGCCGGTTAGCATTAGTCATTAAAATAATACATATCCAGCCGTCTGTTTCTTCCTACAAATGGTTTTTACATGATTAAGATAACTGTGAGTCTGGAGTCTCTGTTTTAAACTTGGAGTTACATCACACGCTTCTGTGATTACAAATCCTTTAAAAACTTTCCCTGGTGCCGGCGCTCCACTAATGTTGGTGAGGTTGCCGATGGCCCTCACGCTCTGGACATTCTCCTGTCGCCATCCCTAGTTCACCTGTCCCTGGCTTCTGGCGCTCTTGGCAGTCTTTTCTTGATCTGCCCTCCTCCCTGAGTTGCTGTGGCTGATGGCGGGTTTCCCTTCTGTCTGTCTCCCCCTAATATTCCCCCAGCTTTTCCTGCCCGGCCACTGCCTGCTGCGGCTCCTGGAGGCGTGGCCTCTCCTCTTCTCACTTTATTCCATCTCCTGGGTCACCTCAGGCCTCCTTGAGGCTCTGGTGATAACTTGCGATGATGATTCCCACATTTCACCTTCCACCCCAGACCTGTATGCCTGACAAATGTCTCCACCTTCCCTTCGGAAGTCAACGCCTGTGTGTCCACAAATGAGCCCAAGGTCTCCCCCAGGCCTGGCCCCTCCAGGATCAGCCAGCGGGAGAATGGCACTATCTCTGTCCTGTTTAAGCCAGAAAGCCAGGGATCATCCTGGACATTTCATCCCTCCTCCCCAATCTAACCGATTTGTGGCAAAATCCCTAACTGGCATCTTCTAAGGCCCCTTTCAAACCCATCCACTGCTCTCCATACCAACCGCCAGTGTCAGCATGCAGGGGTGCACTGCGCAGATGCCACCGCCCATTCCTGTTCTCAAGAATACTTAGCAACTCACCTTCCTGTTAGGTCTCTCGGAGCCATTTTCCACCTGCAGCTAGTGACCTTATGAACATGCAAATCTAAATGTGCTGTTCCTTTGCATCCTTGCTCCTAGGGCCTGGCTGGGTCTAGTCTCCCTGGGTCATCAGCCACCGTGTTCCCCTGGTTTCCCTGCATGGCCTGGCCCTTTCCAGCATCCTCTTTGGCATTCCTCCAGCCACTGTGGCATTCCTGCAGCTGCTCAAATGTGCCAGAACCTCCCCCACGTGGCCTTCTCCTGCAATGTCCTTCTTCCCCACCCATGTCTGGGATCTTCTAAGTGAAGAATCCTGATCCCAGCACAGTCAGTGCACGCCTCTCAGATTAGGAAATCTCTCAGTTTGCCCCTCTCCAGAGCGTTGTGATGGCGATTAACACGTATTTGTGTGAATCTTTGTCTTTGGTGAATGTCTGTCAGATCATAATGGTAAGAATTATGTTTCCCTCTTTTCTTTTTCTTTTCTTTTTTAACCAGTGAATTCCCAGCAACTAGAACATGATTGGAATTCAATAAACATTTGTTAACGCAATGAGTCACCTAGGAAATATGCTGTAATATAATTTTGCCATTCTTTCAAAAATATTAAATGTCTAGTTCATTTCGTTACCAGTGGGGAAAGGTCCTCGTCCTCACCTGTTGCTTGTGGGAGTGGGCTTTCTGAGATTCACATAGGATGATGCAATATTTTAGAAAGCTTTATTCCTGTGCAATTAAACCCGACTTTCCAAGGACCCATCTCCTTTGTCCCTCAGAAAAAGAAGTGTAACTGGGGCTTCAGGAGAGCTAAACTCAAAGCCAGGGTCCAGAATTTCTATCCCATGCTTGCACACTCTATTTCAGCATCAGGCTAGCTTGGTTTGTGTTCCCAGTTGGAGCCCATCAGTCCATTGCATGTGGGGTCTCCATGGCTATAGAGGAACACAGGCGAGTGCAAGAAAGCAGGAACAAGAGAGTGCCATGAGCCATGAGAGAGAAATCCTTTGGGGGATTGTGTATCCCCAAATTTTCACAGGCTTGTGTTGGCTCCATCTCTTCTAGCAATGATTTCTGTTCCCAGATTTGACACGCACCTTCCCCATGTCCTCTAATTTCACTGCACAAGCATCCATCCTCCCTTTTTACCGGTCCCTTCCTCCAGGGTCCTGCAGGGAGTGGGCTGGTGGTCCCCTGGGGAGTGCAAACTGGCAGCTTCCTGGTGAAGCTGCCCAAATGACATGCCTATAATGTGTGCCCTTCCATTTGCTCCTTTCCTGTTATTAATAACCAGCTAATTACAACAGTGTCAATTTTATATTTAGGTTTCCTGGCTTTTGTTATTATAATATACTATAAAAATAAGTTTAAATATTACCTTTTTCTTTAAAATTATTCTGTCATTTGTTAAAAATAAAGGCTGTTGGGACCTGGCTGGGTAGCTCAGTTGGTTAGAGGATGGCCCTGATACACCAGGGCTGTGGATTCAATCCCCAGTCAGAACACACACAAGAATCAACTAAAGAATGCATAAATTAATAAACAACAAATTGATTTCTCTCTTTCCCTCCTTTCACTCTCTAAAATTAATTTTTTAAGAAGTTAATAAGTGAAGGAAGGAAGGAGATAGACAGAAAGACAGGCTCTTGGTATACAGTGTCAAACTGCTTTTGAAATGCCTATATTCTACCTTAATATAATGGTAGAAAAACTATGCTAATTTAATGAAAAAATACTTTAATTTGCATCTTTGTTTTGTAGCTATTTGTATTTCCTCATTGATAAAAACTTTATGCACTATGTCTTTTGTTTATTTAATCAGTCAGGTCGTAACTTTACATTAAATTATATGAGATTTTAGATTACTCTAAATTACATGAGATTTGTCAATTATATTTTATGCAAATTATTGTTCCCAATTTTTGCCTTTTAGTTTATGTGCTATTTGATATTAGATACTTAAACATACCCCACAAAGAGTTTTTGACCTTTCCTTTATAAGTTCTTTGTTTTTATATCCCCAAGTGGTTCTGAAAGTGTAGTCTGTTAGCATCATTTGCATAATCAAAGCCTGACAAAAATGTAAAATATTCTCCATTCACACCTACAATATCAGAAACTCTGTGGTGAGGGGCCCCAAATCTGTTTTAACAAGCCCTCCAGTTGATTCTAAGACATGAGGAAGTTTGGAAGGCCTTCCTCACCTAAGTGTTTTTGTTTCATTTTACTCTTTTTTGGTATTTAGTATAAACAACAGAACTAATTTTTCCTCCCAATCCCCATTGATTTATGATGGTTCCTTTGTCCCATATTGGTTTCTATAAGCACATTCAGGTTTACCTCTGCTTTCTTTTATAGTTTTTCTGAGTTGTACAGATATCATAAAATGCTCTCATTGAAAGTGTATAGTGTAGTTTTCTGAATAATCATGAGAAGGCTAAAAAGGGCTAATTCTAATGTAACCCTGATATTTGGGGGCTAATGATCTGAATCCATGCCAGCAAGCTCAGTGTACATTCCTGATAACATGTAATTAAATTTACTACCTGCTTCCCAGATACTGGTCTTGCAGAACCTGTTATGGGAACAGGGCACTGCCCCGGAGGGAGGGTTGTTAACAATGGTGCCAGGCCAGACCATCAGACATGGCCTGGCCTGGAAACATAATCCTTATCTGTGGGACAAAGACCACAGGGAGATAAAAGGAAAGCCCCATGAGTGTTTCTGCACTCAGATTTGGAAGGCTATTCCCTGAGTCTGCAGGTGTATTAAACAGTGTCTCTCCTCTTCTTTAAAAGTATCGCTTGATTTTTCTTTGGTCTTTGCAAGAGTCACAAAGCTGTGCATATTTAGTTACTTAAATCTGATTTTAATTACTTCTATCTTTTGTCCTTGGTGAAACTACCTGAAGGTTTGTCAATTCTGATTCTTTACAAAGAACCAACTGTAAGTTTCACTGTTTTGTTTTTTTGTTTTTGTTTTTTTTGGTCTATTGGTTTTCTTTCCTTTGTTTGCGCCAACATTTATTATTTTCTTCCTTTTCCTTCAGGTTTACCTGTTCTGTGAGGGAGCTGCTTCCATCCCGGAAGCTGGCCCTGCCCCAGCCTGGTCTGGAAACTTTCGAGTGTCAGCCCACCACCAGATCCTTGACTCCCCCAGGAAAGATTTCAAGGACAAATCAGAGTGTGAATAAAGCAAGTTTTATTCAAGTAGAAAAAGAGAAGCTGCGGTGAGTGCACAGCTTGAAAGAAGCGAAAAGTATGCATCCAGGGAAGCGTGAGCCACTGGTGAGTTTGTGCATACAGTCCCTTAGGTCTTGAGCTTTTGTTTCTGAGATTGCCCCCAAGCTTTGCAGAGCCAAGTTCTGACTCTCCTGGTTGGGAGACAGTTGTGTTCCTAATGTGATCCCTTCTGGTAGTGTCATGGCGTTTGTCCCACTCCGTCCCCTTCTACTTGTGATGTCAGTTTTCATTATAATGATGATGGTACAGTGAGCTTTGGTTGGTCTCTGGTCAGTATCTCCTCCATCCTGGGATGATCTGGTGCTAGCCAGTCCTAGTTGTTCACTTCTACAGCCATAAACTGTTTTCTTTGATCAGAGGTGGGGGCTTTGGTGAAATGTGGGCTCCTACTTCATTCCATTTGTCTGGATTTTTTCCCTAACCTCCTCCTATCCTGCCTCAGTATTTTTTCTAGTTTCTTAAGATGGACAGTTAGGTTATTGATTTATCTATTTTAATACAGACATTTACAGTAATAAGTTTCCCTCTAGCAACATTTCATGTGTTGGTATGTTGTTTTCATTTTCTATGTTCTCAAAGTCTTTTCTAATTTCCTTGACCCATAAAAGTGTCTTGTTATGTTAATGAGCTGGCTTTTGCTAAAGCAGTGGTTGCCAACTGGTGGTCCGGGGACCACTGGTGATCCCTGAGGTCTGAAAGGTGGGTGACTGCTCGTCTAAAGGCCAGTTCCCAGGGCAGCGGGGTGCCCATTCAATCATTTGATCAGATCTAACAGTTACTTTTACCAGTGCTCTTTACTTCATGTGGCTTAGAGTCAGTTCCCGGTGTATTTCCATTAAAGCTTAAATGGTTCCCTTTAGTATTTCTTGTAGGGTAGGAGTGCTAGTGATAAATTCTCTTGTTTTTGTTTATCTTTTAACTGGGGGTGGGTGGTCCCTCAGTCCAACCTGCCCCCTTTCACATACTGGGAGCCCTCAGGGGATGTCCTCCAGACGGCTCACCCCCAGCCTGCCCAAGGCCGGAAATCCTTTGATCAAAGCTTTAGGCCTTGGGCACCCAGCAATTGCCCTGCGATAGGCTGATCCCTGGCTCTGCCCCAACCCTAGACTGCCCAAGGTCAGGAAAGCCTCTGGCCGAGGCTTTCCTGACCTTGGGCAGCAGCCATCTTGGTTGGGGGTTAATTTGTATTAGCTCCTGATTGGCTGGTGGGCGTGGCCTGTGGATGTAGCAGAGGTACATCAACTTGCATATTACTCTTTTGTTATAAAGGAGGATGTCTTGACTTTTCCTATATCTTTGAAGGAGGATTTAGCTATAGAATTTTTGGTTGAAAGTTTTTTTCTTTCAGCACTGGGAAGGTATCAGCCCACTGACTTCTGGCCTCCATGTTTCTGATGAGAATTCAAGTTCATTTTATTGTGGTTCAATAATTTCTCTTAACAATTTTCAGTTTGTTGTGCAGCTTTGGTTAAGTGTTAAAATTCTAAAAGTCTTTGATTGTAGTTCATATTTTTATTGGTTTAGAGGGAGAGTGAGTTCACGAAAGTCCTTTCCCTGTGATTTTGGAAGTTGATCTCTTCATAGTTTTAATTATTTTAAATAACATGGCTTAATATCTTATAAAGCAATTTTCCTTTAATAATTATTTTCCTGTAAGTTTGTAACTATTCATACCCATTTGGGTAATTTTTCAGGTGAATGTTAGAATCACTGGCTCAAGCTCCAATGATAATTTCCAGTGGTGATTTAGGAGGCTACTTTTAAAATTCACCTTCTTGGAATATTCAGGCTTCCCATCTTCTCCTACTTTAATACTGCTCAGGGAATGTAATGCATTTTTTCATGTGGATTTCACTGTAGTTTTTCTAGGCATTTAAATTTTGTTGTTGTGACTGTGAACTGTGATTAATATGCCATATTATATATTTTTTAATATAAAGCAAACATTTCCTGGGGGGAATAAAAACAACTCATTTGTGTACCTAAGGTTAATGAAGTCAGGAGGGTTCTAAATGCAACTGAAAGGCTTTTGTTTTGTTTTTTTTCTTTGAAGCAACAGAGTATCGTTCTCCATGTTAAATCTTAAGCAGAACCTCATACATAAAAAATAAAAGTGTAGTTGCCTGGTTGAAAAAGAAGATGAGGGCGCCAGCTGGTTTTTCTCAGAGGTTAGAGCATCGGCCCATGGACTGAAGGATGCAGGTTCGATTCCAGCCAAGGGCATTACCTGGGTTGCAGGTTCAAACCTCAAACGCGGTTGGGTGCTTTTGGGAGGCAACCAATAGATGTTTCTCTCTCACATTGTATGTTTCTCTCTTCCCCACCTTCCTTCCTCCCTTCTCTCTAAAAATCAATGGAAAAAAATATTCTCGAGTGATTAACCAAAAAATTTCAAAAAAGAAATGGAGGGTGAGGGATGGCCCAGAGCCCTGCAGGCTCCGCCTCCTCCTCCTCACTGCAGTCCCTGAAGCATTTCCCAACAACTGGCTGCCTGCTCACCTATCACAAATAGGTGCTCTCCTGGGAGCTCCTTAGTATAACCTCTTGTTTATTTGTTTTTCAACATTTCATTCCACTTCAAGGTGTTTTCCATTTCTACTCGTGACCACTAGCATACCTGAGTTTCAATGAGATCCTGCCCCCCTGAGCGAGGTCGCTCACAGCTCGTCTCTCAGGAAACTGAACATAGGCTTGAAGATGTGGTCCGCTCAAGAAAGAACATGTGATTTCTGTGATACTTTGTCACTATCCCATCCTATGTCGCAAAAGAGAGAAGTGTTTTGACCTTATGACTTAGAACTACAGGGCCAATGTGCAACTAAATAAGTAGGTGGATTATATCATTTGTGAATTTTACTCCAGCAAAGAATAGAGGTATTAATGAAATACTGATAGATAAGGAGAAAATATTTCTGATAGGACTAGAAGCATCTTTAAAACAAACACTCAAAAGAAAATCTGTGTTATAAATGTCTACAAAAGATTTTTTTATTACTAAAATTTTTAGGATAGAGAAATTTTAAAAATAACTACAATACTTTAAAAAGCTATTGAGTACTTCATGTTTACAATGAGAAAAAACCTGAACCTTAAAGAACAGACTGAGTACTTAGCAATGAGAGCGAAAGATGGTCAGACCTGCTACATGTGTACTCATACGAGACTTAAACACTGACTTTTTAAATAAAAAGCAAATTGTACTCATTGTTTCTAAGTTTGTGAGACTATTCAATGACCTCAGATGGCAATTCCTCTTACAGAAAAGAGCTTTTACTCTAATCCAGCCATATACTACCCTCTATGGCAATTTGGGAATGGAATGATATCTAGTCCAGTTTTAAAACCAATTCAGTTTTTAAAGGGTTGGCCCTAAACAAAAATTTAAAGTAATATATGCAGTGTTTTAAAATAACTGAGAATTATGACAACTTAAGTTCCTTTGAGCTATGAGATCTTAGAGAGAGTGGATACATTTACCTCAGCGCCGTACGACCCACAAGAGCTATAGTCACAAGGGGAAGAGGAAGATACTCATTCTGTACAACATGAATAGCACTCTAAGGGGGGTGTTACTAATTATAACTCAAAACTGTTAAATCCTAATAATGAGTGTACATATTACCCCCCACATGAATTTCTTCTCAGAAGGAAAATCAGAAAAGGGACTGAGTTCTGGAAAGAAATGGTGAGGCTATGGAATAACTCCAAGAGTGATGCTGTCTCCTCAGTCCCAGGACATGACTTACATCCCCAGGTTCTGCCTTACAGTCTCCTGGGTATGAGATATAATTTGTGTAATTTGTCCTTGAAAAAATCACAGTGGAGTCTGGGAACCCTCTGGGGCCATCAATTTTTGTCCTTCAGTATCCTAAATGCACATAATCTCAACATCCAGAAATATTCTTTGATTTGTTCTTCCTCTGAAATCTTGTGTCCTTGGGATCAAAGCCTCTTTCATTAGCACCAAATAAAGCCCAGTGAGGAGTTTTGGCCATATAATCCTCTGCGTGGAAAGTTTTTGATCCACCACTATCTTCATATTCCTGGATAAGCTCCTGGAAGCGGTTATAATCAATCCACGTCCACCATTCTCTATCAATCTTAAACTAGAAGGAAGAAAGTAAACAGGTCAGAAGTAAAAACATCCATTAAAAAAAAATCAAATAAATACCAAAAATGTTAAAAATTAGCCTGATCTTTCATCCCTATCATGATAAGAAAAAATTTTTCATGCTTCAGATATGGTTACATATCAAAGCAAAATAGTCAAAGGAGAATTTCTGTTACCTTAAGGACTCTAGCTAAACTGAACCTAGAAGACCAAATTGCTAAATAAAGAATACATTCTGGAATTGAAAGTCAAATTTATCTTGAGCAATATCAATCTAAGAAGATTAACTAAGTTTTTGCATTATCAGGCGTTAACGGTCAAGCTAATTCTAATTTTTCTTGTCACTATTTTTCCTTTTATTAAAATTTACTTTCAGTTAGTTTGTATTAGTTTCAGATGTACAAGTATATATTTTGCAAGTGATCCCCCCAATAATTCAAGTACCTACCTGGAACCATATATAGTTATTATAATATTATTGACTATGTCCCCTATGGTTTACTTTACCTCCTCATAACTCTCTTCTAATTACCAATTTGCCCTCAACTGCCCTACCCTGCTAGCCTGGTTGCCCCTAAATGTCCTCCCCCGCCAGCCTCATCACCTATAACTGCCCTCCCTACAGGCCTTTCCCCCCCCCCCCCCAACTGCCCTTCCCTGCGGGCATCATCACCCCCAACTGCTCTCCCTTGGAGGCTTGGTCACCCCTTACTTCCCTCCTCTGCTGGCCTGGTCACCCCTAACTGCCCTCCCCGGTAGGCCTATCCCCCCCCCCCAACTGCCCTCCCCTACAGGCCTGGTCACCAACTACCCTCCCCTGCTGGCCTGGTCACCTCAAACTGTCCTCCCCTGCCAGCCACCTTGTGTCCACATGGAGGCAGCCATCTTTGGCCACATGGGGGTGGCCATCTTGTGTGTTGGAGTGATGGTCAATCTGCATATTACCTCTTTATTATATAGGATGATTTTTACCCTTCATTTCGTTTATGTGGTGTATCATATGAAATGATTTGCAGATAATGAAACTTGCATCCTCTGAATAAATCCCACTTAATCATAATGTATGATCTTTTTAATATATCACTGAATTCAGTTTTGCTAATATTTTGTTGAGGATATTTGCATCTACTGTTCATCAGGAATACTGGCCTATAATTTCCTTTCTTTGTATTGTCTTTATCTGGTTTTTGAATCAGGATAATGCTGACTTTGTAAAATGAGCTTGGGAGTCTTTCCTCCTCTCGAAGCATTTGGAGAAGTTTGAGGATAGGTATTAGTTCTTCTTTGAATGTTTGGTAAATTCACCTGTGAAGTCATCCAGTCCACGACTTGTGTTTGTTGGGAGGTTTTTATTACTGCTTCGATTTCATTGGTTATAATCAGTCTGCCCAGAATTTGTTTCTTCTTGTTTTTGGAAAATTGAATGTTTCTAGAAATTTATTCATTCCTTCCAGATTATTCAATATGTTGGCATATAATAGTTCATACTATTTTTTTTTATACTCCTTTGTATTTCTGTGGTGTCAGTTGTCACTTCTTTCATTTCTGATTTTATTTGGGTCCTCTCTTTTTTTCTTAATGTATCTGGTTAAAAGTTCATCAATCCTGTTTATCTTTTCAAAGAAGCACCTCTTGATTTCCTTGATCTTTTGCATTGTATTTTGAACTCTATTTTATTTCCACTATAAACTTTACTTCCTGCCCTGACCGGTTTGGCTCAGTGGATAGAGCGTCAGCCTGCGGACTGAAGGGTCCCAGGTTCGATTCCGGTCAAGGACATGTGTCTTGGCTGTGGCACATCCCCAGTGGGGGTGTGTGCAAGAGGCGGCTGATCAATGTTTCTCTCTCATTGATGTTTCTAGCTTTCTGCCCCTCTCCCTTCTTCTCTGTAAAAAAATCAATAAAATATATTTTTAAACTTTACTTCCTTTCTGCTATTCACTTGGGGCTTAGTTTGTTGTTCTTTTACTAGTTCTTTTAGATGTAAGGTTACGTTGTTTATTTGAGATTTTTCTTGTTTCTTCAGGTATGTCGGTATTGCTATAAATTTCCCTCTTAGAACTGATTTTGTTGTGTCCCATAGATTTTGGTTCTTGTGTTTTGTTTTCATTTGTCTCAAGGTATCTCTTTTGGTACCTTCTTTGACCTCATTGTTAACCCATTTATTGTTTAGTAACATTTTATTTAGCTTCCATGTGTATGTATGTTACTCTGCGGTTTTTCATCTTGTATTTAATTTCTAGTTGCATACCACTGTAGTTGAAGAAGATGCTTGATATAATTTCAATCTTCTTAAATTTATTGAGACTTTTTTTGTGTCTTAACATATGGTCTATCCTAGAAAATGTTCCATGTGCATTTGAAAGGAATGTATATTCTGTTGTTTTGGGTTAAAATGCTCTGAAAATATAAATTAAATCCATCTGCTCTAATGTGTCATTTAAAGCTGATGTTTCCTTGTTAATTTTCATTTTGGAAGATATGTTCACTGATGTTAATGGATTGTTAAATTCACTGCCATGACTATATTATTGCTGATCTCTCCTTTATGTCCACCAAGACTTGCTTTATATATTTGGGTACTCCTATGTTGCATGAATAAATGTTTACAAGGGTTATATCCTCTTCTTGAATTAACTGCTTTATCATTATGTAATGTCCTTATCTCTTATAGCCTATAATTTAAAGCTATTTTTTCTTATATAAGTATTGCTATCCCAGCTTTTCCTCTTGAATTTTTTGGCTAGTCTGAGGAGGATAAGTTTTAGTTCCTCTTTGAATGTCTGGTAAAACTCCCCTGACTGTGAAGCTGTCTGGTCCAGGGCTTTTGTTTGCTGGGAGTTTTTGATTACTGCCTCTTTTTCTTCCATAGTTATCAGCCTATTCAGATTTTTTGATTCTTCCTTATTGAGTTTTGGAAGAGCGTATTTTTCTAGGAATATATCCTTTTGTAGGTTGAGCAGTTAGTTGGAATAGAATTGTTCATAGTATTTTGTTGTTGTTGTTATTGTTACAATCCTTTGTATTTCTGTGGGGTCTGTTATTTCACCTCTTTCATTACTGAGTTTGTTTATTTGGGTCCTCTCTCTTTGCTTTCTGGTAATCCTGTTAGAGGTTCATCAATCTTGTTTATCCTTTCATATCGGCTCTTGGTTTTATTGATCTTTTGATTTTTTTTTTTTTTTTTGGTCTCTATGTCATTTATTTCTGCTCTGATCTTTATTATTTCCTTCCTTCTGCTCACACTGAGCTTTTCTTGTTGCTCTCTAATTTTTTAAGTTGTAGAATTAGATAATTTAATAACAGTTTTTCTTGTTTTTTGAGGTAGGCCTGTAATGCTATAAACTTTCCTCTCAAGACTGCTTTCATTGTGTCCCATAGATTTTGGATTGTTTTGTTTTCATTGTTATTTGTTTACAGGCTTTTTTTTTTAATTTCTTCTTTGATCTCTTTCGTAATCCAAGCATCCCAATATATAAAAAGCCAGGGGCTGTCACACCAAAACAACAGGATGGATGACTGAACAGCAGGCGCATTGGGCGACCAGGCTGGCAGGGGGATTAGTGAGGGGTGACCAAATAACTGAACAGCAGGCTGCATGGGACAACCAGAACTATGGGGGTGGGGGGGCAGTTGGAATGACCCAGCTGGCAGGTGGGCAGTTAAGGGTGACCTAGCCAGTAGGGGGTGGGGCAATTGGGGGCAACAAGGCTGACAGGGAGGAAGCTGGAAGTGAAGTGACCAGGTCAGCAGAAGAAGCATTTGGGGGCAACCAGGCTGGCAGGGGGGGGGGCAGTAAGGGGCAACCAGGTCAGTAGGAGGCAATTGGGGGCAACCAGGCCAGTTGAGAAGGGGCAGCTGTGGGTGACCATGCTGGCAGGGGGGCAGTCAGGGGTGATCAGGCTGGTAGGGGGGCAGTTAGAGGCAATCAGGCAGGCAGGCAGATGAGCAGTTAGGAGCCAGCGAGAGGGATGTCTGACTGAGATCGGGCTTAAACCAGCAGTCGGACACCCCCAAGGATCCTGGATTGGAGAGGGTGCAGGCTGGGCTGAGAGGATACCTGCCCCCATGCATTGATTTTTTGCACTAGGCCTCTAGTTATTTAATAACATTCTATTTAGCCTTAAAGCAGTGGTCGGCAAACTCACTAGTCAACAAAGCCAAATATCAACAGTACAACGATTGAAATTTCTTTTGAGAGCCACATTCTTTAAACTTAAACTTCTTCTAATGTCACTTCTTCAAAATAGACTCACCCAGGCTGTTGTATTTTGTGGCCAGAGTCACATGCAGTTCGTGAGCCACAGTTTGCCAACCACTGCTTTAAACAATAAAGAATTAAAAAAGAAAAAAAGAATGTCAATTCAATAAAGGGAAATAATCCAATTTGTACTCTCTTAGAAAACTGCTTCTCAAAAGTAATCCTATATAATAAAAGCCTAATATGCTAAGTATCCAGTCATCTGGTCATCCATTAAACCAATCAAATCATAATTTGCCAATGATATACTAAGATCTCTCAACCGCTCGCTATGACAGGCACTGACCACCAGGGGGCAGAGAGTTGACAAGCTGACCAGTTGCTATGATGTGCACTGACCACCCGGGGGTAGACGCTCCAACTGGTAGGTTAGCTTGCTGCTGGGGTCTGGCCCATTGGGACTGAGTGAGGCAAACCAGACATGCCCTGGAGCCTTTCCGTGGTTCCTCCCTGGCTGGCCAACCTTGTGCACTGATGGGGTTCCTCAGCCTGGCCTGCACCCTCTCGCAATCCAGGACCCCTCAGGGAATGTTGGAGAGCTGGTTTGGCCTGATCCCACAGGCCAGGCCGAGGGACCCCACTGGTGCACAAATTTGTGCACTGGGCATATAGTTATAGAATAATGACCAGTAGTTAAGAAAATAGAATGTACATTAAGAAGAACTACTAATTGAACTGTGGAGGCTTTTAATTCACAGTATTTACTTGACACTCATTCATGTAAATGTGTAATATGCTGACACTTGATTTATATACAGACAAATCTGTTATGCCATTGTCTTTTAAAAAAGAACCTAATTATAAGCCAAGTTAACAATTAACAATTTCATATCCTAGTTGAGAAAAATATTAAAAATATATAGGTTTCTGAATAAACAATATTACAATATGCTGAGTTTAACTGACACCTGATTTTAAAATATTTTTATTATAGTTGGCACAAATATTATATTAGATTCAGATAAAATATAGTGATTCGACATTTATATACCTGATGTGATCACCACAATAAGTCTAGTAACCATCTGCCACTATGCTATCTTATTGCAATATTATTGAGTATATTCTTTGTGCTGTAATGACGTGATTTATTTTTAACTAAAAGTTAAGAGCCTTAGGAGGGAAAATGCCAAACTAATGAAAGACTTTATCAATGAATCATGAGAATTTTTTTTTCTAATAAGATCATTTTTTTAAAATGGTGCCCCAAGGCCTCTTTGAACTCTAAAATTCAAGATGTATAATCTATATTTCCTGTCATTTTCCCTTCCAAGACCGAATGCTCTTGAATGTTCTCTAGTGTTATGAAAGCAATCACTGTCAGCTCCAAGTGCTGAACCTCAAAACTAGAGCCCTCCCTTCCCTGACCCTTCATATCCAAAATACGACCAGGCCCCATCAATTCTTCCTTAGCAGCATTTCACCATGCCCTGACATGGCCCTAACACAGGCCCTCACTTCTTGGACTCAGCAACAATCTTCCAATTACAGTGTTTGAGGTTTCCAAATTCAGCAGACTGCTTGAGATTACTATGCCAACATAGAATAGAGCCCCACTATCTAAGACATATGGCCTAAATATCAAACCTCCATCTACAGGCTTTTCATGAACTAGTTCCATCATACGACTTCCATGATATTTCCTGTCTCATTAACATCTACTTAAGCCTCAGGTCTCCTTATTAATGTCCTTTGCTCTGGGAAGGTTTTCCGAATCACCTGAGACTATGATAGTTCCTCTGTCACAGGACTTCACTGTATCTTGAACTAGCACAACAAGAGTGTATTTTGATTGCTTCAGAAGTTACCTTCCAGGAGAAACCAAGATGGCAGCATAGGTAAACACCTGAAATTGTTGCACAACAACTTCAAAACTACAACTAAAAGACAAAACTGACATCATCCAGAATCACAGGAAGGCTGGCTAAGTGAAAATTCTACAACTAGAAGGAAAGAGAAAAGCACACTGAGACTCAGAGGAGCTGCGGAAGGCAGAGGTATGAAGGCACTGAGAGGGCTGGCAACTGAGTATGCAGCTGTCTTTTTCAAGCGGGAGGGAGACAAAAGCTACCAACTGCTCTGAACTCCAGTTCCGGGCAAGACTCTGGGGACCAAGACTAATACAGGGAGAAACTGGACTGTCTGGCAATGGGCGGAACTCGAGGGTGGCTTTCTCTCAGAGGTGCTTGCAGCAATTACCAAAGAACATTGAGACCCAGGGGCCTCTTAGGGCAGGGCTGACCGGAAGCCAATGCTGTTTGCTCTGCCCTGAGATTCCACCCCACCGAAACTGTGTGCAGAGGCTTTTGCATATGAATGGCCTGGTCCTTTGAAATCTAAACTTACCTAACAAACTGCAGCTGAATCAGTAAGACCCAGAACATCCAAAAGAAGGCCCAAGGTGACGCAGCAGCTTGTATTGCTTCACAGCTGGGCCTCATCTGGGCATCTCCAAAACCCAAACAATGAAGAGGAATCTGCAAATCTCTGCATAGCTCCTGCTGGGTGGCCTCAGGCACAGGCTTAATTAGCACCTCCTTGGAGACCCAAGAGCCAGTGTACCCAGGGGTCAGAGTAGGACCATCCAGATTATAACTCCTCAGATCCATAAGGGACACACTCAGGGCGCAGAATCAGTGAGCACCAAAGCCTCACTGAAGCAAGTCTTGTTTCATAAGGGTGTCTCCAACACAGAAGTTCTCTCATTGTAGACACAGCTGATCCTCACAACCAATTGTTCTGGAGGTCAATTCCTCCCAGTGATACCCACAAAATCAAGGCTTAACTACAAGACTGTGCACACAGCCCACAAAGGAATGCACCAAGAGTGTCCACCTCAGGTAATTGGGGAGGCTGAGCCACTGGGCTCTAAGGGACACCTACCACACAAAGCTATTCTATCAACTCAGCGAAGCAGCCAAAATATGGAGACAAAGAAACGGGTCACAAATGAAAGAAATGGAGGAAAGCAAATGACTGGATATAAAGTTCAAAACCACGGTTATAAGGTTTTTAAAGAATTTTCTAGAGAAGGCCGATAAGTTTAATGAGACCCTCGAGGATATAAAAAATGACCAATTAGAAATTAAACATACACTGACTAAAATAAAAAATAATATACAGCAGACTAGAGGATCTCAAAAATCAAGTAAAAGATATGAAATATAAAGAAGCAAAAAACACCCAACCGGAAAAGCAAAAAGAAAATACAAAAAGATAGTGTAAGGAGCCTCTGGGACAACTTCAACCATACGAATATTTGAATTATGGGAGTGCCAAAAGAAGAGCTAGAGTAAGATACTGAAAACCTATCTGAAGAAATAATGACAGAAAACTTCCCCTACCTGGTAAAAGAAATAGACTTACAAGCCCAGAAAGCACAGAGAACACCCCCCAAAAAATAATCCAAAGAGGACCATAGCAAGACACATCAAAATTAAAAATGCCAAGAGCAAAAGACAAGGAGAGAATATTAAAAGTAGAAAGAGAAAAACAGTTACCTACAAGGGAGCACCCATACGATTGTCAGCTGATTTCTCAACAGAAACTATGCAGGCCAGAAGGGAGTGGCAAGAAATTTTCAAAGTGATGAATAGCAAGAACCTACAATCAAGAGTCTCTACCCAGCAAAGCTACCATTCAGAATTGAAGAACAGATAAAGAGCTTCACAGATAAGAAAAAGCTAAAGGAGTTCATCACTGCCAAACCAGTATTATATGAAATGCTGAAAGGCATTCTTTAAGAAGAGGAAGAAGAAGAAAATGTAAAGATAAAAATTATGAACAAATACAAATCTATCAGCAAGTGAATCTAAAAGTCAAGTGAATAAAAAATCTGATGAACAGAATAAATTGGTGAATATAGTAGAATCAGGGGCATAGAAAGGGAGTGGACTGACAATTCCTGGGGGGAAAGGAGTGTGGGGGGGGTGGGAAGAGACTGGCCAAAAATCAAACACCTATGGATGAAGACAATGTGGGCGGGGGATAAGGGCAGAGGGTGGGGTAGGATCTGGGTGAAGGGGAGCTATGGGGAGGGAGGGGGAGAGGAACAACTGTAATAATCTGAACAATAAAGATTTATTAAAAAAAGAAGAAGAAGAAGTTACCTCCCTCATCCTACTCAACCCTCTCAAAACTGCTTGCTTGTTTCATAAATATATACCAGGCCAGGGATTCTCATAGTTCTAGATCCTTGAATTCTAAGACAAAGATTCCAACAAACAGCCATCTTCTCTCTATGGCTTCACGTGGCCTTTTCTAAGTGTGTACACAAGGTTGGGTTGGGAGGTTGGAGGTGGGCATGCTCTAGTGTCTCTTCATATAAGGAAACCAATCCTTATGGCTTACTTGAGCATTAATTACTTTCTTAGAGGCCCCATCTCAAATACAGCTACACTAGGAGTCAGGACTTCAACGCATGAATTTTGAAATGACATAAACATTCTTTCTATAAAAGTAGGTGACCCTTAAATTAGTCATCAGGAGGAGAACCAGGATGGTGGTATAGGTAAATGCCTGTACTTGCTCTCTCCCACAACCAAATCAAAATTACAACTAAAATACAGAGCAACTATCACCCAGAACCAAGGGAAACCTGGCTGAGTGGAAGTACTACAACTAGAGAGAGAAAGAAGAAAGCATACTGAGGCTGGTAGGACGTGCGGAGGTGGGGAGCAGGCTGATCAGTCACCCAGGTGTGCTGCCTTTTTAACTGGGACAACATCACATGTAACAACATTCACATCATAGGCATTTCAGAAGGATAAGAGAGAGGGGAAGATATGAAAACCTAATCCTATCTAATAAGGATGGAATATGCTAATTGAATGTCTCACCCTCAAAGATGGTGGCGCCCACATCCAATAAGGAGGGAATATGCTAATTGACTATCATGCCCTCAAAGATATCTCACATACCATAAAATTCAACCTTTTAAAGAATACAATTCAGTAGCATAGTTATGAACATGTGCAATCAATACCACTATATAATTCGAAAACATTCTTATCACCCCAAAAAGAAATCCCATAGATTATCAGCAATCACTTTCCAATCTGTTCTTCCCCTAGTCCCTGGCAACCATCAATCTACTTCCTATCTCTACGGTTTACCGATTCTGAACATTTTCTATAAATGAAATCATACAATATGTGGCCTTGTGTTAGTCTTTTTTCACCTACTACAATGTTTTCAGGGTTCATCCATGTCTACTAGTTTAACAAAGCATTTTTAATGGAGAAGTTGAATTAGAAACTAGGCAGAGTGGTATAAACCTCTATATACCCATCATCTAGCCTCAACAACCCCCAACCCATCCACACATCACATACCTCACCTGAATTGCATCCCAGATACTATATTGTTTCTGTGTAAATATTTCCATAAGGACATTTTATAATAGTTGTTCTAATACTTAACCTCCTGATCAGAGTTTCCCTTCTTATTTTAATGGCCTACATCTACAAAGAGCTGAATTTTTTCTTTGCTAGGCATTATTTACTTAAGAAATACACTGGATTCATATATCCTGCCTAATAAAAGCACTGAAAAGGAAAAATGGAAATAGAGTCATGAACCAAAATCTCTGATTTAAAATATGATAAATACCTCAGTATTTCCTGACAGTCAGAAACACTCATATGGAGGCTGTTTACTTTTAGTTTTCCCTCGTCACCCGGAAAAGGATTAGAGGTTATTACAAGCAGTTTTGCTTTTGTTTTTTAGCATGCACCAATTGCAATCCAGAAAGTACTTCAAATGCCTATGTGAGGACTAAATACAAAATAACTTCACACAAAAGAAGAACGTTTATAAGCCCAACAGACAGATTTTAGGGTGTTTTTTTTAATTATTGTTTTAGGAAAGATAGCAACAAACAGATATTCACTGTTATAAGGTGAGGGGAAAATTAAAAGGAAAGAGAAGAAAGGAGAAGTAAGGATAAGGGTGGAAGAAGAATTCACATTCAAATCATTCTTACCTTTTTGTGAGCAATCAGGAGGCAATTGGAATGTTCATGTTCACAAGCAATTTCATAGTCGGGGATCAGGTCCACCAGCTCACAGACAAAGCGTACCACTTCCTCATGCCAGGGTACGTTGGCCATGGTGAGACTGCTTGCTGAACTCTCTCCACAGTAGGTAACACCCTGTGGAAACGTTACAATAGTTAGAGATAATTACAGACCTGTTTAAATGTCATAGAGAAAACTTCAGAGCTAAAAAGTCTTCTAGAGTTCATCCAAATCAACCCCATCTGTATTTTAAAGTGAAGAAGGTGATACAAAGATGATAAAATTGCCTCGAAACTAGTACAAGGAGTTAGTGACAAGGACAGCACTGGCGCTCCTGGGCTGATTGACGCTCTTTTCTCTGTGACAGTGCTGGTGCTTGGGAACCTGTGCTTGTGTCATATATCGTAATATTATTGAACCAATAACATGTCTTTCCATTCAGATTCATTTGGGATCTATAATAGATTAATTCTCAAGGGATGACAGTCCCCTAGAACAGTGGTCGACAAACCGAGGCTCACTAGCCTCGGTTTGCCGCTCTGTTGACTAATGTGTTTGCCAACCACTGCCCTAGAATAATAATGCAGGCATAGCTGACACCCATAAAAATTCACTGAACAATTTATTCACTGGGAAAATAAATTGAGCTCCCATTTTATGGTTCAGTTTAGATTTGAGGATGGTAAATTTTATGTTAAAGGCTGGATAGGGGTCCCATTATTATTATTTATTCTTTAAAGATAACACTTTGTGATGCATTTTGTACACACACACACATTCATGCCAAATAGGAAATACTTATGTGGATGTGTATACATGCATTTAAGCACACCTACATGTACCTCACCTCTATAGAAATTCTTATTCAGTGAGATAACTGGTTCTGAACTGGTTTTGAACTCTGACAGCCCAGTCATCTAAAATCCAATAGTTTCATAACTAAATTATCTACTGGTAGATTACATAATTCATTTTTAAATAATATTGGATATGTTATATTGGTAGGCTCTTCAAATACTCCAGAATCAAACTTTCTTAACAAATTGTTTGAATATTCTAGATATGCCACTACTAAGTAGGGAATACTGAAATAAAAAATGTACACCACACACACCTTCCTTTCTCTCCCTCTCTCCCTCTTTTTCTCCCTCTCCCCCTCCCACACACACAGATTCACACTATCATTAAAGGGGGTAGAATGACATTAATGAAAAATCCACAAATGAACTCTGCAGAGTGACCCTGATCCTACAGATGGCAAAGCCAGGACTTGGCTGAAACTCAGCTGAGCTCTGCAGAATGCTCTGTTCCAGATGGCTGTGCAAGAAGATTGCTGGTCTATAGACTGAGATGACCTCTGCCGGACACAAACCTTAGGTGACCCAGCTTAGTTCTATCAAACAAGAGAATCTTCTCTATTAGCCCAATAATTTATTGAAATCATTAAATTGAGTCTTTTTCCAGTAAATTCAATAAGTAGTTTTAAAAAATCTTTAAGCATGGCTGAAAAATTATGCTAAATATACCTGAATGTATGAAAATGATTTATTGATAAAATTGCTCACAAAAATAAACTTTACTTCAATTTAAATACTGTTTATGATGCATGAATTATATGAACAGCCATGTATGGAACAGTTATTTCAAAGGAATTTATTTTTAATATTTAAAAAGCTAGTTCATTGAAGCAGAGGATTTAGATAAGAACTTATATTCATGACAATGGCTTTGGAAAATGTTTAATATTTCTTATTCAGCAATAATAAGTCATGAAATATTAAGGAGATATTTGGCTTGGAAATGAAATTAGAGAACAAATACTACCCAGTTCATTATTATGCCTTCACATAATATTTCTCTACACATGCACATGATGCTTTATAGCACTTTCCAAAGCACTTTCACATAAAAGTTCTCATTTTAACCAAAGCAAATCTGCTGGGCTCGGCAGACGAAGGATATGAACAATACTGTGTTTGCTTCTGCAAAGAGCCCCAGGCATACCACTAACCCAGGGTCAATTGGCACTATCCATTTCACATCTTCAGAGCCTTTTTGTGACCTGGAGGCACTATTAAATTTTAACACCAACCCCTTTTGAGGGATAGGTCCTAGGAAACTTTTGACCAACAGCACAGGTAAGGGATAAATCTCCAGTGCCATTCTGTGCCAGTTGGCAAATTTTGTCCAAATTCAGTCTTCAACTGAAGTTAAAAGCGCCTAGTCTTCTGTGCTTTAAACCCAAGTCCTGTCTCTGCCAGAGTTGACCTCCACACTTACACTGAGTGGCCAGATTATTATGATCTCTGAACACATAATAATCTGGCCACTCATTGTATATCCTATGTAATAAAAGGTTAATATACAAATTGTCCGCTCAACCAGGAGTTCAACCAGCAGGCAGGCGGGCCAACCATCCATGTCCTCTCCCCCTGGCCAGGCTGGCTGGACCCCACCCATGCATGAATTCATGCACCAGGCCTCTAATCTGGCCACTCAGTGTATATGCTCCGTGGCCTATTTGAACCTATATGTGGTTTAAATTTAATAAGACTAACATAGAATGCATGAAATTACTTCCCAAACTTACCCCCCTCCTGCCTGGATCTTTCCATCTCAGTAAACTGTTCCAAATCCACACAACTGTTTAAGCTAAAAATCCAGTGCTATTATTGATTCCTTTTGTTCTTTCACTCCCTACATATCATCATCTAGCAATAAGTTCTGTTGGTTCTACTTCCAAAATTTATCCTAAATATAGCTACATTTCTCCAACATGTATTACCAATGACCTTCCCCAATCTATCACATGTCTTATTTGGATTAAGCAATAGCTTTGTAACTGTCTGCCTACTCTACTACTGCCTTTATACTTTATTTAAGACAGCAGCAAGGTGTTGTTTTACAATCATAAATCAGACAAATGATTGTCCAGCTTAAAACACTTTGGAAGTACACCTAGTATAAAGAAAAGCTTACCATGAAATTTGGTATAAAATCCAATTATCCTATCCTTGCTTGAAAGACCTAACAGAATCTAGCCCCAGCTCACTTCTCTGCTTCATCTTCTGTCACTGCCAGCTCGAGCTGCCCTACAGAGATCACACAGGACCTCCAATACTGTCTGTGCCATTTGCTCCAACACTCTAATAGCAAGCCTTTGCATATTATGTTGCTTCTTAGTATTTAGATACCAATTTTGAAAAAGTCATCTTCTCAGAAAAGCCTTCTGGTTTATGCTATCTAGAAGAGCCAATCACAATATCAGCAAAACAATATATGCATCAAGCCACTTATAGAAATCCATCCCAAAGAAACACTGGCAAAGCCATGGCTGGAGTGGCTCAATTGGTTGGAGCAACACAGGTTGGATTCCCAATCAGGGCACATTTCTAGGTTGCAGGTTCAATCCCTGGTCAGGGGTGCATACCGGAGGCAGCTGATTGATGTATTTCTCTCACATTGCTGTTTCTGTTTCTGTTTCTGTTTCTCTCTCTCTCTGTCTCTGTCTCTCTCTCCCCCTCCCTCCCTCCTTTTCTCTCTCTTTCCCCTCCCAGCCTCTTTGCTCCCTCCCTAGAATAAAAATAAATAAACCCAACAAATAAAATAAATGAAATATTGGCAAAACCATGACATAGATAACCAGACAATACATGTCTCCTGCTGGAAGTATATAATACCACCAATAAAATAATCTTGAAATGCAAACACACACACACACACACACACACACGAATCTAATCAATCTTCTCTTTTCTTATTTTATTGTTTCCATCTCCGTTTATCAATCTTTTCTTGATCTAACTACCAATCCACAGGAAATATAGAAAACATAGGAAAATACAATCAGCAGAACCCTAAAATATAAATATGGGGAACAAGCCAGGATAAATAATCACTTTTTTCAACAAAATAAATTACAAAGAGGAAAAAGCATATGGGAGAGAAATTAGATTAAAAGACATTTAAGAGAAAAATAATGTATTAACAATGAATGTCCCTTTTTGGATCCGATTTAAAAATGCCACTGAGCCCAACCAGCATGGCTCAGCAGTTGAGTGTCGCCCTATGAACCAGGAGGTCACAGTTCCATTCTGGTCAGGGCACATGAGAAACATCAATCAGCTGCCTCTTGCACACTCCCCACTGGGTATGTGCCCCCAACCAAGGTACATTCCCTTTACCGGAATCGAACCTGGGACCCTTGAGTCTGCAGGTCATTGCTCCATTCACCTAGCCAAACCAGTTAGGGATGTCCAATATGTTAAAGAAAAAAACCCTATCTAATAAAGAGGGAATATGCAGGGAAGGGCATTTGGGGACAATTGGGCTGGCCGGGGAGCAGTTAGGCATCAATTAGGCTGGCAGGGGAGTGGTTAGGGGGTGATCAGGCTGGCAGGCAGAGCTGTTAGGGGCAATCAGGCAGGCAGGCCTGGATTATGAAAGGGATGCTCACAGGGATGGGGCCTAAACAGATAGTTGGACATCCCCTGAGGTGTCCCAGATTGGAGAGGATGCAGGTTGGGCTGAGAGACAAGCCCCCCAAGTGCATGAATTGCATGCACCAGGGCTTTAGAGAGAGAGAGAGAGAGAGAGAGAGAGAGTGTGGGTGTGTGTGTGTGTGTGTGTTTATGTGTGTATCATATACTGATAACAGTTTTTAAAAAAATATATATATGATATGTACATATCATATATATATTATTTTTAAATACTGTTGAAATAACTGGTCCAATTTGAATCTTAATATGTGCTAATACTTAAAAATTATTGTTAAAAGTTGTTTAGTTATGAGAACAGTATTTTGAATAAGTATTTAAAATGAATACAGATCTTTTAAGATATATATTTAAATAGTTATGAATCAATGATACAATGTGGTGGTTTGCTTCTAATAATACAGTAAAGTGAGAAAATAGGTAGGAATATAGCTGAAACATGAGTTGATAATTTTTGAAGCTGGGTGATGGACAAATGGAGTAAATTAAACCAGTCTCTCCACTTCTTATATGTTTGAAACTTTCCATAATAGAAATTTATTTAAAAGCCAACCAATTATTCACTATAACACTTTAATTTCCCAGCATATTAATGTTACTACAGTTGACCCTTGAACAGTACGGGTTTGAACTGCACAGGTCCATTTATTGACACATTTTTCTCAATAAATACTATAAATGTATTTTCTCATCCTTATGATTTTCTTAATAAGATTTTCTTTCCTCTAGCTTATTTTATTGTAAGAATATAGTATATAACATATATAACATATTATATACACTGAATGGCCAGATTATTATGATCTCTGAATGCATAATAATCTGGCCACTCAGTGCATATATACATATATATTAGAGGCCCGGTGCATGAATTCGTGCATGGGTGGGGTCCGGCCAGCCTGGCCAGGGGGAGGGGACATGGGTGGTTGGCTGGCCTGCCTGCTGGTTGAACTTGAGGTCAAGTGGACAATTTGCATATTAGCCTTTTATTACATAGGATATATATAGTGAGTAGCCAGATTATTATGTGTTCAGAGATCATAATGATCTGGCCACTCAGTGTATATCTTAATCAATTGTTGATATTATTAATATGGCTCTGGTCTGAGTAGGCTTTTGGTAGTTAAGCTTATGGGGAATTAAAAGTTATACACTAATTTTCAAGGGTGTTTCTAACCCCGCATTGTTCATTGATCAACCGTATGTAGTTTCTAATTATTCAGTTTGTGATAATTGTCTACCTCTCACCAAAATAATGTTTTTTGTGAGAAATAATGCTTAGTTTTTACTGCTACTAACTCCAATGACTAGAACAGTGCCTGGTTCTTGATTAATATTTCTGAATGAATATATAAACATCTGGGCCTCCCATAGAATCTAAAAAAATGTTAACTCTTGGATGATTAACAAAGCATAACAGGAAAAGGGCACAGCAGTGGCCAGCAGGGGCTTACCTTCACTTCGATGAAGTCAGGGCGCCCTAGAGACACCAGCTCAGCATAGGCTTGGAGTTCATCCACATTCCATGCTTTAACTAGAGTCAGTCTGTAGACAGTCCGCTGTTGCTAAAACAAAGGAAAAGCCAACTTTGTTTTTATCTCAGTAGAAGTGATACCTAGGAAGATTTTCAAATTCCTTCAACCCATAGAGAACCCAGGTAAGGTGAAATCCAGCATGAACTTCTATAAATTGAACTCATAGCTTTTAGAAAAATGAAAAAGGTATAAACAAAGTAATAAGATTCCCATAAACCTTACAAAGGCAAAGATTAGCATATTTCTTTTCTTTCACCCACAGTATCTAACAATATTAGGCACCCAAAAGGTTCTTGACAAAGACACATTGAATGAGATTTAGTAAAGAACAATAAGTTGACCACATAGTTTTAGACTGTAAAAAAAATTAGATTAAGGAAAAGTAGCCAGTTACCAAAGAGGGAAAAAAATCAGCAGCTTTCCTGGAATAGAGTGTGAATATTTATCTATATTTTTTAAAGTATGGTGTGAGATAGGGATTCTATCTCTTCTATGTGGAAATTGAACCAGTGTTAAACATTGAATAATTCATTCTCTACTCCATGATCTGTAATGTCTGCTTATTGTAATCAAGTTTTCATATATTCATGGATGTTTCTGAACTTTCTACTATGTAATATTAATTTTTTAAATTGATTTTTATCTTGTCACAGTACCACACTAACTATAGTTTTATAATAAGACTTGATATTTAGCACAAACAATCTTTGTTCCTCAAAATCATCTTGCTTATTCTTGGCCCCTTAATTCTTTTCATGTTTATTTTAGAATTACACACACACACACACACACACACACACACACACACCCCTTTCCTTTTCCTTGGCTTCTCATGTTGTAAATGTCTGTGTTAGTGTGTTAGTGGTTCTCAGGGCACTGGTCATTTTTACACTGTGAAATCTGTGCTGGTCAGTATGCCAGTAGAGCCACCTCTTCCAACCTCCGCACCTCCAAAAGATGGAGAAACACTGCTCTGTATTACTCCTTGGCTTTCCTGAAGTGTATGTACTGCTGCTTTTTAAATTTTCTAGAGGGATATTTTTTCTACTGTAGAGTGTTTACTTACAATCTCTTACCCTGTTGGCTACTAGGGCACCTAGCCTGTTTTGTCTATGCATTTTGTACTTCTCAGCTTTCTCTATGGTTTTTCAAGCAATGAACTTAAGTATCACTTTGACCATATGTCCATTAGATACATTATAATATACAGTTGTGTACAGGTATTTACGTATTTATATAAAATATATGTGTGGTTTCACCTTCCTCCTACTTCTTCACAGAGGCAACATCTTCCTTCACATAAATCATCTTTCCAGGAGGATGTCAAGCCCTTTTTTTCTTTTTGCTACTGGAAATAACTTATGGAAGTGCATGAATCTTCAAACTAACTCTGGCCACACTCGGTTACATATTCTTGCTGATATGCATGGTCTTCTGAGGCTCTGCTGAACCTAAGGCAAATATTTTCCCACTTCCTTTACTACTAGTAAGTTTCTGGTCTTTGAGCAGGAGAATTTTTTTTTAGGGCACCTGCTATGATGGATAGCTGATTCAGACATGCTAAGTGACTGATAAGCTGATTGAATCTCAAGACTCAAAACAATTAAAAGATGTGTGTATATGTATATATGTTTTCTGATCCCACAATTTTTGTTGTATTTCCTTGCAAGCCTTTTTTTCTGTGTGTATACACATATATGTGCCATTAATACTATGACACATGTACAATTTTGTTTTTAGCTTTTTAAAAATGTAACACTATTACATTAAAATTACCTTTCATCATTTCTTCTAAAATAGTTATTCTCATGGGAACAAGGAAGCAAATAAACAAAAACCACATCCCCCTTTCCCTCTGTACTCCTCGCTGAGAATCACACCTGCATGAGCTCTTCTTTTGTTAGGAGTGTGTTCCTTTGCTGTGTTGGGATGCACACCACTGTTCTGAAATGTCATTTTCAATGTTAGTTCAAAAAGTGATATCATAAATCATGTAACCATTTCTTGGAATTAAACATCTTAAGACTTTATAATATATCATTATTATAAATAAAGCTGAAACAAGCATTCTTATTCATTAGTATTTGTCCATAATTTTAATTATTTCTAAAGGTTAAACATTTCCAAAAGCAATTATTGAGTCAACAGATTTGAATATTTTTCAGATTCTTTAATCATGTTGCATGTTACTTTCTAAAATGTTTGTACTGAATTACGCTTTTACCATCAGTGAATTAGTATGTCTTTCTTGCTAACTCTAGGCAGTACTGAATATTGCTATTACAAAAAGAGAAAAAAATCTGTGCCAATTAGATAAGCCAAAGCGGTACCTCATTACTGCTTCAATTTGCATTTCTTTGATTACTAATAACTTGGTGCCATACTTTAGAAGACCATTTTATCTTGTTTTGAATAACTTCAACTCAGGTTCATCTTCAATTGTAACGATCAAGATAAATCATTGAAATGAAGAACTGTAGTCCTGGGATAAACTAATATTATCCAGAATGTATAGCATTGAAAGTCGTCTAATTAGAAGCCACAGAATTCTAACTCATAACTGTATATTTTTAACTCTTTATTATAAATTTTTTAAAACACCCAAGAAAAGAAATAATATCATAAATTTCTATATAACCATGATTTTAGCTTTGACAGCTGTCAGCATTCTGCCATTTCTTATTTTATCCATCCGCCTACTTTTTTTGGTGTAGGGAAGACATTGGCATATTTCAAGTTAAATAACAAACAATATCATTTTATCCATGAATACTTGTGTAAACAATATAAATAAGGACCTTTAAAATTTTAATGCCTCCCCTAGCACTTTGCATATAGATTTTTAAAATAAGATTTATTATTAGAGGATATCAAATATACCGAAAAGTGCACAGAGCTTAAATGAATAGCTTGATGAATTATTACAATTGTAATCTCTTACCTCAAGAATTTCCCTTCTAGAATAATTCTAAGTAATTCATCAGAAATGTGAAAAGATGTGCAAAGGTTTTCACAGTGATATTAAACAATAGACAAGTTAAGAAAATAATGTCAAATCCACGTTATGAATAACTGTGCCAATTAAACTTGATGTAATAGAATATTTAGACAAAGGATTGCAATATAGTTCTCAGTGAAACAAAGATTAAATAAGCTTCCACCTTAGGGAAGTAGAGAAACAAGAGCAATTTAAGCCTCTAGTGGTCAGCAAACTGCGGCTCATGAGCCACATGCAGCTTTTTAGTCCCTTGAGTGTGGCTCTTCCACAAAATACTACGTGCGGGTGCACATTTACAGTGTGACTGAAATTTTGTGGCAGAAAAATAGAGAAAAATCAACAAAATCTAAACCTTGGTCTCTGAAGAAAAAAAAAAATCAAACTGACAAATCTCTACTGAGGCTAACAAAAAAAAAAAAAAAAAGAGAGAGAGAGAGAAAATATAATTTATCAATTTTAAAAGTAAAAATAGGGATCTCATCACTATTGATCCCCTGGACAATCCTATATAATAAAAGAGAAACATGCAAATTTGACTATGCTACCAGCCAATCAGGAGCGGGGGCGGGGCCAAGCAGTGTGAGCACTGGGCCCCGGGGTTGAAGATAAAACCGCAGTGGGGGCGAGCACCCAGCACCCGGGCGATGTGAACGGAAGTGGCAGCAAGCGCCCAGCCCCCAGGGCTGGGTGGTTGCAGGCAGCAGGGGCTGAGCTGAGCAGGGCGATGGCTGGGTGCCCAAGGCCTAAAGCCTCTGGCGAGGCTTTAGGCCTTGGGCAGGCTGGGGGTGAGCTATCAGTTGGACATCCTCTGAGGGCTCCCAGTGTGTGAGAAGGGAGCAGGTTGGGTTGAGGAACCACCCACCCCCAGTGCACAAATTTCGTGCACCAGGCCCTTAGTAAAATAATAAAGGAATACTAAAAACAACACTATTGCCAACAAATTTTGAAAACATAGATGAGAAAAAACCCCAAATCCTTAAACACAAAATGCATACAAGAAGAAACAGATCAACTGGACGGAATGAATATATATGTATATGAAATTGAATCAATAGTTAATAACCTCCCAAAACAGAAAGTAGCAAACCCAGATGGGTTCTACCTAACATTGAAAAAATAAATGATATCAATCCACCACAATCTCTTCCAGATAACAGAAGTAGAAGAAATACTAAGGCTAGCATTACTCTAATGCCAAACCAGATAAAGGAATTAAAAAAAAAAAAAGAAAAGAAAAATAATAAGGATTAATCAAGATGGCTACATAGGTAAAAATCTAAACTGCTGCCTCACACAACTATCTCAAAACTACATCTAAAAGACAAAACGGACATCATCCAGAACCACAGGAAAGCTGGCTGAGTGGAAATTCTACAACTAGAAGGAAAGAGAAAAGCACACAGAGAATCAGAGGAGTTGCAAAAGGCTGAGGTAAGGAGACACACATGCAGAGAGGACGGGTGGCTGAGCCTGGCTAGCTTTCTCTAGCAGGAAGGAGACAAAAGCTCCCAACTGCACTGAAACCCAGTTCTAACTGCACTGAACCCCAATTCCAGACGAGACCCTGGGGACCCAGCCTCATACGGGGGAATATGGACTGTCAGGAGGAAACTCAGGGGAGCCATGAAAGGCTTAGGTCTGGAGGTGCACACAAGTGCACGCAGAGAGGAATGCTGAGTGTGCCACTTGCTTTCTCTAGCGAGAGGAAGACAAAAGCCCCCAACTGCACTGAACTCCAGCTCCAGGAGAGAATCTGTGATACCAACAACAATCTAGGCTTAACTACAACAAGACAGTGCACACAGTCCACAAAGAGGTGCACCACGAGTGTCCACCTCAGGTAATTGAGGAGGCTGAGCCACTGGGCCATATAGGACACCTTGCACACAAAGCTACCCTACCAACTCAGGGAAGCAGAGAAAATGCACAAAGAAACAGATCACAAATGAAAAAAATGAAGGAAAAGAAATGACTGGATATAGAGTTCAAAACCACAGTTATAAGATTTTTCAAGAATTTCCTAGAAAAGGCCGATAAATTTAGTGAGACACTCAAGGATATGGAAAAGGACCAACTAGAAATTAAATATACACTGACTGAAATAAAAAATATTATACAGAGACCCAACAGCAGACTAGAGGAATGCAAGAATCAAGTCAAAGATTTGAAATACAAAGAGCAAAAAATACTCAACTGGAAAAGAAAAAAGAAAAAAGAATCCAAAAAATTTGAGGATAGTGTAAAAAGCCTCTGGGGCAACTTCAAGCATACCAACATCAGAATTATGGGGGTACCAGAAGAAGAGAGAGAGAGAAAGACATTGAAAACCTACTTGAAGAAATAATGACTGAAAACTTCCCCAACCTGGTGAAAGAAATAGACTTACAAGTTCAGGAAGCGCACAGAACCCCAAACAAGAGGAATCCAAAGAGGACCACACCAAGGCACATCCAAATTAAAATGCCAAGGGCAAAAGACAAAGAGAGAATATTAAAAGCAGCAAGAGAAAAACAGTTAATTACCTACAAGAGAGCACCCATACGATTGTCAGCTGATTTCTCAACAGAAACTATAAAGGTTAGACAGGAATGGCAAGAAATATTCAAAGTGATGAATAGCAAGAACCTATAACCAAGAGTACTCTACCCAGCAGAGCTATCATTCAGAATTGAAGGTCAGATAAAGAGCTTCACAGATAAGAAAAAGCTAAAGGAATTCATCACTGCCAAACCAGTATTATATGAAATGCTGAAAGGTATTCTTTAAGAAGAGGAAGAAGAAAAAGGTAAAGATAAAAAATATGAACAACAAATACATATCTATCAACAAGTGAATTAAAAATCTGATGAACAGAATAAACTGGTGAATGTAATAGAATCATGGGCATAGAAAGGGAGTAGACTGACAATTCTCAGGGGGAAAGGGGTGTAAAGGGTGCGGGAAGAGACTGAACAAAAATCGTACACCTATGGATGAGGACAGTGGAGGGGGAGGTAAGGGCAGAGGGTAGGGTAGGAATAGGGTGGAGGGGAGCTATGGTGCGGGGGGGGAGAGGAACAATTGTAATAATCTGAATAAGAAAGATTTATTCAAACTCAAAAAAACAACAAGATGTCTCTGTGTGACTGTTAGAATGGATGAAACTAAACAACTAACAATACAAAATGCTGATGAGGATGCTGTACAACGGAACTCTCCACTGCTAGGGGAAATGCAAAATTCTACATCCACTTTTGAAAACAGTTTGTTATAAAGTTAAACATATACTTATCAACACAGCAATGACACTCCTAAGTATTTATTCAACTGATTTGAAACTTATATTAACCCAAAAGTCTGGGTTACTGGAAGTAACCAAAACGTCCTTCAGGAAGCAAACACTGCCTTTCCCTGGGGGAAAATGGGGAAGATGCACTTGAATGGAGTTCTAAATATACAAGTGGGCCGACAACTGCAGGATTCTCCAGTGTTTTCAGTGACAACCAGATATGTTCTAAGTACATAAGTCAAAATATGGCAATTTTCCATCATGTGCCAGGAATAGGAAAAAAATAAAAATGCTTCTAATGGTAATATAAAATGAAAGTTTCCTTCAGTTGCTGAACTGAGCCTCCTAATATCTTGAGATAAATTTCACGAGTTAGGAGGAAAATAACTAATATATCCCTCCACCTACCCCATCTTCAGATTTTTAATACAGACCTAGAGGTTTGTGGGGTTTTTTGGGAGGGGGAGCACTTTATTTTAACAATCTCCAAATCTAGAAGATATCTCATCAGCAAAACTCTAAAACTGATGGAAATAAAGCTAATATACTCCAAGAGTTACTCAAATTCTATTTACATGATTTTTAACATTTCTAACTTTTCAAAGGTAAAACACCTTTTTTACCCACTGTGTGACTGGATAAAGTGAAAGTGCAAATGACTGAATATAAATAGTATGTATCTCAATCCAATATCTCAGACTATGAATGAACTAATGGCATTCATTTGCCTATGAAGGTGGCAAATGAATGTTTGCCACATATACTAACTAGCTTCTTATGGGCCATGACAGAAGAGCAAGTTATCTTCACATTGCCATAAATCAAAGAGAAGTCATTGTTTCCTCAATCTCATTTCCCTAATGCAATAATAAGGGCCTTCAAATGTCAATTTGAGAAAGTGCTTCCTTCTTTCTGGGTTCAATAAATAAAAGAAATATGCTCCTGACCATTCTTTTTAATTTCCCTTTCTTCCAAACTCTTTTCATAAATCAAACACAATGATTCTCATAAAAAAGTTCCATTCTAATCTCCAAAATGGCAATACCTTAGCTAAAAGTTTAAAGATAAGTCTTGAGATGAATGGCCTTGAATGAATCCATTTGGAAGAAATTGAAGAGGATGAAATCTGTGGCGTGGTAGGCAAAAAGGCCCATTGGTCTCTTAATGATGGGAGAATGAACACTTTTTTGATATCCATTTGTGGCAATGGGTCTCAATCATTTTTAATCCCAAAGAGCTTTTGATAAACATAGAAATTTTGCTTTAATGCTATTTGAAATTTCAAAGTAAGCAGCACTAAAAAGAAATGGAAAGTAATGGTCATTTTTTAAAATGTCTGTTCAAACTACCTGGGTCCCTTAGAGTGTCCCTCCTGAACCCTCTGCCAGATGAAAATCTATGTGCATAGATCACTAGGAATAATTCTACCTTTCTATAGGCCTTGTTAAGTGACTGTAGTTTCAAGTTGGTGTCCACACTATAATTCTTTTTAATCTTACTAAAAACATTGTGTTGAATGAATATAAAGAATCCGGAGGCACTAATGAAACCATTACTCTAGAAATTAGGAATAAGGAATAAAACATACCTCAAAGACACAAAAAGATCAACTATCTCTTACATCTTCCTTTCTACCTACATGTTCATGTTCAAACCTCCTACACTTCAAAGCGAGCAACCACCACCACCTCCCAAACCAACCCCAAAGGCTCCTGTCTTGTCTCCTGTCTAAGACACCATTTGTTCTCTGTCCTTCTTACAAGCATTCTGCAATCTGCCTTCTGTCTCCACCAAACTATTGAAATTACTTTGGTAATGAGCATCAATAACTTTCTATAGGTACAATATTTTAATCTCCCTCACCACTAATTGATTTCTTCTTTTATCTTGATTATTTCCTTCTCAATTGATTTATTTTGTTGTTACCTGTCTAATATTTGAATTTAATGCTTAGTTCACTGATGGGCGATAGCTAGTTGCCTTCCAGTACTCATTTTCCCCTTCTTCATTAGCAGAATGCCTAAACGATGTAGAGGCACAGTACACTCAGCAAAAATATTACATTTCCTAGCCTTCCTCGGCAGGATGTGACTAAGAGACTCAGTTCTGGCCAGTAAGAGATAAATGGAAGTGTTATGAAAATCATCTTAAAAAGAAGAATGCCCTTCTTGTATCCATTCTTATACTGCCTGCTCAAAATGAAAGCTGTAATGCCAACATAGTGGCTGGAGCTCTAGCAAATATTTTGGACCTGGAAGTAAACATCAGGATGAAAGTCTTATGTTGACTGTCGGGAGAAAGACAGGAACCCAGGTCTCTGATGATTCTGTGAAGCTAAAGAGTAGGAAAAAACTCGCCTTCTCTCCTGTGTTTCTCCTTTACTCTCACACTGCTATCACATTCACAACACCTCTGAACCTAGTTGTGTGGGGGCTTTTCCCACACCAAGCAATTGTGTGACAACCACTGGGTATCTCACCATTTAACTCAACTCTGGCACTCTCTGGAGAGTGTCGGACCCTGAAGGTTCAGAACTCAGTCCACAAGCCTGCTCCCACCCCACTTTAAATGATAACTGCAAGTCTAGGCTGTTACCTGTGGAGAAGCTGATCAGCTGGCCGTTCCCACAATCCCCATCCTGGCTTCAATTAATTTGTCAGAGTGGCTCACAGAACTCAAGTAAACAGTTTACTTACTATCAGTTTATTTTAAAAGAATATGATACAGGGTACAAATTAACATCCAGATGGATGAGATGTGTAGGACAAAGTATATATGTGGCAAGGACCGAGGAGCTCCCATGCCACTTCCCAGCACCACCATATATTCAGTAGCCCAGAAGCTCCCTGAATCCTTGGGAGTTTTATGGAGGCCTAACCATGTAGACATGACTGATCATTAAATTTCCAACCACTCTCCTCTCTCTAGAGAAGTGGGGAAGCGGGGGGGGGGGGGGGGGGCTAAAAATGTCAAGCTTCTAACCATGGCTTGGTCTTTCTGATGACCAATCCCCATCCAACAGCCATATAAGAGCCCACCCAGAGCTATCTCATTAAAACAAAAGATGTTCCTGATACTTTCATCAATTAGGAATTTACAAGGGTCTTAGTGGCTCTGTGTTAGGAACCACGGGGGGCAGACACACACACACACACACACACACACATACACACACACACACACACACACACATCTCACAGTGAGTAAAATGAAAAGATTAAGCTATCTTTAACATGAAGGTCATGGGAAAATTTTAAGAGCATGACAAAATGCTTATGTCCCAACATTAACAAAAATAAGAAGCATATAAAATTGAATCATATGTAAGAAAGCACTCCTGTCCTCACTACCCCCAAAAAGGATTAAATACTACTTCAAAATGTCTCGAGGTCCCTGAATTATAGGTAATTTCTTTCATTGCTCCCTTACATTTCTCTTTAGTTTCCCAAAGTTTCTATAATCAACATGTAATATTTTTATAATCAGAACTAGAGGTGGGGTCCATTAGCCTGGCCTGAACCCTCTCACAATCTGGGACTCCTCGGGGGATGTCGGAGGCGTGGTACACAGATTTGGCCTGATCCCTATAGGCCCGGCTGAGGGACCTCACCAGTGCATGAATCTTTGCATATAAGATCTTTGGTTAATCTCTTCCTGCCCTTTCCCCTTCCCCCTGAGATTCATCAGTCTGTTCCATGTTTCCATGCCTGTGCTTTGAGCGTCTGTCCCCTGGTGGTCAGTGCATGTCATAGCTACCGGTCGAACGGCAGAAGGGTCAAATGGTCAGCCACTTAGCATATTAGCCTTATATATATGTATATATAGAGAGATATTTTTATAATAAGGTTTAATAGTAAATTTTTTTTAATCTGAAAATTGTGGGCCACATGGATACATTGGTCTATTGAAATATTAGATACAGAGCGATCTCATTAATGCACAACAATGGCACAATACTCCAATAATGTCAGGTCAGAGCATGCTCACATTTGTAGAAAGAGGGCTAATGTTCAGTTTTCATATCCAAATATGTATATGACAAGGCATTATTTGTCTTTATTTTCAAAAATGAGATTTCAAGAATATTGACTTTATTGCTTAAACATTAAAAATTATTAATTATTTCAGTTTCCTACTAGATCTTCAATTTGGCATAATAATAGACCAACAGGAACACATCTAGTCACACTGCTGATAAAAGTCTACTGCCAAAGGTAGGCAGTGTTGCCTTGTACAAGATGGATTTCTCGTTTTTAAAAAAACAGAACTGTATGACAAATAGCTGTAGTGAGCGGAAATTGAAGCTAACACATTTTTTTTACTGTTATCTAGAAGGAATTGCTTTTTTAGCCCCACATACTCAAGTACCAATAGATTTCTGGCCTCATATTTGAAAAGAAACATTTTGACAAAGGATAAAGATCTAGAAAAATAAACATCATATTTTCTAAGTGTAAAAAACACAAAATATGCTACCTTCTACTTTGGGTTGCTCTAGCTCATAAATACACTTGAGACAAATCAAAATTCTTTCTTTATAAAGTTCAAAAAATTCTCTTCAAATGCCTTTCCTTGCTCAGATATACGAAAAGACAAAACAAGTAACATAACAGTATAGATGTTCTAATTAAAATATCTAGAACAGCCAAAACTGGTTTGGCTCAGTGGATAGAGCGTTGGCCTGTGGACTGAAAGGTCCCAGGTTCGATTCCAGTCAAGGGCATGTACCGTGGCTGCGGGCACATCCCCAGCAAGGGGTGTGCAAGAGGCAACTGATCGATGTTTCTCTCTCATCGATGTTTCTGACTTTCTATCCCTCTCCCTTCCTCTCTGTGAAAAATCAATAAAATATATTTAATAATAAATAAATAAATAAATAAATAAATAAATAAATAAATAAAATATCTGGAACAGCACTTTTTAAAAAAAACTGAAATGATACCAGATTATATTAGTAATGTATTTGACTTACCTAATATAGTTACAGCATACAAGTTTTCTTTTTGAGTGTTAAACAACAGTAAAACAGACCTTTCCTGATAGTATCTACTATACCAATAATATCAAATATTCAAAAGGCAATAACAGCCCAGCCAGTGTGGCTCAGTGGCTGAGCGTTGACCTATGAACCAGGAGGTCACGGTTTGATTCCCGTTCAGGGCACATGCTCAGGTTGTGAGCTTGATCGCCATTAGGGGGCATGCAGGAGGCAGCCAGTCAATGATTCTCTCTCATCACTAATGTTTCTATCTCTCTATCCCTCTCCCTCACTCTCTGAAATCAATAAAAAATATATTTACAAAAACAAACAAATTTATACTATATACTGACACCTCTTCTAGGGTTGCTATGAATTGCTTTCTCACCCCAAATACATGAAAGACATATATATTACAAACTTAAGAACTCAAATATTTGTTAAGCAATAAAAACTGAACATTTATTTAGTCTTTTTAAAAAAAACAATAAAGAAAAAAACCTCTCTACTTCATTTCATTTTCTTTTAAAGATGTCGTAATTTTTACCTTTGCTGCCAAGGCTTTCAAACTGTCCAGGAATCTTTGCCAGAAGTCCTTGAAGAGTGGGCGGTCAATTTTCTTCAGGCTGTCTTTGGTGCTGGCATCCACACTGACGTATAGCTGGGTAACCGGTTTAAGATTCCTTGGTAGTTTAAAATTAAAAACAATAAACACAACAATAAAAAAGTGTTATGCTTATATCAGGCTTTTTGTGATATAAAATTTACAATCTGTAATAGATGTGGCTATTAAACATTTCACTGGATCTAGAGGCTTCTACTTCTCCCAGAAGACTGAAACAAGGACTTTAATCATGTGACAGAATGGGATGTTAGTTGATTGTTTTTTAAAATGACTGGTCACCATCCCTAATAAACTGAAAACACTCAATTACTTAAAACTTGTCCCTCTTCAAACACTAGGTATTAGTGGAAAATACATAAAACAAGATCTGGCTTAGTCAAGGCTTACACAGTTGAAATCTCACAACCATGTGGGGTCTGTGCTGATGCACCACCGTCCATCATCAATTCATTCATGGAAGTTTTCTAAGGGACAAGAAACAAACCCAAAAACCCAAGCCTTCTTTAAAGGGCAGAAAAACCACACAACGCCTCACCTATTTCTGAGGGTAGAATTGGGTCCAAAGCCAAGCTTGGGTGGGCAATGACTACTCCATGAGCTTTAAGCAATGCAGAGCTAGAACAGCAACCAAGCACTCATAAAGGACTCATTCATTTCCTGTCATTCTTATCTACTAGATTTCTTGCAAGTTTTGTTTTAAGCCCATATTGTACTTTTTCTAAAGTATCTCTGTTCTCCCTTTCAAATGGGCCTCATAATTCATTTTCTTCAATAAATTTAGACCTAGAAAGAAGGAAATCTCCCCTTAATAATCATATGACCAAATCCTTCCACTATTAATTTTCTATAATATTCTATAATTTGTATTTACCACTAGAATGTTACTTACGCATTTCTGCTTCAAAGTCTATGCATTTTTAAAAACTAAAATATAATTCACATGCCATAAAATTTACCATCGAAATTTACCATTTACGTGCTTTTTATGTCTATCAGTACCAGCCTTATCAGTCTTTGAGGATAAGACCTTGAAGGACAGGAACCACATTCTTCTTTTTATCCAGCCATATAGGCAGACACTGAAAGCTACCTTTTAGTTGACTTCAGCTGACAGGACTTTTAAGGGCATGTAGGCCAAACAAATGATTGCAATGATCTGGTTTAGTGACATATGGAAAAAATCAGAAAGGTCTCACTGAAGGTAGAGAAGCTCTGAGCAAAGTTAGAAAAAAAGTGATTAAAATATTGGCAGACTCTCATTGCTTTAATCCCTCTTCGGCATTGAGATTCAAAAGGAATCCTTAAAAGTTCAGTAATGTGTCACTACTGAGCAAAGGATATCAATTACTAAAAATGCGAAACAACAGCATATGTAATGGCAGCATCCTGCCTCATCACTATTTTGCTGGCACCTCTTTAACAACAAATAAGCTATGCTACCTTAACGGTACTTTATGTTCCACAATAAACAAAAATAAAAAAGACTATTTTAATGGATACTACTGGCTATCATTATCTGATACTTATGAGACTTTGTTATAAAGCTGTCTGATGCAAAATGGGATCTGGCCTGACCTCTTCACTCTGCCTCCAAAACTACTTAAGATTATGAACAGTAAATTCCAAAGGCCATGGTTATTTTACAGACCTTCATCATTTGCAAAAAAGGAAGCCCTGGACACTGACAGTACCGATAAGGGACTTTGTCAATGCTAAATGTCTGAGGTGACATAATGAAGTCTACAGATCTCTTGCCAGGGAGCAGGGAAAGAACGGAGAAGTGGGAACGTCCCTGGGAATTATAACTCATTCAAAAGCAGTAAAAGGACCTTGGAAAAACTTTCTGAACTCAGGATCTAGTGTTTTCCAGGTCATGGGCCTCTATTCCCCAGGACAGGAATTAGGCTCCCAACATGGTCATTTGTCCATTCTATACAAAGACAGCATCATTTTAATTCCCCAAAAGCGAAAGATATTTTATTCTTAAAATCATCAAAATAACTGCTGTGCCTGAGACTCTCACGTTGCTGCTGAGAACAATAAAAAGGACTATACCAATATAATCGTAAGCCCAATACCCAGTGAAAATGCCCAATGAAATGTGAAATGATTATTGTGATTAACCTCCATCCTGCTAATTTTAAATCCAAGCTGAGAACGATCATACATGAAATGCATTGAACATAAAAATCCCTCTCCCTTTTTCTCCCCTATAGAGATGTAGACCTACTAATTTCTACAGAAAGGAAAAAAGGGAGAGGAATTTATGTTTGTAAGAAATCAAATGGATTAAGTAATAAGTTTTACTGGACAAAAAATAAATTAAAAAATCCCGAAATGGCCCAAACTTTCAGTTCCAGAATCCCGAAGACAACTGGGAGCTGTCACATGAGGCCAAACAATCTGGGAGGAAGCGAGAACGAGGAGACTTACTGAGCACTCATGGTATCCTGAGCGCACTGTGCTGTTTGACCTTTCTTGTTCCGCTCACTGCATCCTCAGAATAAACAAAGTAGTTGCTGCTTATGACTATTTTAGAGATGATGAAACTAAGGTTCAAAGAGATTAAGGAGCTTATTCAAAGATCCACAAAAAAGATGTGGATAATCTTGTATTTAATAATCTCAACAACAAGATTCAAGCCAAGAAGTACTCCAGCCGAAACCGGTTTGGCTCAGTGGCTAGAGCGTCGGCCTGGGGACTGAAAGGTCCTGGGTTCGATTCCGGTCAAGGGCATGTACCTTGGTTGCGGGCACATCCCCAGTAGGGGGGTGTGCAGGAGGCAGCTGATCGATGTTTCTCTCTCATCGATGTTTCTAACTCTCTATCCCTCTCCCTTCCTCTCTGTATAAAAAAAAAGAAAGAAAGAAAGAAAAAAAGAAGTATTCCAGAGCCTGTTTTCCTAACCCTGTGCCACAAAGACTCCATCAAAATGGCCAGATCACAGGCAGTGCAGCCGGAGGCTCTCGTCACAGAAACCAAAAGGAGTATCTCCAGCCTCAGCAGTGTCTCTCAGTGTGCTCAGGCCATCTGGATCGGGAGCACGCGGAGCCCTGGCCAGCATGGCTAAATGAGAGCGTGCCGCCTGCACACTGGAGGGTCTCGGGTTTAATTACCAATCACGGTAACTACCTGAATTGCGGATTCGCTCCTGCCCCGTCGGGACATGTGAGGGAAGCAACCAGTCGATGTGTCTCTCTCACATGGATGTTTTTCTCTCTCTTTTTCCCTCCCTCTCTTCCAGTCTCTGAAAAGCAACGGGGAAAATATCCTCAGGTGAGAATTAATAAGCAAATAAATGATTTTTTTTTTAAAGGAAGCAGCCCTAGCTGTTTTGCCTTAGTGGATAGAGCATCAGCCTGCGGACTGAAGGGCCCCAGGTTCGATTCCAGTCAAGGGCATGTACCTTGGTTGCAGGCACATCCCCAGTAGGGGGGTGTACAGGAGACAGCTGATCAATGTTTCTTTCTCATCCATGTTTCTAACTCTATCCCTCTCCCTTCTTCTCTGTAAAAACTCAATAAAATATATTAAAAAATAAAATAAAAAAGGAAGCACGTGAAAATGCAAGTTCTTGGGCCTCCCCCAAGACTGAATCAGCCTCCAGAAATGGGGCCTTAAAAAGTATATCATTATTTTAGTTTCAAGAACATTTCAACATTAATGAAAGAAATCGAAGACACAAATAGATGGGAAGATATCCTATTTTTTTCTCAGAACAGAAAAATTAATACTATTAAAATGTCCATAATTCCCAAAACCATATACAGATTCAATAAAATCCCTATCAAAATTCCAATGGCAACTTTTTATAGAAATAGAAAGAACAATCTTGAAATTCATACAGAACTATAAAAGATGCCAAATAAACAAAGTAATCCTGAGAAAGAATAAAACTGGAAGCATTATACTTCCTAATTTCAAACTATACTACAAAGCTATAGTATTCAAATCAATAAGATATTAGCATTAAAAACAAAAACAAACAAAAAAACACCCAGATATGTTTATGAAACAAATCTAGAGTCCAAAAAATAAACCCACCCGTATATGGTCAACTCATATTTGACAAGGGAGCCAAGAATTCTCAATGTGGAAAGGATAGTTTCTTCCATAAATGATGCTGGGACAACTGAATATTCACATGAGGATAAAATGAAATTGTACCCCTATATTATACAACTCAGAAAAATTAAGTTAAAATTAATGAAAAACTTAAATATAATACCTGAAACTGTAAAAATCCTAGAAGAAAACACAGGAAAAAGCTTGACCTTTTGGTCTTGGCAGCAATGTTTTGAATATGACACCAAAAGTGCAAGCAACCAAAGCAAAAATAAGTAAGTGGAACTATATCAAACTAAATAACTTCTGCACAGCAAAAGACATGGTCAACAAAATGAAAAGGAAACCTACAGAATGGGAAAAATATTTGCAAATCAATATCCAAAATATATAAGATTTCCAAAAAATTAAAAATAGAACTACCATATGATCCAGCAATCCCCCTTTTGGGTATATATCCAAAGGAAATGAAATCAGTATCTTGAAGAGATATATGCACCCCCAACTTCAATACAGCATGATTCACAACAGCAAGCCATGGAAACAACCTAAGCATCTGTTTACAGGTTCAAGCAGCATCCTATCTAATAAAAAAGTAATATGCAAATTGACCATGCCTCTGCTACACCCACAAGCCATGCACACCAGCCAATCAGGAGCAAGTAGGCAAATTAACCAAACCAAGATGGCTGTGGCCCTGGAGAGAGCAGCAGGCTTGGGTTTCACCGGCCATGAGGAAGCCAAGCTTTCCCCCTGCCCTCACCATCCTTGGCCTCTGCTTAAAGCTATAAAGCTTCAATTATAGAAGATAAATAAATCCCAACAAAAATGGCTGTGCCCATGGAGCAAGCAGGAGGCTTGGCTCTGCTCAAGGCTACAAAGTCCCAATTATAGAAGATAAATAAATCCCAACAAAAATGGTGGCAGCCACGGAGCTGGAAAGAGCAGGAGGCTTGAGATGCCCCTGGGGATGGAGGAAGCCAAGTTTCTGCAGCCCTGGCCTGCCTTGGCCTTCGCTTAAGGCTATAAAGCTTCAATTACAGAAGATAAATCCCAACAAAAAATGGCTGTGCCCTTGGAACAAGCAGGAGGCGTGGCTCTGCTCCAGGCTACAAAGTTTCAATTATAGAAGATAAATAATCCCAGATACCAGGCCTCCGCTTGGGTATCCAGGGGGCGTGGCTGACCTGTAAACCACCACAGGCCCCTCACCCAGGGCGACCCACGGCCCAAGGGAATGTCCACCCTGATCCAGGACACCCTTCAGGGCAAACCAGCTGGCCCTCACTCATGCACCAGACCTCTATCCTATCTAATAAAAGAATAATATGCAAATTGACCATCACTCCAACACACAAGAGGGCTGCCCTCATGTGGTCAAAGATGACTGCCCCATGTGGACACAAAATGGCTGCCACAAGATGGCCAGCAGGGGAGGGTAGTTGGGAGGGACCAGGTCTGCAAGGGAGGGCAGTTGTGGGCAATCAGGCCAGCAGGGGAGGGCAGCTGAGAGGGACCAGGCCTGCAAGGGAGGGCAGTTGGGGGCGATCAAGCCTGCAGAGGAGGGCAGTTAGGGGTAACCAGGCTGGCAGAGGAAGGAAGTTATGGGAAACTGAGTCTGCAGGGAAGGGCAGTTGGGAGGATCTAGGCCTGCAGGAGAGAGCAGCTGGGGTGGGGGGAGGGTAACCAGGCCAGCAGAAGAGGGCAGTTAGAGGCAAACAGGCTGGCAGAGGAGCAGGTCAATATCAATCATGCTGGCAGAGGAGTGGTTAGGGAGTGATCAGGCTGACAGGCAGAAGCGTTTAGGGGCAATCAGGAAGGCAGGCAGGTAAGCAATTGGGAGCCAGCAGTCCTGGATTGTGAGAAGGATGTCCGACTGCCCGTTTACGCCCAATCCTACTGGAATCAGAGCTAAATGGGCAGTGGGACATCCCTCTTGGGGTCCCAGATTGGAGAGGGTGCAGGCTGGGCTGAGGAACACCCCCTAACCCCCATGCATGAATTTAATTCACCAGGCCTCTAGTATCTTAATAAGCTGGGTCACTCACCTGATTTCCACAGGGAATTGTGCATTTGTGACCAGGAAACTGGATATTTTACACTCATGGAGTAGCTTCAAAAACCTGTTGATTTCTGGGTACATAATGGGTTCTCCCACAAGGGATAATGCACAGTGCTTTACTGTCATTCCTTCTCTAAAACGTTCTTCTTTGACACCTGGTACGCCTGGAAAACACAGTGAAAATGATCATGCTCAATAAGGCATAGATAGAGGATAACTACTTTTATTTTTCATTACCAAAATGTTTAGATTTTTTCCTAATGGTTCCTCGATTTTAGAAGGTGAATTTATTTTTTATACTAGCCAGATAATAAAAAATGAGGGCCCAAGAAGAAAGAAAATCTAGAATTACTGAAACAGGAAAATCAGTCAGCAATCTCATTCTTAGCTTAAGTACTAATTAAACTATGTCAATACGAGCAGGCAAAACTAACTTTATTAGCTAATTATTGAGAAACACAGAACATATTACATTCCTTAATTTGCTTAGCTCTGCATTCTTTCATGTTTTTTTAAGTAAATGAACTCAGTATATCTACACTAGATGCCCGGTGCACGAAACTCATACATTGGTGGGGGGGATGTCCCTCAGCACAGCCTGCACCCTCTCTAATCTGGGACCCCTCAGGGGATGTCCGATTGCCAGTTTAGGCCCAATCTCTAAACCGGCAGTCAGACACAATCCAGGAATGCTGGCTCCAAACTGCTCACCTGCCTGCCTGCTTGCCTGATTACCCCTAACCATTTCTGCCTGCCAGCCTGATCAATGCCTAACTGCTCCTCTCCTGGCCTGATTACCCCCAACTGCCCTCCCCAGTTGGTCCAGTCACCCCTAACTGCCCTCCCCTGCCGGCCCGATTGCCGCTAACTGCCCTCCCCTGGAGACCTGATCCCCCCCAATTGCCCTCCATCCCCTGCAGGCCCAGTCGCCCCCAACCGCCTTCTCCTGCCAGCCTGGTCACCACCAATTGCCCTCCCCTGCTGGCCCAATCGCCCCCAACTGCCCTTCCTTGCCAGCCATGTTGTGGTGGCCATCTTGTGATGACATGGGGTGGCCATCTTGTGATCACATGTGTGTGACCATCTTGTGACCACATAGGGGTGGCCATCTTGTATAAGGGTGTGATGGTGTATTTGCATATTACCTCTTTATTATATAGAGAATAACAAAAAGCCTTGTCTAGACCATTCACTTTCCCCTTCATTTCTCAAACTGTTACTTTGCAAATATTAATAAAATTGAACCCCTCTAGCTAGACTAAGGAAAGAAAAAAGACTTAAATAAACAAAATCAGAAATAAAAGAGATGTTATAATAGACATCACAGAAATAAAAAGGGCTATACAAGAATACTATGGAAGACTACATGCTACCAAATTTGGTAACCTAAAAGAAATGGACAATTTCTTAGGAATATATAACTTCTCTAGACTGAACCATGAAGAACTGGAAAATCTAAACAGACCAATCAACAGTAACGAAATTGAAACAGTCATCAAGGCGTCCCAAAAGCAAAAGTCCAAGACCATATGGCTTCAGTAGTAAATTCTACCAAACATTCAAAGAAGATTTAATACCTATCCTTTTCAAACTTCCAAATAATTGAAGAGACACAACACTTCTAACTCATTTTATGAGGCCAACATTACCCTCATACCAAAACCTGGCAGGACAACTCAATAAAAGAAAATTACAGACCGATATCTCTGATGAATACATCATATCAAATACAACAATACATTAAAAAGATAATAAATCACAATTAATTGTGGTTCATCCAGGGGCACAAGGATGGTTCAACATATGTAAATTGATCCATGTGATACACATTGACAAAATTAAAGATAAAAAATCATATAATCATATCAAAAATGCTGAAAAATGATTTGACAAGTGACATCTATTTATGATGAAAACATCCCAAAAATGGGTAAAAAAGGAAAATACCTCAATATAATAAAAGCCATATATGACAAACCCTCGCTTAATACACTCAATGGCAAAAAAAAGTATCCAAATTGGAAATGAAGAAGTAAAATTGTCATCTTTTACAAGATGACATGATTCTACATACAGAAAACCCTAAGGACTCCACCAAAAGACTACTAGAAATGATAAATACAGTAAAGTTGCAGCATGCAAAATCAATATACCAAATCCACTGTGTTCCTATATACCAGTGGTTCTCAACCTTTTTAATGCAGTGACCCTTTAATACAATTCCTCATGTTGTGGTGACCCCCACCATAAAATCATTTTTGATGCTACTTCATAACTGTAATTTTGCTATTGTTATGAATCATAATGTAAATATCTGTGTTTTCTGATGGTCTTAGGTGACCCAGCTAGTGGTTTTCAAGCTGTGGGCGAGCCTGCTAGTGGTTCTCAACCTGCTGTAGAGCCTAAGACCATTGGTGGGGGTGGGGGTGGGGATTGAAGAAGACACAAAGAAATGGGAAGATATTTCATGTTCATGATTTGGAAGAATTTAACACTGTTAATGGCCATATTACCTAAAACAATCTACATATTTAACCATTCCCCATAAAAATCCCAATTGTATTTTTAAAAGATATACAACAACAAAACCATAAAATTTGTATGAAATCACAAAAAAACACTGACTGGATAGCCAAAGCAATCTTGGGGAGCGGGGGAGGGAGAGGAGGGGAGGGAGCGACAAAGCCAGACTTCCTGACTTCAAATTATACTACAAAGTTGCAATAATCAAAACAGTATCATACTGGTAGAAAAACAGACAGAACAATGAGACAAAACCTAGAGTCCAGAAATATGCCCGTATTTATGGGCAAGTAATTTTTTATAAAGATGCCAGAAACATACATTGGAAAAAATAAAGCCTCTTCAATAAATGGTGGGAAAATTAGAAAGCCACATTCAAAAGAATGAAACTAGACTTCTATGTGACATTATACACAAAAATTAACTCAAAATGGATCAAAGACCTAAAACAATACATAGAAGAAAATAACGGTACTAAACTTATGGTCTCAAAGAGGATATAGATATTTGACAACAAAGGCAGGAAAGTAAAAGTAAAAATAAATAAATGGAACTATATCAAACCTAAAAGTTTCTACAAAAAAAAAAAAAAACATCAACAAAACAAAAGAAGCCATCAATAAAACAAAAAGCCAACCAACTAAATAAAAGAAAATATTTGCAAATAATACTTCCTTTTAGGGGCTAGCTAATATCCAAATTATATAAAGAACTCAACTACCTCAACAATAAAAAAAAATCTAATTTTAAAAATGAGCAGAGGATCTAAAACACTTTTCTCAAATGCCCAAAAAATATATGAAAACATGGTCAACTTCACTAGTTATAAAAAAAAAACATAAATAAAAACCCAAATGAGATATTAACTCACACCTGTTAGAATAGTTGTTATCAATAAGACAAGAAATAAGTATTGGAAAGGATGTGGAGGAAAGAAGCCCTCATACACTGCTGATGAGAGTGTAAAATGTTACAGCCACTATAGGAAAGAGTATGGAAGTTCCTCAAATATTAAGAATAGATCTAACTACCAATATTACCCAGCAATCTGTTCTTCTGGGTATATAACTAGAAAATTTGAAAACATGTATTCATTCAGATACATGTACCCCTATGTTCACTGCAGTATTATTCATGATACCTAAGACATTGAAAAATCATAAATTCCTTTGATAGATTACTAGGTAAAGACATATACAATGGAATATGATTCAGCTTTAAGAAAGGATGGCAGATATATATATTAATGGAATACAATACAGAACCCAGAAACTAAAAAAGAATTAATGAAATGCTGACATTTGGGACAATGTGGGAGATCTTGACAGTTACCATGATAAGAGAAATAAGTCAGATGAAAATGGGCAAGAACCATATGATTTCACTCATATGTGGGACAGAAAACAGAAAGCAACAGAAGAACAAATTCACTGACACAGACAACAATATGGTGGTTACCAGAAGGGATAGTGGGAGATCAAAGAAGATGGTGATAAAGGAGACTAGATTTTGGGTAATAAGCACACAATAGAATATACAGATGATGTATTATGGAATTGTACACTTGAAACTTATAAAGTAATAATTCTGGGATTTAATAATTCCCTTTTTCTTTTTACTGAAAAGGTCTTATCATGTGAGAGGGGGAGGAGGCTAAATTTTTCAAAAGTAAGGCCTTGACAATAAAGCCTTGATTCTCTCATTCAAAAAGCTCAATTCTATTTTGTGCTAAATGCCAGAGTCTATTACAGTGTTCCTCTCAAAAACAAGGTCCTTGGGGACTCAACTTCATGCCTTCCTTCACTGTCCTCAAACAAATGTGTCAGAAAAGAAGACATCCTCTAAATTTCTAATGGAAAGAAGTCCTGGAGCAGGAAGACAGTCCAGGGAACAGCAGACATTACATTTCATTAGGAATCTATTCCTCACAGGCTGTCTCTCTGTATCTTTCTGTATCTCTCTCTAGCACAATCTGTTCTCTTGCTTCCCTATACCATATCCCTTTCACAACTAAACTCTGCTTTGTTATTCTGATTTACTTTTTTTGTTTTTTTCTGAAGTATGTTTTCTGGCCTTTCTCTTAACCTGAACAGCCACTTGATTCTGGACAATCACTATTCATCAGATCAACTATGAAGTATACCGCATCCTCATTTAACTGAAAGGTGCCAAAGTAGTAACTTCAGATTCCAGACATTTCATTCTAATGTTATAACTATAAACTGCATAACACAGAAATAAACATGCTATATTAAGCATAGAGTATGTCTATTTCTTATTGAGGGGGGTAATAATAAATATTTGTTCTGAACACTTTCTTATGTCTTTCTTATCTACACTAATAAAAGAGTAAGATGCCCACCAGCCAATCAGGAGTATGCAAATTAACCCAACAAAGATGGTGGGTTAATGCGCACACGCAGGCGCTGCCATGGTGATGGCTCAGGTGTTGCACTGCCCCAGCGGCTGCAGGCCTCTGAACAGCATGCGAGGGGGAAAAGGCAACTCCAGGCCTGAGCCACGGCTGTGCCGGCAGCCAGGGGAAGGAAGGCCCATCCTTGCACAAATCTTGGTGCATTAGACTTCTGGTTGAGTTATAATTGACAGATATGAATATTCCTATTTTTAAAGATTGGATTAATTTTTAAAAAATATTCCCTACTTTCTTTTTATAACAATACAATTCCTAACCACAGATCTTTCTAAGAACCCTCCTGGCTGAACATCACATACTATATGTTTGCCACAGCAACTGCCACTGTGAGGTGTTTCACAAACAAGCTTCAGAAAACAGTTAGCAGGCAGTATTCTCTCCCTGCCTCCACGTTCCTTTTGGATGTGTACTTCAGCATACCTCCTTTGTGAAAACTTTTTGGAGATCTTTTATTTTTTGCCTTACTTCACTTCTAATTTAAACTATAGATAAAAACATCTCACAACAAATGATTTCTTTTCATCTTTCACCTTCAGCACTAAGGCCATTCTAATAAGGGTTCATTCATGCAATGTCTGTTGAACTGAAGGGAAACTGAGCTAAAGAAACCCAGCCCCAGCCCCTAATGGTTTGGCTCAGTAAATAAGAGTGTTGGCCTTCAGACCAAAGGGTCCTGGGTTCAATTCCAGTCAAGGGCATATACCTCAGTTGCAGGCCTCTCCCTCCTATAAGAGGCAACCAATCAATGTGTTTCTCTCATATCAATGTTTCTCTCTTTCCCTCCCTCTTTTAATCTCCCTAAAAATTAATGGAAAAATATCCTCTGGAAAGTATTAAAAAAAAAGAAAGAAAGAAAGAAAGAAAGAAACCCAGTCCCATTCTCTAATATTTGGTGGTGAGGGTGGGATGGGGCAGGCAGCATTATAAAAAGATGCTAAGTTGCACTAAAATCTGACCCATTTGTAATCAATATAAAGTTAATTCTGCATATGTATAAAGGGAAAGCTAATAAAGGTCATGAAAAGAAAAATGGTTTAATGATCCCATGAAATAACTGAAAAGACTGATTGCCCTCCGAAATGAGAACAGAAGCACAAAAGGAAGCATTTAAAAGATCAAAATATCTTCAAAGTCTGTTCAAGGCTGGCCACTCAGCTAATGCTAGAAACTCAGAGGCAACAATACCAACAACAAGTATCATCCTACTAAAAAATAAGATCATAAAATGACTGAACCAAACCCATGGAAGAGAGCAGACGTTCATCCTGGGGGTGGGAAAGCACCCTATAAAAACAAAGGACTCCAGGCCAAAGTAGGGGAAAGTGTTAATGAGTTAAGAGTAGACCTCTAAAGAGAGCCTAAAGTGAAGAAACCCAGAATATAACAAACTAAGAAGGAAATCGCTTCAAGCCTTTGAGAATTACCTGTAATTTCCAATTTATAGAAATTCTGTTCTAAGCCTTTCTGTTTCAACATGAAATTCATTACTAAAGATAAAGTTAACTGTCAAACCCCCAAATATCAAATTAATTTGTTATATGCCTGAACTATAGTACTAATAAGTCCATTTCAATATCACCTAATCAAATTCAAATATCTTTTCTATAGGAAAATGTATTCCAAGTTTCAACCAAGGAAACCAGAAACACTTTTCCTTTTTATGATTTTTTTTGTTTTAGCTTTTTAAGCCACAAGAGGACACAGGATACAGTATTGGGGCTCTAATAAGGAAATTCTAATATGGGTGTGGAAGACAAAGGGGACCTGGTTTCCTGCTGGGCATCTGTGAGTGAGTAACCCTGTGTCACATGAGATAAGCCACTTCTCCAGGCCAATCTCTATTGAGTTCAGATTTAGAGAAGGCAAGAGAACAGACTCTCCGCCAGGAGCTGAACTGAGACTTAGATTTACATTTCTGTATCTTTAGAATTGAAAAGTAAGATGCATGTCAGAGCTGCACCCAAAGGAGTATTGGGTTCAGAAGAGGTAGAGTGACTTGCATGAGCCTCATCATCCTCAGTCTGGGGCTGACTATCCAGAAATAAGGGTGACCTGTTCTATGTTACCCTATCCCCTAGATATGAAAGAAAGAACACAGAGATTTCACTGACTGCAGGAGAAATTCAAGTTCATAAAAAAGAGAATTTCAGACTATAACCATTGATAAAGACTGAATGAAGTTATAAAATTTCCCCCTTAGACATTCTAACTGCTATTCAGGATTCATTTGGCCCTACACATACTCTCTATTCTTTCTCTTGACAATCCAACAACCCTATATCTGACATCCCCCTATAAGACCATATTTTTAATAGAGAGGAAGGGAGAGACAGAGAAACACTGATCAGTGCCTCCGTATGTGCCCCGAACAGGGATCAAACCCACAACCTGGAGATGTCCCCTGACGAGGAAATCAAACCCACAACCTTTTGGTGTATAGGATGAGGCTCCAGCCAACTGAGCCAACCAGCCAGGGCAAGACAATATATTTTTGAAAACTCTCGTTTCTTATGCCCTGTGAACTTGAAGACAACCATCTGAGGTGTCTGCTGATTAAAGTAAGCACATGATTACTAATGAGATACACCTTTCTGCACAGGATAAGGCTCTCTAACAGTTAGTCTGACAACAGTCAACTGAAGGTCATTACCACCAATTCACTGTCAAAGGAGACCCCAAGTTGGGGTGGAGTGAAGGGGAAGATTTTATTCTGTGAAAACAGCTCAATTGTGAAATAACTCTGTTGTGAAACAGCTCAGACATGAAAAAGCAGTCGAAGTGGCTCTGGTGTTACACCACCAACTCCAGTATCACAGCTTTGGCTGGTGAAGTAGTCTTTGATAGCAACAAAATATGCTAAGTTGAGGTAGAGGTGAAGATGACTTATATAGAGAAGACTGCCCACACTCTGGTCCCCGATAGGACCATCTCTATGCAAATAACACTAAATCCACAGTTTGTCCAATCCAAACAGCATTTTCTTGGTTGGAAAAGAGCCACTCTGATTGGTTGGTAAAGATGGAAATGAAGATTTAGTGGTAAAGGCCCAATTGGCTGGGGCAGTTCTTCAGCTCATTCGTTTATTTATGAGGCAAGGAGCTTATTTAAAAGGTCCAGGAATATGGTGCAGAAGGTAGGCAGCTCAGTGTAGCTTTTTCCGTAAGTGCAGAGAGCATAAGAGGCCTCTGTTTATCAATGACTATAGTCTCTGTTTATAAATTTGAGACAAATTAAACATCAAGAGTCCTTTTTAACAGGCACATTCATTCTCAGGGTCAACATAACAAAGAGCATGTGCACATTGAGCTCACCTAACACATGCTATAATGTGAATAAATCTGCCTCATGAATTATTCATTACTTATTTCCATTTAAAGTGCATTTGCAAAAGTGTTCCTGTCAGAAGAATTACTATCAAAAGTTGGATTGTCATTCCGTGTCAAGGACATCTCAGAATGGAAAAATGAATGTCTACTCCTCCCCACACAAACTGCTTGGGACATAATTCATTTAGGAAGATTCTTAGATGTCCAGAAAACATCCCATTGTTTAAGGGTTCAATAAGCTCTTTAAGTGTCACTTCAAAAGGCCCTGACCCTGAGTGGATCTGCCTAAGCTGGCCTAGTGTGTGGGTTCCTGCCTTCATGCAGGAAAGATTTTGCAATAAGAGTCCAGGTGATTTTGAAAGTATGTTTATTAAAGCTGGAGACAGGGACACACAGGAAGGGCTAAAGATTGAACAAGCGACAGGTGAGAGCCTAGACGGGGCTGCTTTGGCTCCCCAGAAACGTTCTAGGAAAGGGAGTGGGCCAAGACAGGGCTGCGGTCAGCTGAAAGGTAACAGTCACAGTGACAGGAGTGAGCCAAGGCTGGGCTGACATTAACTCACTGAAAAATCAGAGCAAAGAGGGCCTTGAACACAGATTTGGGGTTAAGTCTGGGTCGAGCTGATGCTGCCTGCTGCTTTCCCAGGCTGCAAGTCTGGTGGGGACACTTAGATTTAGGTGAAAGTTCATTCTCAAGAAAGAAAGGGCAGGGGCCAGGTCACTGTGTGGCTCAGTGGATTGACTATCATTCCATGCAGCAAGAGTCACTGATTCAATTCCTGATCAGGGCACATGCCCAGGTTGTGGGCTTGATCCTCAGTAGGGCAAGTGCAGGAGGCAGCCAATCCAATAGATTTCTCTCCCTCCCCCCTCCCTTTCCCCCTCCCCCTCCCCCTCTCCCTCCCTTCCCCTTCGTCTCTATCAATAAAAACAGAAGCAAGCAAATTGGCTGGACCATGATACCCAGATATTTAGTTAAACTTTATTCTGGCTGTTTCTTTGAAGATGACTTTTGGATGAGATTAACATTTAAGTCAGAGAACTCTGAGTAAAGCAGAGGCCCTTCACAATGTGGATAAACTTCATCCAATCTGATGAAAACCTTGACAGAACAAAGGCTGACCTTCCTTAAGCAAGAAGGAATACTGCCAGCAGACAGCCTTTAGACTCAAACTGCAACTCTTTCCAAGGTCCCCAACCTGCTAGTAATATACCACCACATTTTTTTCCCCTGGAAAATCATGTAAGCAAATTCCTTAAATCAATCTCCCTATCAATCTCTTTCTCTCTATCTATACAAACACCCACCAGCACAAGATTCTGCTGAGTCTGTTTCTCTGGAGAATTCTGACAATACATTATCCAAAGGAAAACACAACTTTGCCTTAAAATTTATTTAAAAGCATACAGTTTATTTGAAGATCAACAATCAATACTATTAACTAAGTCAACAATAGTCTAAGAAAAGCTATTCAAACTCCAGATGTGGAGACTTTCTAGCTCTTGACCAAACAGTTTCATTTAACTTTCCAAAACTGATAAAACACACTGTTTTATCCAAATAAGAGAAAGTAATTTGTTTTTTAAAAAGTGGTTGAGATTAAAAGTCAAGATGAAATATTAAAACATTTATTAGCATCTTTGAAGATGTACAAAATTACATCACAGATAAACTTTCCCCAGAAAATTCATATTTACTATAGAATTACTAGAGGCCCGGTGAACAAAATTCATGCATGGGGGAAGGAGGGAGGGTGTCCTTCAGCCTAGCCTGCACCCTCTCCAATTTGGGACCCCTCGAGGGATGTCCAACTACATATTACTTTTTATTAGATGCGATATGCCTGAAACTATCCTAATAAAAGAGTAACATGCAAATTAACAATCACTCTGCTACAGCCACAAGCCACACCCACTAGCCAATCAGGAGCAAGTATGCAAATTAACATCACCAAGATGGCTGTCGCTACAGAGCGAGCAGGAGGAAGGCTTGAGTTTCCCTGGCGATGAAGGAAGCCAAGCTTTCCGCACACCCTGGCCAGCCCAGGCCTCCACTTAAGGCTACAAAGTTTCAATTGTAGAAGATAAATAAATCCCAGATACCAGGGCCTTTGCTTGGGTCGCTGGGGGGATGTGGCCGGCCTGCAGGGGAACACAGTTAGGGGCAAACAGGCTGGTAAAGGAGCAGTTAGGCATCAATCAGGCTGTCAGGGGAGTGGTTAGGGGGTTATCAGGCTGGCAACCAGAAGCAGTTAGGGGCAATCAGGAAGGCAGGCAGGCAAGCAGCTGGGAGCCAGAAGTCCTTGGATTGTAAGAGGAATTGGGCCTAAATGGGCAGTTGGACATCCCTCAAGAAGTCCCATATTGGAGAGGGTGCAGGGTGGCTGAGGGACAACCCCCTGTGCACAAATTTCATGCACCAGGCATCTAGTATAATTTTATTAAGCATTTATTATCACCCCAATAAATTCATTTTTAAAAATAAATTAATTTTAGCCTGTCCAATGTGGTCACTGGTTTGATTCCCGGTCAGGGCACATGCCCGAGTTTCGTGCTTGACCCCCAATAGGGGCCATGCAGGATGTCTCTCTCTCTCTCTCATTGATGTATCAATCTCTCTATCACTCTCCTTTCCTCTCTGTAGAAATCAATAAAGTGGAAAATTTTAAATTAACTTTTTAAAAAGAGTAAAGATATAATAATTGACTATACATTATTACTGGTCTTGAATCATTATTTGCATTACTTCCCTCAATTTCTCATAAGAACTAAGAACAATGATAAGAAGTACTAGCCTATATAATAAAGAGCTAATATGCAAATAATTGTCATGCCCTCATGCCTTCACACCTTAATGGCTCTGACACTCAACACTAGGGAGAGAGGAATGGGGACCAGCCAGGCACAAATGAGCCCCCAAGAGAGGAATGCGGACAACTAGGCTGTGGACTGGGAGAGGGACAAGCCCCTTGCCCCGTGGTCCCAGGCACCAGTGGCTGTGCCTAAGTCTGTGGCCCAGGAGAGGGACAATCCACACGCCCCATGGTCCCAGCTGTCCCAGGCACCAGTGGCTGAGCCTGAAGCCCAAGAGAGGAACAAGCAGCCTGCCCTGCAGTCCTGGGCGCCAGCCAACGTATCTATACCTGCAGCCCAGGAAAGGGACAAGCTGCCCACCCCATGGTCCTGGGTGCATGTGGCTATGCCCAGGCAAAGCCGCCTGCTCATAGTCCCCTGTGGCTGCAACCAGCCTGGGCAAAGCCGCCTGGGTTCTGAGTGCCTGCAACCAGCCAGAGGAGAAAATCCTGGGTCCTGGGTGCAGGGTAAAGCAGAGGCAAATAGGGGCGATCAGGCCAGCAGGGGAGCAGTTAGGGGCAATCAGGCTGGTAGAGGAGCAGTTAGGAGCCATCAGGCAGGCAGGTGAGTGGTTAGGAGCCAACAGTGCTAGACTGCAAGAGGCAGTTGGACATCCCCCAAGGGGTCGCGGATTGGAGAGGGTGCAGGTCAGGCTGAGGAACCCCCCCACCATGCACAAATTTTGTGCACCGGGCCTCTAGTCCTATCTAATAAAAGAATAATATGCAAATTGACCGTACCTCTGATCAAGCCATGCCCACAAGCCAATCTGGAGCAAATAAACCCCAACCAAGATGGCTGCCGCCACTGAGAGCAGAAGGGAGGCTTGGATTTCCACGGCAATGAAGGAAGCCACGCTTTCCACCTGCCCTTGCCGTCCTAGGCCTCCACTCAATGCTACAAAGTTTCAATTATAGAAGATACACAATCCCAACAGAAATGGCAGTAGTCATGAAGCTGGAGAGAGCAGAGGCTAGGGTTGCCCAGGCAATGGAAGAAGCCAAGCTTCTGCAGCCCAAGCACCTAGGCTCCACTCTAGGCTACAAAGTTTCAATTATAGAATTTTTAAATAAACACAAACAGAAATGGTTCTCTCAACAGAACGAGCAGAAGGCTTGGCTCTGCTCCAGGCTACAAAGTTTCAATTATAGAACATAAATTAATCCCAGACCCCAGGGCCTCCACTTGGCTCACTGGGGGGCGTGGCTGGGCTGCAAACCACCATAGGCCCCTCACCCAGGCCGCCCCTCACCCCTAGGGAACCCCCACCCTGATCCGGGACACCCTTCAGGGCAAACCAACTGGCCCCCACCCATGCACCAGGCCTCTATCCTATCTAATAAAAGAGTAATTTGTAGACTGACCATCACTCCAACACACAAGAGAGCTGCCCCCATGTGGTCAAAGATCCTGCCCCCATGTGGACACAAGATGGCCAGCAGGGGAGGGCAGTTAGGGGTAACCAGGCCAGCAGAGGAGGGAAGTTGGAGGCAAACAGGCTGGCAGGGGAGCAGTTAGACATCAATTAGGCTGGCAGGGTAGTGGTTAGGGTGTGATCAGGCTGGCAGGCAGAAACATTTAGGGGCAATCAGGGAGGCAGGCAGGTGAGGAGTTTGAAGCCAGCAGTCCTGGATTGTGAGAAGAATGTCTGTCTCCCTGTTTAGGCCCGCTCCTACCAGGATCAGGCCTAGACGGGCAGTTGGACATCCCTGGAGAGGTCCCAGATTAGAAAGGGTGCAGGCTGGGCTGAGGGACACACACCCCCCGTGTGCACAAATTTTTTGCACCGGGCCTCTAGTCTTATATAATAAAAGACTAATATGCAAATCGACCAAACAGCGGAACGACCAGTCACTATGACACGCACTGACCACCGGGGGTAGACGCTCAACACAGGAGCTGCCCTCTGGTGAATAGTGAGCTCCCACAGGGGTAGCGCCGCTCAGCCAAAACCTGGGCTCACGCTGGCAAGTGCAGTGGCAGTGGCATGAGCCTCTTGTGCCTCTACAGCAGTGCTAAGGACCCCTCGGGGGATGTCCAAGTGCCAGCTGAGGCCCGTTTCCCAGCAGCTGAACATACCCCAAGAGGTCCCAGACTGTGAAAGGGCACAGGTCAGGCTGAGGGACCCCCCACCCCCAGTGCACGAATGTTGTGTACTGGGCCTCTAGTCCTATGTAATCCTATATAATAAAGAGCTAATATGCTAATTAGACAAGAACAACTGTCTGGACATCCTTCCAGATGAAGCTGGGCCTATGAGGACCAGCCAGGGCTGCAAGGGCCAGCCAAGGCATCGAGGGGCTGCGAGGGCCAGCTAAGGTAGCCAGGACTGCAAGGGCCAGTGGAGGCAGCCAGGTCTGTGAGGGCCGGCCAAGGAAACCGGGGCTGCGAGGGCCAAGCCCCTTGAACGAATTTCATGCATCAGATCTCTAGTAAAAGAATAATATGCAAATCGACTGAAGAACAGAACGACCGGTCACTGTGAAGCACACTGACCACCAGGGGACAGACACTCAATGCAGGAGCTGCCCCCTAGTGGTCAGTGCGCTCCCACACGGGGAGCGATGCTCAGCCAGAAGCCAGGTTCATAGCTGGTGAGCACCACGGCAGTGGTGGAAGCCTCTCCTGCATTTTCAGCAGCACTAAGGATGTCCAAGGTCATCCCATTCCTTAGGCCCACTTCCTAAGCCATCAGTCAGACATCCCCCAAGGGCTCCCAGACTCCGAGAGGGCACAGGCCAGACTGAGGACCCTCCTGCCCCTGTGCACGAATGTCATGCACCGGGCCTCTGGTCTTCTATAATATCCCTTAGAATAAACATAATTACAGCAGGTTCTTGGATAACATAGTTTCATTCAATGTCCTTTTATTAGAACATTGATGAGAGAAAAAAACTTGATTCCTAGCTGGCACTACTGTCATGTGGAGTTCACACATGCAGCCCATGTCAGTATGAATTTATTCTGGGTACTCGATTTCCTCCCGTATCCCAAAGATGTACCGTATATGGTAGATTAATTGGCATGTCTACATTGTCCCAGTCTGAGTCACTGTGGTTGTGTGTGACTGTGACAGGAGAATAAGAAGCTAGGCAAGTTCCTGGGCAAGTGGAATAGAGAAAATAAAACAAGAAAATTAAAAAAGGACACACACACATGCCGAAACTGGTTTGGCTCAGTGGATAGAGCGTCAGCCTGCGGACTGAAGGGTCCCAGGTTCGATTCCGGTCAAGGGCATGTACCGTGGCTACGGGCACATCCTCAGTAGGGGGTATGCAAGAGGCAGCTGATGGATGTATCTCTCTCATCGATGTTTCTGACTTTCTATCCCTCTCCCTTCCTCTCTGTAAAAAATCTATAAAAATATATTTAAAAAATAAAAATAAAAAATAAAGGACACACAGTTTAGACTCCTTGAAGCTAGCTTGTGAATCACAAGACCTTATCTTCCTTCCCCAACCAAGGACACCTGAGAACAAATGGTTACTACCTCTCCCTCTCCTCCCTAACCAGAGAATATACAACTTAAATCACCCTGGGACGAAAGGAAAAGGAAAAAGGGAATTTAATCTCACCCATTAAATAAGAAGTTAGCCATCTTAGGACAAACAAGATGAACAGGTGTATGTACAAACATCCCAAGAAAAGTCACAACAAAAGAAAAGGGATTTTGAAACCTAACTTGTTACCCAAGATATCTAGCAGAGGAACCTTGAAACCTATGAGAAGATGGACATAAAACTCCATGAACCCCTACCAGCCACCAGATTCATGGTCAGATTGGCTAAGGCCCCTTGTGCTACACGGCCAGCATCTATACTAACAACAGACTAGGGCCATCACGACCAGACGGACGACCCATCCAGGCTGGAGCTCTGCGCAGGTGCACTGGGCCCCCTGCCAGGCGCAGGAAAGCAGAGTCTGGGCAGGAGCTCCACGCAGGCACACTGGGCCCACCCCACCACCAGTGCAGGGAAAGCAGAGTCTGGGTGGGAGTGGCCCGAGTGCGTGTGGCCAGGTGGCCTCGGGGGGGCTGTGCAGATGGTCGGACCACGCTAGACAGCGCCAGCAAGCTGCATGGAGGGCCACAGAGGTACGGAGCTGTTACGGCAGTGGTCCGCAGGGTCAGCGAGGCTGGGGTGCCAGGTAGGTCCCAGGTCCTCAGGCGCTGCTGAGGGAGCATAGCCATCTAGAGTGGGAGAAAAAGCCCTTCTTTCCAGAAAAACGCGGAGTTTCAATGTGCATAGAGAAACTGCGGCAGTACCCACATGGCTATGTCAGTTCCCTGAGCCGCCTATTAGTGCCCGGCCGCAGGCTTCACTGTGGGGCGTAGGCCCAGATGTGGACCAGGACGTAGCCTTAGCCCTAGCATCGCCTCAGCATCACAATTTCATGACATCACCCACAAATGGCCATCACTGCTGGTCTGTGAGCCCCGGTGAGCCCGCACCGTGAATGCTCAGGGCAGCACTCTCTGTGTTTCCATTGAAAGGACACCGGATGTGTTGGGTGCTGTTAATTCCTTAAAGTTGAAACAGGGCAGCCTGAACTTGCTTATGATGCAATCTTTTCTCCATATTTTACTGCACAGTCTTCTCGGGCTCAGGGAACCAGCAGCTACTGGAGCACCAGCTTCGCCATCCCACACAGCCAGACGCCACCAAGAAGCACAGAAATGCCAAAGCTCCAACAGAATCCATCGGAAAACAGACCCCAGTTCACATACTGGAGCAGAAACAAGAAAACAGTGGCACCTGTTGAACCTCAGCGGGGACTGTGCCCGCAGGTCTGTCTGCAGGGTTCCTGCACCCGAGCTGTGGCCCAGCGGCCACGGAAGCTCTGCAAGCCTTGATTCTGGAGTTACGGGTCTTAGCAAGTAGGCAGGCGCACAAAGGTGCAGTCGGAAATAGCAAGATTAGACTGTGTGTGAGTGTGCGTATTTATACACATATATGCCCATTTCCCCCAGTCTTTTTCTGAGCTGTTTGACAGCATGCTTTACACATGACAGGATGCTTGGATACTCCCCTATGTATTTCCCAAAAGCAGACACTCCTACATAACAATTCTCCACCCAACCACATAAGGAAATCACCATCCAAATGGTATTAAGGTTCAATCCACAGACCCCATTTGAATTCTGACAACTATGTCAACAATATTCCTACTCCCCACCCCCAGGATCCCATCCACCTAGGATGGGTCCTCTGTCATTCCTATCCCTGACAGTTTTTCAGTTTTAATTACACATCATAGACTTTTGCCCTAAAAAAATTAAATAAAGAAAAATAAAGAAAGACCCGCTGGCGCTCTGAGTTAAGAGCCAGCAGTCCCCGACTGTGAGCGAGCAGTCAGTCATCCCCTGAGAGGTCCCATATTGGAGAGGATGCAGGCCGAGCTGAGGGACACAGGCTGAAGAATTTCGTGCACCGGGCCACTAGCATTTTTAATAAATTTGCTTGCCTTGCTTCATTAATAAATTTGCTTGCTTTGCTACAATGTCATTATCTGTCACTCGTCTAAAATCTTTCCTACCAGACTGACAAGAACTGAGGAGAGGACAGCCCTCTCCCTCTGACTCAGGGGGCTGTCCAATAGCATCTTTTCTAGGTCCAATAACAAGTGGCCCTGTGATGGAAGGGCATTCTGCCCAGGGCTGATTCCCACTATGTGCCCTGAACTGCTAGGAGAGGCTCCAGCCACTCATGACCTTGAAGAGGAATAAGCAGGGTGGAAATTATCTCACTTGTCTTCACTAATCTTTTCTAAATATATGTGTAATTCACATTTATTTCAATGTTTAACAATAGAAACGTTTTGATTTTTTATTCAGACTTTTGGTGCCCCATCAGTGAGGGTCAGTGGTTGACAGCCAACCTATGAACCATGAAGTCACGGTCCAATTCCCAGTCAGGGCACATGCCCGAACTGCAGGTTCACTCCCCAGTGGGGGGCATGCAGGACACAGCTAATCAGTGATTCTGACCATTGTTGTTTCTGTCTTTCCCTCCCTCGCCCTTCATCTCCGAAATAAAAAAAAATTTTAAAAAAAAGTTTGGCAATGATTTTGGGACTAGAAATATGCCCTAAGAACTAAACTCTTGCTTATCCCAGTTAGTCAATGGTAAAATTGGTTTCATTAGACACCTTTTCACAAAAAGGCACCGTTTCTAAGAACTTATCGACAACTTATTGCAATGAAGACTTACTGTAAATGTTATGCTGAGTTCTTATGTGAGTCTCTCTAACAAACTAACTGAATCTGAGGAGGAAGTTTTGGAAACCCCACTTACAGCCAGTTGGTCAGAAGTACAGTTAACAAGCTGTACTTGCAACTGGCGTCTGAAGTGGGGGCAGTTTTGTAGGACTGAAGCCTTAACCTGTGGGGACCAATGCCATGCCCAGATAGTGTCAGAATTGAATTAAATTGCAGCACAGCTAGTCAGTGTCTACTGAGAACTGCTTGGTGGTCCTGGGAAAAACACACTTCAGAAGCACTATAATCTCAAGAAGCAGTGAACTGACAGAACAAATTACTTTGCATAAAAGAATCCCTTGATCTTAAATACACACAGATAAGAAGAAGCTAAAGGAGTTCATCAACACCAAACCAGTATTATATGAAATGCTGAAAGGAATTATTTAAGAAGAAGAAAAAGGTGTCTGCTTCAAACTAGAGCATGGATGGAACTGGAGAACAGTATGCTAAGTGAAATAAGCCAGTCAATGAAAGATAAGTATCACATGAACTCACTCATTTATGGAATATAATGAACAACATAAACTGATGAACAAAAACAGATCCAGAGACAGAAAAACATTGACTGTCAAACCTCAGAGAGATGGTAGGGGAGGTTGGGGGTAAGGGCAAGAGATCAACCAAAGGACTTTTATGCATTCATATAAGCCTGATCAATGGACATGGACACCAGGGGAGTGAGGGCATAAGTGGTGACGGGGGGAGGAGGGGATTGAAGGGGTAATGGGTGATGAGGACACATATGTAATACCTTAATCAATAAAGAAATTTTATAAAAAAACACTAATTACTAGGGTTTATAAATATGAAGTTAGCACCAGAAGAGACCCCCATCAAAATAACCTTGGTTGGAATTCATTTTTTATTGTTGCATATGAAAAGAAAGGAGAGGTCCCCCACCACACCAGAGACAAGAGCCAGGAAGTGATAAGGAAACGCTGAGCCGGGCATCATGGCAGCCAAACCCAAGCTCTGGCACTTTCCTGGCTGAGGCAGGATGGAGTCGACCCGCTGGCTGCTGGTTGCAGCTGGCGTGGAGTTTGAAGAAGAATTTCTTGAAACAAGAGAGCAATATGAGAAATTGCAGAAGGATGGGCACCTGCTTTCTGGCCAGTGCCTCTGGCGGAAACTGATGGGATGATGCTGACACAGACCAGAGCCATCCTCAGCTCCCTGGCCGCCAAGTACAGCTTGTACGGAAAAGTCCTGAGGGAGACGGTCAGGATGCACATGTACGCTGACGGCACTCAGGACCTCACGGGGATGATCGTGATGGCTGCCTTCACACCCCCAGAGGAAAAAGAGGAGAACATGGCTTTAATCGTGACAAAAGCTAAAACCCATTACTTCCCGGTCTTTGAAAAGATTTTGGAAGACCATGGAGAGGATTTCCTTGTTGGCAACAAATTCAGCTGGGCGGATGTACAACTCTTAGAAGCTATTTTAATGGTGGAAGAACTCAGTGCTTCTGTTCTCTCGGACTTCCCTCTGCTAAAGGCATTTAAAGCAAGAATTAGCAACATCCCTACAATTAAGAAGTTCCTGCAGCCTGGGAGTCAGAGGAAGCCACCTGCGGATAGCCACTCTGTGGACGTGGTCAGGCACGTTCCGCAGTTCTGACGGCAGCAGGCCTCGCTACGGCACACAGCCACCATCAGTCACAGCGTCACACACGCCGGAGCTCACTGTAGATTCTAGGTGTAAAGTGTCTGAAAAGAGCAAAGCAGTACTGCCATCAATAGCAAATCCAATGAAATGAAACATGAAACCAAAAAAAAAGAAAGGAAAGGAGAATATAAGAGACTAGTGGCCCGGTGCATGAAGTTCGTGCACATTAAAAGGGTATTAATTAGAGGAAATATTTTAATAGTGCTATTTGCCCTTTCTCTATAATAAAAGTGTGATAGATAAAAGGTAATGAGTACAATGTATATGAAAATAATACATAATTTCATTAATAAATAAATAACAAAATGATATAACAATAACACACTCATGACATAAAAACAACATTGATGCAAATAATGACTGATAAAGTGATTAAACTTATTCTAATATCTCCCTGTATACCACATTAACAGCGAAAACATTTTCAGAGTGCTTGGCTAATTTAACTTGGGATAAAGTATTTACAACTTTAACATCACATGCTCTTCAAACTGGAAAGAAAGCAACATAATAACTGACCACGTGTGAAAACGGATTCAGGTAGGAATATTCCTACTCTGTCTAGAGTTTGTCCTTGTGATTTATTAATAGTCACTGCAAATGCTGGCATCACAGGAAACTGTCGTCAAATTAATTTAAATGGGAGGCCAGTGTCAGGTGGGGACAAATCAATTCTTGGAATCAGAACAACCTCTCCCTCTGCAGATCCTGTTAATACTTCAGCTTCGATAATGCTAGGTAGTAATCTTTTGAGAATAAATCTGGTACCATTACAAAGACCCCATTTACTATTAAGATTTCTCAATAGCATGATGATTGCACCCACTTCAATTTTAATTTATGACACAGCATTCCTGGAGGAGTAATACTATTAAGAAATTCAATGGGAAAATTTTCCTTTTCAGCATCATCTGTTGAGTCAATGGGCATGGGGGCAGCCCCCTTTCTGGCCATGCCCCGTCTCCCAGGACGAATGGCTCTCTGCATTAGACTCCAGTCCCAACGCGTGCGCCGCCTCCTCGGAGAAGCGGTTGAGCGCAGCCCTGACCCGGCGGGGATGGTGGGGGACCAGCTATCCGAGGCCAACTGAGGCTGCCACTGCACACTGCCATATCATTTCACCTGGGCAGGATTCTGGCCACCACCAGGTGGAGAAAGTTCACAGTGCTCTTGGTTCATGCAGGGTATCGGGAGCACCAAGAATGCTGGGAAATGTAATTCTGGTGGCACAGTACTTCAAGCTCTCTCCTACAGTAGCTCTGCCACCAGAACTATATTTCCCAGCATTCCTGGTACTCCCAATACCCTGCACAAACCAAGAGCACTGTGAACTTTCTCCACCCTGTGGTGGCCACCAGGGTCTCTGCACACCCCAGACACTGGCAGCAGCCCCCCCACTCCCATCCTGGGTGCTGGGTTGGGGGGCATACAGGGACCCCGGCCACTCATTTGCATGTGATTCAGTCACCATAGCTGTAGAAGGACCGGCCCTTAAGTACTGTGCGGGCAGAGCTTATAGCATGGTGGTTGCTTTCACTGCACTGTGGCCACACCCCTGCCGGCCTCACCCCCTGTCCACTGGCCATGTCCACTGGCCACAACCCCTGTTCCTGATTGGTTTGTAGTGTAGCAGACGTATGTATCAATTTGCATGTTACTCTTTTATTAGATAGGATAAGGACTTACAAGTGGTAGGTGGAGACAGAAGCACAGAAATTTATTTAAGAGAGCCTAACAAATTTCAGATTATCATACACAGCTGCCTTTATAAAGCCATCACTTCATACATCCACCTATCAAAGTGTGATCCCCAGTTCAACCACAACATCACCTGTCAGAAATGTGTATTCCAGGTCCTCACCTCAGACTTACTGAATCATTCTCTAGGGACGGAGACCAGGAATGTGTGTTTTAACAAGCACCCCAGATGATTCTGATGGTCACTAAAGCTTGAGAACCAGTAATCTCTAGTAAAGTCAAATACCTTTAAGATAAGGCACAAGAAAATCAGGAAATTCTAGAAACTGAGTAGCAGAAATTTACTACATTATTATGGGTCATGTGGAGGAAACATTTATCCCTCCTTTTTTAAAAGACATTTGATAAAAAAAAAAAAATGCTTTCCAAATACCATCTAACTGATATTACTTGAGAATTTTTCCATGATCCAAAAATTTCAGTCCACTCATAGGTGCTTTGTGCTCAACAAAACAAAGCAAACGTTTTTAGAGAGGACGATGATACATTCCCAGGCAAAACGTACAGGCTGAGGCACCATATTATAAATTGCTAAGCTTAAAATTAAGTTTTTTAGTTCTTCCATCACATGGGACATAAAACTCATCAGTAAAAACTAAAAAGGGCCAAAAATATAATATTTCTACAAAATCTGCACTTATCATATGAAAATTTGCCAAAAGGGACAAAATCTTGCCAAAGAAGCAATTCCTCTGCCAATTTAATTCAGACTATTAGCATTTCTTCCTACAGGACAAAATAAATACCTTTAAACCGCTTGATCATGTTCTGATGGTTTTCAATGGCTTCCTTTAAGATCACTTCAGGCTGGTCCATCTTCCACCGCCATTCAGTGCCAACTGGATTGGTGTGGTGCCTAGGAAAAAGAGGCAAAAGTTCTAAAGTACTCTGTAATAAGATCTCAACTACTCATCTACTATGATGAACTAATTAATATAATCATAAAATCAGGGTTGATTTCCCTCTAAATACTTAAGTCATGACACCTAGCAGAGAGCGATGGCTAGAGAAGGGCCTGGCTGAGACTGAGATTTAATCATAACAATATCAAATGTGCCCCCTTCTCTCCCAGCCACCTACTACCAGGCTAACAAGCATCTAATAACAGTAGAATATTGCCAGAATAGTTGCAAGATCATAGTGACAGACCCTTTCTGAGAGGCAGCGTGATGGGAAGACCTAGGGCTTAGGGAGGATCAGAAATTGAGAAAAAAACCTCTGGCAGACCAAGCTCCATGCTGTACACAAGGTAATCCTAAAGGAGAGTTAAGGCAGTGATACACTGATGGTATTCACAGAAACATCCCAGAATCTTGACTAAATTAACTGAAACTCCAACAAGAAAGGCCTAGCAGAAAGAAAATGCATGCCAACTTCAAACTACAGAAAACATTTACCTCAGTCTCTAATGCACTCAACAAAATGTCTCACTTGAAACAAAAACTTATAAGGTATACAAAGAGGCAAGAAAAATAATACACTTCCAATAGAAAGCATCAACAAAACTAAACTCTTTATCTACATATATATTTTTAATTGATTTCAGAGAGGAAGGGAGAGAGAGAGACAGCAATGATGAGAGAATCATTCGTCAGCTGCCTCCATGAGGACTGAGCCTGTAACCCAGGCATGTGCCCGGACCTGGAATTGAACCATGACCTTCTTGTTCATAGGCCAACGCTCAACCACTGAGCCATGCCAGTTGAGCAAAACCTAACTCTTTCGATATAAGTGTTGGCACTTAACGACAGGAAATTTTTTTAAACTACAATTAATATGTTAAAAACTCTAATAGGAAAGGTGAGCAACATGAAGGACAATAACACCAGGGGGGTGAAGGCATGAGTGGGGAGGTTGGGAGTGGGCAATGGGGGAATAAGGACAAATATGTAATACCTTAATCAATAAAGAAAAAAAAAATCACTGTAAGACCAACTAAACAACACCAGAGAAAAAACAGATTGTCCAAACTGACTTTTAAAAATCCAGCAATTCTGTGCACAGGTGTTTAACCAAGAGAAATGAAACTATTTGTCTACAAAAAACTAATGTCCACAGAAGCTTTATTCATGATTTAGTCAAAACCTTGAAACAACTCAAATAGTACTCAACTAGAAGTGCACAGATGAACAAATGGTGCTAAGCCATACAACAGAAATAAACAAACTATTGATAAACCTAAAAACATGGATGAATCTCAAAAATATTTTACTAAGAAGAAATAACAGCCATACAAATGCATACTGAATTATTCATTTTTATATAGTCTATACTATTAGAAAAAGCACAGTAATATAGATCGTCAAAAAGCAAATCAAAAAATGATTAGAAGTGGGGCACAAGGGAACTCCAGGGATAATGAAAATATTCTATGTCTTGATTATAGTCACAGTCATACAGGTATACATATTCATTGAGATCTATATTTTAAATAGGTTCATTTGGTTGTATGTAAATAAAACTTCAATAAAGTTGACTTTTTAAAACTGATCCAGCCAAACACTTGTTTATAAGAAACACGACTAAAATATAAAGACACATAAAGGTTGACGTTGCATTAAGGAAGAAAAAAAGATCTGGCAATTGTTAATAACAAAAAAGAAATCTAATAGAGTTATATTACAATCAGAAAACACACATTTTAAGGCAACAAAATGGGTAAAGAGGACTACTAAATAAGGACTACAAAAATAATGATAAAACAAACAGTAACAAAAAATAGAATTTATGGCTGTTTTAATGTCTGACCATTAAAAATATAATTTAAAAATTTACAATTCAATAACTAACTAATCAAAACCGATGGAGTATAGCTAAAGAATACTTAGAAGGAAATTAATTTACAGTTAAAGACTTATAGAAGATTGAATATTACTAAATTAATGGTCCAATTTAAGTTAGAAAAAGAACAGAGAAACAAAAATAGTTAGATTGGTGAACAAAAAAGTAAAAGTATAATGAAGAGAATATACAAAACTAAAATCAAGGTATTCAAAAAGACTAAAAAAACTTGACAAACCCCTGATAAACTGGTGAAGAAAACAAACATGCATTAATATATAATATTAGGAATGGAAAAGGGATTAATTACAGGAACATCAAAGCTTTAGGTGCATCTGAGTGCCATGTTGGGCAGAAATTGATTATTTCAGATCATTACATATTTGGCCACCATGGCCATTTATTTTTACTTACCGCCAACAGAAGACACATTTATTTGCACATGCTAAGCTCGGGGTGGTTTCCATGCAACGATGGCTTTCAATACCATAGAATGTATGTTTATAGCAACCTCCTCTTCCTCGGAGCATTGACTGTAAGAAAAAAAACAAATGATAATTTAAATAAAATCCCCAAAGCACAGAAACATCAAGGCATCATTTTAAAGAAACCATAAATAGCCCTAATAGCATCTACACGATGCATAAAATTAACACTATAGTATTATAGTGTTCTGATAATGATTTGCATTTTCTAAAACCCAGTGAAATAAACCTAAGATTCATTAACTCTGAAAGTTCTATAGGAAGGATCATTTATACTTTTATTTTTCAAATCCATTCAACTGTCTCAAATATTATCCGTTCAAAAATATTTAATGCAAAGGGATAGATAACACAGTCTCCAGAAAATTCAGAAGCCGATCATTTGAAAGAGTACCTCTGCTTTGAAAAGAGAAGGATGGGTAAGGGAATCCATTGGGAGAATATTCCATGTCAACTGAACAGTAGAATTTGAACATATTGAAACTGTTAAGGAGACAAGCCAGATGTATAACAAGTAGATTATTTTTAAAAACAATACCACTGTTTAATACATGAGTGGTAAAACCACAACAGTAATCTGAAGAAATACTGCAAGATCTCAAGCTTTATAAGGTATCATAAAAAGATCTGTCCAAAAGCTCTGAGTAAGACTGGCTTGATTTCAGTAAAAAGGAAACTTGTGAGAAGTTTATGCAAGAGAAGTCATAATGACATCTCATAATATCAATGGAGGAGAGGAATAGGGTACTAAAGAGGTACAATCACTGGCATTCCCGATCAGAAGGGCGAAACAGAGGAAGTCATCTAAGATAAATGAGAGTGTAAGCCTAAGTAAATGAAATATCATGGTGTTAACAGCAGCAACAACAAACACAATTAGGTAGTCTTTATACTATATATACATTACACTTTACATGTCAGTGTACTAATATTATAATGCTGTTCACAATGAAAGAAAATTATACATAAAATCTATCAGCTTACTATGTCAGTTGATTAGGAAGTATTTAACTTTTTTGTCCTGATAAAAGGACCTCCCCCTCCATCTCAATACAATTGACCCTTGAACAAAACAGTTTGAAATGTGCAGGTTCATTTAGATGAAAAATTTTTTTCAATAAGTATTGCATATGTGCTTTCTCTTCCTTATAATTTTCTTAATAACATTTGATTTTCTCTAGCTTATTTTGTGGTGAGAATACAGTATATTATATATATATATATAACATACAATGTATGTGTTAATCGACTATTTGTGTTATTGGTAAGGCTTCCAGTTAACAATAGGCTATCAATAGTTTAACTTTTGGGCCAAAACCGGTTTGGCTCAGTGGACAGAGCGTTGGCCTGCGGACTTGAAAGGTCCCGGGTTCGATTCCGGTCAAGGACATGTACTGTGGTTGCGGGCAAATCCCCAGGAGGGGATGTGCAGGAGGCAGCTGATTGATGTTTCTCTCTCATCGATGTTTCTAACTCTCTATCCCTCTCCCTTCTTCTCTGTAAAAAAAAAAAAAAAAAATCAATAAAATATATATTTTTAAAAATAGTTTAACTTTTGGGGGAGTCAAAAGTTACACGCAGGTTTTTGACTGTCAGGGTTGGGGAACAAGCTCCATGTTGTTCAAGGGTCAAATGTACTTGCATTAAGAGCAAAAATAGGAGTGAAGAAAGAAAAATATTGTTCAGGATAACGGTTTACAAACTCCTCAAAACTTCCAATAAAATATTCTAGAAGGCAAAGAAAACATTCAAATCTTGTAAATAGAACTGAAAACTAAAAGTCCGCCAAATCCCAAACACCGAGTAATTTCCACTAACTATCATGCCAATGGAGAAACAGTTGAAGACGTGCATATTTTCATTATTTACTAAGTAGTGAATATACCCAAGCATGCTGTGTACATGATGAATAAGACAAAGCTTCCAGTTGCCATGGTATCCCTCAGTGAAGGAAGGAAGCCTCAGGCCGAGCAGGAAAGCAGAGCATTTCTCTGGCCAGGTCACTTGTTACAAGGATAAGGTGGTGGAGAGGAATCTCTATCATTTCACTTTCACTTGGCTACCCTGATATCTTTTGGCAGGAGGGGGGAACTGCATGTCTAGCAGAATACCTGTCCAACTTTATTGTTAGGCAGTTCCCAATCGAACCCCTTTCCTCTTGTACTGGTCTCCCCTTGATCTTGGTCGAAGAGATTCCCATTCTATACTGGGAAAGAATGAGGCCATCTGTTGCAAGATCGAGGGAACCGGAAATTGGGGTCAGAGTTGCCTTCTTCTTTAGGCGGGAGATGTAAGATATCCTGCTGCTGTTGTCCCTCTGTTCTGGGTCCCAAACCAGCCAGGCTTCCTCTTACCGCCTTTCAGAGTTCTTGTTTGGATCCCTTTTGTGTTTTTCATGGTTTAGAATTGTGCGTCTTAGGAAGGCGCAGGGAGTAAAGAGTTGATGCCATCTTGTCCAAACTAGAAGTCCTCAGACATTACATTTTCAAAGGAAGTGCTCCCACATCTGAAAATTAGTGGAGGATCAAGGTAGAAAAGAAAATACTGGAGAGCAACACATGCTTAGAATTCATGTTAAGAATCGAGAAGAAAAAATATAGATAGCCTCATTCAATAATCAGTGAATTCTTATCCTCGAGGTAAATAAGAGCCTGAGAAAATACAAATATAGCCTAGCAGAGCCACAATAAATGAAGGCAAGATACCCCGAAGCAGGCTCAGTGCACAGCAATTTGGAAACAGGGGTACAGGGAGAAGAATGGAGGCATACAATGCCCGATGGATCTCTCTGAATGTCTTGAGAGAAGAGGCACTGACTGTCTTTATTCTAGACTTTCTCTTCAAAAGGGTTTGTATAGTGAATAGCCTTGGAAGATAGTGTCTCTTTCTGCAGCAACATGATAGCTATGCCTACTGTCCAGTATAATAAAGATGTGTCTCTCAAAAGGAAAGGCCAAGCCGAATTATTCTCAATTATAAAAGATTCATATTCCCTAAGTGTGGGGGGGTCCGCTCCTATAACCTGAGTACAGATGTTATCTGGTCCCCACAGTGCTGCTTTATTGGAACTAGGGCTCAAGAACCAGAGAAAATGATGATATTCTGTCTACTGCTATTATTATGAGTAACAAACTGTCCTTATCCTCTGCCACTATCCATGAAACTGTGGCCGGCTAACTCGTTAGCTTTCAAGTACAGTAAAATTGCAGACTCTTCAATTTTTGACAGGCATGAAGAGCTCCGTGCAGAGGCCAGTGAACTCCATACAGCCTGTGTATCAAATCCAGCCCACTGTCTGTCACTGTAAAGAAAGCTTCTTTAGACAGTGTCACTGCCTTTATTTATTTATTGTCTATGGCTGCTTTTGTGCTACAATGGCAGAGCTAAGAAGCTGCAGCACAGATCATAAGACTCACAAACTTAAAAGAGTCATTACCTGGCCCTTTAAGAAAAAGTTTTCTCACCCTTAAGTACTTTTTTTATACTACAGTGCAAAATAAATTCCAAACTATTTAAACACACACACACACACACACACACACACACGATTTGGGGAAGATGGAGGAGCAAGAAGCACCAAGAATCTGTTCTCCACCTAGACAATTACACTGTTTGAAACTTTGGGGTCTGTTGAAGGCTTGCAACTTTCAGGGGAAGGCTTGGCTGGTTAATGTTTGTCAAGTATAGCTCTTAGCACAGTCGGAGCTACCCATACACCACCACCAGACACAAGGCAGGCACCTGTGCACTTCTTCCTGGAACAGCTTGCACACAGCTTGTGGGCTAAGGTAGGTAAAAACGACTCTGTCCTCCAATATTGAGGATTCCTGATTGCTGCTTCTAAACATAGAGGTGCAGACAGCGGTGGTCAGATGTTGCACCTAGTCCCATTTTTGTAAGATTTAAAGGGACACTTCCTCTTCTTAATTGCCCTTCATTTGTTGTTTTCTCCTTTCAGGAGCTACACATTAAAGACTAGAACATTCTGCCCTAGCTGGTTTGGCTCAGTGGATGGAGCGTTGGCCTGCAGAATGAAGAGTCCCAGGTTCGATTCCGGTCAAGGGCACATGCCCAGGTTGCGGGCTCAATCTCCAGCAGGGGGCATGTAGGAGGCAACCAACCGATGGTTCTCTCTTATCACTGATGTTTCTGTCTCTCCCTCTCTCTGAACTCGATTATATATATATATATATATATATATATATATATATATATATATATGACTAAAACATTCAAAAACAACTGCATATTTGGGGGAAAATTAAAAGTGAGACTGTACATGCCTAAGGAAAGGCTCAGAATAAAACATAAGATGACATTATATTTACAACTCAGCCTGATCCTCAGTATAGAAACAGCCTACAAAAATAAAACAAAAAAATAACAAAAAACAAAAATTCTGGGAGTTACCACATTATGAGATTCAACTGTCCAATGTTCAAAAACAACAAAATCATAAAACATACAAAAGCACAGAAAAATATGACCCATCAAAGGAAAATAAAAATTTAACAGAATTTGTCCCTGAAAAATACTTTGTGGCAGATATATTCGACAGACTTAAAAAAAAATACTGTTCTCAAGATGCTCAAAGAATTAAAAGATGTGAAAAAAGTCAAGAAAATAATGTATGAACAAAATGGAAATATCAATAAAGAGATGAAAAATCCTTAAGGGAAAAAAAAAAAGAAATTCTAGAGTAGAAAGTATAACAATTTAAATTAAATATTCACCAGAGGTGGATGCAAGACACTTAGGCGGGGGGAGACAGGTAGGGACATGTGCTGGGGGGTAGGGGAGGCTGGGGGGAGGACAATGAGGGTAAAAAAGGAAAACATATGTACTACTATTAAATCTAAAGGATACTGCAAAAAAATAAGTAAAATATATATATTTTTTAAAATTCTCCAGAGGAATTCAAAGGCATATTTAAGTTCGCAAAAGAATCCGTAACATGAAGATAAGACCATGAAAATTATCAAAGCTAAAGAGCAGAAATAAAAAAGAATGAAGAAAAGCAGAGAGCTCATCTAATCTGAGGGATACCATCAAGTGGAACAACATGTGCATCACGAGTGTCCTGGAAGGAGAAGAGAGAAAGAGGCAGAAAGAATATATAAAGAAATAAAGGCTTTAAAAAAACCTCCCATAACAGACATGAATATAAATATCCAAGAGGCTCAACAAACTCCAAGTATGATGAACTCAAAGAGACCCACACCAAGACACATTATAATCAAATTTTCAAGGGACAACAACAAAGATCAAATCTTGAAAGTGGCGAGAATGAAACGAATCATCATATATTAGTACAAGGGACCATCTACAAATTATAAAATTTATCATCAGAAACTTTGGAAGCCAGAATACAATGGACCAATATACTGAATGCTATGTAAATATATATATATATATATATATATATATATATATATATATATATATATAAAACAAGAAATCTATATCTAGCCAAGCGGTCCTTCAAAAGTGAGGGAGAAATCAAGTCATTCCCAAATAAGCAAAAGTTGAGGTAGTTCTTGACTACTAGACCAGCCCTGAAAGAAATGCTCAAGTCCTTCAAGAAGAAATGAACATTAAACAGTACCCCAAAGGCATATAGAGAAATGAAGAGCTCAAAAAAGGTAAATTAAATGGGCAATTATAAAAGCTGGTATTATTGCCAAAACCAGTCTGGCTCAGTGGATAGAGCATTGGCCTGCGAACTGAAGGGTCCCAGGTTCAATTCCAGTCAAGGGCATGTACCTTGGTTGCAGGCACATCCCCAGTAGAAGGTGTGCAAAGGGCAGCTGATCGATGTTTCTCTCTCATCAATGTTTCTGACTTTCTATCCCTCTCCCTTCCTCTCTATAAAAAAAAATCAATAAAATATATATTTTTTAAAAAGCTGGTATTATAACAATGTTTGTAACTGTACTTTTTGTTTTCTATATGATTTAAGAGTCTAACATATTTTTTTTAATTAGTGAAAAGTTTGCATTACTATAACTTTGGTTCAATCTTCAACATAGGAGGTTAATGCATTTAAAGAAATTATTAGTTTATGTTTTAGGGCTCAGTAATTTTGTGACATCAACAACCAAAAGGGATGGGGACAACGCTATAAAAGAGCAGAGTTTCTGTATGTTGTTGAAGTTAAACTTCTATAAATTCAAGTTAAAATGTTATAACTTTAGGGTGTTACATATAATCCCCACAGTAACCACAAAGAAAAATAGCTATCATATACACAAAATAAAACTAGGAAGAAATTTTAAAATTTCACTAGAAAAAAATCAACAAAACACAAAAGAAAACAAGAATGCAAGGAATGAGGGGGGGAGCAATAACGCATATAGAAAACAAATAGCACAATGACAAGTCTCTTCGTACCAATAGTTACTTTAAATGTAAATGGGTTAAACTCTCCGATCGAAAGATTAACAGGATAGATAAGAACACATGCTCCAACTCCATGGTGTCTACAAGAGATTCACTTTACATCCAAAGACAAACACAGGTTGAAAATTAAAGATGGAAGATATCATATGTAACTAGTAACCCAAAGAGACCACAAGAGGCTATACTAATATCAGACAAAACAGATTTTAATTAAAAAAAAAAATTACAAGATGTGAAGAAGGACATTACATTAATAAAAGCTTCAGTACATCAAAAAGAAATAATAATAACAGTTATAAACATTTACACACCTAATTAGAGACCATCAAAATATATGAAGCAAAAAATGAACAGAATTTAAGGGAGAAATAGAATAATAGTTGGAAATTTCAATATCCCACTCACAATAATGGAATAAACAACACAGAAGATAAGTTAGGAAACAGATGACTTAAACGCAATAAATCAACTAGATCTAACAGATATATACAGAACACTATACTCAACAATAGCATACACATTTTTCTCAAGTGCACAAAGGACATTATCCAGGATAGAACATATGTTAGGCCACATATTAAGTATCAATAGATTTTAAAAAGATAGATATCATACAAAGTATCTTCTCTGATCACAACAGAATGAAGTTAGAAATCAAAAACATTTTTTTTAAAACTGGACAGTTCACAAAATTGTGAAAATTAAACAAAACACTTTTAAACAACTAATGGATCAAAGAAGAAATCACAAGGGAAATTAGAAAATATCTGAGATGAATAAAAACAAGAATATACTAAACTTAAGGCATGCAGCAAAAGTAGTTGCTAAGGGGGAAATTTACAGCTATAAATGCTTAAGAGAATGAAAGCAAAATAGAGTCATTCTCAGGTGAAGAAAAAAACAATGAAAGCAAAACACAAACATTCTCAGGTGAAGAAAAACTGAGAGAACTCATTGCCAACAAACCTGCACCAAGAGAAATGCTAAAGCAAGTTAAAGCAAAAGGATGGGGAATGTACAGTATACAAACACTAATCAAAAGAAAGCTGAGATGGCTATATTAATATTAGATAATGTAAACTCCAAGGACTCTTACCACAGATAGAGGGACATTATGTAATGGTAAAAGGATATATTCACCAAGAAGACATAACAATCTTAAATGTGTATGCACCTAACATCAGAGTTTCAAAGTACATGAGGCAAAAACTGATAGAACTGAAGTGAGAAATGGGGAAATTCACAATTAGGGTTGGAGTCTTCAATATTAGTTTCTAAAAAATAGAACAAGTAGACAGAAAATCACCAAGGATATAAAAAGGCTATTATCAAATCAACTTCTGATCTGGGTTTGAGTTTACTGGAGCCCTATTTGGGGCCAGGGAGAGGGAAACAGGAAAAAACATAAAAGTAAAAACAGGAGAAGGACCCTTTTCATTAAGCTGATTATACATTCAATGAGGGCAGGCCTCCCTCATATCCCTGTTACCTTCCACAATAGTAAGTAAAAGTGCTGCATCTTATATGATAACACAATGTAATATATATATTAGGGGCCCAGTGCACAGATTTGTGCACCTTGAAAGGAACTGTTTGCAGTGAGGCTACGGTAGGCACAGGGGTGGATCTTGACCCATTCTTCAAGGCCCCACCTGGCTCCTCCACCACAGCCCCCCACAGCCCCTTTCTGCTGCAGTCCTGCCTCCTCTACTGCCGTTGCTCCCTTGTGCTGATGGCATGGCAATGGCCCCATTTGCACCTGCTGATGGTGCTGAACAATTGGGGCCAGTGCCAGGAGTGGGTGTGACCAGTAGCTGCTACTCGGATCGGTGTAGGGGTAGGCAGAGAAGCCCTCATGGATGATCGGAGCCGGCAGCCACTGCTCACACCCGCTGACGATGCTGAGTGAGCAGGACCGGCATGGGGAGCTGGCAGCGGGTGCGAGTGGCAGCTCTGGCACCAGCTGTAAGTGCAAGCAGGGCTGGCATTGGCAGTGGGTGCAAGTAGTAGCTCTGGCATTGGCAGCAGGTGCAAGATCCGGGCGGGCCTGCGGTGTGCAGAAGCAAAGAATTTTCAGTAACCACTGGAGGCTCTCTCCAATGACAGTGACCAGCCCCTGCTCACCTGCTCCATCTTGCCATGGCCAATGCCCACCGTGTTCCATGTGCACCCCCTGGTGGTCAGCAAATCTCATAGCGGCTGGTTTGGTTATTCCACTGTTTGGTCTATTTGCATATTAGGGTTTTATATATATAGATACACACGCGCACACACACACACACACACACTAGAGGCCTGGTGCACAAATTCATGCATGGATGGGTCCAGCCGACTTGCCCTAACCAGGGCCCATCAGGCCAGGCTGGCCAGAGGGAGAGGACGCGAAAGGTTGGCCAGCTGGCCCTGCCCTGATGGGGGGGGGGGTGTCGGTCAGAGGGGGGAACAGCTGGTTGGCCAGCTGGCCCTGCCTCTTGGTCAAACTCCCGATGGAGGAGACAATTTGCATATTAGGCTTTTATTATATAGGATATGCTATACCTGTGCATATCCTATCTAATAAAATAGTAATATACAAATTGACCATACCTCTGATCAAGCTACACCCACAGCCATGCCCATCAGCCAATCAGGAGCAAATTATGCAAATAAACCCCAACCAAGATGGCTGCTGCCACTGAGAGCAGGAGGGAGGCTTCAGTTTCCCCGACAATGGAGGAAGCCAAGCTTTCCACCTGCCATTGCCAGCCTAGGCCTCCACTCACTGCTATGAAGTTTCAATTATAGAAGATACGTAATACCAACAGAAATGGCGGCAGCCACGGAGCTGGAGAGAGCAGAGGCTAGGGTTGCCCGGGCAATGGAGGAAGCCAAGCTTCTGTAGCCCTAGCGTAGGCCTCTACTTAAGGCTACAAAGTTTCAATTATATTGCAGCCATGGAGCCAGCAGAAGGCTTGGCTCCACTCCAGGCTACAAAGTTTCAATTGTAGAACATAAATTAATTCCAGATCCCAGGACCTCTGCTTGGGTTGCTGGGGGGCATGGCCAGCCTGAAAACTACCACAGGCCCCTTGCCCAGGCCGCCCCACACCCCAAGGGAACCCCCACCCTCATCCGGGACACCCTTCAGGGCAAACCAGCTGGTGCCCACCCATGTACCAGGCCTCTATCCTATCTAATAAAAGAGTAATTTGCAGATAGGCCATCACTCCAACACACAAGAGGGCTGCCCTCATGTGGTCAAAGATCCTGCCCCTATGTGGACTCAAGATGGCCACCACAAGATGGCCAGCAGGGAGGGCAGTTGGGGGTGATCAAGCCTGCAGGGGAAGGCAGTTAGGGGTGACCAGGCTGGCAGAGGAGGGAAGTTGGAGGTGACCAGGCCTGCAGAGAAGGGCAGTTGTGGGGAGAGGAGACCCAGGCCTGCAGGGGAGGGCAGTTAGGGGCAAACAGGCTGGCAAGGGAGCAATTAGGCATCAATCAGGCTGGCAGGAGAATGGTTAGGGGGTGATCAGCCTGGCAGGCAGAAGCGGTTAGGGGCAATCAGGAAGGCAGGCAGGTGAGCAGTTGGGAGCCAGCAGTCCCTGATTGTGAGAGGGATGTCCGACTGCCCATTTAGGCCCGATCCTACTGGGATTGGGCCTAAAACGGGCAGTGGGACATCCCTCTAGGGGTCCCAGACTGGAGAGGGTGCAGGCTGGGCTGAAGAACTATCTCACCCCCCAACCCCGCTCCATGCAGGAATTTCGTGCACTGGGCCTCTAGAAGTATATAAGCTATATATGAAGTACACATATATACACACATTTATGATGAATATGTCATTTATTTTCTAGACTAAACTACTGCAATGGTAAGGATAGGAAAACAGACTGTCAAGTAAATTAAGTGACCATCAAATAGGCAAGTCCTGTCCATCAGCATCCTTAGGGTAATATTTTTCTGGCTGAAAGAATCTCCTATTCTCTAGTATTCCATTCAAATGATATAGATTTAAAAAATGAAGATAGCAAAGCCACAAAGCACGTTTCAGAATGCTTGCCAGGCCCTTAATCTTTCCAGCAAATACTCCTTGACATAGAACTGAGAAAAGAAGACAAAAAAAAAAAAAAAAAAGTCCACCCTCCATGGCTCAGTGGTTAAGCGTCAAGCTATGAACCAAGAGGTGACGGTTCCATTCCCAGTCAGGGCACAGGCCTGGGTTGCAGCCTCAATCTCCAGAGTGGGGCATTAGGAGGCAGCCAACCAATGATTCTCTCACATCACTGATGTTTTTATCTCGCTCTCCCTCTCACTTCCTCTCTGAAATCAATAAAAAAATATTTTTAAAGAAAGTAGAAAAAAATCACACTTCCTGTACTTTTCTTAGCATTCTCATCTAAATCCATATCCATTGTAAGTTGCTTCAGTTCAGCTTTGCACAATTTGAATTTTGTCATTCTTATTTATGACTGTTTTCACTGCCACACCTACCAAATCAGCAGCAAACCATGACCACTTTCTTATAAGTAGCCAATATCATCTGGTTCAGGTACCTACTGTTGAATAACACACTGCCCCAAAACTCAGTGGCTTAATATGACACATGTTTTATTAATTCTGTAGGTCAGCTCGGTGTTTTATCCACGCCCTGCGGTGCACATTGAAGTCACTTATGGAACTGCATTCAGACGGAATTTGGCTGGGGCTGACAGTTGATGCTAGCTAGCGAGGGCATCTTGCTCCTCCTTCACTCGAGTACTAGACTGGCTTCCTTATAGCACAGTAGCTGGGTTCCCAGAGGAAGCATTTCAAGAGGACAAGCCTCAATGTGCAAGTGCTTATCAAGCCTCCGCTTGCATCATGCTTGCGGATACCCCAATGACCAAAGCTGGTCGAATTGCCAAGCCTAGACAATTAACTAAGCGTGTGAATACTGGGAGTCATGCCTCATGGAGGGCTAACAAGTTAATGGACTCCTACATCATTTATACTCATTAAGTTCACCTCCAAGCCTTAAGGCAAAATGCCTCACATTAGTGAAATTTTATTAGTTTTCAAAAAGCTTTTACATTCAATGTAACAGCTAACAACTCTGGATCAATTTTTTTGGCTTAGTATAACAAAATCCTTTTAACATTTGGTGATTACTGCCGTTCTCTGGATAGGCAAATATCCTGATTCTAGACATTTAATATAGTTTACCATATTCTATTATAAGTGATCCAGAGGAAAAAATGATTACACTTCAACTGTATACACCTTTTTTATAGAAAGCTATAGTTTTTACCTAGAAAATCAAAAGTTTAACCTATTCAAAAAAAATAAATTTTTATTTCTTTACATTGAAATCAAACTGAACTGTATCAACCAAATATCAAATTATTACCATAAGCATACAAGTATATAATTTATTCAAAGAACTTGAGAACATATTTTAATGTATACTCTTAATGAAATCATTCTACAAATGGAAGGAGGTACAAAGAACAACTTTCCCTCTTAAAAGTTATCAAGACCACAAAAAACTTTTATTTATGTGGTTTATATCAACCAATATGTACATATTAGATATTAGAACCTAATTTTATACTATTTCATTTAAGATATTATAAGCCTAATATATAGTAAAACAAAAAATAGTATAAATCAGCTGGATTCTACATAAGTTTCTGCATTCCAATTACTGTGATATGTTGTTTCAGTTAAGCTATTTGAACAAAATCAGGCCTCACACAGATACTCAACTGAATAACAAGGAGTACTTTTAAGAACTTTGTCAGAAAATTGTGAATACTACATCAACACTTGTCAAGTGGTAGTTTCATAAAGATTAGCTGCACTGTAGAATCTGAAGCCATATTAATGAACATTTCAAATGTTGTTACATTAAAAGCTACTTGCCTATCTTGTACTTTGAATACCATTTTATAACATCATGCATTGATCATTTAAAAACTATTGGGTCATTAAGTTATGCATAGCTTCCAAATATTAATACATTTCATTGTATGACATTTAAAAAAACACACTTTTTAATATCATAATTATCTCGTCATTATTTGGGAGGCTTTCAAACCTATGACAGCTATTGCAAGTTTTCCAAAATTCTAATTTTCATTTTAAAGCTCAAATTTTATTACTAGCAATAAATACTTTCAGTTGTTTCCTTGAAGTGGCAGGCTCACTTTATCTTTAAAAAAAGTTTGCCAAATAAATAAGCCTCAATAACCATAGTTGTTCTTTGATGTAAAAATGACATTCCATGAAAACAGCAACTTACAACTTCAGTGCACAAATGCTTTTCCTGAAAACAACTATATATTTTGTTATGCAACAAAAATGTTTATGCATATTTTCAATATCTTCATGTAAAACATTAAAAGTACAGATAACGAAAGGTAGAGATATTTTAGTTAATAATTTTTGCTACTTCATCAAGGTGATTCTTATGTGAAACTGGCATTTAAAAATAAATAGGGAGCACATTTACCTTGACTACTAGTACAGTACACTGCCTTAATTCATTCTAAAGAGTCAGCACATTTGTGCACCATTGCTTTTGCACTCACTATTAGTTCAAATGTCTCACAGCAAAAAAAGATATTACAGAAATATTATAAAAACAGTTTGACCTCCAGTACACTTTAAGAACCAATGTTTTAAGTTAATGGCAATAAGTATGTCAATGATGGAAATCAAGAATTTTGTTGAGGGAGAAGAAAGTGGTATAATTATAAAATCAACGATTTTAACTGAAAACTAATGTTAAAATTGAAATAAGAGTTCAACAACTTTGGAAAACTGTTCATATAATACCTACTAAAGCTAAACACATGATTAAGCAATTCCACTCCAAGGTGTATACCCAAGAAAAATGAGTGTTCTGTCCAAAGACTTGTACATAAGTATTCACAGAACTGTCTTTATATAAAACAGCAAAAAACTAGAAACAATCTACATGTCCATTAATAAATGAATAAACAAATTATGGGCATATCCATACAATGGAATATATTTAGCAAGAAATGAAGTATTGATACACTTAAAACATGTATGAATCTCAAAATAATTATGCCAAATAAAGGCAGACATATCAAAAAGTATGCATTAATATATTAAATTTTAGAAAATATAAATTTACATACAGAGACAGAAAGCAATTCAGCAGTTGCCTGGGGACAGGAACAAAGAGAAAGATGGTTTACAAAGAAACACAGAAAATTTGAGGTGGTGTTTGTTATCTTGATTTTGGTGATGGTTTCACTACTACATATATACATATATACATATATACATGTATATTCCAACGGGCAATAAGGCATATGCATAACATTTGTATAATGAGAAAGAAACTGGTAGCTGCTTTCTGAGAGATACAGAAAAAGAGCTTTGAAATAAAAAAATAGTCAAAAGCTACTTCTTGTTATAGGAAAAAAGGAAAGCTGCTTTAGATAGTTATGAATTATGGTAAAAAGGTCAATTGTACCATCCCATACGGTACCCACTAGGCATGTGTGGCTATTTAAATTTAAATTAATTAAAATTAAATAAAATTTAAAACTCAATTCCCTTGTCACACCAACCACATTTCAAGTGTTAGATAGCTGTGTAGTTAGTAGCTATATGAGTTACATGGTGAGGTAGGTATGTGGCAAGGTATCAAGTAATAGATAGGCATTGGGTTAGGTGTTACACATACAGGTGGTAAACTGTACTGTGTAATGCAGATAAAGAACATTGCCATCACTGCAGAAAGTCCTACTGGACAGAGCTATAGAGATGGATGTACATGTGGCTACTCTCACTATTACCACCAGTACACCACTCATTCCATTGCTGCCTTCCATCCATAGAACGCTGACTCTAGCTTTTAAGTTCCCAAGGGAAGAATGCTTCCACCATATTCCAGAGAAGTTGTATCAATGAACAAGTCTCTATGGTGGTTTTGCACCTCTTAACTCAATTTTAGTTCCAGATAATCTATAGGCAAACAGCCTTAGAAGATAGGGTATATCTATTCAGTGTAAAGGGTGGATTTGCTTTTTTTTTTTACCAGCAAAATAAAGATAATGTCTCCCAAATGAAAAGATGCTCAACATCATTAATCATCAGAGAAATGCAAATTAAAACCACAATGAGATACCGCATCATACCTATGAGAATGGCTATCATCAATAAATCAACAAATAACAAGTGTTGGTAAGAATGTGGAGAAAAGGGAATCCTCATGCACTGTTGGTGGGATTGCAAATTGATACAGCCACTACAGAAAACAATATGGAGGTTCCTCAAAATATTAAAAATAGAACTACCTTATGACCAAGCAATTCCACTTCTAGTTATACATACAAAGAAATTCAAAACTTTAATTTAAAAGGATATACGCACCCTTATGTTCCCTGCAGCATTATTTACAACTAGAGGCCCGATGCACAAAATTCGTGTATGGGGGGGGGGGTGTCCCTCAGCCCAGCTTGCACTCTCTCCAATCTGGGACCCCTCGAGGGATGTCTGACTGTCCGTTTAGGCCCGATCCTACCCGGGCCTAAATGGGCAGTCAGACATCCCTCTCACAATCCAGGACTGCTGGCTTCCAACTGCTCACCTACCTGCCTTCCTGATTGCCCCTAACCACCTCTGCCTGCCAGCCTGACCACCCCCTAACCACTCCCCTGCCAGCCTGATTGACGTCTAACTGCTCCCCTGACAGCCTGTTTGCCCCCAACTTCCCTCCTCTGCTGGCCTGATCGACCCAACTGCCCTGCCTTACATACCTCCCAACTGCCATCGCCTGTTGGCCATCTTGTGGTGGCCATCTTGTGTCCACAGAGGGGCAGGATCTTTGACCACATGGGGGCAGCCCTCTTGTGTGTTAGAGTAATGGTCAATCTGTGTATTACTCTTTTATTAGATAGGATAGAGGCCTGGTGCATGGGTGGAGGCCAGCTGATTTGTCCTAAAGGGTGTCCCAGATCAGGGTGGGGGTTCCCTTGGGGCGTGGGGCAGCCTGGGTGAGAGGCCTGTGGTCGTTTTCAGGCCGGCCATGCCCCCCAGCAACCCAAGCGAAGGCTCTGGGATCTGTGATTAGTTTATGTTCTAGAATTAAAACTTTGCAGCCTGGAGCAGAGCCAAGCCTTCTGCTCACTCCGTGGCAACAGCCATTTCTGTTTGGGTTTATTTAAATTCTATAATTGAAACTTTGTAGCCTAGAGTGGAAGCCTAGGTGATAGGGCAGAAGCTTGGCTTCCTCCATCACCTGGGCAACCCTAGCCTCTGCTCTCTCCAGCTCTGTGGCTGCCGCCATTTCTGTTGGGATTATGTATCTTCTATAATTGAAACTTTGTAGCATTTAGTGGAGGCCTAGGCCAGCAAGGGCAGGTAGGAAAGTTGGCTTCCTCCATTGCCAGGGAAACCCAAGCCTCCCTCCTGCTCTCAGTGGCGGCAGCCATCTTGGTTGAGCTTTTTTTGCATATTTGCTCCTGACTGGCTGGTGGGCATGGCTGGTGGGTGTGGCTGGTAGGTGTAGCAGAGGTATGGTCAATTTGCATATTACTCTTTTATTACATAGGATAATCAAGATATGGAAGCAACTCAAATACCCATCAATAGATGACTAGATAAAGAACATACATATAGAATATTACTCAACCATAATCTTACCATTTTCAAAAATATGGATGAACCTAGAAGATATTATACTAAGTGAAATAAGTCAGAGAAAGACAAATACCATATTATTTCACTTACTACTATATGTGAAATCTGAAGAACAAAATGAACAAACAAAACAAATTCAGACTCATAGCTACAGAGAACAAACAGAGGACTGCCTAATGGGAGGGGAGTTGGGTGGGCTGGGTAAAAAGGGTAAAGAAATTAAGAAGTACAAATTGATATTTACAAAATAGTCATAATGATGTAAAACACAGCATAGAGAATACAGTATATAATATTGTAATGAGTAAGAATGGTGCCTAGTGAAACTAGATTTATTGGGGGAAGAGGGGATCACTTCAAAAATTGTATAATCGTCTGACCACTATGCTTCATACTTGAAACTAATAAAAAATAGTATTAAATGTCAACTATAATTGAAAATTAAAAAAAGATAATGTCTCCCTCCAGTTAAAGGTGGACAGGTTTGTAAGAAATCCTTTTATAAGATTGGGGGTTTCCTAAGCTCCAGGTTTCCCAGCTGCAACGTAAATGCACCGTGCACCCAGCACTCCCCTGGACCCACCTCCACATCACCCTCATAGCATTTGGAGGGCAAAGGAATCAATGTGAACATAGAACCTCAAGATATCTGCTGTGCTTTGTCTTTAACCCAGGAGAGTCCTGTGCCCTCTGCCAACACTGTAAAACTCTTCCAGGCTAACGTGTTAGCTTGTTGGTAGGGTAAAATAACAGACCCTCCAAAGTTCTTGATAGTGAACTCTATAGCCAGGCTCCTCTGAGCTCCTCATGCCATAGAAACAAACATTCTGTCAGGAACCAAGGGGATCTGGGGCATCTCTCAGTACTCCCCTATACAACAGTAAGTTAGGATTGTAGGAAGGGCCACCACTGGCTCAACTCCTCATTGACAGACTGGATTACCCACCTGATAAGGAAGAATCATACTGTGAGATACTGATGGAACACAAAGAAAAAATGACTTAAAGAAAAAAGTGATAAATACCAACTATGATCAGGTGACCAGGTACAAATATGAGGAGAGCTGTATCAATTCATAATGTCTTACTTGCTTTGATATATATGTTCACCCTCTCCTCCAACTATCCTAGCTAGTAAAAGAGTAATGTGTAAATAGACCATACCTCCAATCAAGCCACGCTCACCTGCCAATCAGGGGTGATATGCAAATAAACACCCAACCAAGACGGCTGCTTCCCAAGGCCGGAAAAAGTCCTCGGGCAGGCCGACGCTGGGGTGGAGCCAGCCAGTGATCGGCTCCATGGCGATCGCTGGCTGGGATCCCCTGGCCAAGGTCCCCTGCCCAAGAACAAAAGCCTCAACCAGAGGCTTCTGGCCTTGGGCTGGGGGTGAGCTGTCAGTAGGACATCCCCTGAGGGCTCCCAGTATGTGAGAGGGGGCAGGTTGGATTGAAAGACCACCCACCCCCAGTGCAAGAATTTTGTGCACCGGGCCCCTATTCCTATATAATAAAAGGCTAATATGCAAATCGACAGAACGGCACAGCAATCAGTCACTATGACGTGCACTGACCATCAGGGAGCAGACATTCAATGCAGGAGCTGCCCCCTGGTGGTCAGTGTGCTCCCACAGGGGAGCACCACTTAGCCAGAAGCCCTGAGCTGGGTTCACAGCTGGCGAGCAGAGCGGCAGTGGCGGGAGCCTCTTCCGCCTCTGTGGCAGCAGTAAGGTTGTCTGACTGACATCCCCTGAGGGCTCCCAGACTGTGAGAGGGCACAAGATGGGCTAAGACACTTCCAGAGTGCACAAATTTCGGGCACCAGGCCTCTAGTTTTATATAAGACTAGAGGCTGGTGCACGAAATTCATGCACGGGAAGTGGGGAGGAGCCAGCGAGATTGGCACCAGACTGCATCTTCTCCAATCCGGTACCCCTTGGGGGAAGTCTGACTGCTAGTTTAGACCTGATCCAAATGATCAGGCCTAAACCGGCAGTCAGACATCCCTCTCACAATCCAGGACTGCTGGCTCCTAACTGCTCACCTGCCTGCCTGCCTGACAGCCCCTAAACAGCCCCTCTGCCAGCCTGATCACCACTAACTGCCTCTGCCTGCCAACCTGATCACACTTAACTGACCCCCTGCAGACCTAGTCACCCCCAATTGCCCTCCTGCCAGCCTGGTCACTCCACGTGGCCTTCTTGCTGACGTGGTCACCCCTCACTGCCCCCCCTCTGGTGGCCTGGTCACCCCTCAATGCCCCCCCCCCCCGCTGGCCTGGTTGCTACCAACTGTGCTCCCTGCTGGCCTGAGTGCCCCTCACTACCACCCCCTTTGCCAGCCTGGTCACCCAACGCAGTCTGCTGTTCAGTCATTTGGTCACCCCTCACTGCCCTCCATGCCGGCCTGGCTGCCCCATGCAGGCGGCTGCTCAGTCGTTTAGTCATCCCTCACTAACCCCTTGCCAGCCTGGTCACCCCATGCAGCTTGTTGTTCAGTTGTTTGGTTGTACCTCACTAACCCCTTTGGTAGCCTTGTCACCCCACTCAGCCTGTTCAGTCATCCGTTCAGTTGTTTCAGATGTGACGCCCCTAGCTCTTCCTATCCAATAAAAGAGTAATATGCAAGTTACCCATCACTCCACTACATCCTCCAGCCATGCCCACCAGTCATGCTCACCAGCCAATCAGTAGCAAGTATGCAAATTAACCCAACCCAGATGGCTACAGCCACGGATCGAGCAGGAGGCAGGCTTGGGTTTCCCGGGTGATGGAGAAAGCCAAGCTTTACATATACCTGGCCAGGCCCAGGCCTCCACTCAAGGCTACAAAGTTTCAATTATAGAACATAAATAAATCCCAACAGAAATGGCTGCCACCACAGAGAGAGCAGGAGGCTTGGCTCTGCTCCAGGCTACAAAGTTTCAATTGTAGAAGATAAATAAATCCCAGATACCAGGGCCTCCGCTTGGGTACCCGGGGGGTGTGGCCGGCCTGCAAACCACCACAGGCCCCTCACCCAGGCTGCCCCACGCCCCAAGGGAACCCCCACCCTGATCCGAGACACCCTTCAGGGCAAACCAGCTGGCCCCCACCCTTGCACCAGGCCTCTATCCTATCTAATCCTATATAATAAAAAGGTAATATGCAAATTGACCATCACTCCAACACACAAGATGGCCACCACAAGATGGCAGCAGGGGAGGGCAGTTGTGGGCAATCAGGTCAGCAGGGGAGGGCAATTAGGGGTGACGAGGACAGTTAGGGATGACAAGGCCTGCAGGGGAGAACAGTTAGGGGCAAACAGGCTGGCAGGGGAGCAGTTAGGCATCAATCAGGCTGGCAGAGGAGTGGTTACGGTGTAATTAGGCTGGCAGGCAGAAGCGGTTAGTAGGAATCAGGAAGGCAGACAGGCAGCGGTTGGAAGCCAACAGTCCCGGATTGTGAGAGGGATGTCCAACTGCCCACCAGAATCAGGCCTAAATGGGCAGTCGGACATCCCTCAAGGGGTCCCAGATTGGAGAGGATGCAGGCTGGCTGAGGGACCTCCCCTGTGGATGAATTTCGTGCACCAGGCCTCTAGTTAGTTAGTTAGTTAGTTAGTTAGATATATATATATATATATATATATATATATATATATATATATATGGCACAGGATCTCAAAAGAGATTTTTCCTTTTAAAGGCATAGTGAATGCATTTTCCCTTGCATGTGTAATAGCTGCAACAAGTTATGCAGAGGCAAATGTTTTACAGGTAGAAGAGTGTGAATAGATGCTGAGTATCTAAAAGGTAGTCTGTGTTGTTAATACTCAGCCCTGCCTGCCCTTCTAAGCAGTGACTGGTAACCCTAACACAGTATTTCTGATTCCCTGTCTGAAGGGTTTTGATTTAGACTCCACAAATGAGAAGCAAATGGATTTAGGAGGCAAAAAGGAAAAACTATTATTCATCTCTGGCAGCAGCTGGCAAACACAAGGGCATACAGCAAACATCGGTTTGCAGCAGCTTCCAAGAAGTTCCTGGGAGACATTCGCTTTAATGTTGCCAGCAGTTCAGGTCACTTGAAGCAGTGCCCTATGAGTCTAACACTTTTTCATTTTTTCTCAAAGCAAAGCAGTTCTCTTTGACCTTCACTACCCCAGGTCTTCCAATGGCTTGGTAAGCATATTAAATCTCTTTTTGCTAAAATATCCAGGGTGTTTTCTGTTTTCCTGACTGACACAGATGGGCAGGATTTGGTCAGGTGGAGATTAGAGTAGGGAAGAGAAGCAGGACACTCGTATGAAGGTTAAAGTGGAAAATAAAGCTGAACACATGAGCCAGAACTTGTCCAGCTAAGGAGGGTCTGGATGGAGACAGAATACACACAGATATGATCTATTAAGTTCTAGTAAGCATAATGTAGAAATTCCAAGCAGCGCAGAGGATACGAGGGAAGGTTGCTATTTCACAGGAAAGCCTCTCTGTCAAGCTCTCTGAGCAGAAATCTAAGAGAGAAGACAGAGGCCAGAAAGCCAGAGAGTACTTTGGGCTCCACATATTCAGGGAATATAGCAGGAAGGCTAGTATGGTTAAACTGAAGCCAGAAGAGCAGATCACACAGGGCACTGAGGACTTGGGCTTCTGTTCTGAGTTAGATGGGAACCCCTGGAGGTTCTGAGAACAGTGACGTGACCTGAAATATCTGGCTGCTGTGTAGAAAACAGACAGTGATGATGGCAAGAGTGGATCCAGAATAACAGTAAGGAGATCACTGAAATGAAAAGGGACATATTACAGTAATTTGGACCAAGGAATGGCAGTATAATTGGTAAAAAGAAGTTGCATTCTGGATATGTCTCGAAAAAATTTGCTCATGGAATAAATGTGGGAGCGTAATAAAAAAGAAGAAGAGTAAAAAGGACTCCCAAGTTTCTGGCCTGAGCAATTAAAGGTTAGTTGTCATTAACTAATGAGTGAGGTCTGAGGAGAACAGATTTAGGAGAGGAAATAGGGAATTCAGTTTTGACATGTTAAGTTCGAGATGCTTATTACACGTCCAGCTGAATATGTTGAGTTAGAAATAATGGAAAGTCACTGTGGGCTTCCAGAAGGGAGTGCCTGGATGGGACCTCTACTTCAGAGATTAATCTGGTTAATGTCAGATAAACTGGGCAGGGAGACAGTGTGGAGAGGTTCACTGAAAACCAGGAACAGAGGAAGGGAACTAACTGCACTGCAGACAGCTTGAATGTCAGGGGGTAGCAATAAAAACAGACTGGGGCAGAGGTTCTCCATGGGGCCCACACCACCCCGAGGGCATTCTGGAAATGCCTGAAACTATTTTTGATCTCATAATGGTTAGGAGGCACTCTTGGCAATAAGCAGGTGGGGCCAAGATTTTCACATCTTATGCAATGATCAGGATAGTCCAATGCAAAAAAGAAAAGAAAGTGGGGAAAAAGTCTACTTCCTTTCAAACTACTCACTAGACCTCCATACTTGTGAAAAACCTGATTAGAATTATTTAAACCAGAATTATGATACTGACTTCATTTTACAAATAAAGCATATTCTGCACAATTTATTCATATACTGAATTTTCTAGTAATGCAGCTGCTATACAAACTGAGGACAGAAAACACCTTTTTTAATGTAAAATTTTGCAAGAAATTTCACCAGTCTGAAAAAAAAAGCCAGAAAACAATACTGTTTCTGGTATTTAAGTCACTAACCAAATAACCACATATCTGCATAATATGTGTAGGCATCATACATTGTAGAAGAGATGTGAGATGCTTTGGTAGACTTGGAACCAAATATTTAATTAGACATGAAATGCAGGGTTCTCACTAATCAAAGTTGTTTTAAAAAGTATTATCGTCATTCCATATATTGTTAACTTTTATAGTACATTGATGAAGAATCTGTCTTGCAATAATTATTTGAAATTGAATTTGCTTATTTTAGGGTTCTCTGTCATTTTTAAATCTTACTCTGAAACTATCACCACACTTCTCTCAGCCACTCTTACTGCCATTTCTGTTTCCAATCCAACCTCTATTTCCATTGTCACTTAAAGGATATCGTTGCCAAAATTTTGTCACAAATTAATGACAGAATGCAGATCTCAACTCAAGATGTGAAATTTTAAGACAGGCAATATATTTTCAGTAACAATACATCATTACTCCTCCTAAATAACAACATAGAAATTCTCCTGATTCAACACAGAAATTAAGACCCACTCATTTGCAAAGACATTCGACTTTCTCATTTTTCTATTCTGAAAGTCTATGACTTGCTGTTGTGTTAGCCCTGTTTCGATTAGGGCTATTTCCCTCTTTCCCTACATAAAATAAGTCTGGCTTGTTTTGTTGGGGGGGGGGGGGCGGGGGGGGCGTGTTTTTTGTTGTTGTTTTTTTCAGAGAGGAAGGGAGAGGGAGAGAGAGATAGAAACATCAACGATGAGAGAGAATCATTGATTGGCTGCCTCCTATAGTCCCCTACTGGAGATCAAGTCAGCAATCAGGCATGTGCCCTTGATGAAAATAGAACCTGGAACCCTTCAGTCTGCAGGCCGATGCTCTATCCACTGAACCAAACTGATTAGGGCTAGTCTGGCTTGTTATTAATTACTAGAAGCATGAAATTCGTGCATGGGGGACAGGGGATGTCCCTCAGCCCAGCCTGCACCCTCTCCAATCCCTCGAGGGATTGGGACCCTTTGAGGGATGTCTGACTGCCTGTTTAGGCCCAATCCTAATTGGGCCTAAACAGGCAGTCAGACATCCTTCTCACAATGTAGGACTGCTGGCTCCAAACTGCTCACCTGCCTGCCTCCCTGATTGCCCTTAACCACTTCCGCCTGCCAGCCCGATCACCTCCTAACCACTACCCTGCCAGCCTAATTGATGTCTAACTGCTTCCCTGGCAGACTGTTTGCCCCCAACTTCCCTCCCTTGCAGGCCTGGTCCCTCCCAACTGCCCTCCCCTGCTGGCCTGATGGCCCACAACTGCCCTCCCTTGTAGGCCTGGAACCTCCCACTGTCCTCCCCTGCTGGCCATCTTGTGGTGGCCATCTTGTGTCCACATGGGGGCAGGATCTTTGACTACATGGGGGCAGCCCTCCTGTGTTTTGGAGTGACCATCAATCTGCGTATTACGCTTTTTATTAGATAGGATTGTACAGAATAACTTCTAGACTGTTTATAAACTTCTCTTAAACTTATCCTATATAATGAAGAGCTAATATGCTAATTAAACTGAACAGCAGAATGACTGTCCAGACGACCGTCCAAACTACCTTCCAGACGAACTGGGGCTGCAAGGGCAGGCTGAGGCTGCAAGGGGCTGCGAGTGGCTGCAAGGGCTGGCTGAGGTAGTCAGGGCTATGAGGGCCAAGACCCTTGCATGAATTTCATGCATCAGGCCTCTAGCCTATATATATATAAAAGGCTAATATGCTAAATGTCTGACTGTTCGACTGGTAGCTATGACACACATTGACCCCCAGGGGGCAGACACGCTCAATGCACAAGCATAGAAAAATGAAACAGACTAATGAATCTCAGAGGGAAGGGGTAAGGGAGGAGTGTGAGAAGAGATTAACCAAAGATCTTATATGCATATTAGAGGCCCAGTGCACAGATTCGTACACCGTTGAGGTCCCATGGCCTGGCCTTTGGGGATTGGGCCGAAACCAGCAGTCCAACATCCCGAGGGTTCCCAGATTGCGAGAAGATGCAGGCCAGGCCAAGGGACCCCACTGTTGCATGAATCATGCACAGGGCCTATAGTTCATCATAAAAGCTGATGGTTTCATTATCCCTTCTCATGTAACAGTGTTTTAGCATTTCATACATAAATACAAACTATCCTAATAATCAACTAAATAGCGGAACAACTGATTGCTATGATGCACACTTGACCACCAGGGGCAGACAGACACTCAACACAGGATCTGTCCCTTGGTGGTCAGTGCACACCCACAGGGGGAGCACTGCTCAGCCAGAAGCCCTGAGCTGGGCTCACGGCTGGCGAGCGCAGCAGCGGTGGCAGGAGCCTCTCCCGCCTCCACGGCAGGGCTAAGGATGTCCAACTGCTGGCTTAGGCCCACTTCAGGGAGCAGGTCTAAGCCATCAGTTGGACATCCCCCAAGGGCTTCTGGACTGTGAGAGGGTGCAGGCTGGGCTGAGGAACCCCCTCCCCCTAAGTGTGCATCTCATGCACTGGGCCTCTAGTTTTAATATAAAGTATTTTCTTTTTTCTCTCTTTATATTATAGCTAGGGGAGACTACTGATTCTTTTAAAAATTATGTAAGTGAGATTATATTTGTAAATCTGTAAATTCAACCTAACTATATAGTAAAAGAGATATTATAAAACTAGGGGCCCGGTGCACAAAATTCGTGCACTGGGCTGGGGGTGGGTGGTCCCACAACCCAACCTGCCCCATCTCACATACTGGGAGCCCTCAGGGAATGTCCAACTGATGGATCACCCTCAGCCTGCCCAAAGCATTGCCCTGCTCAGCTCAGCCCCAGCTGCCTGCGACCACCCAGCCCTGGGGGCCGGGCACTTGCCGCCACTTCCGCTCACAGCACCTGGGGGGCCAGGCGCTCCCTGCCACCACCACCACTGCTGCTGCTGCCGCCACCACTTCCCCTCATAGTGCCCAGGGGCTGGGCGCTCACTGCCACCGCCGTTTCATCTCCACCCCGGGGCCAGGCACTTGTGCCACTTGGCCCTGCCCCCGCTCCTAATTGGCTGGTAACATAGCCAATCAGAAGCCAAGGTACGGTCAAATTTGCATGTTTCTCTTTTATTATATAGGATACTGATTATCAGCAGAAGGCACTGAGTCTGACATTACTGAAAATCACTGGATTGGAAGAAACAAATGTGGGATGTTAGAAGCATTACAAAAAAACAAAACAAAAAAAAGACACTGACGAGTATGTAGAATGACAGGTATTGGAAGTGTCATCAGTTGGAATGTTCAAATCCCTCATAATGAAAGCAGAGGAATAGGAGTGAAAAAAGAAAGAAAAGTTTCTCACATATCCACAAATTATAGCAACTGGCCTAGGGAGCAGATGGCACTAAAAGGCTACAGCAGAGAAATGCTGAGAATATACAATATTCTGAAAACAACAGGCTTTGGAGAAGCAGATTCCCTTGGAGAGGACCATCAAGGCAGTTGAAGAACTAAGCAAAGGTCAGCTGTGGATTATGGCATTGAGGGCAGAAGTATTCCAGGAAAAATAAAATAAAACAAAACAAACCCACAATACTTCACACTCACTAGAATGGCTAAAATGATGGTTAGAATATGTAGCAACTGGAACTTTCATGCATTGTTGATGCAAGTATAAAATAGTACAACCACACTGAAAACAGATTGGGAGCTTCTTATAAAGTTAAATATATAGCTAGTAATTCCACTCCTAAGTATGTACCAGAAGAAATTAAAATGTACATTCACAAAAAAGCATTGTATGAAAATATTCATAGCAATTTTATTCATTAAAGCACAAAACTGAAAAACAATCCAAATATCTACTAGGAGATTAAAAACTGATATGTTCATATTACTGAATTGTACTGAGCAATAAAAAGGCATGAAATGCTGATACTTACTACAACATGAACAAATCTAAGATACATTATGCTGAGTTTAAAAAGCTACTTGACAAAAATAAAAACTATACAGGATATAATTCCATTCACATGAAATTCTAGAATAGGCAGAATTAAACTATAGTGAGTAACTAGAACAACTGTTTTCTGACTGTAAAGGAGGGGGTATTGACTAGAAAATAAGCACAAGTAAACTTATGGGATAAGAAAAATAGTCTATAACTTTTCTTCTAATCTTTATGGTTATTATTGACACTATTATCAATACCCCCCCTTTTCGTCCCCTTTGCCCACCTCTACCTAACTCCCAGATCCCCTACCTCTGGCCATCACCACACTGTTGTCTGTGTCTATGGGTTATGCATATATGTTCTTTAGCTAACTCCATCTCCTTTCATTCAGTCCCCCCTCCACTCCCCTCTGACAGCTAGCTGTCAGTCTGTTCAATGTATCCATGCTCTGTTTCTATTTTGGAGTGGTAGATACGGGTTTTTTACGTCCATAAAATTTGCTGAACTTATTTAACAAATTCATTCAAAATCATTACATTTTATTAAATGTAAATTGTACCTTTAAAATGTGAAAATTCATTGACTGCATATAATAGCCACACAGAAAGTGCATAAAGACAAATACCTTTGTCCACCTGCAAAGCTTCACCCCAGAATGGCTCCCAATCAACTGATAACCTAAATGGAAAAACAGTGAACACAAAATTGAATTGATTCAAAGCCTTATATCAGAAGGTGCTTATAAAAGAAGCAAAATCTTTTTCCATTGCTTAAATAATGGTAGACAAAAACCCAGTGGCAGAAATCATTCAAAGTTTAATTCACCAAGATGATAAAACAATTTAAAATGTGTATGCATCTAATAACATACTCTCAAAATACATAAAGAAACAATAGGCTAATCCAAAACCAAAGGGAGAGACTTTAATATCTCTCAGTATCTAACAGATCTCACAGACCAAACTCGGCAGAGCCCTAAGATCTGAGCAGCACAGCAAACCTAACCAAGGACACACAGCACTGCACTTACAACTACAGAAATGCTTTTCCAAGATGCAAAGAACAGCTACAAAAATGAACCACAGGCTGTGCCATAAAGTAAAAGTAAGTAACAATATATTTGAAATGAAGAATCAGCCCGGCTGGTTTGGCTCAGTGTTTGAGCATCAACCTACGAATCAGGAGATCATGGTTCGATTCCTGGTCAGGGCACGTGCCCAGATTGTGAGCTCAGTCCTCAGTGGGGGCATGCAGGAAGCAGCTGATCAATGATTCCCTCTCATCAGTGCTGTTTCTACCTCCTTCTCCCTTCCTCTCTGTAATCAATAAAAACATTTAAAACAAGAGGAGGAGTGAGAGGAGGAGGGGGGGGGGAAAGAGGGGAGAAGGGAGAAGAAAAGGAGGAGGAGGAAGAAGAATCAGAATTAGAGGGACAAAAGGAGATTAAAATAAAGAAATATTGCTCAAAAAAGTGGAAAAATCAAATTCTAGGACCTAACGTTTCAGTACCACTCTACAACCTAAACCTATCATTTAAAATTTTTGAGGCACATAAGACATGAAAAGCACAGAAAAGCCATGCCAAAACAATCATTATTTCCATTTATAACAAACTAGTAGAGTAAACAAGTAGAACATTCTAACTTCCAAAAACATTTAATAAAGCTTCTCATGAGGTTTCAAGTAATAAGCCATAATTATGAGTCTCTTACACAAAAAGACTCTTGACTTCCAGACAAATGAGGTAAATGGAGAAATACAGTCTGGATGATGGCATAAGTAGATCAGTGGCTGGTTAAACATCCATAAGCACAGTAATGATTAATGGAACAATGTCAATTTGGATTACAAGTCTCTAGTGGCAACATTAGAGGGTTTTGTCTTTTATCCTCTTCCACATTTATGTAAACATCCCGAATATAAATAAACAAAGCACTGCTTATCTAGTTGAAGATGAAACCATGTCTAACTGAATAGCTAATCTCAGACAGAGAATAAACATTTAAAAGATTCCCAGAGAAAATTCTAGTTCTTTTGGATTCCTACATTATGTATTGTTCATATCACTATTATAGAAACTACACTCTATATTATATCAGTTATTTATATCATTCTATTCCAAGATATATAGGGCTCTACAAAAGTTTGCATTTAGCTAGGTATAAAAAAAAAACTACACAGAAACGGGAAACCTGGAGCTGACCACAATGCCAAGATAATCCAACGTGCAGATGCTTCTAAACAAGATAAGAGTAACAGATGGTTTACTCTCCCACCTGAAATACCAAAAAATGGATAATAAAGTATGTAAAACAACAGTGTTCAAGATAAGAAATGTCAGGCAACAAAGGATGATGATCCCAGAGGCATAAATCAAAGATGAACCCTACCATTACCCAAGCTGACTGCCTTAAAAGTGTCAACACCCTGCAGTAAGGCGAAAACCCACATGAAGCTCAGTGTTCTCCCTCAGCTGAGGAAATGGAAGTAAGAGTATGAGGAGCCCATATGGCTAGAGTTAGCAGGATTGAGTACCTGAGACACAAAAGTTAAAGAGATTGAACTCAAGAGTCTGCAGAGGATTCCTATAAGTATTTGCATGAGTCCTGCTTAGCGCATATGTGAAAGAAAAACTACCCAAGAATGGGAAAGAACCATCTGACAGAATTAGAGGTGTACCTGGTGCTCACAGCCAGCTGGGACTGTGCCACCCAGAGAGAAAAACTTCCAGATTCACAATGCTTTGGGCAGAGTACATAGAAGTATTTTGCCTCAATATGGGGAAATAATTAGCTGTATAGAGCTGGGTCTGGTCTCACCTAACAAGCCATAAAAGATTAAAAGGTTCAAAACTGCTTCCAAGTAATTTATTTTACTCCCAGAACAAAGCTCAAGAATTTTTACAGAAATGCAAAAATATATAGTAACCAATAAGGTAAAATTAGATCTAGCATTCAATAAAAAATTACCAAGCATGCAAACAGATAGGAAAACATGGCCAATAATGAGGAAAATTATCCAGCAACCAGAAATAACACATATGTTTAGCAGAGTAGGACATTAAAAACACTTATAACTATGTACCCTAGGCTTGAAAATGTAAATAGACATGGAAGATATAAAAAGATGCAAACTGAACTTCTAGAGATGAAAATCACAATATCTATGCTAAAAAACAAACAAACATTGAATAGAATTAATGGAAGATTAGACATTAGGGAAGAAATGACTGCTAAATTAAGTTTGGAGACATAGAATTAGAAACTATCCAAAATGTAAAATGGGACAGAAAACAAAAAGAATTTGAAAAGATGGAAAGAGCAGCCCCGGCCAGTGTGGCTCAGTCGGTGGGGAGTCATCATGTGCACCAAAGGATCGCAGGTTAGATTTCCAGTCAGGGCACATGCCCAGGTTCTGGGCTCGATCCAAGGTAGGGGGCCCCCGTGCAGGAGGCAGCTGATCAATGTTTCTCTCTCATCAATGTTTCTATCTCTCTCTCCCTCTCCCTTCTTCTATCAATAAAAACTTTTTTTTTTAAAGGAGAAAATAAACATCAGTGAGCTCTGGGTCAATTTCAAGGGGCCTATAATATATGTAACTGGGATCCCCAAAGAAGAGAAGAGAGAAAAAGTGACAAAAAATATTTGAAGAAATAACAGCCAAAATTTGTCCAAATTTAACTAAAACTACAAATCAATAGAACCAAGAAATTCAACAAATCCCAAATAAAGGAAACATGAAAAAAAAAAAAAAAAACTACATTGAAATTGCTCAAAATCAGTATTTAAGAGAAAATCTTACAAATAGCCAGTGGTTAAAAACATTACATCCAGAAGTTCAAATAGAAGATGACTGCAGAGCCCTCATCAGACGCAATGTAAACAAACAGCGGAACAACATGACAGGAAAAAGCTGACAACCTACAATTCTATATCCAGCAGAACTGTCCTTCAAAACTGAAAGCAAAATAAAGTATTTTTGAGATATACAACAAATCTACACCACAAGAAATGCTTAAATAAGTCCTTTAGGCAGAAGAAAATGATATCAGAGAGAACTCAGATCTACACAAAGGCATGAAAAACACCAAAAGTGGTAACCACTTAAGTTAACATATTGTTTCTAATTATTTAAATATTTAATAGATAATTCACTAAACCAAAATAAATATTAACAATGTAGCATAGGGTTTATAATATATGTAAAAAGTAAAACATATGGTAACAACTGCATAGAGGTTAAGGAGAAAATATACTACTGAAGGTTGCTCTACTATGCATGAAGTGGTGTACCACCACACAAAGACATAATATGATATGACAAAGAGATCTAGTATAAAACCTCAAGTAACCACGAAATAACAAACAGTACAATAACTAATAAGCTAACATAGGATATAAAACAAATTATTGCCCTGGCGGGTTTGGCTCGGTGGATAGAGCGTTGGACTACAGACTAGAGGTTCCCAGTTTGATTCTGGTCAAGGGCACATGTTCGAGTTGCGAGCTCAATTCCCAGGGGGGTGTGCAGAAGGCAGCCAATCAATGATTCTCTCTCATCATTGATGTTTCTATTTCTCTCTCCCTCTTCCTTCCTCTCTAAAATCAATAAAAATATATTTAAAAAAACAAAAAACAGAATTATTAAAAAATTAATCTAAAAAGCAGGAAAAAGAAAATCAAAGAACAGGAGACAGCAAAAAATGAACAGCAACATGATAGATTTAAACATATCATAAAAATTACTTTAAATAGTCTATATATCCTAATTAAAAGACAAACATATATATTTTATATATAACAATATTTATGTATATCTAACACTTTTATATATATAAACAGGTTTATATATAAAATCTGTATATTCTTGTCTGTCTCCTCTAATAGACTAAAAGCTCCTTGAAGGAGATAATGTATTATGTTCCTCTGCATTATCATAACCATCACATAAAAGGTTCTCACTAAAGAGGGAGAGAGGAGAGGAAGTCAGTTTATTGACTCCCAATTCTTGTCTTTCTTCTATAGAAAATATAATTCAGCTGGAACTGGTTTAGCTCAATGGTTAGAGCATCGGTTTTTAGACTGAAAGGTCCCAGGTTCGATTCCTGTCAAGGGCATGTACCTTGGCTGTGGGGGACATCCCTAGTAGGGGGTGTGCAAGAGGCAGGTCATCGATGTTTATCTCTCATCTATGTTTCTGACTTTCTATCCCTCTCCCTTCCTCTCTGTAAAAAAATCAATAAAATATATTTTTAAAATATATATAATTCAACAATATTATTTGTACATTCAGTTACATCCTCCTTAATAAGATATAACCATAAAAATCTAGATATACTTCTAGATAAAACACTTCTAATTAACCCAGCATAATATCATTATGTTCCTTTTTCTGTATTTAATAATTTTCCCTTAATAAATAATGATTTGTAAAGAAGTCAGTAATGGCATTTTCTTTCTGCAGACCTGAACCTCACAGGTGCTAACATCCCAATAAATCAGGCAAAGAGGAATTTGCTGGCCCAGGCAGCCAACACACAGTGATCCACAGAAACAAGACTCCCTAGACAGCTACACCCGGCACAGTAACACAGACGCTGGGCTAGAGAAGGACTTCACGACCTACTTTCCCCTTGGCCAGTGGTCGGCAAACTCATTAGTCAGCAGAGTGGCAAACCGCGGCTGCAGTTTGCCGACCACTACCCTTGGCAATCCCAATTTTATGCTTCTGCTTTCAGGTATTAAATTAGAATGCTTAAAAGCACAGTATTTTAACAACAATTCTTAAGGGCTTTCACCTTGTTTAGTAAGGGCTTCTCGGAGAGCAGGAGTTATCATAGCTCTTCTTTCACTGGCTTCATTCTTCACAGTGTTCCTGAACAAACCATTTTTCTCTTCCTGCTGCTCCTTTTCTCTCTGCATTAAAATAAGAGGGGTGAAAGCCAGAAACGGTAATGCACAATGAAAACAGCAATCATGAACAGGTAGCAAGAACCATGGCCCCACACCCTGTTCTCACTAAAATGATCACATTTCCAGTCAGGCAATAACCTAAAGAGAAGCCATTCTTTTTTTTTAAGTAGCTACATACACCCACAAAACATAAACCAATAATCATGTATCTACATGTCAAATATTTTAGCACAATGAGTACAAACCGCTACATAATTTCAGCAAGTTATTTCCCTGAGTTTCAATTTTCTGACCCAAAAAAGAGGGAAAGTAGTTATCTATGAAGCAGGAATGGATTGAAGATTAATTGAAATAAAATCACCTGGCACAATGCCTGACAAATAATCGAGCTCAATAAATTATAGCTACTGCAGGTTACTGAATCTGCAAACCCCAAATAGAAGTCAAAAAAGAGCTCTGGGCTTCCTAGACAACCATCTGCTCAGAGACCAAGTTACCACTCCACGACCTCCACCTGATGCCCAGTAGCTTCTTTAGAACAGCAGTTGCCAACCGGTGGTCTGTGGACCACTGGTGGTCCGTGAAATCCGAAAGGTTGGCAAGCGCTGCTTTACAAGGTCCTTTGAGGAAAATCTGTCTTCAGCCGAGACTGGTTTGGCTCAGTGGATAGAGCATCGGACTGCAGACTGAAGGGCCCCAGGTTCGATTCCGGTCAAGGGCATGTACCTTGGCTGTGGGCACATCCCCAATAGGGGGCATGCAGGAGGCAGCTGATCGATGTTTCTGACTTTCTATCCCTCTCCCTTCCTCTCTGTAAAAAATCAATAAAATATTTTTTAAAAAATTAAATTAAATTAAAAAAAAGAAAATCTGTCTTCACTAACAGGAAGAAATCTGAAGGATAAACGGATTGTGTTTCCTTTGGACTCTGACCAGTAGAAAATTCCACAGCATACCGCTGATCCCTGTGTAAGGTCTTGTAGTTTCTGTAAGTGGCTTCCTATTACACGATGACCCTCATTTAGTTTTTTCATGGGCTTTTCCTCTCTTTTTAAATCTAATATATGCACATTTAAATTTTTTAAGTTATCATAATGTCTTTTTGAAAGTTGGTAAAGAGCAAATTAATATTTTCAGACAATACACAAAGTCTGTGCTACATTTTAAAGGAAACACTCATAAAATTTTAGTAGGAACTGCAGAAATTCAAAATAATTCCCCTTGACAGCAGTCCTACCACGAAGCCCTAGACTGCCCGTTTCTAATGTCCAGCCCCCAGTGAAGCAGTGAGCAGAACTCACAGTAATACTCTTTCCACCTGAAAACGAAAACACCTCACAGATGACAAAATGTCTGAGATCTGCATCAAACTAATACAGAAGAGAGGACATCCCATGATTGAAGCTAGGCAACAGGTGATAGGGATTCACTCTATCATTCTGTCTAGTTTTGTAAATGTTCAGTGTTCTCTATGCATAAAATGTGAAACAGACTAAATATTTACTTTAATAGAAAAAGGTAAACAGATGAAATTCAGAGCTAATTTCTCTCCCTTCTCTGTTACTTCAGGGACTTACTCTGAAGTAGGAACTCAGTGGAAAAGTGCTTTAGAATAAATTCTATCTGTCCTAAAAGTCAGCATTCCAAACTACTAAATAAAATCTAAACACAAAGTTAAGAGAAAATTTGCTTCTGTTAGTATAGTTCTCAACTGCGTATTTTCAGATGGAATTGAAAATACTTACAAACAAACATCATTTGTTCTTATCTATTATAAAAATAATCAGTCTGACACAGGGCATTTTTGATAAATTAAAAGGATATGGTTATTTTAAGGTATGTTTTTTTAAGTCTTTTGGCTTTTTAAAAGTCTATTTCAGACCAAAAATCAAAGAAGTGATCTAAAAAGGAAGACTTGCAGTGAAGCTAAAGGAAACAACCTTGACCTTGACCACAAATAATTCCACAGCAGTTACTGTAAGTCACTAATGATGCAAGAATTAAAAGGTGGCAGTATTTACTCTTGAAAGCCACTGTCACCACAAAACATCACTCAGCTTATTTGCTTACCATAAAGGCCACATAAACCCAAAACTGGAGCCAGCCCATGACACGGGCCTCTGACCACTGTGCTCAGAACTCTACAAACACCCTCTTGTGGTTAAAAACACAACAAACTTCTAACCATTATGTAATGAATATAATGTACTCTTGAAAAAAATAGCAATGGAACATCATCCATGCCCCATCATTAGAGAAATTATCTATTATAAAATGTGAGTATAACTACTCCAGATCCAATACTTTAGATACAAATTTTATATGGAAAGAGATCAGAGGTCATTATTAAAAGGCTTGAGTATTAAGAATAAACAATATTTATCATTCTTGGCCTCTATGGCAGTTTGGGCCTATCTTCCATATATAACAGCATCTTCGTTTCTAAAATGAAATACAATGGTTCATAACACCCCCAAAGGAAATGCAAAGCACCATTCAAATTCTAATTCTAATCTCCTAGCTCCAGACATGGTTCATTATTTGTCTAAAATATAATAATACTAGTGACCCAGTACATGAAATTCATGCACATTAAAAGAGGATTAATTGGAGGAAATAATATAATATTGCTATTTGCTCTTTCTCTATAATAGAAGTGTCAGAGATGAAAGAAAATTATTAAATGTATATGAAAATCTTCCTCCTGTCAGAGTCTGGGGCACACCACAGAACCCAGAGTCAAGTCCCTGCCCACCCCCATGCACCTCAAAATCGTGTGAGACCCAGACACGACTGCACGCCCACCCCATTGGGATATATCCACACCTGGCCACTCCCACCTTTGTCAAGCCCTGCTGGGCAGGAAGCATAGCCTCAGGTCCCCTGACCTGGTACTGGGGCAGAGAGTGTGGCCTTAGGTTCCCCGCTTGACACCAGGGCGGGGGGGGGAGGGGGGGAGGCGCGCAGCCTGAGGTTTCCTGTCAAATCCTGCTGGGTGGGGACGTGGCCTCAGGTCCCCTGTAAAGCCCCACTGGGGAGGGGAGGGTATAGCCTCAGGTATCTGCTGATTGCTCGTTAAGGCTCCTTATGGGAACTTGGCCTCAGCTGTGGGTGCAGCCATCTTTGTGATGGAGTGATGGTCAATTTGCATATTACTATTTTATTAGACAGAGTAACAACTATGTAGGACCTATGTATTTTTATTTTTCACTAGAGGCCCAGTGCACAGATTCGTGCAGAGGTGGAATCCCTCAGCCTGGCAGGTGGTTGGGGACAATCAGGGGTAAGGGGGATGAGGGGAGCAGGGGAACGTGGCCAGCTGGTGGGAGGGAACACAGGAGGTTGGCCAGCTAGCCCCCCACATCGGGGCTGATTGGAGGATGGGCTGGCTGGTTGGGGGGGAGGGGGAAAGGCATGGAAGGTTGAGCTCAGCAGCAAACTAACTAACAACCGATTCCATGAGGAAAGGGTTCCCTCCTCTCTCCTGTCTGGATTTGGGGTGCAGTTGAACCAGATTCGGGGCTTTCAGGGCCTCAGCACCATACTAACCAATGGCTGAGTTCACAAAGAACTGGGCTCCCTACTCCCTCGGGTCTGGTCAGGGTGTGGGTGAACCAGATTCAAAGCTATCAGTGCACGTCATGGCTGCCAGCCGGTCATCTATTCGTTCCAGTCATTCTGGTCATAACAGTCACTTAGGCTTTTATATACATAGTTAGCTGTTACATAGCCTAAACCAGTTGACTAATGAGTTTGCTGACCACTGGACTAAACAGAATAAATGAAGATCCCAGAATTGGTCAACCTTTATTCCTCCTTCTCATGCATACCACATTTAACACAGTTTTAATTCCCAACATACTTGTTCTCCCCATCTGCAATGACACCACTGTTGCACAAAGCCTTGATTTCTTCTACAAGATAACTGCAACAGCCAAACTAAATGGTCTGCCTGTCTCCAACCTCTACTTCTACCCCTTCTCCAAATCTCAAAACTATAACACTTGCCTTGAAAGAAAAATCCCTCTCCAAGCTACTGTTTCCCAGCATGCAAAGAGAAAACCCAATTATACACTAACTTCATAGGCACTTGAGAAAATGATCTTATGTAACAAAAGGGTAACATGCAAATATACCAAATGGCAGAACCACTGAACAACCGGTCTCTATAACGTGCACTGATCACCAGGAGGTGCACACAGAACATGACGGGCATCAGCAGGAGGTGGCAGAGTGCAGAACATGCTGGGCGTCGGCTGCGGCAGGATGGTGGAGCAAGTAAGCAGGGACACCAGACCAAGGCAGGGCGCTAGTTACTGTAATCGAGGCAAGCCTCTGGTGATTACTGAAAATTCTTTGCTCCCAGGTGTCTCAGTCCCATCCAGCACTTGCACCTGCTGCCAGCACCAGCCCCTCTAGCACCAGCCCCACTAGCACCTGCTGCCGGTGCCAGAGCTGACACTCAAACCCACTGCTCGTGTCCGGCACCAGCCCCGACAGCTCGGGACCATCAGCAGGTTTGAGCAGTGGCTGCCAGCCCTGATCATCCCTCAGGGCTTCTCCACTTCCCCCTGCTCCTGAGGGGCAATCGGGGCAGCAGCCACTGCTCACACCCATTGCTGGTGCCAGCCCCAATTACTCTGTGCCATCAGTGGGTGTGAGTGGGGCCAATGCCATCAGCACATGGAAGCAGTATCAGCAGGAGCAGGGCTGCCAGCAGGGAGGGGACCAGGGGCCACAGCAGGAGGGGCCCGGCAAGAGCGTGGAGGATGGATCAAAACCTGCCCCTGTACCCACCGCAGCCTAGTGGCCCACAGTTCTTTCCAAATTGGACAAATTCGTGCACTGGGCCTCCAGTTATATACAAGTGGGAAGTTCTTTCTAAACAGAATAGACTATGAATCATATGTAATAAACAGAGCAAAGAAAGGTACTAATTTTCTTTATTAATATAAAGACATGATACAATATTATCTAACTCATTTTTTATATCATCATCCCAGACATCACAGTACTACCCCAAAATTGCCTACGATTTAAAAAAAAAAAAAAAGGCAAAAAGTGATTTGTTAAAGATCTTAAGGTAAAATGCCACCTAGTTGTGATACTTTTGTAATTAACTAGTTATTAATAACAGAAGAGGAGCAAAGGGAAGGCCAAACATTATAGGCATGTTCCCTGGAAACCCTGGGGAAGGGAACCACATATGAAAGATACTTGCTTGTCAATCACACCTAGGGACCGAGATGGTTGGCCAGAATGGGCATGGCCACTGCTAGTGCTCAGAAATTTGGGATATATAAATCCCCTGAGCAAAGAAACTCACTCTCCTACTCTCTTGGTTCATCGTGGCACACTTAGCTCATGGCTCATGCTTGGCTTCCTAGCATTCTCCCGTGTGGTCCACGGCCATGCGGACCCCCACACACAATGGCCTAATAAACTGCAACTAGCCTAATGCCGTATTGGACCTGGTTGCAACCTGCACCAGAAACTCTTGCCGCTGGCTCTACTTTAGTCCTACTGAAACCCCAGCTATATTTTTTCTATGACTGGACTAAGAGAAATGGGACTTTGGAAATCCAGGGATGTAATTGCATAGAAATAAAGCTCTCTGCCATACCTAATCCTCCCATGGAGGCCTCTGGAAATGCTTATGCCAGCAGTACCCCCAAGAAACTCTCACTAGCAACGGTAGAAGACAAGACACATTTTTCTCTGATAACAACTGGACAATGCCAAACAGGTGTTTTGCAACAAAAAATCTTTTCATTACCAAAGCACACATTTCTTCGGGGGGGAGAGGGGGTGTTTCTGATTATTTGTTTAAATCTGTTTCTTTTTATTGATCCTTGTTTATCATCAGGTGATCCCCTTCCTTACCAATTCACACATTAGACGTTGGATACAGAATCTCCAGGTCTTTTTTCTATACAGTCAGCCTGTCTAGGCCTGGAGCAATAGTAGCACAGGGTAAACATTCAATAGATATTGGCCAAATAAAGGAATAAATGCCTCAAAACTTCCAGAGAGCTACTTCTAGCTCTAGAAAAACAGAGCTCTCTTCTTTTAGTAACTCATTCTAGATCTCGAAACATTCAATATTGAAGTTTTCTTCATGTGTAATTAATCCCATTTCTGCAGGTTCCTATTTGTCTAATAAACAAATCCCCTATATACCACTCACTTGTTAGAGCTCAGTTTTTAAATGACCAATTTTCATCAGGACTCAAAAGTTTTTGTGAATGCTAGATTTTAAGGATGCTTTGTGAACTTTTTGCAAAGCAGCTTAACCAGGTGTGTCAAGAGCTCTAAAATGGTTTTCGTCTGACCCAATGATTCTATTTGGATAGCCTGACTTAAGGAATTTACTATTAAATGGCCTGCACAGGCCATGGCTGAGTAGGCTGATTTAAAGGCAGTGTTCTGGAGTTGGAAGTATGTCACCTTTTGTTTCTGTGTGAGTTAAACACTGGAAACCTTAAAAATAATTATGAAAGAACTAGCTTCATGTTATTCCACTGCAGTCTTTTTCAACTTTATAATCAGAACTGGAAACACTGAAACCCTTTTGTAAATGCAAATGTTTCTCTGGTGAGTAATAACCAAGCACTCACTATTTATTTCCAATACTAATGATACTGATATCACTGCCTGTCTGCTTAACCAGAACATGCTGTGGGGAGCATTTAACAATATTTACTTACTGCAGAAAAAAATAGCAATCCCCTTTATATTTACAAATCATAACATGAAAGAAAAAAATAAACTACCTAAGAATTATCAGGCTCTTCCCGACTCACTGTTCTCTACCTGAATTTTTCTAACTTTCCTTCTGGGAACTACTTCTCCCCCGGAGAGACAGCAAAGGGGCATGAAACAGAGATGAGCTAAGGCTTGATTCCCACCATTTACCAGCCAGTCCTCTGACTTTGAACGAATGCTCTAGTTCTCCAACCCTGCTTCTTACCCTGTGAAATGGTAAAGTGAGGATGATAATAGTACAGATATCAGGTTATTTTGAGGACTGAATGAGATAACCCAATGTGTACTCTGATTTCTCCTAATACTCTGAACCTACACGGTGCAACTTCCTCTCCCCCTACAATTCAACACACTCATCCTATTCAAATGAACACACTGTTTCCCATTGCCTTTAGGATCAAGCTCACATGCATCTGACAGAGCATGAAAGGCCTCCAGAATCCTGCCCTTGTCTTACTGCTCTATTTCACCTCTCCACACATCCCCATCCCCATTCAACTCCACACATACAAAACTATTTAATTCCCTAAAACACACTATGCTCCTTAGCACACCGACCCCTCTGCATCTGTCTTCCTAACTTCCCAATGTTTCAAACTCTAGCTCTCTTGATCTTGAACATCATTCCCACCCTTCAATTTCCTTTCAGCCCTAGAATTAGTCTCACACCTTACTACTAAGGGAAGAAGGTAGAACATCATGATGGTATACTAGTTGAACCATACCTAGCCCATTTGAAGGCATCTTTCTACAATGACAACTAGAGGTCCAGTGCACAAAATTTGTGCAGTGGTACGGTCCCTAGGCCTGGCCAGCAATCAGGGCCGATTGGGGCCTTATGGTTGTACATCAGGGCCTCCCACCCCCAGCTGCCCACTGCCGACTGGGGCCTTCTTTCATTCCATTCCACACCACCCCCTGGTGGTCAGCGCACATCATAATGAGTGATAGAACTTCTGGGCTCCTGGTCAAACTTCTGAGAGGACACTTTGCATATCAGCCTTTTACACACACACACACACACACACACAAACACACACAGACTAGAGGCCGGTGCACACATTTTCATGCAAGAGTAGGCATTCCTTCCCCCGGCTGCTTACATCAGCTTTCCTCCAGGACCCAGGACCCAGGCTTCCCTCCTCTAGCCACCAGCAGGCAACCAGGACTAGGCTTCCCCCCTCCAGCTGGGCACAAGCAACCCGGACCCGGGCTTCCCTCCCACTGGCCAGCTGCAGGCACCCAGACCAAGGCCGGCTTCTCCTGGGCCAGCCATAAGGCATCCAGGACCCTGGGCAACATCGTCCTGGGTGGCCACAAGCACCTGGGACCCTGGGTGGCTTCGCCTAGGACCCAGCTTTGTCAGGAAGGACATCTGGAATGATATCTGGAAGACGTCCAGTCTATCCAGTCTAATTAGCATATTATCCTTTTATTAGTATGGATAGCAGATAGTTAAAAGCTATTAGGTACATACTGTGTAAAAATAAAAGGCTTTAGATGGATGAACTTGTTTACTCTTGTAGACTCCGAGAAGGGCTGCTGGTGGCTAACCGGGCTCAGATTTAAAAAGCAGAGCCTAGCAGCAGGGCCTCGCACACAAGCCGGTCTCTATCGTGCACTGACCACCAGGAGGTGCACACAGAACATAACGGGCATCAGCAGGAGGTGGCAGAGTGCAGAACATGCTGGGAACACTCTTCAGCAGGGAGAAGCCTGCACTAAGTGGCCTGCCTTCCACACTGAACTGCCTGCCTGTACTGTGTTCCTGCAACGTCAGCCAACCTTTATAAAGGAGTTTCTAGAATCATATTTCAACCAGTAGACTAAAACTTTCACTATCCAATTAGAGCTGCCCAGCTATATCCTCATTAACATCTTCACCAACCAATCCATTCTGACCAATCAGGACAGTGTTTTGTGAACCAATTAAACAATGAGGATTTGGAGTCCTCATTTTCATGAGGACAGACAAAGCAGAGACCAGGAGCAGGGACTTCTCTCTACATAAGTCAGTTCCTCTCTGATTCTGGTAACACACTTTCCCTTCCCACCCCCGCAAGACTAAAGACTATATTTCCCCACTGGAGCAGAAACACCAAAGACATCTTACAGGTTCAGAGAGGGGCAGACCAAGGCAGAGCAGAATGGACTACAGCAGAGCCGACAGAGACAGGCCTCACCTAAGGGCCACCTCACAACTGTGCTGTTCCACAGCTATCCTCCTATCTAATAAAAGAGTAATATGCAAATTTGACCGTACCTTTGCTACACCTATCAGCCATGCCCATAGACACGCCCACCAGCCATTCAGGAGCAGATTATGCAAATAAACCCCAAGCAAGATGGCTGCTGCCACTGAGAGCAGGAGGAAGGCTTGGGTTTCCCCAGCAACAGAGGAAGCCAAGCTTTCCGCCTGCCATTGCCAGCCTAGGCCTCCACTCAATTCTACAAAGTTTCAATTATAAAAGATACAGAAATGGCGACAGCCAATGAGCTGGAGAAAACAGAGGCTTGGGTTTCCCTGGCAATGGAGGAAGCCAAGCTTTCAGCCTGCCGTTGCCGGCCTAGGCCTCCACTCTAGGCTACAAAGTTTCAAACAGAAATGGTTGCCACCATGGAGCAAGCAGAAAGCTTGGCTCCGCTCCAGGTTACAAAGTTTCCATTGTAGACATAAATTAATCCCAGATACCAGGGCCTCCACTTGGGTCGCTGGGGGACATGGCCGGTCTGCAAACCTCCACAGGCCCCTTGCCCAGGCCGCCCCCACCCCAAGGGAACTCCCACCCTGATCTGGAACACTCTTCAGGGCAAACCAGCTGGCCCCCACCCATACACCAGGCCTCTATCCTATCTAATAAAAGAGTAAGTTGTAAATTGACCATCACTCCAACACACAAGAGGGCTGCCCCCATGTGGTCAAAGATCCTGCCCCCATGTGGACACAAGATAGCCACCACAGGATGGCCAGCAGGGGAGGGCCATTGGGAGGTTCCAGGCCCTGCAAGGGAGGGCAGTTGTGGGCCATCAGGCCTGCAAGGGAGGGCAGTTGGGGATGATCAAGCCTGCAGGGGAGGGTAGTTAGGGGTGACCAGGCCAGCAGAGGAGGAAAGTTGGGGGCAAACAGGCTGGCAGGGGAGCAGTTAGACATCAATTAGGCTGGCAGGGTAGTGGTTAGGGGTGATCAGGCTGGCAGGCAGAAGCAGTTAGGGGCAATCAGGGAGTCAGGCAGGTGAGCAGTTTGGAGCCAGCAGTCCTGGATTGTGAGTAGGCCCAGTGGGATCGGGCCTAAACGGGTAGTCGGACATCCTTCGAATGGTCCCAGATTGGAGAGGGTGCAGGCTGGGTTAAGGGACATCCCCCGCCCATGCATGAATTTTGTGCACCGGGCCTCTAGTGCTATTCATAATTGAAGTTGTATCATGATTGAGCTGTTTGCATTGAATAAAGTTTCCTTCTTCACTACACTCCAAATTAGGGATTCCTGTTAGTGTTGAATTGGTGTCAAAGACCACTGGTGGACAATCTTCATAAAAACTTGAGAAGGCAGTTGCCATTATCATCTCCCACTTTAGAGATGAGAAAACTGAAGCACAGAGAATGAAATAACTCACCAAGAGACACAGAAGCTGAGACAGTGTAACTCCATTAAAGTTAGTATTATTCAAAGAGAGGTCTTCTATCTAATAGGAGTACTTTGGCCCTAGAGCTTTAAGTTTAATATATAACAATGATCCGCTGAAAGAGCTCAGGAATAAGTGTGAATGAACCCCAAAGAAAGCAGTAATAACACCCATTACTGAGTTTAGTATACTACATCTAATATATAATGAAAACACAAGACATATTTGGAAACTCTGCCATAACCAAACAATAATGTAAAACAAAAACGAGTGGCTTATTTTCAAATCATAATGAAGTTGGAAAAAACACATATATTTTATCCAAGATCTAATGGTTTTTGAGAGATTTTTTTTTTTAGTCACCTGAAATGTGACTTCTTTTTTTAAATATATATTTCAATAATTTCTGAGAGGAAGTGAGAGAAAGAGATAAAAATATCAATGACAGAGAATCACTGATTGGCTGCCCCCTGCATGCCCCATACAGGGAAGCCCACAAGCTGGATAAGTGCCATGACCAGCACCCGTGACCTCCTGGTTCACAGGTCAAAGCTCAACCACTGTGGCATGACAGCTGGGCTACAGTAACTTCTTAAAGTTCACAAAGTTCAAAACCACTTCATTTCAAACAATACTTTACATGACTATCCCAATTTTTCTTTAGTACTTTTCTTCAGTGCCCTCTAATGGACATAAGATAAATAAGCAAAGAAAAAGTGAAATAAGCCAGTCAGTGAAAGAAAAATACCACATGACCTCACTCATTTATGGATAATAAAGAACATTATAAACTGATTAATAAAAATAGGCAGAGAAGCATCGAACAGAATGTCAAACAATGTGGGAAAGCTGGGGAGGATTGGGGGGAGGTAAGAGATCAACCAGAGGACTTTTATGCATGCATATAAGCATAACCAATGGATATAAGACACTAGGAGGGGGGGTGAAGGCATGTGCCGGGGGTTAGGGGAGGCTGGGGGAAGGTCATTTGGGGGGTTGGGGGGAAGGAGACATATGTACTACTATTTGTAATACTTTAATAACAATAAAAAAAATGAACCCACATATTATTCCAAACTCTTAGTGTATACTTGAAATTTGTTGAGATTAGATCTTAAGTGTTCTCAAGGCACACACAAAAAAGATAACTATGTGAGGTGATAGTTAATTTGATTGTGGCAATCATTTCACAATGAACATATATCAAATCATCACATTATAACCTTATCAAAAATCATGTTGTACAATCTAAGAATGTACATCTTTTGTCAATTATACCTCAATAGAGTTGGGGGGGAAACTATTCAAAGTTCTTCATTCACTACAAATAAAGCTTGAAATATGTTTTCTAAATCTTGTGGGAAAATCCAGAAATCTATCTATATCAGTTATCTCATGCACTGAAATCTATTCTGTCTTAAGACAGTTTTACCACTTAAAATTACTGTGTTTTTAATCAAGGGCCATAAAATTATACATTTGTTTTGATCTAGTATATCGACTTTGGGAAAATATAACCTAAGAAAATATTAACATATTTTTAAAGCAAAAATGGTCTAGACCCATGCGAGTTATAACAGCAGAAAACCTGAAACAGTCTTACTAATCTACTCTAGAAAAACATATACTAGTAAGCCAAGTTAAAATGTCTAACAAACTTTCTTCTCATTCTAACATCTGTCAGACTTTTAGATATTTGAAGTGTTTTCACATTAATGATATGGATACACCTTATGTTTTACGACTGCACAACAATATTGTATTTTGTGGATATACCATGCTTTTTTCAACCAGTATCTGACAGTTGTTTGGTATATATATGCTGTGAGGCATAACCTTGTGCAGACACTGTTTGGCATTTGTGAGGATTTATCTTCAAAGCAAATTCATACAACTGGGCCTGCTGGATCATGGGTAAATGTGTGTAAATTTGGTCAAGACTGCCAGAGGGCACTCCATACATGTTATACAATTCTGGACTTCCTTTGGCAAGATGTGAGTGCCTCTTTCCCCAGAGCCTTCACCGATTGTGTGCTGCCCAATTTTTGAATTTTTGTTATTTTGCTAGGTGAGAAATGTAGGTCACTGCAGTTTTAAATTGAGCACTTTTTTCATATGTTTTTAAGTCTATTTGTAGAGCTTTTTCTGAGACTTAGCTATTCATGTTTTTACCATTTTTTCCTATTAGGTCCAGCTCTTCTTTTTTTTAATTCAAATATTTTCCCTCACCAAATCATTTGTCTTTTGATTTTGTTTATAGCCATATAAATCTTTATAAAAATCACTGGTAAATTCAATCTTTTATAGCTTCTGGATTTTGAATCATATTGAAAGCCTTTCTCTAAGTTAAAAAAAATAGTGCATCTAATTCTACTATTTATATATTTCTTCAACATTTATATCTGACCCAATTAGAGTCAAATACCTGTATGTGATGTATGTATAAGTACAGAGCTAGTTTCATCTTTTCACTAGTATCTAGTTGTCAACATCATTTATTTTAAAAGTATATTTTCACACCAGGGAAAAGAGATGCCACCTTTCTCATATACGTAATTTCTTTATATACCTGGGTCTATTCCTAGAATTTTACTGTTCCCTTGGTCTGTCTGTCTCATCAGGAGCTAATCCCAGATGTCTTGTAGTGAGATCCAATATCTGATGGATCTGGCCTTTCTCATTACTACTTTTCCCACAAGGTTTTCCTAACTATTCTTGCATTTTTCCACATGAATCAACCAGTATATCGCCAGAAAAAAAAAAATTATTGAAATTTTTAATGAATTGCATCATACCTATATGTATTAACTTAAAAGAACTGACATCTTTGCAGCACTGAGTCATCATACCCAAAAACAAGATGTCTTTCCACTTGTTCAGGGCACTGCCATATATCTTTCAGGAATGTTTTAAAGTTTTCCTCACATAGATTTGGGGTATTTTTGTTTTTAATGTATTTCTATGTAGTCATTTATTTTTTATAAATGACAAGTTCCCTGCCATGACAAGTTCTAACTGGTTATTGTTTGGAAATATGAAAACTTTTTTACTTTTTACCCATGATATCCTGCTACCTTATTAAATCTCTTCATTTGAATTTGTATTAATTTTATGACATTTTCTTGGATTTTTCCATAGTTTTACTTATTTTGTTTCTAAAACTTATGCACTTGATACATTTTTAGTTTAGAATATTCTCATTTCCCAAAACTCACCCATAAAATTGAGATTTTTATATTTTATATAATTGTATATTTTATGTTATTTCAATTTTAGATCACTGGAATCTGCCCCAAATCCTACATTCTCACATTGGTTTAGTCACTGAGACAACGACAACTCACACTAACATTTCCTAGATTCTTAGGGTCTCCACCCACGCTGATCTCAACACCTACAGACTGAGCCGCATCATCCCTAAGCCCAACATGCTCAGTCTATAAGACAGGAAAGCAACTATACACAAGAGCTCCACTTGAAATCCTAACACTAGTCAATCTTACCATGAAGTCATCCTGTCACCTTCAGCTACACAATGAATGAAGTCCCCCTACCATCTAGCCTTCCCTCAGTTCTTGTCCTAAAATTCTTCTGCCTATCCTACTACGAACACATTTTCACAGGGCCAAGGGGGAAGGACTTTTACAGAGTTCATGTAAAAGTAGCAAAAAGTATAAAACTCTCAAGACAGGAGACAAATAAATAAAACTGTCCAACTACGAGCTCAGGTGGATTATACACCAATACAGAATGTTGGATGTTAATACAGTGAAGGATCCCAGTTCATTATTTCCCAAAATTACAGTACCTTTTCTTTCTTGACATGATTCATAATGTTGCCAAGGTCCTCAACATCAACCACAGAAGTTAGACCCTGGTCGTCCTCAATATCAGACTCTTCCTCAGTGGAACTCTCAAAGGGCTCCTCCTCCTGGAACATCAATGCTTTAGAAATATATTGTTCAAAGTAGCAAACCATCTACTACCCCCTCCCAAATTCTGAGGCCACTGGATGGATATCAAATATTTTTGGCTAGAGGTCAGCAAACTATGACGCACAGGCCAATTCCAGGCAGCCTCCGGTCAAATCTGAAGGTGCCCGTCATTTACATAGTAACTATGGATACTTTCTTGATACAACAGCAGAACTAATAGTTGCAAAAGAAACTACATGGCCCACAAATACCTGTACATGAATACCATAGCAGCATTATTCACAACAGCCAAAGGGAAGAAATATCAAAATGTCCATCAACATATAAATTGATCAACAAAATGTGATATATCCATACAATGAAATATTATTCAACCATAAAAAGTAATGAAGTACTGATCCATGGACGAATCTCCAAAACATTATAGTAACACGTTAAGCACCCAGTCAGTCACCAGTGACTAACACTATACTTTCTGTCTGGAAGACAGAACAGGCTGGGCACTTAACGTGTTAAGTAAAAGAAGCCAGACAAAAAGAGGCCACATATTATATTATTCCATTTGTATGAAATATTCAGAAAAGTAAGTCCATACAGACAGAAAGCAAATTGCAGGTTGTCAGGGGTAGGGGGAAGCGGGGAAAGAGTGCCCACTTCATGGTTTTCTTCTGAAACAATGAAAAGGTATTGAGACTTGATATAGGTAGTGGTTGCACAAAATTGTGAATGTACTAAATATCACTGGATTATATACTTTAGAATTAATATATTTTAAAATGAATTTTTACGTGAATTTTACCTCAGTACTTTACAGTTTTAAAATATATTCAAAGTGAATTGTAGGGGAAACTAGCAAAAAGACTGACTAGAATAAGAGAACAGAAAAATGAATCAGCAGCTGAACGACCGAACAAAGGAAAGATTTGTTGTTTACTCCTCTTTGTTTAAACATAGGTGATTCCAGAGCATGTTTATATATTTACTAGAGGCCCAGTGCATGAAAATTCGTGCATTGGGGTGAAGGGGTCTCCTCAGCCCGGCCTGTCCCCTCTCACAGTCCCAGAGCCTTCAGGGGATGTCCTACTAATGACTTAGGCCCTTCTGGCCTCTCTCTGTGGGAGGCAAGCAGCTGATCAGGGGAAGGCGCTGTCCCCATCACCCCGATGCTACTGCTACTGCCACTGCCGGCTGCCAGCCCTCCTCAGCCCTCATGGCCGCAGCTTTGTCCAGAAGGACATCTGGAAGACGTCTGGTCTATCCGGTCTAATTAGCATATTACCCTTTTATTAGTATAGATGGGAACGATCTAATAGAGAGTAAAAGATTAATAATTCAGAAGAGAGAAATGCAATGAACAAAGAAACCAAAATCCTTGATTCTAAAGCATGCACAGAAAGTGGTCTTTGAAAAACCAAGATATACCTGTCTTCTGGGACAAAAAAGATGGTGAGGATTTGTAAATGGGGCAGGGGCTCTAAGAGAATTCTTCTCTAATGGCTCCATCTGAGAGCTGGAGGAAGGGGCAGGAAGAGATATTAAACAGTCATCTTGGAGAGTAAGAAAGGGAACTTACAAGAGAATGCAGGAGACTGTTGGAAGTTCTTAATTCATACTTGAATATGTGGTCAAGAATCTATGGTCAAACAGCAAGCAGCAGGCAATGGAGAAGGCACACAGCAGGTTTCAGCCTGGCTTGGCGTTCATCCAATTGTGTTGTAAAATGGAGTGGAAGGCAAGGCAACCAAAGATGTTTATAAAAGAATAAATATAAAATCTAAATTGGGTAAGGGCAGAAGTAAAACAAGCATTTTTCACTCTCCAGTGAAAAATGTATAGGATCAAAAGAATTTTTTGAAGTAGGTGCACTGGAAAGAGGTTAGAGTTTGGGTCACAAGAACATGCAATTTCAGAGGTGACCACGTAAGTGACAGGCCACAGTCAGTGAGAGGCCATGAACAGGCCAGGTTGACAGATAAATCATCAACATGCATGACTAGCCACTAAGAATAATGACAGGAACAGTGTGGAGAGAAAGACAATGAGATTCAGAATGTAAAGTTGTTACTGAGTGACACCAAAGACAGGTGGCCAACGCACAACAGCTGTGAAACAGCCTGAAGACATGGCCTTCGATGAACTCGGGGGGTATCTAAAGAAAGAAGAAAGAGAAATGTTTAGAATGTAAGGGATGGAAGGGATGAATCTAGAACGAATTACAGCCTTGAAGTTAGAGTGACTAAGTCATTAAATAAGAGCAGTCAGGAAGAATATGTGGTTTGATGATAAAAAAGATAAGAGCTCAGGCCGGGACATGTTTCATTCCTCTGGGTCTCTGTTTCCTAACCTGCAAATTGTGGTAGAAATCTATTTGACTCTAGCAATGCAACCATTACAGAAGAGGCACCAGAAAGCACCCAGCACAACACTCCCTAAGACCACACTCTATCTAAAACACCCCCACATGGGTTTCAGATCTTCCTTCCAACCAGTAGACAAATAAATAGTTTCTCAGGGCAGAGGTGAGCTCTAGCATCTCCAAACACAGGAGGAAAGCAGAGACGTGGACACACAGGCTACACACCTCCAGGTCTTTCTGATGCAATCCATTCTGAGTATGAGATCCTGGCTCCATTTCCTCTGAGCTACGCTGATTAGATTCACATTTGCCTTTCTTGCAACTGCCATCACAGGATTTCTTCTCTCCTTTACAAAGCACCTGGAGCTGGGAGATGAATTTGATCTTCCAAGCTCTGAAGTCTGCTTCAATGCTGCCATGTTTGCTTTTAACGACATTGCAGTCGCCCTCCCCTCGAGTCATCACGCGATGAGCACCGAGCATCCAGAGCCACTTATCAACATTCTTGCCAACCTGCAAGAAAAATGGATGAGCTAAAAACACAATGTAAGTCAGCCTGCAGTACCTATGGGACCCCTGCTGCTGCTGGGAAGAGGGAACTGCTTAGCCAAAAGGCTCCCGGCCCTCTGTCCCCAGCCATAACCCACAAGGGCACTAGGGCTGCAGTTGATACATTTTAAGATTCTGCAAAAAGTTTTTTTTTAACAAAGGGACAAACCTTTTTTAGTAAACTAAGGGAGTTAATGCCTTAAAAATAATTGAAAACCATTATTCTAAATAATGTCAGGATAAAATAACTAATTAGCAAAACAAATTTGTTTCAAAATGTAACAAAGTCTATGGAGCAAAAGCCATTTTAATGACAGTGTGCACATAGAGTCCATTTAGCAAGACTCATAATTTCATAAGCTCAGAAATTTATTGTATTGCAATGTGAAGCATGAGGCTGAGGAACAGGGGCTACCAAGCACAGCCAGAGTTTAAAAGCTTAACAGATTTCCTGAGTGGCAAGGCATTAAACAAAATACTCACTTATCTGAATTTTATCATTCTTTGTTTAATTCCTTTGAAAATATGGAGTAAATATACATCTTGATGTAATAATTCCATCCATAAGGTCCTGCCTGGGGACAGAAGGCTGAACTCAAAGCTAGAAATCCAGGCCCCTAAGACACTAGATAATAGCAGGCATATTCATTTATTTTATTCAGTAAAAATGTATTCAATAAAAATTTACTGACAGCCTGTACACCAGAATTGGATACATATGTGTAGCAATTCCCAGATATAAAGAATAACACAATAAGTTTAAGTACCAAAGTTTGCAGATTATTTCACATGCACATACATATGTTTATGTATGTGTGTTAAAGTAAGAGAATTTATCCTTATAATTTAGCATATATATTTACCTTATACCTACCTTGTTGAAGTGGCTCGCATAGGCAGAATTTCCCAGGCCAAACACCGCATATCTCATACCCTTCAGGTAAGTTTTGCCAAATCGAAAATCATTGGATGCTTCCTCTAACCATTTGCAGAACCACTCTGCACTCTCAGTTGGTCGGCCATCAGTATATGTAGCAACCAGGAAGGCACACACATTTTTACTAGTAACCTAACAAAGAAAGTAATTATTTCAGAAAAATATTCAAGAAGAAAAACTTCTTTTAAGTGTTGACATTTCTATCACACTAATTTCTGAGGACAAAGGGTGCTTTCATAAACAATATTTTTCAAAGGTGAAGGAAAACACAGCAAGGACACCTTGGACAGGGGAGAAAACCCAGTCCCTTGCCAATATACCTCCTGCTCCCTTCATCATTTCCTCCATTCCATTTTTCAGACTCTCAATTCCACTCATATCCAATTTGCCATATTGGAAACAAACTACACTAAGTAGCCAGATTATTATGACCTTTGAATGCATAATAATCTGGCCGCTCGTTGTATATCCTATATAATAAAAGACTAATATGCAAATTGTCCCATCAACCAGGAGTTCAACCAGCAGGCAGGCTGGCCAACCACCCATGCATGAATTCATGCACCTATATATCCTGAGTGGCCAGATTATTATGCATTCAGAAATCATAATAATCTGGCCACTCAGTGTATAAGTCAGTCAGAAAAACACACTAAGATCTCTAAAAAATTACCTGAAAAATTAAAGCAATAAAAATTTTTAAACATAAACTTGGCACCATCATCTATCTACATAGGGAAACAAAGTACATGTTAGTCAAAGTATTTCATCTGCTTGAATGTCTCTTGTAACAATTCCAAGTCATAAAGTTACAAGTAACCCCTTACCATTAGTAAGTATCAAATTTGCTAATAATTTTTCACATATAATTTAGCACAGAGTTGAGCTCACTCATTTGCACTACAGTGTTTTCGGGGGGGGAGAGTGGGGACAATGGACAATTACAGTTAGAAGTTTACACACTAAGAAGGGGCTGGCAACCTATAGCCTACAGGCCCAATCCATCTTGCTCCCTGTTTTTGTCAGTGCTAAGTTTTATTGGAACCCAAACATACTCATTCGTTTACATATTATCTATGGCTGATTTGTGCCTCAAAGGCAGACCTGTAGCTGCATGGTCCACAAAGCTGAAGATGTTTACTATCTAGCTCTCTATAGAGAAAGTTTGTCCACCCATGCTATAAATGCTTCTCTAACTCTAGCTGCTTCAGAATCATCTTGGGCACTTGTTAACACAGTCCCCCAGCCAGACTTTGGGTCAGCAGGACAGGGCTAGGACCTAAGAATATGCATTTCTAACACGTCCCCAGGCTGATACTGCTGGTTCAAGGGCAACATTTTGAGAACAACTACTATAAGGCAAATTTCCCTAACTGGGTAGGACTAGAGGAGAATGAGGGGCATTTCTCAGAGGAAGAAATGTCTCATAGACATTAAGTAATGTAGGAAGGTACACAACTAGTAAGAGATTTCTCTAACTCTAAAGCCCACACTACCTCTGCTACCCAAGTGACTCCTGACCTTTCAGGAGGCTCACATGCATGGCACAGGGCCAGCAATAACAATCCTCCTGGATTATGAGATTCGAAGCAGGAGGGAATTGGGAATTTCAAACCACCCAGCTTCTCCACCTTTACCCCCTGCCCCAGGAGATTCTAACACACCAGAGGGACAGGCTCCACCCTCTTCAGAATCAGCATATCACACCATACATTCAACACCTCTGCCTGACACCAAAAGCTCAACCAACCGAAATCTCTTAGAATGAAAATTAAATTTATTTGGAAGATTCTATTTATTTCAGAACACAGAAGTTCAATTAAATGTGAGTTTTGACTGAGGAAAAACTGAAACAATTACCAACCTCTTCCACTAGATTATCATCTGGATCATATTCTTTCAGATTAATAATTGCCGCAGGCAGATATAGGGAGGTAACAGCTTCAGCAAGAATTGTTGCAAATTCCTAATAGGGGGAAAAAAATCCGTCTTCAGTAAGCTAAATAAACAAAATACTGTCTTCATTTACCCCTGTTGGCAAGAGAATGAGGCATTTCTTGTGAAAAACTTTTCCAGTGACACATTTGTCATCAAAAACAAATACTGCCTGGCTGGTGCGGCTCAGTGGTTGAGCATGGACCTATGAACTAGGAAGTCACAGTTTGATTCCCAGTCAGGGCACGTGCCTGGATTGTGGGCTCAATCCCCAGTGAGGGGCATGCAGGAGTCAGCCAATCAATGATTCTCTCTGATCATTGATGTTTCTATCTCTTTCTTCCTCTCTCTAAAATCAATAAGATTATACTTTTTTAAAAAAAAATCTAGCCTTTACAGAAAAAGCTTGCCAAACTCCATCTGGTAGAATTTAATGCTCTAGTAACAAGATCCCTTAGAAAGCAAAGTGAGTGCAGAGAGAGAGAGACACTCCTATCTTTACAGGTCAAGGAGATGGGGAGAAATTACCAATAGCGAGGAAGACTAGCCCCAACAAAGTAGGCGGAGAACCTAGAGAACAACGACCTGAAAGTTGAAGGAAGAGAGTACTTTAAGAAGAAAGAAATGGTCAAGTAAGATGAAAACTGAGAATTAATTAGCAAAATGGAATCACAGGGAGCATGTTGGGGCACGCAAGCTTAACTGAAGCAGTTCAAGAAAAACAGGAGTAGACATTGGAGATCATAAACACAATACTTCCAAGGCATTTTACTAAAAAAAAAAAAAAAGAGGTGGTAATTAGAGGGACATGGGGGCCAATTCTCACAGAACATCCAGTGAGAATTTACAATTATAGGAAACAAATCTGTTTACAGAATAATAGAGAAAATCCACACCAACTACCCCATCATTCTGTCCTAAATATGAACAGAAAACTATGATCACTAAGAACATGATGAGAACAAGAAGCAGGAAACAGAAGTACCAGCAGCATAAAAACTGAGAAAGCAGGTAACTAAGGAAACAGAAAACAGAATTCATTAAACTATATTGCTAAATTATGAATAAGATGTTATAAAAATTGAGCAAAATAGAATTTTGTAATTAATGTATACTAGCTGACATAAAACATTCAAAAAAGATTTAAAATTAAAATCTAAGAACAGAGAGTGAAAAGAAAAAGTTACCAAAAAAGTATGAGAGAAAAGATTTGAGACATAGAAGACCATGCAAAAGCTCCAACATCCAACTAATATTGGCTAAACCCACAAAAACGAAAATGAAAAAAATTTACCCAAGAAATATTAGCAGAATTAATGCAAACAAATCCTCAAAACTCAAGAGCCACCCAAAAAAAACCTGAAGACCCCAAGAGTCCAGCACAATGGCTAAGAAAAGATCCAACCTAAGCATCTTCTCATTTAAGATCTGATTCTAAAAGCTTCCAGAAACAAAAAGAATCAAGTCATCTTCAAAATGTCATCAGCAACCCTGCTTAGTAGAAGACAATGAAGTGATGCCTTCAAGTTGTAAAGAAAAAATTTTGACACAGTCTTCTAAATCCAGCCAAATACGAATCAATCAAATGTAAAAGCAGAATAAAGAAAATTGAGGTGGCACAGTTTTAAGGAGAGCCTACTAACCCATACCGACTATGATGTGGCAACAATATCAACTAAGAGCTGAGGGATGTGTGTGTAAACCAACTTATATAAGGAATTAATAACTTTTATCTAAAATTCAAAAATCCAGAAGAGAAACCAAGATGGCAGCATAGGTAAATACCTAAACTGTTGCCTGGCACAACAATTTACAAACTACAACTAAAAGACAAAATGGGCACAGTCCAGAACCACAGGAAAGCTGGCTGAGTGGAAATTCTACAACTAGAAGGAAAGAGAAAAGCACACAGACTCAGAGGAGCTGCAAAAGGCTGAGGTTCGGAGGCGCACGGAGAGGACTGGCAACTGAGTGCACGGCTGACTTTCTCAAGCAGAAGGGAGACGGAAGCTCCCAACTGTGCTGAACTCTGGGAACCCAGATTCATTTGGGGGGATCTGGACTGTCAGGAAAAGAGAAAAGCACACTGAGCCTCAGGGGAGCTGCGGGAGGCAGAGGTCTGGAGACGAGCGCGCACAGAGAGAACTGACTGCGGAGTGCATGGCTGGCTTTCTCAAGCAGGAGGGAAACAGAAGCTCCCAACCGCACTGAACTCCAGTTCCAAGAGAGACTCTAAGGATCCAGACCCATTCAGGATAAACTGGACTGTCTGGCAGCGGGCAAAACTCGAGGGCAGCTTTCTCTCAGAGGTGCTTACAGCAATTACTGAGGGAAACTGAGACCCAGGGGCCTTATAGGGCAGGGCTGATGGGGAGCCAAGGCTGTTTTCTCCATCCTGAGACTACCTCCCATCCAAGCTGAGCACAGAGGCTTCTACAATTTTGCAAGTCTTGCCTCATAAGGGTGTCTCCAGCACAGACGTTCTACCAGCGTAGTTACAGCTGATCCTCACAGCCAATTGGCCTGGATGTCAATTCCTCCAGTGATACCAACAACACTCAAGACTTAATTAAAACAAGGCTATGCACACAGTCCACACAAAGGGCTGAACCAAGAGTGTCCACCTCAGGTAATTGGGGAGACTGAGCCAGTGGGCCCTATAGGACGCCTACCACACAAAGCTACTCTACCATCTCAGGGAAGCAGTGAAAAAGTGGAGACAAAGAAACAGATCACAAATGAAAGAAATGGAGGAAAGCAAATGACTGGATAGAGTTCAAAACCACAGTTATAAGGTTTTTCAAGAATTTCCTAGAAAAGGCCAATAAATTTAGTAAGACCCTCGAGGATATGAAAAAGGACCAACTAGAAATTAAATATACACTGACTGAAATAAAAATTGTATATGGAGACCTAACAGCAGACTAGAGGACCACAAGAATCAAGTCAAAGATTTGAAATACAAAGAAGCAAAAACCACTCAACCGGAAAAGCAAAAAGGAAAAAGAATCCAAAAATTTGAAGACAGTGAAAGGAGCCTCTGGGACAACTTCAAACATACCAACATCAGAATTATGGGGGTGCCAGAAGAAGAGAGAGAGCAAGATAATGAAAACCTATTTAAAGAAATAATGACTGAAAACTTCCCCTACCTGGTGAAAGAAATAGACTTACAAGTCCAGGAAGCACACAGAACCACAAATAAAAGAAATCTAAAGAGGACCACACCAAGACACATCCAAATTAAAATGCCAAGAGCAAAAGACAAAGAGAAAATATTAAAAGAAGCAAGAGAAACACAATTAGTTACCTACAAGGGAATGCCCATATAATTGTCAGCTGATTTCTCAACAGAAACTATGCAGGCCAGAAGGGAGTGGCAAGAAATATTCAAAATGATGAATATCAAGAACCTAATAGCAAGAACCTACAACCAAGATTACTCTACCCAGAAAAGCTATCATTCAGAATTGAAGGTCAGATAAAGAGCTTCACAGGTAAGAAAAAGCTAAAGGAGTTCATCAACACCAAACCAGCATTATATGAAACTAGGGGCCCGGTGCATGAAATTCATGCATTGGGGGTGGGTGGTCCCTCAACCCAACCTGCCCCCTCTCACATACTGGGAGCCCTCAGGGGATGTCCAACTGATGGCTCACCCCCAGCCTGCCCAAGGGCACCCAGCTATCACCCTGCTCAGCTCAGCCCCGGCTGCCTGCAACCACCCGGCCCCGGGGGCTGGGCACTCACCGCCACTTCTGCTTACAGCACCCGGGGGCCGAGCACTCCCTGCCACCGCCGCCACCACCACCACCACTGCTGCTACTGCTGCTGCTTCCCCTCACGGTACCCGGGGGCTGGGCACTTGCCACCACTGCTGTTTCATCTCCACCCTCAGGCTTGCGCTCATGCCACTTGGCCCTGCCCCCACTCCTGATTGGCTGGTATTGTAGCCAATCAGGAGTGAAGGTATGGTCAAATTTGCATGTTTCTCTTTTGTTATATAGGATGCTGAAAGGAATTCTTTAAGATAAAGAAGAAAAAGGTAAAGACAAAAATAATGAACAACAAATACATGTCTATCAACAAGTGAATCTAAAAATCAAGTGAATAAAAAAATCTAATGAACAGAATAAACTGAAGAATATAATAGAATCAGTTATAGAATATAATAGAAAGGGAGTGGACTGACAATTCTCGGGGGGAGGAGGGAACAGGAATAGGAGGTGCGGGAAGAGACTGGACAAAAATCATACAGCTATGGAAGAGGACAGTGAGGGGGAGGTAAGGGCAGAGGGTGGGGTGGGAACCAGGCAGAAGGGAGCTATGGGGGGAAAAAGAGGAACAATTATAATAATCTGAACAACAAAGATTTATTAAATTAAAAAAGATAAAAATAAAATTAAAAAATCTAGAAACATAGCACAAGAAGTTTAAAGAAATAACCATCAGGCGAGACCGGTTTGGCTCAGTGGATAGAGCGTCGGAATTTGGACTGAAGGGTCCCGGGTTTGATTCCGGCAAGGGCATGTAACGTGGCTGCGGGCACATCCCCAGTAGGGGGCGTGCAAGAGGCAGCTGATCGATGTCTCTCTCTTATCGATGTTTCCGACTTTCTATCTCTCTCCCTTCCACTCTGTAAAAAAACAATAAAATATATTTAAAAAAAAGAAAGAAAGAAATAACCATCAGAGGAACTAAAATAGAAATCGTTAAGAGATTCCCTAGAGAGCACTTTTCATTATGAACTCTCTGTATGCCTGTATCTGTTACTACCCAGAAGAATTAATTTGATCTTTAATTTGTTTTCAATTGATTTTAGAGAAGAAGGCAGAGGGAGGGAGGGAGGGAGGGAGGGAGGGAGGGAGGGAGGGAGGGGAGTAAGGGAGGGAGGGAGGGGAGTGAGGGAGAGAGAGACGGATATGGAACCAAATCCACAACCTGGGTATGTGCTGACTGAGAATCACACTGGTGAACTTTCAGAGCACATGGGCCAGAACAACCTTACAAATGTTTTAAACATTCATAAGATCTTTTATAAGAAACATAAAAGGACTTTGTTACAGATGTTCAGATGCTTTTTTTGTTTTTCTCTCAGTTTCCCACTTCTGTTGCTTAAAGCTGATGTTGAGCAAAGTACTATGCATGCACTGGAGTACTAAAAAACTAAAAAGCATTATTCTACAAAATACCCACAAGAGGTCAGCAGAACCCACTTTTGTACAGTAGTATACAAAAATCAGACACCAAATTTTTTTCATGTCAGCCTTAGAATCCTTTCCTAGAAAGCACTAAATAGCTGTGACTGACCTTTATTAAAAGAAGCAGGCAGGATCTAGATACAATTAAAGAATGGAAAGTATCTTTCAGCTACATATCTGCAAGGAATGTACTTTAAACATCATTCCATGTCTATCATTAATACTTTTTTAAAAAATCCTCACTGGAATAGTGAGGATATTTTTTCCTTTGATTTCCAAAGAGAAAGGGAGGGAGAAGGGATGAAGACAGAGAGAGAGAGAGAGAGAGAGAGAGAGAGAGAGAGAGAGAGAGACAGGGACAGAGACAGAGAGAGACACAGAGAGAGACAGAGAGAGACAGAGAGACAGAGAGAGATAGATGGGAGAACATCAATTGGTTGCCTCCCACACATGCCCCCACTAGAGCAGGATTGGACGTGCAACCCAGGTACATGCTGACTGGGAATTGAACCTGCGACCCTCCAGTGTGCACACTGACGTTCTAACCACTGAACCATGCCAGCTAGGGCAATCATTGACACTTTTTACACTTTTCAAAATCAAAATACATTTAACGAGGAGAACCAAGATGGCGGCATAGGTAAACACCTATTGTTCTGCCCCGCGCAACAATTTAAAAATTACAACATAACAACAAAACAAACAGCACCCAGAATCACCAGAAAGCTGGCTGAGTGAAAACTCCACAAATAAAAGTAAAGGTGGGACACTGAGACTCAGAAGAGCGGCGGGAGCGCAGCCTTGAAGACGGAAACAGGTTAGGAGCCGTCCTGGTCGCGCGCACGGGCTGTAGGGCTGGAGCAGCAACCCCGGCTGGATTTCGCCAACGGGGAGGGCGGAGACGTCCCACTACACGGATTCTCCAGCACCAGGCGAGGTCCGAGGTCCGGGGTACGTGGAGACGTCGCACTGCACAGATTCCCCAGTGCCAGGCGAGGTCCGAGGTCCGGGGGACGCACCCTGGAAGCCAGGCACGGCAGAGGTCTCCTAGTCTGCGGAGAAGCCAGGTGCTTGAAAAAGAAGTTTGCGCGCACTTAAACTGTGCCACAGCACAGACGCGTGACTTGCTCCCTGGAAACTTGTCTCCTGGTCCCGGAAACCACCTGTTTTACAACCCTGGGCAAGACTTTGGGTGTGCAGACTCATTTGGGGAGAGGCAGAGTTGTCTGGCAAGAGGAAGAGACTAACGGCTTTCTCTTGGAGGTGTCTGCAGCCATCCCCATCCAACAGAGACCCGCGCGTGCGCGAGCGCAGCATAGGACATAGCTGACACTGAGGCTGCCTGCTCAGCTCAGAGACTCCGCCCATCCAACCTGAACACAGTCTCCCTTCACAGCCAATTGGCCTGGAGGTCAAACCCTCCTAGGGCTAACAACAACAAGCTGGGTTTAAATTAAAAAATATTGTACAACCCATAAAGGTTTGCAGTAAGAGTACCCACCTCAAGTAATTGGGGAGGCTGTGCCACTGACCCTTAGAGGACATCTACCACGTAAAGCAGCCACCATGCAGAGATGTAGAAAGAAATCAGGTGTGAAAGAAATCGAGGAAAAAAGACGACTAGACATAGAGTTAAAAACCACGGTTATAAGGCTTTTCAAGAGGCTCCTAGAAAAGGCCGATGAACTTAATGAGAACTATGAGGAAATAAACAAGACCAACCAGGAAATGAATGAGACTTACAAGGAAATGAATGAGACCCTCAAGGAAATGAACAAGACCACTGAGGATATGAACGAGACACTCACAGATATGAAAAAGGACCAACTAGAAATCAAGCATACACTGACTGAAATAAAAAATATTACACAAAGTCCTAAAAGCAGTCCAGAGGGCCACAAGAACCAAGTCAAAGATTTGAAATACAAAGAAGCAAAATCCACTCGGCTGGAAAAGCAAGAAACAAAAAGAATTCAGATAATTGAAGATAGTGTAAAGGGCCTCTGGACAACCTCAAGCATACCAACATCCGAATTATTGGGGTGCCAGAAAAAGAGAGAGAGCAAGATAATGAAAACTTACTTGAAGAAATAGTGACTGAAAACTTCCCCCACCTGGTGAGAGAAACTGACTTAAAAGCCCAAGAAGTACACAGAACCGCAAAATATAGGAATCTTAAGAGGACCACACCAAGACACATCAGAATTAAAATGCCAAGAGCAAAAGACAAAGAGAGAATATTAAAAGCAGCAAGAGAAAAACAGTTGGTTACCTACAGGGGAGCACCCATACGATTGTCAGCGGATTTCTCAACAGAAACGATGTAGGCCAGACGCGAGTGGCAAGAAATATTCAAAATAATGAATAGCAAGAATCTACAACCAAGATTACTCTATCCAGCAAAGCTATCATTCAGAATTGAAGGTCAGATAAAGTGCTTTGCAGATAAGAAAAAGCTAAAGGAGTTCATCACCATCAAACCAATATTATATGAAATGCTGAAAGATATTCTTTAAGAAGAGGAAGAAGAAAAAGGTAAAAATATAAATTATGAACAACAAATACACATCTATCAACAAATGAACATAAAAATCAAGTGAATTGATAGGCTGATGAACAGGATAAACTGGTGAATATAACAGAATCATGGACATAGAGAGGGAATGGACTGACAATTCTTGGGGAGAAAAGGGTTGTGGGAAGTACAGCAAGAGACTGGACAAAAATTTTGCAACAATGGGAGAGGACATTGGGGAGGGGGAGGTAAGGGTGGAGGGTGGGATGGGTACAGAGTGGAGGGGAGCTATAGGGGGATAAAAAAGGGGAAACAATGTAATTAATAAACTGAATAAAGATTAAAAAATGAAAAAAAATACATTTAACACTTTTCAAAATCAGAATGCATTTCATTAAACAAATGTGTGAAGTTGTGAAATCCAGGGCCTGTACTGGACTACTGCTGCCATCCTCTTTTCACTGACTCCTACTTCTATACCAACAGGCACCAATAATGGACTTGCAACTCTCTCCATTCTGCTGAGAGAGACGCAAGCTTCACAGCAAAACACCTCATGACAGTGACCACCAGGCACCACTCATCAGCTGGAATTGGAGACAAGAAATAAAACCTACCCACCATACCAGAAAGGAAAAATGAATGCTGGAAGCGGGGGAAAGATGAAAGAAGACTGGAAGACCAATTCAGTTCACTGCTAAAAGACTCTTTTCAGGGATTTTTTTTTAAAGATCAGGAAATCCAAGAGAAAGTAACATAAGAAGTTCTTACCTTTGCTGTACCAGTCTGGGAACCATAGAAAATCTTCACTCCAGACACAAAGACTTCCTTCTTGTGAAGAGAGATATAACCATTTGTCAGCAAATCCTGAGCTGCTTTTGGAATTGATTTCTCCTGTGAGTTCTTCTCCTTGAAGGTAAACAACCACAATCTACTTTGAATCTTCTCCCAACTTCAGTAGGAATGAAAATTAACACAGATACTGACCCATTTTATTCTTTTAATCTTCCTGGTTGTACCCCTCAAATACTAACTTCTTGATATAATTAGGTCCTTACAAGGCAGGATCCATATTTCTTAAGACCATAATGATTCCTATTATCTATACTAATAAAAGGATAATGTGCTAAATAGACCAGACGTCTTCGGCACATCATTCCAGATAAAGCCACAGTGGCAGGGGCCAAGGCAGAGGCAGTTAGATGCGATCAGGCCGGCAGGGGAGAGAAGTTGGGGGCCATCAGGCTGGCAGGGGAGGGCAACTAGGAGCCATCAGGCCTGCAGGGGAGGGCAGTTGTGGACCATCAAGCCAGAAGGAGAGCAGTTAGGGGGTGATCATGCAAGCAGGCAGAGGAGGTTAGGGGTAATCAGGCAGGCAGGCAGGCAGGCAGGCAGGCAGGCAAGCGGTTAGGAGCCAATGGTCCCAGATTGCAAGAGGGATGTCCTAGATTGGAGAGGGTGCAGGCTGGGCTGAGGGTACCCCCCCCCCAAATGCATGAATTTCATGCACCAGGCCTCTAGTATTATTATATACATGAAAATTTTATTCAAAGATAAAACTGTATATACTTTCATTCCTAATGTATTTTAGTGGGATGAGAGTAGAAACCTTTTTTGACCCTTAATTAGTGGAAAGAAAAGACTACTACCCCTTAAAGATGTGAACCAAAATTTCGTTTTTTACAAAGTTTAATTTTTCATTACAAAATCTTTCTGTACCTTAAGAATAAGATACCCAGAGCCCATCAAAGAAAAGGTAAATATAATTTAGTTCAAGGTAACTTAGCATGCAAAAACAGAGAATCAACTTTTTTAAGCATTAAGAAAAATGTCTAAAGATTAAACATGAAAGTGATTTAAAGTTCCTTTTAGCTTTCCTGCATTTTTCTGAACGCCTTAGAAATTCTGCACTCTAAATTCTCTATAAAATACAATGCCTTTGACAACAGCATATTATACAATTACCCCAAATAAACTTACAAACTAATTCTTTGAATGTTGGGCAGCAATTTAAAAAAGGATAGGAAAGGAATTAATCCCTTTCAGAAGGAATTAAGGCACTGGGAAGGCATCCGAGCATTCTATATTGGCCCCTCTTACCCTTTTGCCAAGAGGGACCCTCTTCTTACTATCCAAATACACACAGCTGATGCCAGAGTTTTCAGTTCGAGCTGTGGCTGAAGCCTCTGGGCAGCTGGCACCATGGATCTGTCTCTCGACCAATGGTGTGAGCTGGGCCCTCTCTGGAGAAGAAACCTGGGTCCCCCGAGATATGTGATCAGTACCGGGACCCCGCCAGCAGGCAAGGGGACCCCAAGGCAGGTGCTGGACGTGGAGGCCACGGGGGCATAGACTACAAAGGAGACAGGACTGAACCTCACATCACCCTGTTTGGCCCCAGAGGATGGCTGGTTAGCCAGAGATGGGTAAGATTCCTCAGGGAAGGAACAACCTAAGACAGGCACAGTCCCAGAGGGGCCAACAGGAGAGAACTAAAAGGTCAACAGAGGTGGGGCACATACCCTCACCCACAAATCTTGCAGGGGCTTGAATTCTCACCCCTCCTGAGGAAGGTCTCCTACCCCCACGGCTGCTTCGCCCCCCATGCACAACTCACACCAGGACCCAGGTGGCAAACAGAGACTCGGCCAGCAATAGCTGCTCTATATCTAAATTCAGTTTATTGCCAGGAATGCTGAGGACCTACTCAAAAATGCAAATATTCCTTTCCACAAGTATTTACAGGGTAAACTAAGATTTCTGCTTGAGTATTAAAATTGATAGTAAAATAGTAATCAAGTTTTCAGATTAATTTAAATTGGCCAAGTGAAATAAGTGAATACTCAAGAAAATCTAAGTGTACTGGACAAAAAGCTATTCCTAAAACATTAACTAAAATATCTATTAGTAGTTCTTCTCACTGTAAAATTGCCTAACATCCAAAGAACCTAAAGCAGTCATATTTGTGTGCAAAAATTAAAATTTAAAATTACCAAGACTGCAAGATAAATTTCCAAAAGCCCCCATTAACCAAAAAAAGGGGGGGGGGGGAACAGTTGAGTAATATCATGTAAGGAAAAAATATTCTGTAAGTAAAATACATGTAGAAAATTCTTACTCCAGAAAAGTAAATTCCATTTGTAAAACCAACTGCAGGACACCCATGAAAAAACACACATGGTGTCAAAATAAGCCAAAGGAAAATCATTTAGGCAAAAATAAAAAGAATCCCAAGTCTATTTTGCAGAGAGGATCCCTTTGTTAACTTTTGGTCGAGAATGTGTTTGTGTGTTTGCAGAGAACAACTCCAAGACCATGTGGGTTCCTGAGACAGTGAGGAACTCACGGGTCTGTTCCAGCCACAAGGATGGTCCAGAGATGGGGGACACTGACAACACCTTGCCATGCTAGCAGTCGGCAGCTATGCGTGGCTGCAGGCGGCCCAGGACCATACCAAAGAGGATGGATCTTGCATTGCCACGATGTGTCCACCATCTGGATACCATTGCTGACATGTACACATGAAGAACTATTTGACATTGAAACTGGGACTCAGAACAATTGGACATTGAAACTGACACTCAAACTTTTTTTGTTCTTATACGTTTGTTTTCAGTATGCAGAGGCAAGAAAAGAAACAGCGGGGAGTGATTGATACAGAGGCAGGGTGGCCTTGAACAGGCTGTCAAGCTACAGGGGGAAGGCTGGAGTGGATGGGAGGCGGATGCTGGGGGAGATCAACCGAAGGACTTGTATGCATGCATATGACCATAACCAATGAATGAAAGACACTGGGATGGGGAAGGGGGCAGGTGGGGACATGTGCTGGGGGGTAAGAGGCTGGGGAGAGGATATTGGGGGGGGGGGGGAAGGAAAACATATGTACTACTATTAAATATAAGTTATATTGTAAATAAAAAAATAAAAATAAAAATAAAATAAAATAAAATACAATGCCTTAATACTCTTCTATAAAAAATAATTCCACTTACCTGCTTCCTGATAATAATCTGGAAACAAATCCAAAGGCCAATACCAAAGGCAAAGCCCAAATATATGTAATATCTGTTTATCCATAATGATATTAAAAGTGAAAAGTCCCATGTATCCGAAGAAGGATCTAAATTTAAAACGATACATACATGTAATTGTATTTAAAGCTACATATACAAAAAAGTCCACTCTTATTTTAAATTAAAAAAAGAAAAACCTCCATACTCAACAACAGGGCTAAGAACTCTATAGAAAATCAACTCTAGTGAAAATAATACATGCCCTGGCTCAAGAGGCTCACTGGGGCGGTAGGAGCGTTACCCTAAAAGGTGGCCGGGTTCCGTTCAAGGCGCACCCCCAGGACTCGGTTTCATCCCCGATCCGGGCACCTGCGGAGGCAACCGATCGATATTCCTCCCTCACATCGATGTCTGTCTGCCTTCCCCCACCCCAACCACCACCACCACCACCTCCCTCTAAAATAAAAAATATATAAAATAATACATTACGTGGCAACGTGATAAAATTGATAATCGCTGTGTTTCCACACGATATATATATATATACACACACACATATATATATATGAAGGGAACAGAGTCAAAACATTTTATGGGGAATTATGAGTTGATTTCGCTTTGTTATGCTGCTAGCTAGCTCCATAGAAAAGCTTTAAAAAGTACTAAAACTATTTCCTTTTTTCTAAGTTTATTTTTAAAGACCCAGGGCCCCTTTTAAAGGGTTCTTAAATAACTGACCTCACACTCCATTTTGAAGGGAGATACGGGCGGACCTGGCCTCAAATGTTAAACCTGGGATCAATGTCAAAAGGCGAAGCCCAGACTGCTCACAGGTGCAGCTCCGCCCGGAAAGACCCTCAACACACGTGGGTAAGGGGGGGGGTGGCAGCTGTCTCTGCCCCTTACTAGGGCTTAGAAGCAAAAGGGAAAAGCCAATCAAAAGCGGCGGTAATGCTCCCGTGCCAGCGGGAGCGGTGCTGAAAGTGCAGCGACCTCGAAGGGTCCTGGGAGCGCCGCTCCGCCGGGACAGGGTCCGGTAAACGGTCTCTCCCTCCCGCCTCACGAACGCTGTCCCCGGGGCCCTTACCCATCCTCCTCAGAGCCCGTGCTCTGCGGCCCGAACGGAGTCTAGGCGCGCGGACCTGGAAGACCGGGGGCCTAGTCTCGGTACCGGGGTCCGTCCCACCTCGCGGCGTTAGTTGTATAACCTGACGGCGCTGGGGGAAGCCATGCCACTCGAAGGCTCGTCGGAATTGGCTCGGAGGGAAGAGGCGGGCCCAGGGGAAGCACCACCTACAGCTCTGGGCGAGGAAGCCGGACTGCTCGGATTGGCTGCGATGGGGAAGGGGCGGGCGTAAAAAAAAAGCACCGCCCAGAACGCTGGGCGGGGCCTCCGTAGAGCCTGCCCCCCCTCCCCCCCGAGTTGGGTCAGGAGGGAAACTGGTCCGTCAGAACACTGTGAAAACCCGAGTGGAACTGGGAAAAGAGGTGTGGGCGGGGGGGAGGGGGCTAGAGAGACCAAGGATGTCATCAACCAAATGCTATCTGTAGGCCCCTTTGGATCTCTGTTGAAACACACCGACTGCAAACATTATGTAGGGGAAATTTGGTTATGGACTGGCTCTTAGATGATACGAAGGAATTATGGTGAATCATGTTGGGATATTTTAGGATAGACGGAAGTATTTAAAGCTAAACCTTATCATGATTTGCTTTAAAATACTCCCAACTAAAAATGAGGGACAGAATGAAAGCAATAATGGCAAAATGTTGATAATTATTGAAACGGATTGGTGGGTGCATGAGCGTTCATCACACACTTTTTTCTGTTTTGTCTGTTGAAATTTTTCTGTAAAAAAAAAAAATGTCATGAAGGGTTAACGTGGGTGTGGGAGGCCCTGAACTCTGCAGAACTAGCAGGCATAGGCGCTGTGTTTCCACCCGATCTGCCAATTTCAGCTTCAACAGCTGATCCGGGCTCTCAGCTCCTTGGCAAATCACTTTGCCTCAGGAAATGCGTCTGTCTTTTCGGGCACCGTACAATGTCGTAAAAGCCCCAATGCGCATGCGCCACTGCTCACTCTTCCGGGTGGGGTTGCCTGCGCAGTAAGTCCCCCGAGTACCTATGGCCCCCAGGGGCCTCGGCCGTTAATCGCGAGGCTGTGCACGCCGCGGGCGATACTGTCCCGCGCGCCGCCTGCTCGTTACTGCGAGGCAGGTGGCTCTCAGGCCGGCACAGGTCCGCCGCGGTTCGTCGGACCCACGGTCTGTGAGCAGCCACGATGTCGATCTTCACCCCCACCAACCAGATCCGCCTGACAAATGTGGCCGTGGTACGCATGAAGCGCGCCGGGAAGCGTTTCGAAATCGCCTGCTACAAAAACAAAGTCGTCGGCTGGCGGAGCGGCGTGTGAGTGACCCTCCCTGCGGGCGGCGGGCCGGTGGCCCTGAGGCAGCCTGCCTCTGGTGGTCGGGTGCGGGGGCCAGCCTGCGGGCCGGCCTGGGAAGGAAATGGAAAACTTTTCCCTGCTGAGGGCCTGAGAAGTGTCAGTTCTTCCTGAGTTTAGCACCTAAACTAAGCCTTCCTGTTTGGTTTGGGTTGGGTGTGGGCTGCTGGTTTGGAGTTTGTTTTTGCTTTCCTTTATGCTGTCACAAGAAACCTCCATAATTATGGTCCTTTGGCCAGAATAATAAAAGCAAAGAGCCTAGCCTTAAAAATATTCTAGTACATCTCATGTCACAGATGTTAGTCTAGTACCGTGGTTGGCAAACCGCGGCTCGCGAGCCACATGCAGCTCTTTGGCCCCTTGAGTGTGGCTCTCCCACAAAATACCACGGCCTGGGCGAGTCTATTTTGAAGAAGTGGCGTTAGAAGAAGTTTAAGTTTTAAAAATGTGGCTCTCAAAAGAAATTTCAATCGCACTATTGCTGTTTGGCTCTGTTGACTGAGTTTGCCAGGAAGGGCCCAGTGTCCCCGAAGTGCGTAGTGTCCTCACTGCTGCCATCTAGCGACCCAGACCCGCCAGGGTTTTTCTCCAGTGAGGAAATGCGTTTTTTTAAATGTTTTCTTGGTACCGAGAGCCTTTTTTAGGAGTATTTATTGTTTCTTGCTATTTATTTCATTGCCATCGTATTTAAATGTAATGAATTTCCAAGCTTCAAGTGTATTCACTTAGGGCTCTCTCCTGTCCTCACAAGGGAAAAAGACCTTGATGAAGTTCTGCAGACCCACTCGGTGTTTGTGAATGTTTCTAAGGGTCAGGTTGCAAAGAAGGAAGATCTCATCAGTGCATTTGGAACAGATGACCAGACTGAAATCTGTAAGCAGGTGGGTTTTAACAGCTTCAGCATAACGGACCCATCTGTAGTGTGAGTACTTAGATCTGTAGTGTGAGTACTTAAAGATGTGTTAAACTTTTGTGTGGGTTTTTTTTTGGAGTAAAAAGTTACCACGCAATATCACTTTTAATAATTCAGGACATGTTTCTTTTTAAATTGACGTATAGTTGACATAAAATATTATGTTTCAGATATACAACATAGTGATTCAGTATTTATAAACCTTATGAAACGATCACCACAAGAAATCACCATACATAGTTCGGAAATGGATTTTTATTTTTGCCAAAGCCTCGAAGTTAAATGTTCTACTAAATTGCCTTATTTTGTTCCTTTATGTATTTTTAATGCAATATGCCTGAAAGTAGAATTTCTTTTCAAGTAGTTCATCATTTAAACCCTTTGCTAAGATTGCTTTTTCTCCTCCTAATCCTAAATAAGTGCTATTTTGCTTGAAATATTAATTTTTATTGCATATATTTAAAATCGTTTTTCTTGAAGTATTAATGTTTATTGCATGTAACATTATATTTAAAATCAATTTTCTTGAAAATAACTAAAATTTAGGATAGTAACCCTTTAAAAAAATAAGTGATATTTTGAAGCACAAGATAATTCAGTGCATTCTTTAGGCAAAGCTCAAATTTCAGTAGCACTCTAGAGAGGATGAAATTTAATTTTCTCCTTAGCTATTCTTGTGGTTAGCTAACAAATAGTATATAATAAAGACATTGCTTAAATTTGATGGTTTTTTTTTTTTTTTTTTAAGATTTTGACTAAAGGAGAGGTTCAAGTATCAGATAAAGAACGGCACACACAGCTGGAGCAGATGTTTAGGGATATTGCAACTATTGTAGCTGACAAATGCGTGAACCCTGAAACAAAGAGACCATACACTGTTATCCTTATTGAGAGAGCAATGAAGGACATCCACTATTCAGTCAACACCAACAAGAGTACAAAACAACAGGTTAGTGGTTTTAATGTCATCTAAAAGTATCCTTGAAAATCAGTTTCTCTGAGGAAATCATAAAAATAATTGATCTGTAATAATAAACTGATACTACTTGAAAGCAAGATTTGGGGAGAGGGGAATGAAAGGATGTATATTGTAGAGAAGAGAAATGGAATGTTTTAACTACATACAAATGTACATAGGACTCACCTTTCTATCCAAATCAAACCTTTAAAGATAAAACTTGAATTTCTAAAGAAAGAGTCTTTGTAAGTAACACTTTAGATTGTTTAAAAACACTTAATTCACGTATAATATACACTTCATTGGTATATTCACAAAGTTTTGCAACCTTTCTTACTACCTAATTCAAGAACATTTTCATTACTCAAGAAAGAAACCCTGAAGCCATTATCTGTCACTCATCTTTCACAAGCCGTTAGCAACCTCTGTCTCTGTGGATTTGTTTATTCTGGACATTTCATATAATTGGAATCGTGTAACATGGCCTTTTCAATGTTCATCCGTGTTGTAACATCCTAGTATCAATACTATATCCTTGCTACTTATTATTGTTTTTGCAGACAAATATTAACATTTTATGGCTGAATCATATCCCATTGTATGGAAATACCACATTTTATTTATTCATTCAACAATAGATGAACATTTGGGTTGTTGCCACTTAGCTATTGTGAATAATGTTATGGAATTCATTACAGTTTTTCTGTGGATACATATTTTCATTCTCTGTACCCAACAATGAAATTGCTACATCATATGATAACCGTTAAGCCTTTTGAGGAACTGCCAAATCGTATTCCAAAACAGGTGTACCATTTTCTATTCCCACAATGTATAAGGGTTCCAATTTTTCCATGTTCTTTGCAATATTTGTTATTTTCTGCCATTTTGATTATAGTCACCCTGGGGTTAATGTTTTGGTTTTGATGTGCATTTCCCTCATGACTAATGATTTGAGCATATTTTCATGTGCTTATTGACCTTTAGTCTCTCTGGAGAAATCAATATTTGGATCCTTTGACCACTTTTTAGTATTGAGTTGTAACAGTTTTTCTATATTCTGAATACTAGTACCTTATCAAACGTGATTTGTTAATATTTTCCCCTATTCTTTAGGTTGTCTTTTCACTTTCTTCATAGTTTTCTGAAGCACAAAAGTTTTTCATCTTCAAGTCCAGTTTACCTATTCTCTGTTCGCTTGTGCTCATGCCATATGTCTAAGGAACCATTGCCGAATGCAGCTAGATGGAAACAGCTTTCTCATGAATACCTTATGAAATGAGGCAGCAGAAACGGCAGAGAAATTGCAAGCATTTCAATTTTGTCTTAATAGGCTTTGGAAGTGATAAAGCAGTTAAAAGAGAAAATGAAGATAGAACGTGCTCACATGAGACTTCGGTTCATTCTTCCAGTGAATGAAGGAAAAAAGCTGAAAGAAAAACTCAAGCCACTGATCAAGGTTATAGAAAGTGAGGACTACAGTCAACAATTAGAAATTGTAAGATTAAATTATTTCTGTTCCTCGTGTTAAAATAATTCATTCTGATTATAAATGTATATCAAACATTTAAAAGGTGTGAACAGTAAGACATTCTCTCTTACCTAGAATTAGGTAAAAATATTAAGGTCTAAGTAGAACTAAATTGTTGTTAAGCACACGATGTTTCTGTTGTTGTTTCCCAGTTAAATTATTTATGATAAAATCATGTTGGTCATGTGACACGGCATTAACCTCTGTTTAAAGACTTACCCAGATTTTAGGTGAGAATATATTTTACAGTGATTCTTACATTATCCTATGTAATAAAAGGCTAATATGAAAAGCAACTGAATGGCAGAATGACCAGTTGCTGTGACACGTATTGACCACCAGGGGGGCATATGTTCAACACAGGAGATGCCCCCTGGTGGTCCCTGAACTCCCACAGGTGGAGTGCTGCTCAGCCAGAAGCTGGGCTTAAGGCTGACAAGTGCAGAAATGGTGGTGGGAGCCACCATTTGTAATGTAGAGCCTAAGACCATCGAAAAACACAGATGTTTACATTACAATGCATTAACAGTAGCAAAATTACAGTTATGAAGTAGCAACGAAAATAATTTTATGGTTGGGGGTCACCACAACATGAGGAACTGTATTAAAGGGTCACAGCATTAGAAAGGTTGAGAACCACTGTCTTAGAGGACGTTAAAGTTGTGTTGATTCTATTGTATTGCTGCTCTTCATGTGGTAAACAGCTGTGTTAAATGTTTCAGGTGTGTCTGATTGACCCAGGCTGCTTCAGAGAAATTGATGAGCTAATACAGAAGGAGACAAAAGGCAAAGGTTCTTTGGAAGTGCTCAATCTGAAAGATGTGGAAGAAGGAGATGAGAAATTTGAATGACATTCATCAGTCTCTTCCTCTTTGAAACACTAAAACGTTTTCATTTCCCATGGTCCTGTTTTGTTTCTGTGGTCTGCCAAATACTTGCTCAAATTAGTTTGTTTTTTACCTTTGTGTTGAACAAAAAGACTTTGCTAAATTATAATTGTGGTTAATTTAGTTTTTGTAAATTGGGATTTTAGGGAAAAATGAAAAATTCAAGACACAGAAGTCCAGAATAGCATTTTGCTGTCTCATGCCATTGTAGCTTTCCAAGGTGAAAGTTATTTGAGGCAGCTCTTATGGATAAAAAGTTGTTTTGTACAATTAAGAGTAATTTCGGAAGGATATGCCTGTATAATCAAAAGGAAGTATTTACTGAAAAAGAAAACAGTGCTTATTTCTACATAATGAAATGCATGTATGGGGTAACTATATCTTGGCCTAAAATACAGCTTGGATAATGGCTTCCTGATCAGCTGAAAAATATATGATGACTGCAACACATAATTTTCATTGAACATGCTGCCATAACAGATTATTCCTGGTTAAAAAAATAGTCATTTATTTCTAATTCTTACAGTTTATAATATATGTTAATATAGACAAAATTATGAAATCAATAAAGCCACTCTTTATTGTTACTAAATTATGGCTTGAGTTTCTGGACAGCTTCCTCATTCCCTTTTTTTTCCTTTTGCCTCTTATAAGTTGGAGAGTTGTTAGCAGGATTAAATAATCAGTATGAGCAATACTTAGAATAGGGCCTGTTCTGATAAACACCTGCTCTATCTTAGCTGATATTATTGCAGATATAATTGCATTTATTTTAGTATTAACACTTAAATGATGTGCATTTTTAAATCTACTTGTCCTCAGATATTCTAGAATGTAAATTTGTTTCACTCAAAATAAACATACAATGTGTTTTGTGGACAGAAATTTTCAACTGAAAGAGTTCTTGACTTGAATATGATGCAGAAGCATGAATAATCACTGCTAATCCAAATTCCCAGAAATGCCCCATCCTATATAATAAAAGGCTAATATGCAAATTGTCCCTTCAGGAGTTCAACCAACTGGGAGTTCAACCTCTTGCTTTGACATGGACTGACCACCAGGGGGTGGTGCAGAATGGAGGAAGGCCCCAGCCAGCAGCCAGAAGGCCCCAATCAGCCCTGTTCACTGGCCAGGCCTAGGGACCCTACCCATGCACTAATTTCCAAGTTTGGTGAACCAAATTAACTGCCCAATCCCCTCCCTGCACCCTCTCCATGGTAACCATCACTTTGTATCTAAGAGTTCATTTTTTTAGATTCCATAGATAAATGAAATCATATGGTATTTGTCTTTGACTTATTTCACTTAACATAATACCCTAGGTCCATTCAAATTGTCACAAATTGGAAGATTTCATTTTTTATGGCCAAGTAGTAATATTTCATTGTATATATAAGTACCACATCATCTTTACACATTCATCTTTCAAAGGACATCTAACTTGCCTCCATATCTTGTCTATTATAAACAATGCTGCAGTATAAGAGTGCATAAACCTTTTTGAATTATTGTGTCAGTTTTCTTCAGATAACCAGAAGTGGAACTGGTGGGTCATACTTTTATTTTTTTAGTTTTCCATAGTGGCTGCACTAATTTGCAATCCCAGCAGTACACAAGGGTTCCCTTTTCTCCATATTCTTGCCAACAATTGTTACTTTGTTTTATTGATAATAGCCATTCTGACAGGTGTGAGCTGACATTTTGCTGCAGTTTTGAATTGTATTTCCCTGAAGGAAAAATACTAATTTTAAATTGTGTCTTGAATACTAGTATACTCAAGTTTTAAGTAAATTAAATAATCAAAAATTTCAACTCATAAAATGCAAATAAATTGGGGGTGGATAACTTCACAGAATAAAATGATTCACAAGACATTCTTTAAAGCTCTTCGGTAAATTTAAAGCAACACTCATTCCTTTTTCTCAAGGTTTATTTTCAGGGATCTCTTCTGCCTTGCCCTTAAGGAAACTGAGAAACTTCCCTGGTTCTTGGAACTTGAACTGCCCGGTAGCAGGTGGCCCTGGCCCTAAGAAGGTGTGAGAGCAGGAAGCCCAGCAAGGAGCTGTAGATGAGCTATTTCAAGTTGAGGTCTTGCACTGGACTATGGGAGCTGCACCTTTTACATCCTTTTTAGGGATACCTTTTTGTGCATGGCTAAACTATAAAGAGGTTTATTGGTTTTAATCCATATTTGGAATTGGAAAAGGTATACATTTGAAGATCCTCTGAGAAAAACAAAGATTTGAATACAGCCAGAAGAATTTACTGTTTGTCTTGGCCTGTGTCTGATAAGACATTTGCAAGGATTTTTTTTTAAGAGACTCGCCCTAAAACAAATGCCCCAGTGGTACCCATGTGAGGATCAAATTAAAAGACAAAGTAGTGTCGTGGCTAAACTAGGAAACTGTCTCTTAATAAAGCTAAAAACAGAAATCAGACTTGGAACAAAAATTAAAATCTATTTACACTAGCAATCTTCCAGACAGGCCCATGGGGGAAAATCCTCACCCTCACAAGTGGCCAGACCCTTTTGCCAGGTCTTTCTGCTAAGGGTCGGAACTTGGCTGGTTGGAGGCTGATTATTCAGGACCTGATAGGAGCTATTTTAAGGCCTCTTCTAAGACTAACTGGACTAAAATGAAACTACTGCAAGGGAAAGAAAACATGTATAAACATTTGTGGGAGGACCCCGCATTCCACAACCAAAGGTACACAGCTCTAAATCCAGGCATAGGAAACTTTCACTTCCACTTTAGTTGCAATTCTCCTGGATATAAAGAAGCAAATTCAAAATGATGCAGTTGGACGGGCAGGTGAGATCACGATGTTCTCATTGAGGATGAGATGCAATTCTTTCAAGAATTAAAAATAACCATTCTTGTTTTACTAATTCACCTGCTAAGTGCAGTTAACACTCCCATCCAACAAATTCCCAATGTCCTTTTCCTTTTTTAATTTTGAAGTATTTTTATTTTGTTTTCATTCATCACCTCCTCCCCTTTGGCAACCATCAGTTCTCTAAATCTCTGAGAACTAATACCCACCCCGAGTTTCTGCTTTGTTATTCATTTGTTACATGTTTTTCTGTACTTTGTAGAAAGAGTTTGGAAGCATTTCTTCCTCTTCAGTTTTTTGGGACCATTTAAGGATAGGTATTCATTCTTGGAATGTTCGGTAGAATTCACCTATGAAGTCATTTGATCCTTTTTATTTGTTGAAAGCTTTTTTATTGCTTTATTTCATTTCTAGTAATTTGTCTCTTTAGATATTCTATTTCTTCCTGGTTCAGTCTTGAAAGGTTATATTCTTATAGAAATTTGCCCATTTCTTCTAGAAGGTTGAATATGTTGGCATACAATTGTTTGTAGTATTCTTTTAATGATTCTTTGTATTTCTGTTGTGTTGACTAACTTTATGATCTTATTTGAACTTTTTGTCTTTATGCATTTAGCTAGTTTTTGTCCGTTTTCTTTCTTTTTAGAAAGCCAGCTATTAGTTTAGTTGAACTTTTCCATTTTTAAATTTCTATTTTATTTCCACTCTGGTCTTGAGTTAGACTGTTTAACATTTTTCATGTTTTTTGTGTGCTGGTCCTAGGGCCATGAGAGGGACAGGCCTGGGGCCACATGGTAGGAGCTACGAAGTGATCTGCAGATTGCACTGGGCTAGGAGGCACCGGGCTACGCTGTGAATTGAGTCTGACTGCCATCAGTGCCAAGCTTGTGGCCACTCAGCCACAGGAATGGGGCCTGCCATGGCCAAATACGCTTGTTAGGGTTGGTGAAGCAAGGCAAACTCTCAAGCTTTGTTAACTGGGAATGTCTTTCAGTTTCACTTTTAAAGGATAACCTTTCTGCATGTAGGATTCTTAGTTGGCCAGCGGGGCTTGGTGTTTAGGATTTTAACGATGCCACTCCACTGTATCCTTCCTCCATTGCTCTGAGAAGTTAATTGTATTTTTGTTTCCAGGAATCATTTTTCTCTTGCTACTTTCAAGATTTTTCTCTTTATCAGTCAAGTTTTACTATAATGTGTTTAGGTGTGGACCTCTGAATTTATCCTACTTGGGACTCATTGAGATTCTTGGATCTGTGGATTAATGATATCAAATTTGTGAGTTTGGGGCCATTATTTCCTCAGATATTCCTTGGTCCCTTTCTTCCCCTCCTCCTCTCTGACAACCATTTATTTCCTGTCAGTACGTTTGATGTTGCACACAGATCCCACAGCTCTATTCCTTTTTCTTCCTTTGTTTTTTTCTCGTCGTCAGGATTGGGTAATTTTTATGACATACATTCAAGTTCGCTCATTCTTCCTTCTATTTCAAATCTACTGGTAAGACCAGCTAGTGAATATTTTATTCAACTTATTGCAGTTTTCAACATGAGAATTTCCATTTGGTTCTTTTTTTTTTTTCATGGTTTTCATTGCGATTCCTTTCTTTTTTAGTTATATTTTGCTTCCATCTTTAATCATAAATTGCTTTAATTCTCTGAGCATAGGTTTTGAAACCTTTGTCTGCTAAATCTAACATCTGAATTCATTTAGAGACAGCTTCTACTGACTGTTTTTTCCTAAATATAAATTATATTTTCCTGCTTGTATATATGCCTCATACTTTTTTTAAGAAAAATGGACATTTTAGATAATATACTGTAGCAACTTTGTGTTCTGATTCCCCCCACCCCGAGTTGCTATTGTTTTAATTTTATTAACTTGCCTAAACTCCATAGTGTGAGGAAAATTGATTTCTGCTTAGTTTTTCAATTGATATTTTTAGACGATTGTAGATTTGTGTGCCATTTTAAGAAATAATACAGAGATGTGCCACAAACTTTACCCAGTTTTCCCCAATGGTAACATCTTGTAAAACTTGACTACAGTATCATAACCTGGATATTGACATTGATGGTCAAAACACAGAGCGGTTCCATCAGCAAAGTGATTCCTCCTGTTGTTTTTTAATAGCCACACCTACCCCCTCCCCCCATCTCCAACTCCTGGAGACTATTAAGAACTGTTCTCCAATTCTATAACTGACATTTCAAAACAGTGGCAATATATAGTATGTGACCATTTAAATCTGGCTTCTTTTACTTAGCATAATGCCTTTGAGATTCATCCTGGTCATTGCATATATAATAGTTCATATATTTTTATTACTGAGTAGTGTTTCATGGAATGCACTTACCACAGTGCCATAGACTGAACTTTTCTGCTGCCTCACAATACAGATGCTGAGCCCAGCAGGTGTGGCTCAGTGTTCCGGTTCCCGGTCAGGTACATGCCTGGGTTGCTCGATCCCAATTAGAGGGCGTGCAGGAGGCAGCCGATCAATGTTTCTCTCTCTCTACCCCTCTCCATTTTTCTAAAATCAATTAAAAACATACTAAAATGTGGTGTGTGTGTGTGTGTGTGTGTTTGTGTGTGTGTTAAAACCTAATCCTCAATGCGATGGTATTCAGAGGTGGGGTCTTTGGGAAGTGATGTGTCCTTTCTGCCATGTGAGATCACAGCAAGATGGGCAACTCTGAACAGAAACCAGGCCCTCACCAGACAGTGAGTCTGTCAGAATGTAGATCTTGGACTTCCCAGTCTCCAAAACTGTGAGAAATAAATCTCTGTGATTTATAAGCCACTCAGTCTAGAGTACTTTGTTAGAACAGCCCAAAAAGACTCACACACACAATTTGTTTAACTATTCACCCACTAAAGAACATCTATCGTTATTTCCAGTTTTTTGTTTTTATTAATAAAGCTATGAACATTCATGCAGAGCTTTGTTATCTTCATTTTCCTTTTTTTTTTTTTTTTTAAACTGATTTCAGAGAGGAAGGGAAAGGGAGAGATAGAAACATCAATGATGAAACTCACTGATCAGCTGTCTCCCGCACATCCCACACTGGGAGTCAGGCCAGCAACCCAGGCATGTGTCCTTGACTGAAATCAAACCTGGGACCCTTTAGTCCGTAGGCCAACATTCTATCCACTGAGCCAAACCAGCTAGGGTAGGTTTTTTTATTTTATAAAAATACATTTTTATTTCTCTGGGATAAATGCCCAAAAGTACAAATCTAGGTAGTATGGTAGTTGTATGTTTAGTTTTATAAGAAACTTCAGTTTTCTAGAGTGGGTCTGCTATTTTACATTCCCATCAGCAATGTATGAATAATTCAGTTTCTCTGTATTCTCACCAGCATTTGATGTTACCACTATTTTTTATTTTAGCAATTCTGATGTGTAGTGATAACTTATTGTGGTTTTAATTTGCATTACTCTAAAAACCACCCACATCCACACATGTGCATATTACTTTCATTTGTTGCCAATACTTTCAGATTCTGGTAACTCAAGGGATTATTTTTTATTTTTTATTTATTTTGCTTTGCTTGCCTTGCTTAAGCTTGTAACATCTCTCATTTATTCAGAGTCCAATCCAGGCCAAAATCTCTAACATCACTATTGCCAACAGTTGCATAGCTCGCATTCTTCAGATATTGCACACTTCTGGCCAAACCCTTGGTTTTCGGCTGTGTATTTTTGGCTTGTTTCCAGTTCATACTACTTCTACGCCATGAATCATCCAACACAAGCCACCCACCCAGTCCAACTCACAGCATGTTTCTATAATAGCTACAAGCTATCATTTTTATATCTGGGAATGGTGAAAATGTATAGGACTGTGGTCAGACCAGTTACTCCCTTTTCTAGCTCCCATGGTATCTGTGCATTGGGGTGGAAGGTGGACAGAAATACACCTCTTGTCTCTCTACCCCAATGCCTGCCTAGTGGTACCTAGGCTTCCATGAATAACAAATGGACATCTTTGGGGCAGTAGGCGAATCAAGGACTGTCCTCTGGGACCAACCCCCCTTCCTCCTGCAATGCTAGAGGCAAGGCCACATCAGCATCAAGTTGGGCCACAGTCAGGCAAACTGGAGAGAGAGAGACACAGATCAGGCTGGTGGACTTGCCCTGTAGAGGCACGGGGGATGACAACTGCTCTAAGCATCCAGAGTTGCTTAAAAGCCAAAAGCTGAGGCATCGGGAATCTTTCAGTCTAGGGCAGAATGCACAGGGTGAGTATGCTGGAACCTGGGTTTTCAACAAGGTGATGCCACCCCTAGGGGACACTTTGGAAATTCAGGGAATGCTTTTTGGTCATCATAACAGGGGAACACTCCCTCGATGCGGAGGCCAAGCAGCCACAGACTTGTCACATTTCACATGGCTTCTAATGTCTTGTCCAACATTCACATAGAGGTGGTAAATCTTTATAATCACTTGAGCCCGAAACCTTATGTTATTTTGCACAAATATTTATTACACATACACTATATTCTCTAGAAATACAACTCAACTGAGGGAAGAGTGTACTTTGTTTTGTTGGGAAACAACAAAAATCAGTCTCCAGCAGCCCCATCGCAGGAGTCTGAATGGCCCATTCAACACCTTGCCTGTCACACTGCATGTGGAGCTGTCCCATTCACAGCAATCCCCTAGCAGTTACAAGCACCTAATCCAGTCATCATCACTTAGAGTAGTCATGCCCATGTCCTTACTTACTGAAATACATGAGTTCTTTAAATACCTTCCCTTTTATTCTTTTTCTTAAATTACATGTTGGTAGGCGATGTTATCTCTTTCTAGGGTAGTAAAACTTATAAAAGGAGGGTGATGACTGATAAGGTTGAGCTCAAGGAGCTAGAAAAGGCCAAAGGGTCCCTGATGCCCTAAGTGTGACTTGGGGTCTTCTCTTCTTTGTGCTCACTGTGGCCTGAAGCTGCCCAGCACTAGTGGCCCTTGGCAGTCCTAGAGCAGGAAAGCAGCCAAGGAAAAAGGAGGGCCCCATTCCAGGTAACAGACCACTGCAGTGTCCATCACAGGTGCCCAAGTGTGAACCCCCAGTTCAAGGAGAGGTGGATTACCTAGCTTCTTCACAATTGTGGCATGTGAACCAGTCACATGGTCATGGATTTGGTATGAGACAGATGACAAGATTTGGTTGAAGATTAAGGACAAAAGGATCAAGAGTCAGGCACCTCTGAGATTTCCAGATCCAGGCTGGTGATGAAGGGGCAGGAGAGTGATGAACTGTTGGATAGAGAAAGCATTTAAAGATACAGAAGTTTTAATTAGGAGTATCCTTTGTTTTTAATTCACGGCTTCTTCAGCTTTAAAATGAAGGTCTGGTTAATGTGATTTCAAGATGTCAGGCTCCCATATTCTGAGATTAGAGATAGCGTAACTTACTCAAAATGACAAAATTAGTTCTTGATAGCTACCATTTTGGAGTTTAGATTCAGAAATCTCTCAGCTCTAAGAGCTCTTATAAATCATCTATATCAGTGTTTTTAAAATCACAGGATGCCTGCCAGTAGTTGGCCCAGCAATCAATTTAGAGGACCAGGCTAGTTTTTAATTAAATTAGAGTATCAGTGTGTATCACATGCAGGGCGAAGATCATTTCATGGACTTTATATAAACATCCTTTCAGGCATCAATTCTCATATACTCAATAAACACTATGAATCCATGGCATAGGCAGGACTACTGTTAATGGAAGACTAAAGCCAGGGGAGATTTTCTTTGCTTTCTTAGTTCTCATCTACCAAAAGGTGACCTCAGGTGAACCACCAGCCTCACTCGTGGACACCTCCCCTCACTCACGTATTATAATGTTCCATTATAATAAACACTAGGGGCCCAGTGCACGAATTTGTGCACCTTGAAAGGAACTGTGGGCCATGAGGAAGTGGTGGGCACGGTGGGGGAGGGGGGGGGTCTCAGCCCATTCTCATCAGGCCCCTCTTCCCCCAGTGCCCCCTGCCAAGGCCCTGGTCCCATCTGCCAGCAGCCCCGCTCCCGCCGCTCCCACACATTGATGGCACCGGCCCCCTCGCACTCGCTGACCGCGCAGAGCAATACGGGCTGGTGCCAGCGACAGCTGTTCCCCCGATCACCCTTCAGAGCAGAGGGAGGTGAAACCCTCAGGGGCTATTGGGGCCACTACTCGCACCTGATGGCGCTGAACGATTTGGATCAGGCACCAGCAGTGAACGCGAGGGGAACCAGTGCCAGCAGTGGGTTTGAGAGGTGACTACTGGCCCCAATTATCCCATTGGACTTAAACTGGCAGTCAGACATCCCTCTTATAATCCAGGACCACTGGCTCCCAACCACTCACCTGCCTGCCTGCCTGCCTGATGACCCCTAACCACTTCTGCCTGCTAGCCTGATTGCCTCTAAACTCTTCCCTGCCAGCCTGATTGACACCTAACTGCTCCCCTGCTGACAAGATTGCCACCATCTGCCCTTCCCCCCAGGCCTGATACCCCACAACTGCCTTCCCCTGCCGCAACCCGCCTCCTCCAAGACCAACCTCCTCCACACGAGGTGGCAGAGATGTCAGAACCAGCCTCCTCTGCACCATGCAGAGCCATGGGACCCCCAGGCTTCACCTCACAGAGCGGCCACTGGGTCCCACCTCTGCTGTGCGTGCAGCCATCTTGTGATGACTTGAGGTTGTGACACTACCTACACCAGTGATGGGCAACCTTTTGAGCTTGGTGTGTCAAAATTCGCCAAAAAAAAACGAGCATAACTTGGGTGGTGTGTCACTTTGAGAAAAAAAAAAAAACATAATTTCACGATATTTGTAGTTTAAATGACAAAAATGTATAACTGTAATATATAACTGTATTTTATAAACAAAAACTAATTATTTAACTTACCTGTTTAGTGACTTCTTTGTTCATCTGTCAGTCGATTTCTTTTGTTGGTCTTGATACTATTTAGCTTGTATGGGGTGCCGTGAACTAAGATAAGTGAGGGGGAAGGGGAATTCTTTAACTAACCTGCCTATTAGTGACTTTTTTGTTGCTGAATTTCATTGGCTAAACCTTCGATTGAAGGTTGGTATTTTGTACACTTCAAGCCCAAGCAAACACTATTAACTTTATCTGTCAATCTGTTTCTTTTGTTGGTTTTGATATTATTTAACACTGAGAATAAGGTCTCACAAAAGCAAATTGTAAGTAAAGCAATTGCTATATTTTTCAGGGTGCTAAAAGTGTCTGGTAATCGGTTCCAGGCACTCCAAATTTCCTGTTCGTGGTGGCACTCCTCTTGATTCTCCAAGTGGCACCTTTCCAGATTCTCAAGCTTTGACCTCAAGTCAACAAACACCTGAGCCCAGATGCTGTCTTGAAATTCTGCAAGTTGCATCTCCAAATCATCAATTTGCATCCATTGGAAACTATTTAATTCCAAACTACTATAGACTACTACATCAGAATACTTAATTATTTTTATGGTCTGTTTTAGGCTTCTAAATTGATTAAATCTATCACTGAACTGGTCAAGTAACGAGTCTAAAACATGCTGGTACTTTATATACAAGAGTTCCATTTTATTTTATACAGCTACACTGGCCTTCTCAAAATACTTTGTTACTCGAGGAAAATATAAGTTTTAGTTTCTACATCTCGCTTGAAATTTTTAAGTTTACTTTCAAAAGCTTTTATGTATCCCAAACATAACATTAACACTTTTGCCAAAACCTTGTAACTTTAAGTTCAGTTCAGTAATATGAACAGAGAGGTCTGTAAAAAATATCAGGCTGTTGACCCACTTATCATCGAGCTGAGAAAAGTTTCCCAGATCTTTATCCTCAAGAAATACCTTAATTTCTTCAAAGCACTCCACAAAACACTCAAGAACTTTCCCTTGGCTCAGCCATCTTACATTATTGTATATCAGCAGTCCACTGTAGGTGGAATCAACCTCCAGTAAAAGTGCAGCTATTAAATTAACTATTTTTTTAACAATTGACATTAAGTCCTTTAAGTCGGTGAATCCTGCCTTGGCACATAAAACCTCCTGATGGATAATACAATGAAAAGGCACAATCGGATCTCCAATAGCTTCCGTAAACAATTTGACAAATCCGACTTTTCCCCCCACCAGGTTTGGTGCCCCATCTGTTATCACTGACACAACTTTAGAGATATCAATGCTTAGGTCATGGAATGTTTGTATAACAACTTTACACATTTCACTTCCTGATGTACTTGTTGGCACCGATACTAACTTTATCAACTCTTCTCTCATTGTGAGACCAGCAGAACATCGACCAATAATGGCCAACTGAGCATGTGATGTGACATCAGTAGTTTCATCGAGAAACAAAAAAATATTTACAATTACTTATGTCTCTCTTTAATTGATGTTGTACGTTTGTGTTCAGTCTCATTATTCGGTCTTTTATGATATTTCTATTGAGTGGTAACTAAGATATTCTCTTAATAACTGCATCTTTATTCTGTATATTGTGAAATAGAACTGGTGCACAGAGAGGTTCAGCCATTTAATAAATTTAATAAATTACTCCCTGAGTGCTTTTCCATGCTGAGCTATGGAGTGAGCAATGCTCAAACTTGCAGATGTTAAGTTCGTAGAGCCTTTTATAAATTTAAGGATGGAATTAGATTGGCTCTTATAAAGGTGTAGCTGCCTGGAAATGTATTCCTTCCTTTCATCCTCACTTTTTTTCAAGAGCTGGGAATGATTCGTTTCAAAATGCCTATTTATATTCCACGCTCTGCTTACTACCATTTCAGTACATAGAACGCAAAATGATCTGCCATCTTTTTCTATAATGCTATACATCTTGGTCCATGTCTCTTGAAAGGGTCGGCTACTGCTACTACCGCTTCCTTGACTTAACCTGTTTTTTTATTTTTTGGGTTCTCCCTCTGGGGGGCAGAGACAGAAGATAGAATTATAGATAGCCTGTTAGCCCTGCGTGCAATTAGGGGTTAACTAGCCTAATTGACCACAAGATGGCACATGTAACTGTCTCTTAGGAAAGGGCAGGGTTAATAAGAAGAAATAGGGGTTAATAAGAATGCACAACAGTAATAGTGGTGAAATGAAGTCTGCACTATACTGGCTAAATTAAGATGGCTGCCATCACAGACCTAGGCTATTAGTAGTATAGATTACAGAGTGCCAGATACTGTTCTATACACTGTTCAGTAGTAACTGACCTGCTGAATCTCCATCACATTCAAGTAGGTACTATTATCTTTTTTCTATAGATGAGGAAACTGGGGCACAGAGAGGTTCAGCCACTCGGCCAAAGTTACATGGCCTGCAGGAGTTGGAGCAGGGCTTGTACCTGCCATGCTGAACTTCAGTTCAGAGAACTCCCTTCCTGGACCAGATGGTGGCAAAGCATCTCCCTGCACAGCCCCCCGAAGGCCACTCCAATGGAGCCACTCTGGCAGCAACCTGGGGGCATCTTGTCCTCACGTGAGGAAACAAGTTCTTACACAAGTCCTATTCTCCACCTAGCACTAAGCCAAGGCCCTAGAGTTCAGCCTCTGCACCAGGGCCAACCCATGTCCTCTGCATGGAATGCCCAGTCCAAAATCCCTTCTTTTGCATGTGCCTTTATACTGTACCTCTCCCAAGATGCCTTCTGCAATCACCCCAACAAAAGATTCATAGCCATCATCTTCTATCTTTATCTTGTCATTATCTGCCAACAGACTATATATTGAGGAAGAGGAAAGGGGCTAAATAATATCAAAGGCAAAACTCAATCCCTTTTCTCCCCTTAGACTTAATATAATTAACCAGCCATCTATTCTTTTAATGAATGGTCAAACAATTCTATTTCCCCATCAACAACTAAGTGCAGAGGATGCAATGCCTTGGCAAAGAAAATCTAGCACATACAGGAGCTCTGTAACAGGAGAAGGCAGAGTCAGCGAGTAGTCTGCTTCTGGTAACTCAGGCCAGATACACACGAAGGGTTTATGAACTGAGAAGGATGTCTTTGCACTCCCACACCTACTCCATGTTTCCTACTGGCCTATATCCCTTCTTTTAGAAAGGATCTGGGTCAGGTCTGCAAACACTAGCTGGTCCAACACTAAACGAGGTTTTCTGCTCTCAGGAAGACCTGTGTGCTTGATGAGACTAACTCTGCCCACTCCTCATTCTGATGGTAAGTGACACTTTGAAGGAATTACTTCAAAAACCCTCAATTAATCACCATATACTAGAGGCCTGATATACAAAATTCGTGCAAGAGCAGGCCTTCCTTCCCCTGGCTGCCAGCACTGATTTCCCCCCAGCACTCGGGAGCCCCAGGTAGGCACCCAGAGCCTCCTCCGGCCACCAGCAGGCACTTGGGACCTGGGCTGCTTCTAACCTCCGGCCCCTGCTTCATTAGGAAGGACGCCCAGAATGACGTGTGATCTAATTAGCATATTACCCTTTTATTATTACAGATGTTCTTGCCTTATAAAACACCATCAGACAGGAGGAAACAGACACAGCAAATAAAGTCAGATGTTTTATTCAGTAAAGCACATATGCACACATTTCAAACATGGAAAATTAATCTGGGAGTGAATGCTATAACATCAACTACTGACCATCATGCAGCAAGAGAAGTGAAATGGATCCGCTGGCTCTTGTGATCCCACAGTGCCTGCAGGAGGTTTGAAAAACCAGGATGCTGAATGCCTACAGACTGCCAAAGAAAACGCAACAGAAATGGCAGGTGCCTAATGATGAGAAAAACTTACAAATAGAATCAAAACTGATTCAAGTCATACAGTGAAAGAACAAAAGGAAAAAGAAAAGAGATCAATATGATCTGAAACAACCACTTTAATAGTAAGTTGCTGACCTTCCATTGGACCTCCAGTCCAAGATGCCCGAGGACGAGCCAGTGCTCCTGGGTGAGGTCACCCTGAATGGCAAATGGCCCTGCCTGTGACACTCTTGTAATCCTGGAGCCCCCAACAAGACACTGCAGCAGCCTTGTCTGCAAGTTCCCCACAGCAACAGGTCCCCTGGACTTGCTAGATCCAGTGGAAGTCTTTTCAGTTACGAGACCTCTTCACCCAGCAGGTACATGGCCTCCCTCCTCCACCCCAGCCTTTCTTTATATAACTGACTCACTCTGGGTTTCCACAAGATCTTTGAGATTTGCCTTCTAGGATAAAGGCCGGATTTTAAAGTGTGTGCCCAAGCCTCACAACAAATCATACTGTCCAGGCATTTTTGGCACTTCCTTTCCTCACACCTAACAGTGTTTTTCCTCCTCTGGCTACAGATTCCAGCCATTCCCTGTAATTAAAATAAAGGCAATTAATATTAGCAACAAGTTGTATTGAATAAACCAGTGAAATTGACTTTTTCCACCTGTCTATCTAATTTTATATTACTCTGCCAGTTATAAATCTATCCCTAGAACTCCATTCACTGGGATTTTATTAATTCAGTAGCAGCTTAACCTAAAATCTGTTGGTCTTAAAGATAGTGATGTTTCTAAAGGCCAAGTCCAAAGGCTTTCACAATCTTATTTCTTAATATTCTCAAAGTCTCCAAACAGAAAACTAAACTAACAAGCTAGCCATGCATCATGGAAGCAACTCGTGTCATACAAATAACTGGATAGGCAAGTCTGATTATTGTGCTTAAAACATACTAAAAGGAAAAAATATATATTAACATATTTTAATAACTATTTTGACCATCTTTAGTAAAAGCCCGCAATTGTTTTCCATTCAAAAATGCCTGGTTTAAAATGTTCCAGGCCAATCTATATTCCAGACTGCAGGGCTGATTCTAACTCAGAACAGACCATGCAGGCCTGGAATTAAGGGAAGAAGTACTGACAGTCATGCCTAAGATTTTACTTGCCCTTCTGCTACAGCACTGCTTGCAAGAACACATAAATCGTTAATGACAATGAGGAAAAGAGCTATAAAAAAAATACAAGTAACAAAAAGGACTAGAAAAGATAACACGTAATTTTTTTTAATGAAGATGGGTTAGAAGGAAAAAGGGGTAAAGGAACCAGATTATCAAGATGGTATAGCAAAGAAAAATGCTTTGGGTTTTCCTGATAAATGGCAAATCAGAATTGCTTTCATTCAAATTTCACAGGCATCATTTTTGTAATGTTAGTGATCTACTAGTTGCCATTTTCCTTCTGAAGATATGTTAACTGCACAGAAAAAAATAAATAAATAAAGGAAGAAAGAAAAACCACTCCCTTTTCAAAGAAAACAAGAAATCCTTTCATTACTATTAGACCAAATCATCATTCTCTTTTCATTGTATCATCTCCAATCCAGAAAATAGAACAGCTAATTTTTACTCTAGAGACATTTACTTAATTTTTAAGTCCCCCCTCCCCTTTTTTTAATCCTCATCCAAGGATTTTTTTTCCATTGATTTCCAAAGAGAGTGGGAGAGAGTGGAAGAAAGGATGAGAGAGGGAGGGAGGAAGGGAGAGAAAGAAACATAGATGTGAGAGAGACATACCGTTTGGCTGCCTCCTGCACATGCCCCAACCAGAGCCCCAATCGAACCTGCAGTCCAGGTACGTGCCCTTAACTGGAAATTGAAGCTGCAACCCTTCTGTGTGCGGGCCAAAGCTCTAACCCCTGAGGAAACCGGCCAGGGTTTCTTATGCCCTTTTGAGTGAGGAAGCTGCTTTAATTTTTATAATGCAGGAAAGGGACAATAGAGGAGAAAAAGACAGTGGAACTTTCTGTGCCAACTAAACTCCACAGACCAGGTTCCTCACAACTCCTGTGGGAAATGAAACAGATCTTTACCATGTTAGGTGACTTTTAAATATTGGACATTTTACTTGATCAAGATTTTGAAAGAAACAAGTCTGTCTTACCTAGAGTAGTATTAAAATGTGACTTTTTTTAAAAAGAAAATTTAGAAAGATATGTGTTTCCTTGCAAGCAAAACAGAGAAGAGGGTATTATTGTTGGTACTATGATTATTAAGCCACAGACACGTAAAATCCACAAAATGGATCGGTGGCTTGGGAAATGCAGTATCATGTCAAAGGTGCAGACTGTTTCAAATCAAAGCAAACCTCAGCCCCTCCAGCAATGAACTGCCCCTGAGATCTCGGTTAAGACAGCATGGCCTGCCCTGGGGCAGGGAGGTCGCCGCTGGCGCTACGTGGATCATCCCACCAAGTCCACAGGGGAGGCTGCGGGGTTCGGCCTGCACCAAGTGTGAAGCACGTGCATCATTGGACCAATTTCTGAGTAGATTTTTATAAATATATACAAATCAGTTACAGGCACTTGAAATGTCTTTGGTTGGAATAACCCAACATTGCAAGAGAATGTGTTCACAGAGTGTCCAGGCCCAGGCGGGCATCAGCAGACAATGCTTACGGTTTGCTCAGTCTCTCTCAGAAAACAGGCAGTTGTGGGATTAGGCATCCGCCAAAGCAACCTAGAAGAGAGCAAGACAAGCAAGCCAGTCACACAATAGAGTGCAGGGAGCCGGGTGCCCATCCAAGACCAGGGAGCCACACCACATGCATCTGTCCAGGAGGGGGAACTATTAAATCCCTAAGGAAAAAAAAAACAAAAACACTCATCTAGGTGGGAGAGAACAGAAATTTAATTCTCCTGTCAGAAGCAGCTGACCTAGTGGAACCATTGTGCTGAGTCTAAGGGTTAACTGTTTCCAAACCTTTATCAGCACTGTGTGAGATGATTACTCAAGCTGCTGAAGTGGAGGGGGGCAGCTGCTCTCCAGTGGGAATTTGAGAGCAATTTGCATAGAATACTTTTTACAGCTAAGAGTTGGGCTGAAAACCCAATACCATAATTTAGACTGAGGGTAGACTACTTCTGATAAAAAGACAGAAGCTAATTTCTCTGCAGGAAAACTGCCACTCACAATCAACGCAATAAGAACTGAGACATTCTGTCCACAGACACCTCTAGCCAAATGCTGGGCCAGACCCCATCCAATGCTCACCTTCTCAGGACAAAATTCGGGACTGCTCTGGCGCAATTTGTTAGGTCTGCCCTTGATAACCGCATAGCAAAACATTGTTATCACCATCACAAAGAGGAAGTAGCTGGTGTGCATGAGATGCAAATTTATTAATGAACGGTCATCCTAGAGAGAATAAACCAGAAACATCAGCACTGAGTTACTGAAAGTTTTATGCTGGATTTCTGGAGATATGGTTCATCACCTCCAGATATGCTTTAACTTTATTCTTAAACTGGAACAAAAATATTCTCCTTCTAAACTATTAGAGCTGGCTCTCATTCAGTGAAGATGTGAAGTTCCTGAGACCACCTCACCTCCCTTCCTAAAGCAGTCAAAATCAGTGTAGTCTGTAAAAGCGAGCTCAAGTGTACTAGTAAGCCGGAAGCTAAACTAGCATGTTAACTGGTAGTCTAGAGTACAGTATTTTTCTCCCTTTTTCTCCTCCTTAACATCCTATTCAGCCCTAACTACCTATCCAAACATTTACTTTTACCCTTATGAATTCCGAACCCTCCCTACTCATACTAATACTAACCAAATATTCTCCTGAGTGGCTATGTGCATGAGTAAGACTACAAGCATTTCTTGTAAGCCCCGTGGGTTAGGCACACAAGAGCTGCTCAATAAGTAAATGCTGCTGAACAAAGCAGAAAACGAAGAACAAAAACAGTTTTTTAACCAAAAAAGTGCCATGTTTTTCCAAGTGTCTACCACTCCACCTAGCCTTTTATTAACTCAGCTGGGAATCTGAAATGGCAGGGGCTAAGCTAACTCAAGCAAGTAAACACCACCTATTCTAATCGCTCCTGGACGCTCACGCATACACACATGATTTTTCTCACTTACATCTGGAACAATAACTGTAAGCTTGGGGTTTAAAGTGTGATAGACTTTTCCAATGGCCCCTTTGTAACACCAGAAAGGATTGTAATCTTGAGCATATTTTGTGTTGGCATCTCGAGCAGTCATGAAGATCTTGTACCAGAGCGTGGCATTGCTGTACGTGTCCGGAACACAGTGCGGGGGCTGTCTGCAGGGGGGAGACGGGAAAGGCATGCTCAGGGGCCTGAGACATTTATTGTGTCCTCCCCAAAGCCCCTAGCCCAACACTGACTACAGGCTAACGTGTGGAAGGAAGAAATAGAAGACATAAATGTTCAGATAAATACCCTGTTTTTCACTCGGGGACCTTTTATTATTTATTTAAATAAGCATATAAGAAATAGGCATTTGACATTTGAGGGTTTAGGTGTTGATTTTTACCTTCTGATTTCAACTCACAGTCCTCTCGCATATGACGTGGCCAAAGAAGAAGCTGTTCCTTTTGAGCCCATTTTCCTAAACTGTCCCAATTCTCAATTACAACAGGAAGTTTGACATACGAACTTCCCCAGCAGATTTACAACCAACAGCAAATAATGTTTAACTTATCTGATACTGTCCTATAAACCTTCAAATGTCTACATTAGACAAATACCTGACTAATTATTATTACTGAAAAGGATTCACCATAGGGTTTTTTAAATAGACTACATCTTGCGTATTTCATGTATTTATACATCATTATCTCCTTTGCAGAAAAAGGAGAGGCAAAAAAAAAAATGTAAAGGCAAAATGGTAATACTGACAGTTTTACAACTGCTCAAAATATAGGAAGCAAAAGTTCCAGAAACAGTAACTGTTTCATAGAAAATAAGATTTTATTTATGCTCTCAATTTTAAAAATAACTTTTTCTGGATAATGGACATGAACAAAACTTTTATCTTTTGGGAGCCTTAACTCTAGGTCATCCTAGTCATGGGATCCATTCTTCCTTAACTTTTCTGTGACGTGCTTCGACCAACAGGAGAGGCAGCCTAAGAACAAGAGACAACGACCAACTTGCTGAGGAACTAACTCTCTATTTACACGAGAAGTTCTACCTCAGAATCCCAAACTAAAGAACTCCTTGGGTCCAGGAAAAGGGATGCAGTGTGAGCCCCCCTGAGAACTTGCTGCCAAAGCCCTCCAGTCACATTCATGGTCAGTGGAGCTCCTCACACACCGGAGGGCGCAGGAAAGCACTTACACTGTGACGGGGAACACGCCAGGGTTGGCTGTGAGCGTCATGCAGGCTGTGAACACCACCTGCTCACAGTGACTGTGAAGGGCACAGTCATCCGAGCTCCAAGCTGCTGGCAAGGTAAAGGTGATGTTTATCTCTTCATGCGCTTCCCTGCCTGCGGAAGAGAAATCAGGGTGGATTTATTTTTCTTTTGATAAAGACGAGAATCCTTATTTATTATTCTCTGGGATTTGAATGAATCCTGACATCAAACCCACCCAGGAATCACCTTTCAACCCGCCAAAGCAGGACTCCTGCCTCTGTGGGGTTTCAGGAACAACACCAGTTCTGAGTTGTACTCTGAGGCCTGCTAGCCTGGCGGAACTACCAGCACTACCAAAAGGCAAGCAGAGAGGAGCCACTTTCAGCCAGGCCTAGGGGTGCTATGCAAGAGCCCAGGCAGTGACCCGGCTGGGAAGCTGGGGACTGGGTGGGTTATTATCACCACTGTGTTAGCATTTGCACAGCACCTCTCCATTTTCAAAATGCTTTTATATTTATTACTTCACTTAAAATGTACCACTACCTCATGACGTGACCTGCTCCGCTTTTACATACGAGCAAACTGAGGATCGGAAGGTCCAACAGACTTAAGTAAGGTCATGGACCAGTAAGTGATGAAGCTTAAATGAAAACCAAGGTGTACACCACCACACCAGAAGAGAAAGGGCTACTTGTAACATAGAAAACCCCCAAGTTGCCCTTACCTCATTTCTCACCTATAACAACCAACAGGAGGCTGGCAGGCAATCCCAAGTCTTCTGGGACTTTAAAAGGCTCTTGGTAACCCAAGCTTATTCTTTCAAGGCCCAGGCCTCCAGCATGCAGCCTTTCCTGATCAGTCCCTCTTCCACTACTCTCTCACCTTGTCCCGAATCACTTACAGTCCATCATGGGTTTGGTTCTGGTGAAAGGGTAGTGCTCAGTGTTTTATAGGTGTTTCTTATTATTATCTAACAAGCACTTACAGTCAAACCTCAGTTCTCCAAAGTCTCCCATCTCAAACAATTTGGTTCTTGACCAAGCTGTTCATGGAAAAATGTCTCAGTTGTCGAACCAAACTTTGGTTTTTAACCTGACAACCCTTTCATGCTGACACCTCAACATGACAGAAAGTGTCATCAGGCAACAAAGAAAGAGAATGCTTCTGTTGCTGGGGAAATCTATGGTTAGCAAAATTTTAAAACATAAAGAGGCCATCAGGAGTGTGAATGCTGCTAAGGATGTGAAAGAAACAATGATCACAGGCAAATAAAGAGGTAGAGACTGGTGTTGATTTGGGTAAGTGAATTAGCCAGCATTTCGGAGGCAGCCATATACAAAAAAGCGAAGATGCCACATGCTTCCTGGAAGATATCCCTGGAACATGTGCTAAAAAGTAATTCATCTAAGGCTAGTAAGGGGGGTGGCTTGATACATTTAAGAAAAGAAGTGTTTAGTTTATAGATTAAACAGTACATTAGACATATACTATATATAAGAAAGGTTAAAACAGGGAATCAATCTGTGGGTTGGGAACAGATTAATTCAATTTACATTATTTCTAATGGGAAAAAATGATCCTGTTTTCAAACAAATAGCTTCCCCGACAGCCTTCCAGAACGAATTAGGTTCAAGAACCAAGGTTCCACTGTATATATATAGCACTTGCTTTGTGCCAAGAACTACTGTAAGGACTTGATAAATATTAATTCATGTTATCCTTGTCTCTTCCATAATCCCAAAACGCCAAAAGAAAAGACCAGATCTTAGGCTTATGCTAGTTCATTCCGTAGGCTGAGCTAATGGTGAATGTTCAAGTTTGTAAACTAACAGCAATATTTGTAGTATGTATTGCCATCTCCAACATGATAGCATTGTGTTTGTAACCCCCAAAAAGACCTTGTAGTTTCTTCCCAGTTTCCCATTTCCATAGGCTTTTTATTGAGAGCCTCCTGCGTGCGAAGCACTTTATTAAGGGCAGACAGATGCAAAAATCAAAAACAGTCTAAAACCATTTGACAGTTGTTGCTTGAGAAAGTCTGAAAGGAAACTGGTGAACACACACATACCTGAAAGTCCAATCTGATGCCCGAAGATGGTCGAGTACAGATGGGTGACATTGCGAGAGTACCCTCCAAAGGGTTTGAGCGGGTCCAGGGTGAGGGTGATTGCAACTGAGATGTTAACCGGGCCTGAATCCTCCAGTGTCTGTGGGGACTGGGTGGACACTCTGGCCTGCCCACTGGTCATTGTGCTTTCTGGAGTTGTGGTGTCATTTGTGAGATGCTTTAATGTTTCATTCTCTGATACACACAAGTCCAAATCATTAAACCGCAGCAGAAAAGTATTCCAATCCTTCCGTAAAATGAAACAAAGAAAAAAGTTAAAACAGGGAATCAATCTGTGAGCAGTCTGAAAGTGCTACCATGGCCCTCAAGGTCACATCACAAGGTGGGGACACCAGTTTCAGAGTCAATCATGTACAATAACAGAGACAATAAAGCCATCAGCCTTTTGCATTGCCACAATAGTGTGGTTTTCCAAACCACTCTCCTATTCATAACCAAAATATGAATTCTTCATTGGCATGAGATATTAAATAAGCTGTGGAATTAAATAAACTTATACAAGAAAATATGTAAGAAAACAAAACAGTGTATTATACTTACAGAAAATGATCTAGCCTCAGAAACAAACATGAAAAGAAAGCTTGAACAAAAGTAGTAAAATATTAAAAGCATTAATCTAAACTCATTTAGCAGTTGCAATTATTTTTGTTGTGTTTGTTTATTTTTCAATAAGGTGGCCTCAAAATAATTCCTCAAAAGGTCAATTCTAGCCTCAGCTGGTTTGGCTCAGTGGATAGAGCCTTGGCTCACAGACTAAAGGGTCTCAGGTTTTATTCTGGTCAAGGGCATATACCTCGGTTGTAGGCTTGAGGCAACCAATATAAGTTTCTCTCTGTCTCTCCCCTCCATTCTCTCTAAAAATCAAAGGAAAAATTAAAAAAAAAAAAATTTTTTTAAAAAGGTCAATTCTATACACCTTGCCCTCTCTCTCAAGAATGTGAAACCAAGTAAACACCAATATGTGGAATTTTTCTTCCCCCATCACGGGCTTTGGATGCTACCTTAGAACAGAAACAATTTCCAAAGGGAGAAAAAAAAGAAAAAGATGTTTTCAGGCTTCTCTTAATATCTATACCCTGTATTAATGGCTTAAATCATAAGCAGTTTTAGAAACGCAGTTTATTATGTCATGATTAAACCGATATCAACATAGTAAAGTACCCATCAGGATTTACTTTAATTTTAGCAAAAACAGCAATAACAAACCTAACCTGGGTTGTGACATTCTCCCGGGCAAAACTGGTCTACAAAAAGTTGCCAAATGTGAAGACAAACCAAGTGAGACTTCCAATTACACCTGTACTAGTATGAATTAAATGCCATTTGTGCAATCCCCAAGCAGTCAAGCGAGTCTACCTCTATAGCATCAGTAAACCAGTATATGGCATTTAGTAAGACTACAACTGGATGTATCAAATTACATTTCCCTAGCATCTACAAACATTCTAGTGTCATCCCTTCATACTCCAAACATGAGGAAATTGAAGTATACAGCAGAGCTGGGGTTATGACTAGAATATTCATTTCAGCCCAGTTGGTGTGGCTCCGTGGTTGAGTGTCGACATATAAACCAGGAGATCAGAGTTTGATTCCTGGCCAGGGCACGTGCCTGGGTTGCAGCTCAATCCCCAGTGTGGGGCGTGCAGGAGGCAGCCGATCAATGATTCTCTCATCACTGATGTTTCTCCCTCTCTCTCCTCCTTCTTGCTTTCTCTCTGAAATCAATAAAAATATAGATATTTTTAAAAAGAGAATGTTCATTTCATATGTATTGTGGATATATCCTGTTGGTTATAGGTGAGACATTCAGGCAGGGTCAGAGAAGAGGGAAAATTAGCCAGTATGTCTCTTGTAAGAAACTCTTTGAAAGGGATTCATGGTGAAAATAGTTTAAACGTGTTAACTGTTAGGGAGCTCACGTGTAAAGGTGGTCCTTCACCTGAAAGGAATTAATCACTATGATCTGAAATGCCACAGAGCACAAAACAATGACCCCTGTACACTGAGTAGAACTCTCCTTTCCTTCACAAGGCACACCCAGCACAGCAACAACGCAACTCCAGTCTCTACTCCCATCCCACTCCCAACAACAAACATACATAAGTGTAAGAGGAGGCACTCAGGGAATCTACTAAGAGCAGAACAAATCTATCCTAAAAGAAAACTTAACCACCAATAAATTCACCTTTTCATTCATTGAACATAATTTCTAACATGTAAACAAATTTATTGATAGGTAATATTGTCACTGACCTCTATTAAACAAGAATTATTAACTTTTTGGTTTTTGATATGCAAAAATACACATCATTATAAATCTGTATTATGAGTGTTCACACTATTATGTGCTTAGATTAAGGATTAAAAGGCACAGTCCTAATAATTTAAATTTCCCAAAATGTAAAATCTAGAAGGCAAGTTTGTAGACAACAGACGTTTTCCTGGATTAAAAAAAAAACAAATATATTTGAAAATAAGATCCCACTTTCTAATTTATTGAAGATCCCTTCTTATCTTGATAAAACTCCATGATGATGATGATGTGGGCTTTAAAATAACAAATGTTTACAGTTGTTAAAAACTGCAATGAGCTAATTTCATAGGAATATAAGAAGCTATTCTCTAGCTTCTTTACACTAACATTTTGCAAATATACTTTCCAAAATGCCCGATTCATTGCTGAAGTAGTCTAACTGAAACTGGCAGCCTCATCTGAATCAATAACTATCGGAAAGGGAGAGAAAGATAAAACATTCTGTATAGTGACCTTTCTCACTGGGATAAAAAGTCACAACCAAAGAAAAGGGTGTGAAGAGCCCAAAGGGGTTGTTCCCTTGAATAGGGTCCAGCCAGCCTGAAAGAACTTAGAATGTACCATACCTCCATATGTAACACTTTCAACAATAAAGATTAAAAAAAAAGAAAAAAATATATACTATACCTCTGACATTCCCGGTGACTTAATCTCCTTGATTTTGAAGAAATAGCCCAAGGTCAGGAAAGCTATTGCCATGGCGCTTACACTTATCATAAAGACCACCAGGGGAGGCCGACTGCTGATGTACAGCTTCAGGTTCTCCAGGGGGTTGATGTTGAACATTATTCTGATCGTCCACCTGAAAGGAATTAATCAGAAGATACTGACTTGCAAAAAACCTGTGATTCCCATTTTTTCCTTTCATGATGTTGATTACTGAACTTGATAAATATTTGATCATAAATTCTCAAAAGAATAACAAGAAAAAACACATAAACTGTCATCATTTCCAAATGGCAACCTTTTGAAAGATAGTCATTCCCTTTCAGTTTAATCTTCTACTTATTCTATAAAGAATATTCGTTACTTCGTTACTTAAGGAAATATTTAAGTAGGTTAGTAATATGACACAAATACATGCCAACACATTACAAAACTAAATTGAGGCCCTGACCAATCTGGCTCAGTGGATAGAGCGTCAGCTTGTGGTCCCAGGTTCGACTCCGGTCAAGGGCATGTACCTTGATTGTGGGCACATCCCCAGTGGGAGGTGTGCAGGAGGCAGCTGATAGATGTTTCTCTCTCATCGATGTTTCTAAACTCTATCCCTCTCCCTTCCTCTCTGTAAAAAATCAATACAATATATTTTTAAAAAACACAAAAACTAAACTGAGAATGCTCTCATTTCCTACCACTGAAAGCTGAAAACCTCTATTTAACACTGTCCTGTTCACTGCCATACTCTTGTCCATTCCAGCACCAAGCATAGAGAGGCACCCAATAAATATTTCACCCTTATTTCAGATTGCATCTACTTGAAACCAAACTTTAACCACCACCCCCATATATGAAGCTTTTATTCCATCTATAAAAATATTGCAAATAAGTGTGACAATTCATTTGGTATCTTGCTGCTTCTATAGCTGGACAACTTAGATATTCATCAGCCTGTTGAACTGTTTCTTTTTCATAAACACAGATACTATTCAAAAATTTTCTGATATCCTTGTTAACTGTTGTGACTTGCTGAATCAAAGCAGCTGATTTTGATACAAGTTTAATGTCATTTCCTTCAAGAATTAACTCATCTTTCTGAGCTTGATAGTGAACGAGCAATGTCTTACCTTATCCAAATTCTACGGATATATTTTTTCGCCCCAGAAATTTCTGATTTCAACAAGAGAATGATTCTCCTGAATAATGACGCTGATGAGAAAGTGAGCATTCGCAGACCTTATCTTGTACCGGAAGCCCTTGATCATGTTCTGTGCATGATTGCAGATAGTGCAAACTGTGACCAGCTCCTTTCTATTTCCCCACCATTTGTCAACCTAGAGCCTCTTCTTTTCTTTCCCAGGAGACAGAGTTCTACATTGAGGTAACTGAAGTCCCTCCGAAAGGTGCCTGTGGCGCCTTCAGAGTGATGTCCACATATTCTGGGAGGTCCACAGTCTGATTGCTGAGAATGGTCTTCATCCTCGCAGTATATAAGAGTAAACCAAACTTCTTTATCAACTATTTAGATGTCTTTCTGGGTGAACTGCCTGAATCTTTACTATAAGATGTCTGTCAATTTCATGTTAATGTTTAGGAGTTCCTTTTATATTCTGGAAACTGAGTCTTTACCAACTTTATATGTTATACTACTCATCTATGGATTTTCTTTAATATGGTTCATGGTATCTTTCGCCATATAAAAGGGTCTTGATTTTTTTAAACAGCTTATAAGATCTAATTCACCTACCATACAATTCACCATTTAAAGTATACAATTTAATTAACAGAATTAGCAAATCATCACTATAATAAATTATAATAAACAATAAATTTTTACACATTTTCATCATTTCATAAAAAAAACTACCTTATAGCAAATAACCCTTTTTCTCCCCTAGCTCTCAAGCAACTACTAACATACTCTCTGTCTCTATAGGTTAGCCTATTCTGAACATTTCAAATAAATGAAATCACATAATATGATCTTTCGTGGCTGACCTCTTTCACTTAGCATTGTTTTCAAGATTCATGCATGTAGCATATATCAGTACTTCATTCTTATCTACTGCCAAAACGATTTCATTGTATAAAGTATTTTATTTATTCATAAACATTTTATTTATCCATATCAAAAGTTGGGGATACAAGTAGCAAAAGTAGTACTAAAAGGGGAGCTTAAAGCATTACAGGCCTATCTCAAAAAACAAAAACCACAAATAAATAACTTAGCATTTCACCTTAACAAACTAGAAAAAGAACAAATGAAGCCCAATGTCAGTAGAAAAAAAATTACAGAATTAAACTACATAGAGAACAAGACAATAGAAAAATTTACTGCAACGAAGAGCTAGTTCTTTAAAAGGATTAGTAAAATTGACAAACCTCCTCTAACTAGACTCACTAAAGAAAAAAGACACAAAATCAGAAATGAAAGAGAAGTTACAACAGATACCACAGAACTAAAAAGGACTACACAAGATAATATGAAAGCTATGCACCACCAAATTTGATAACCTAGAAAAAATGGACAAGTTCTTGGAAACATATAACCTTCCTAGACTGAACCATGAAGAACTAGAAAATCTAAATAGACCTATCAGCAATAAAGAAATTGAAACATTCATTAAAACATGTCAAAAAGAAAAAGTCCAGGACCATGCAGGTTCACTAGTGAATCCCACCAAACATTCAAAGAAAATTTAATACCTATCCTTCTCAAACTCTTCCAAATAATTGAAGAAGAGGCAATACTTCCTAACTCATTTTATCAGGCCAATATTACCCTGATACCAAAACCTGGCAAGGATCACACACACACACTACAGACCCAAACCTCTGTTGAATGTAGATGCAAAGTACTAAATAAAACACTATCAAATGGAACACAACAATACATTAAAAAGATAACACCTCATGATCAACCACATTAACAAAATATAGGATAAAAATCACATGATCACTGCCCTAAGGTTTGGCTCAGTGGATAGAGCATCAGCCTGCAGATTGAAAGGTCCCAGGTTCGATTCCAGTCAAGGACATGTACCTTGGTTGCGGGTACATTCCCAGTAGGGGGTGTGCAGGAGGCAGCTGATCGATGTTTCTAATTCTCTACCTCTCTCCCTTCCTTTCTGTAAAAAATCAATAGAATACATTTTTTTTAAAAATCACCTATCATATCAAAAGATGCAGAAAAAGCATCTGACAAAATATAACATCCATTTATAATTAAAACACTCAATAAATTGGGTATAGGAGGAAGGTACCGAAACATAATAAAAGCCACATACCATATTCAATGGCAAAAAAACTGAAAGCTTTCCCTCTAAGATCAGGAACAAAATGAGGATGCATACTCTCATCACTGTCATTCAACATACAGTACTGAAAGTCCTAGCCAAAGCAATCAAGCAAGAGAAAGAAATTTTTTAAAAGGCATCTAAATTGGGAATGAAGAAGTAAAATTGTCACTTTTTGCAGGTGACATGATTCTTTATATAGAAAACCCCAAAATCTCCACCAAAAAAAAAAAAAAAACTATTAGAAACAATAAACAAATACAGTAAACTTGCAAGATACGAAATCAATGTACAAAAATCCATTGCTTTCCTATAGAATAGACCAGTGGTCAGCAAACTGCAGCTTGCGAGCCACATGCAGCTAGCGAGCTGCAGTTTGCCGCTCTGTTGACTAATGAGTTTGCTGACAACTGGACTAGACTAACTATAAAATTTCAGAAAAATAAATAAAAATTAATTCTATTTGCAGCTGCAACAACAACAAAAGAATACACTACCTAGGAATAAACAAAGGATATAAAGGACCAATACACTGAAAACTACAAAACACTGTTGAGAGAAACTGTTGAAACATTGTTGAAGAAGACACAAAGAAATGGAAAGATACTAGGCATACCAGCTAATAATGTGGATTTTTTTCAATAGATGGAGTTACACATATGTTGATATATATGCTATTTGATATGTATACTATTTTTCGTATTGACAACAAGCTTCAAAACTTCATATGTCAAATTTGCTGAAGGTATTACCATCATAGATATTTTTACGTTTAAAAATGTCGAATTTCGTGCCAAAAAAAGAGCATTTGCGGGAAGTTTTAATTCATTATTTTGAAGAAAAAGTTACAGTATACTGTGGGAAGCTTATGGTGAACATGCTCCATCTCAAGATACTTGTGAACATTGGTTTAAATGCCTTAACGGTGATGATTTCGATGTGAAAGACAAAGAATGTCCAGGTCAATGAAAAAAGTTTAAGACCAACAATTACAAGCATTATTAGATGAAGATGCATGTCAAATTCAAAAATAACTTGCAGAAAGATTAAATGTGGCTCAGCAAATACTATTTGACACCATACACAAAAATTAACTCAAAAAGGATCAAAAACCTAAATATAAGATCTGAAACAATAACATTCATATAAAAAAATCACTAAATTTATAAATCTTTGTCTCAGAGGATTTTAAGAATTTGACACCAAAGGCAAGGGAAGTAAAGGTAAAAATAAATGACTGGAATATAACAAACCAAAAAGCTTCTATACAACAAAATAAACTAACAACAAAACAAAAAGGAGACTAACTGAACAGAAGAAGGTATTTGCAAACATTACTTCTAATAAGCGCCTAATATCCAAAATCCTATCTAATAAAAAAGTAATATGCAAATTGACCATACCTCTGATAAAGCCATGCCCACAGCCACACCCACCAGCCAATCAGGAGCAAATTATGCAAATAAACCCCAACCAAGATGGCTGCCACCACTGAGCACAGGAGAAGCCAAGCTTTCTGCCTGCCTTTGCCAGCCTAGGCCTCCACTCAATGCTACAAAGTTTCAATTATAGAAGATACATAATCCCAACAGAAATGACAGCAACCAAGGAGCTGCAGAGAGAAGAGGCTAGGGTTGCCAGGGCAATGGAGGAAGCCAAACTTCTGCAGCCCTAGCCTAGGCCTCTACTCTAGGCTACAAAGTTTCAAACAGAAATGGCTGTCGCCAAGAAGTGAGCAGAAGGCTTGGCTTTGCTCCAGGCTACAAAGTTTCGATTGTAGAACATAAATTAATCCCAGGACTTCCACTTGGGTCGCTGGGGGTGTGGCTAGCCTGCAAACCACCATAGGCCCCTCTCCCAGTATGCCCCACACCAAAAGGGAACCCCTACCCTGATCCAGAACACCCTTCAGGACAAACCAGCCAGTCCCCACCCATGCACCAGGCCTCTATTCTATCTAATAAAAGAGTAATTTGCAGATTGACTATCATTCCAACATATAAGAGAGCTGCCCCCATGTGGACAAAAGATGGCCACCACAAGATGGCCAGCAGGGGAAGACAGTGGGAAGTTCCAGGTCTGCAAGGAGGGCAGTTGTGGGCCATCAGGCCAGCAGGGGAGGGCAGTTGGGAGGGACCAGGGCTGCAAGGGAGAGCAGTTGGAGGTGATCAGGCCTGTAGGGGAAGGCAGTTAGGGATGACCAGGCCGGCAGAGGAGGGAAGTTGGGGGCAAACAGGCTGGCAGGGGAGCAGTTAGGCATCAATTAGGCTGGCAGGGGAGAGGTTAGAGGATGATCAGGCTGGCAGGCAGAAGCAGTTAGGGGCAATCAGGGAGGCAGGCAGGCGAGGAGTTTGGAGCTAGCAGTCCTGGATTGTGAGAAGGATGTCCGACTGCCCATTTAGGGATCGGGCCTAAACAGGCAGTCGGACATCCCTCTAGGGGTCCCAGATTGGAGAGGGTGCAGGCTAGGCTGAAGGACACCCTCTCCCGCCCCCTCCACCCGTGCACGAATTTCGTGCACCGGGCCTCTAGTCTATATATATATATAAAAGGCTAAGTAACCAGCCAACTTGCCGACCAGTCAGTAGGTACGATGCACACTGACAACCAGGGTGTAGATGTTCAATGCAGGAACTGCCGAGCTGAGGTGACTTGGCAGTGGCGGTTCTCAGGTGACACATCGCGGAACCCGAGAGAAGGGAGCCCAATTCCAGGGTGCGTCACCCAAGAACTGCCCTCTCGCAATCCAGGACACCTTGGGGGATGTCAGAGTGCCAGTTTCAGCCCGATCTCCACAGGCCAGAGCAAGGGCCTGCCACCTGCTGAAGGGACCCCGCTCACTCCACAGACATCCTTAGAGCCACGGCGCTGCCCCAGGCGCAGGTGGCCGGGGAGGGACCACAAGAGGTTGGCTCCAGGGTGTGTCCAAGCCTGTCTCGCCTAGTCCCACCCTGCCAGCCACCTTCTAATTAATTTTCTTTCAATGTGCATGAAGCCGGGCACCAGGGCACTAGTATATAATATCCATAAAGAACTCATACAACTAAACAATAAAACAAACAATCCAATTTCAAAATGGGCAGGTGGCTTTTCTGTTGCAATAAGGCTCTTGCAAAAATAGTGAACATTCCTAAAACCCACTAGCATTTCTGTAAGAGGTATGGCAAGCATCAAGCTCATAAAGTAACACAGTACAAGAAAGGCAAGGATTCTCTCTCTGTATGCTCAGAGAAAACAGAGTTATGACAGGAAGCAGAGTGGCTCTGGTGGGCAGACTAATTTTCAGCAAAAAGGCTAAAACTGCTAAGGGTTGAATGCATTAGGCCCAACTGCAATTTAAGAGAATGCTGGCTATTAAGAGATGCAAACATTTTGAACTGGGAGGAGAAAAGAAGAGAAATGATCAAGTGGTCTAGTTCTAAGCTTCATATTTTTTTTTATTATGTGACAATAAAATCTTGAGGATACATGCAATTAAAAAAAGGGGGGGTGGGGCAAAGGACCTATAAGACATACAACAGATATATGAAAGGTTGCTCAACTTCACTTGCAATAGGGAAATCCAAAGTTTTAAAAAATGAGGTATTACCTCACAACTGTTAGAATGCCTACTATCAATAAGACAAGAAATAACAAGTGTTGAAAGGCTATGGGGAAAAAAGAAACCCTCTTACACTGTTGTTCCTAAAAAATGAGGACTAGAGTTACCATATTCCCCAGCAATCCCTCTTCTGGGTCTCTCCCTAAAAATTTTGAAAACACTTATTTGTAAAGATGTATGCACCCCATGTTCACTGCAGCATTATTTGTGGTAACTAAGACATGAAACATGTTTTATGGGTAATAGCATAAAGATGTGATACATATATACAATGGAATACTACTCAGCCATTAGAAAGGATGAAATAATGCCACTTGCGACAATATGGCTGGGTCTTGGGAGTATCATGCTAAGCAAAGTAAGACAGAAAAGAACAAGAACCATACCATTTCATTTATATGTGTGATATGAAACAGAAAGTAACAAATTCATAGTCACAAACAGTATGGTGGTTACCAGAGGAGAAATGTGGGAAAATTGAAGAGGGTAAAAGGGGTTAAATATATAGTGATGGAAGAAGACTAGGCTTGAAGTGGTAAGCACACAATGATGACTTATTACAGATGACTTATTACAGAATTATACACTTGAAACTTATGTAATGTTAGTAACCAATAAACTTTTAAAAGAAAAAAATTATAACTACATATGATGATGGATGTTAGACTCCTTATGATGATCACTTTTCAATATATACATATATCAAATCATTATTTGTACACCTGAAATTAGTATGTCAATTATAGCTCAATTAAAAGATAATTTAAGAAAAGAAATTATAAAAAAGGAAAACAAATCATGAGCAATGACAAGATTAAGTGAACACTAAAAATTCATTATGAAATCATATTAAAACAAATTCAGTTTCAAGACTGAGAGATCGCCGAAACCAGTTTGGCTCAGTGGATAGAGCGTCAGCCTGCAGACTGAAGGGTCCTGGGTTCGATTCCAGTCAAAAGCATGTACCTTGGCTGCGGGCACATCCCCAGGAGGGGGTGTGCAAGAGGCAGCTGATCGATGTTACTCTCTCATCGATATTTCTGACTTTCTATCCCTCTCTGTGAAAAATCAATAAAATATATTTAAAAAATAAAGACTGAGAGAAGTTTCAAAAAACAGGACCTCTAACCAAATAGCAAAGTTCAACTGGCAAATGATAGCACTTTGCACACTATCATCACCAAAGGTTGTAATATAGTCCCCAGGACTACAGTTAGGTATATAATCATACACAGTGAATGAGTTACAGACTTCTTGTCAAATTTATTCAATATGTGTCTGGGAAAGAACATTTAAGGGTTTCTATGTTTATCAAAATAAATCCTAAGTGGAAATTCAATTTGCTAAAAAACTCTTATGTTTCCTCCATTTTCTTTTTTTTCTTTTCATTTTAATTGGAATGTCATAGTAAAAAATAAATAACAATTTTAAAACCCTCTTACGTGATAAAGGAATTCTGTGGCATGCCAACATTGACAAAAACATCCCAAGGATCTAGCATTCCTGGATTGTCATCAGATAAAAAAGTAGGTTAGGAGTAGACAGTCAAAAAGAAGCATTAGCCGAAGCCGGTTTGGCTCAGTGGATAGAGCGTCAGACTGCGGACTGAAGGGTCCCGGGTTCGATTCCGATCAAGGGTATGTACCGTGGCTGCGGGCACATCCCCAGCAGGGGGTGTGCAAGAGGCAGCTTATCGATGTTTCTCTCTCATCGATGTTTCTGACTTTCTATCTCTCTCTTCCTCTCTGTGAAAAATCAATAAAATATTTTTTTAAAATTTTTTTAAAAAGAAAAGAAAAAAGAAGCATTAAAAAGTTAAGATGGTGCACTGTGGAACTTGTTTAAAGAAAGGCTAAGGATGTGGTGTATATATACACAATTCAGCCATAAAAAAGAATGAAATCTTATAATTTGCAACAAAAATGGCCCTTGATGGGATTATTCCAATTGAAAAAAAGCCAGACAATGATAATTACCATATCCAACTTACATGTGGAATCTAAAACAAAACTCCTCCTCCAAAGCTCTTAGATACAGACTATATTGGTGGTAGCCAGAGGTGAGGGGCAGGGATGCCAAAATGGGTGAAAGGAATTAAAAGGTACCAACTTCCAGTTATAAAATAAGTCACAGGGATGTAATGTACAGCGTGGTGAATACAGTTAACAATATTATATTGCATATTTGAAAGTTGCTAAGGGAGTTTGCTTTACCAGAAAAAATTCTGTAACTAAACTATGTATGGTGACAGTTGTTAACTGTGGTGATTATTGGGCAATATATACTAGTGGCCCGGTGCACAAAATTTGTGCACATTTTAAAAGGGGATTAATTAGAGGAAATAATTTAATATTGCTATTTGCCCTTTCTCTATAATAGAAGTGTCAGAGATGAAAGAAAATTAGTAAAATGTATATGAAAACCTTCCTCCTGTCAGAGTCTAGGGCACACCACAGGACCCAGAGTCAAGTCCCCACCCACCCACATGCGCCTCACAATCACATGAGACCCAGACCTGGCCGGCCCCCGCCCCCATTGGGCTAGATCCAGATCTGGCCAGTCCCACCTTTGTCAAGCCCCACCAGGCAAAAGACATAGCCTCAGGTCTCCTGGCCCAGCGCCAGTATGGGGAGCATGGCCTGAGGTCCCCCAGCTCAGACTGGGGCAGGGGTGTGCCTTGAGGTCCCCCGTCAAGCCCTGCCAGGTAGAGGACATGGCCTGAGATCCCCTGTCAATCCCCACTGGGTGGGGGGCATGGCCTGAAGTCCCCCATCAAGCCTTGCCAGGCAGGGGGGTGGGGGAGCTTAAGCCTCAGGTGCCCTGGCCTGCACCAGGAGAGGGGCACAGCCTCAGGTCCCCCGTCAAGCCTCACCAGCAGGGAGGTGTAGCCTCAGGTCCCCCGTCAAGCCCCGCTGGGCGGGGGGCATGGTCTGAGTTCCCCTGATCCAGCACTGGGGTGTACCTTGATATGCCCCATCAAGCCCCACTGGGTGGGGAACACGACCAGAGGTCCCCTGTCAAAGCCCCACCAGGCAGGGGGGCACAGCCTCAGGTCCCCTGGCCTGGTGCTGTGGCAGGGGGTGTGGCCTGAGATCCCCAGCCTAGTGCTAGGGTTGGGGGGCATGGCCTGAAGTCCCCTGTCAAGCCCCACCTAGTGGGGGTCACAGCCTGAGGTCCCCCAGCCTGGCACTGGGGCAGGGAGAGCAACCTGGGTGGGGGGCGCAGTCTGATGTTCCCTGTCAAGCCCCATCTGGTGGGGGTTGTGAGCTGAGGTCCCTCGGCCTGGTGCTGAGGCAGGGGGAACAACCTGAAGTCCCCTAGCCCAGCACCAGGATGGGAAGCACACCTTAAGGTCCCGTCAAGCCCCACTGGGCCAGGGGCGTGACCTCAGGTCCCCTGCCCTGGCGCCGGGGCAGGGGTCGTGGCTGAGATTCCCCCAGCCTGGCGTTGGGGCAGCAGGTGAGGCCTAAGGTCACCCTCAAGCCCCACTGGGTGGGAGGCGTGGCCTAAGGTCGAATGGCTTGAGGTCCCCTGACCTGGTGCCAAGGTGGGAGGCACAGCCTGAGGTCCCTGTCCAGCCCCACTGGATGGAGGGTATGGTCTGAGGTCCCTGTCAAGCCCAGCCAGGCAAGGGGCACAGCCTTAGGTCCCCTGGCCTGGTGCTGGGGTAGGGGGCATGGCCTGAGTTCCCTCAACCCAGCACTGGGAGTGCACCTTGACATCCCTTGTCAAGCCCCGCTGGGTATTGGGTACAGCCTGAGGTCCCCCATCAAGCCCAACCAGGCAAGGGGGGGGGGGGGGGGCCGCAGCCTCAGGTCCCCTGGCCTGGTGCTGGGGTGGGGGGCATGGCCTGAGGTCCCCCGTCAACCCCACCTGGTGGGGGGGCCCCGTCTGAGGTTTCCCTGGCCTGGTGCTGAGGCGGGGGGTAGGAGTCTGAGGTCCCCCAGACCAGCACCAAGATGGGAAGTACACCTTGAGGTCCCCCATCAAGTCCTGCCAGGCGGGGGGCATAACCCCAGGTCCCCTGGCCTGGCATTGGGGGGGGGGGGGGGCCCCGCAGCCTGAGGTCCCCTGTCAAGCCCTACAGGGGAGGGGAAGGGCATAGCCTCAGTTCCCTGGCTCCTTATGGGAACTTGGCTTCAGCTGTGGGTGCAGCCATCTTTTGTGATGGAGTGATGGTCAATTAGCATATTTCCTCTTTATTAGATAGGATTGAGCCCTTATGATGTACACCTGAAACTAATATAATGTTGTATGGCAATTATATCTCATGAAAACAAACGGCTAAGGTTGAAGCCAGTGAGGTCCTGAGCTATCATGATGCTCCAGAGCAAGGCATTCTATTTCAATGGCTTCAAAGATTTCTTCAACAATGCTGGTAAAAGAAACAAATAGCAACTCTGTGAATTAGATGTCATTAAAAGCACTCAGAAAATGGCTAAAGAGCTTGTCATGTTGCACTTGGCTGTAGCCACAGGTCCTATGCTCCTTAAAACTGAACACTGGCACTGAAATACCCGACAGACAGCAAATTTAATTTCCTGATTGTTAATACCAAACAGCAATTACAATCAACATCTTTTTTATTGTCCTTAAAATAAGTTAGGCAGTGATTTATGTAACTGGCTGACTAAAAAAAACAAGAGAAACTCATCAAATGAAAACAATTCCTTTGAACCCAGAAATCTACCACAAGCGTAGCCCATGCTTTTCTGTTAGAAAAGCATTTAACCTTTAAACGGTTGCCTCTGTCAGTATTTCTAGACACCTACTGCCCCGCTAACCAATCTGGGTGCTGTTGCCCCAATTAGCCCTCCCTCTTCCATTTTCCAGCTAATTCCAAATGACCCAAATCCGCTGATCCTTTAAGGTCCACCTCAAAAGTCACTTTCGTTATTGAGGCCTTTTCCAATCATAATCGTAACAAAATCCTTAACAGGTGGCAACTCCATATGCAATTAATTCCTGCCACAGTCTATAGTCTAATTCTTTCTCTGTGTTCTTTGCCCGCAGGAGCTATACTTGTACGGAGGTCTGTTTCTCTGCCCTGAGCTGCAGGGCGAGCCCACACAGAGGCGCGCAGTGGGCAGCGGTGACCTCAGCAGCCCTGGTTCCATCCCACCTCAGTGAGGCCGCAGACATTCTTCCTCTGCCTTTACTAGGAAATCAACACACTGCCTCCGGACTCCTGGACGGTCAATAAGCTTGGGGTCATGAGGTATATCTTAGTTGCACAACCGGTCTGTTTCCTTTCAAAACCCTTAGATGAGATGAGGAAGCAGGAAGGTGCTCTTATCCTTCAAGCACTGAGGGGGCATTCATCTGCAGATGGGAGACAAACGCACAGACCCCAAACTGACCAAACAAAAAGTGCCACAGGGACAACTAATTGATCAAATATTCATCACCAGCCTTGTAGTTTTTCCTCCACTACCTCCCAGGGCGGCTCACCTGCGAGTCAGGAAAGGAGCAGTTCAGGAAGAGCCACAAGCCTCCCAGCCAAAGCGGCTGTAATCTGCTGGTTGAGAGCGAAACTACAGACATCTGATTCTTCAGCAAAAGCCTCCTCACCAGCTGTCCACCGGGCATGGTTCTTCACACGACACAAAACAGCACAACAGGCCTCGTTTTATTCCTGACGGTGCCTACCAAGGGAACTGGGTCTAAATGCCTCTAGATTACCTAGAAGCCATTCCGTAATTTACTTCATGAAAATATAAGTGAAGATAATCCACCCATCTCTGAACAGTTACCAAGCCTGGCACATAAAAGGCCACGATTTCACTTAAAGTTTCTGCGTGTACCTGGATCTCTACCTCCCATCTTCTGTCTGATGTGCATATAATGTGCAAACGTAGAATAACGGAAACACTACTCAAAGTCAAAAAATGGCAAACTACCAAAACGCTCGCTAGGCCAAATCCAGATCATCCCGGCCTCAGCTCCGGACTTGGGAAAGCCAGTCATCTCGAAGGCCGGAAGGGAACTGTGCTCCCGGGATGTGGTGGACAAACCCTGGTGGCGGTGGCCAGGCCAAGGCCACCAGCGCCGGTTAACGCGGGACGACCCCCGCCGGCAGCTGGGGCGGGAGCTGCACCCCGACAGGCGAGAAACAAACCCGACCCGAAGCGCCGCCCCAACCAGCACAGCCTCTCCCAGCCCCGCGGTCAGCCCCGCCGAACCCAGACCCGGGCCGCCCGCCCCGGCTCACCTCGCGCCGGCGGAGAGCGGAGCGCCCCGGGCCCAGCCCGGCCAGCTGCTCGGCGGACGCCCGTGGCCGCTCCAACCTCACTCGCGGCGGCGAGCGGCGGGCTTGGGGCCGCTCGGCACCATCCTCCCCGCCGCTCCGGGAGCAGTGTCCGGCTCCGCGGGGCCCACGCCACGACCAGAGGCCGGTCCGGCGCACGCAACCGCCACACGGGTTAATCGGACTCCGGCAGCCGTGCTTTCCGGTAGGAAAAAAAAAATGCCACCGCCACCGATGCCGTAACCTCTGACCCCTGGCGTCCGACGGCAGCTTGACCGGGACAAGATTCCTCCGTTGCAGGCGGCGGAGACCGCGTGTCCTGATTGGATCATCTGAGGAGTGTGAATGCGTGGGTTATGCGCATGCTCGCGTAGAGTGTGTGAGGTACGTTTGTGTATCCGAGTGTCTGTGGTATTGTGCTCTTGTACGCGTGTGGTGCACGGACGTGGATCTTTCCGTGGGTCTGTGCACGTGTTTAGTGTGTTGCGCGTGAAGGGCGGGCCTGTAGGGCTGGCTGTGTGTGCCATCACTGTAGAATAATTTGAAGTTGAAGATATACATCCTCCATGAAGAATATATTACCCTAGAGAAACACCTGTGCATCTGAACAAGTAGACCTAATGTTTATAGACCATCTATAATAATAAAAGTGTAATATGCTAATTAGACTAGATGTCCTTCCAGACCAGGGAAGCCTGGGTCTCAGGTACTGGAGGAAAGCTGGGGGGCTGGGCGAGGGCCTACACTTGCATGCATGAATTTTCATGTATCTGACCCCTGGTCTATAATAATCTATAATAATGAAAGCATAATTGCTAATTAGACTGGACAACCTTCCTGACGAAGCTGCTTAGGTGGGGGCTGAGCCCCTTGCACAGATTTCTTGCATTGGGCCTCTAGTTTTATTTATAATCACTAAGAACTGAGGGGGCAAATGCAGTAAAATGTAAAAATAAATTTTGGTATATTCATATGTAATCAAATACCAAAGAGCAGTGAAAATTATTGAAAACAGCTGACACACAGCGGGGCTCAACCTCAGGATGTAATATGCTGGAGAAGCAAATCACAAAAAGATATACTGCAGCATAATCCCATCACACAAAAATCCCAGAACATGCTAATCTAATCATACTCTTGGAGATACATACACAAGTGGTAGGGCTGTGACAAAGGAAAGAAATACACAAACTGCGTGTCGCAGCTCAGAATTAATATGCGTTTGAAGGAAGAACATTTGGTCCAGGTGTTGGAGCATTGTCCTTATAGAACCTGGACAGGGCACATTCAAGAATCAGCCAATGAATCAACCAATGAATGCATAAATAAGTGAAACAACAAATTGATGTTTCTCTCTCTCAAATCAATAAATAAAAAAATGTAAAAGAAAGAAAGAACATTCAACAGACCACCTACCCCAGCCCCCACTTGATTGGTTGATCCAAACACATAGACTAGGCTTTCAGAATGAGGCCCTACTATTGACAAAGTGATGAGAGAAATATTCCACTTCAAATAGTGATGCCGTCCACCCACCCATCTTACTTTTCAAACCGGGAGAAAATGATCAGACACCTCCCACATCCTACCTGTTAGCCTCAAAGTAGGTGCCACCAGAACTTCAGGTTAAATCTTAATGCTTAGGTGAAATTCCTTCAGATTTAAGAATGCCTACCAGTCTTCTGGCTGCCAGCCAGATCCAAAAAATTAGATACCTTTCAGCTTCATTGATTTTTTATTAAGGGAGCAAGTGTTCAGCAGGCGTGTGCTTCTGTAGAGGAAATTTAAACCAGACATCCAGCCCTGCAGACAACTCATTATTTTTTTAAAGAGAAGCAGGCCTCAGAACTTTCCAAGGGGGTGACCTATCCCTACAGGTCACATTCTGCATTGGCAAGCACAGAGAGGTTGCCCAGGAAATTCTGCTCAGAGACAGCTGTGTCATTTTTCTTAATTTAACAATTATTTATATATTTTAATTTTAGTTGGCATACAATATTATATTAGTTTCAGGTGCACAACATAGTGATTCAACATTTATATACCTTACAAGGTGATCACCACACTAAGTCTAGGAACCATCTGTCACCATGCAAAGTTATCACACTATTATTGACTATATTCCCCTTCTCCTTTTTGACCCATTCTTGCACCCTCTGCCCTCTGGCAACCATGAGTTTGTTCTTTGTTTCTAGGACTCTGTTTTAGTTTGGTTTGTTCATTTGTTTTATTTATTTATTTTTTAATTTCACGTTAGCCCTGGCTAGTTTGGCTCAGTGAATGAAATGTCGGCCTTTGAACTCAAGGGTCCCGGATTCAATTCCGGTCAAGGGCATGTATCTAGGTTCCAGGCACATACCTGGTGGGGAGTGTGCAGGAGGCAGCTAATCCATGTTTCTCATTGATGTTTCTAACTCTCTATCCCTCTCCCTTCCTCTCTGTAAAAAATCAATAAAATATATAATTAAAAATAAATTTTCACATGTTAAGTGAAACCATACCATACTGTCTTTCTCTGTCTGACTTATTTCACCTAGCATAATGCCCTCTAGGTCCATCCACATTATCACAAATAGCAAGATTTCATTCTTTTTTATTGCTGAATGATATTCTAATTCTGTGTTGTTCAGCTTACATTTTATATTCTTAAAATAATTTTCTAGTTTTAAAACAACTATAATATTATATTAAGTTTAAAATTTTAGAAAATATTAAAAAGGAAAATTAAAACCACCTGCAGTTCTCAAATCCAATGGTAACTATTGATAAGATTTTGCTGCATTTATTCCCCGCCCCCCTTTTTTTTTTCTAAGCATTGAATGGGAGTCTAAAACAAATTTGGTACTATGCTTAATATTATCCTAGGATAGTTTTTTTGTATAATTATCCTTCAATTTAAACATTCCCCTCTACAACAATTTACACTGAAAATTTTCAACTTTGGTAGTTGATATTTTTACATAAAATTTTATTGTGTTTACTACTCTTTTCTTAGCATTGCTTTCTAGGAATGAGATTACTTTCTAGAAATAAAAAAAGTAAAAAACATTTGTTGTTGTTCCTCACTCAAGGATATTTTCCCATTGATTTTTAGGGAGAGTGGGAGAGAGAGGGAAAGACAGAGAGAGAGACACATCGATTGGTTGCCTCCTGCACGAACCCTGTTGAGGATTCTGCAGCCAAGGTACATGCCCTTTGCCAGGGAGTAGGGAAAGCCGGGGAACAATCATTGAGGGGAAAATGAGACATAGGTACTACTATTTGTAATACTTTAAACAATAAAAGAAAAAGAAAGAATATTTCCCCACTTAAAAAAAAAATACATGCCCTTGATTGGAATTGAAATCAGAACCCTTTAATCCACAGGCCTACGCTCTAAGCTGAGTAGTCAGCTAGGGCCTTTAAATTTGAATTTTATGCATTTTTAAATGATTAGAATGTTTTCTAATTTTTTATTTGAAAAAGTACTGTCCACTTATATTTGTACCCTGATAACATTATTATTATTATTATTATTATTATTATTATTATTATTATTTGGGGGGGGGGTAAATGTTTATTCCTACAAACATCTTAGCAAAATCACCTGGGGAACTTTTAAGAAAACAAAAGGAAAGCTGCTAAAATCATGTACCGTATATTGTCCTTAAAGCACATCCACTTTAGGTAATAGTAACCTCAAGAAAAGACCAGTCTTAGAGTAAATGCCATAATTCAGCCTGGAGAAGTGGTTTGAAAAATTTTACATGCGACCATTGAGCTATTTTGATAATTTCATTGCTTTATAGAGATATAACTCATCATAAAATTCATTCTTTTTTTTTCTTTATTGATTTCAGAGAGGAAGGGAGAAGGAAAGAGAGATAGAAACATCAGTGATGAGAGAGAATCATTGATTGGTTGCCTGCTGCACACAACCCGGGCATGTTCCCTTGTCCGGAATTGAGCCTGGAACCCTTCAGGCCGACACTCTGTCCACTGAGCAAAACCACTTAGGGCAAAATTCATTCTTTAAAGTGTACAATTCAGGGACTCCTTCCCCCTCCCCACGTGAGAGTCCTTTCTGTGGGACTTTTTCCACATCCCCATGTGGGAGTCTGTGCTGTGAGATTCTTCCCCCTTCCCCACATGGGAGTCTGCACTTGTTCTTCAATAAAATTCCACCTTTGCTATACCAAAAAATAAAGTGTACAATTCAGCGTTTTGTGTATAATCGCAATGTAGTAAAACCATTATCATTATTTAATTCCAGAACATTTTTATCATCCTGTACTCACTAGCAGTCACTCCCTTCCTCTCCTCCACTCAGTCCCTGGCACACTAATCTACTTTCTGTCTCTATAGATTTGCCTATTTTGTACATTTATATGTATAAAAAGCCAGCAACCATAACAGCCATACTGACCATAGGACCGGTTGCTATGACACCCACTGTGGCCAGCAAACTGGCTGATCAGGGGGTGGGGCCGGCTGGCCTACCTTGCAGCCCCTCACTCCTGCTGGCCTGCCCCTGATCAGACTCTCCGACCTGGATCAAGAGCTGGCCTCCAGCCAAATGTCCTTTCTTTCCCCCTCTGGCCAGCCCCGACCCTGATCAGCCTGCCTCATCACGATAGGCTCACAGCCCCTCCCCCTGACCACCCACCCCTGATCAGCCTCTCCAACCCCAATCGGGGGCAGGGCCCACCAGCCAATCACCCACAGCTGACCTGGCCCTGATTGGGCCCCATTCAGGGCTGGCCGGCTGGCCAGCCAACCTCCCACCATCTCCTCCTCCTGACAGGTCCAGCCCCAATCCACCCCTATTGGGGCCAGGCCAGCCGGACCCCCTCCATGCACAATTTCATGCACTGGGCCTCTAGTTTTATATAAATGGAATCATACATTACATGATTCTATTCATATAAATGGTATTTTGTTTTACTTCTTTATCACTAAGTGCAGTGGTCAGCAAACTGCAGTTCGTGAGCCACATGTGGCTCTTTGGCCCATTGGGTGTGGCTCTTCCACAAAATACCACAGTCTGGGCAAGTCTGTTTTGAAGAAGTGACGTTAGAAGTTTAAGTTTAAAAAATTTGGCTCTCAAAAGAAATTTCAATCGTTGTACTGTTGATATTTGGCTCTATTGACTAATGAGTTTGCTGACCACTCACTTAATGTAATGTCATCCTTGTTATAGAGTATATCAGTATTTCCTTCCTTGTATGGCTGATTAATTTCCCATTGTTTGATAGAATACTACTCAGCCATAAGAAAAGATGAAATACTGCCATTTGCAATAACATGGATGGTCCTTGAGAATATTATGCTAAGTGACATAAGCTAGGCAGAAAAATCTAAGAACCATATGACTTCATCATATGTGGGCTATAACACTGAAACTCATGGACACCAGCAATAGTGTGGTGGTTGTCAGAGGGAAGGGGTAGGGAGGGTGAAGGGGGCTCAGTATATGGTGATGGAAGATGATTTGACTTTGGATGGTGGGCACAGTGCAATACACAGATCTTGTATCATAGAAATCCACATCTGAAACCTATATGATTAACCAATGTTACTCCAATAAAATTAAAAAGATTTGGACATCACCCATATGATCATGGGCAATCTTTTTCTTCAATCTAATAAAAATAAGGTATGGGGGAGAGATCAACCAAATGACTTATATGCATGCACATAAGCCTAACCAATGGACATAGACACCAGGGGGGTGAGGGCATGAGGGAGGGGGTGAGAGGTCAATGGGGTGATAAGGACACATATGTAATACCTTAATTGGTAAAGAAAAAAATCTTAAAGAGCAAAAAAATAATAATAAGGTTAATTCATACACAAACATTCCTTTTTTTGTTTTTCTATTCATTCATTACTTGACGGGCTCAGAGTTGTTTCCAAATGATTTAATAGATTTTAAAAATCCAACTTTTTATTTCAAGATAAACTCCAATTCACAAGCAGGAGTAATAAATAATAAGTAGAGATCCATGTACTTTTCTTCCAGGTCCCCCCAATAGTAACATCTTACATTGTACAATACCACAACCAGGAAATTTACACTGATTTTATACAGATTTCATCAGTTTTACATAATATCATTTATGGTTTAACATTTATGGCTTACATGTATAAACTTGTATAATCACCGTGACAGTCAAGATGCAGAGCAATTTCACATGAATAGGAACCATTGTGCTGCCCTTTTATAACAACACTCAGCTCCCTCAACCCTTTCTGAATCCATGTAAACCACTAATTTTTCTCCATCTCTATAACAGTTTTACATATATAGCTCTACACTAATAAAAGAGAAACATGCAAATTGATCATACCATCACGATGCCCACCAGCCAATCAGAAGTGAGTATGAAAATTAACCCAACAAAAATGGTGGGTTAATTTGCATACATAGTTGCCTGGTGGCCAGGGGTGGGGTGGGACACTTGCTTTCCATATGGCCCTAGCAGCTCTGGGCCTCTGGGCAGTGTGGGAAGGCAGAAAGGCAATTCTAGGCTGGAGTGAAGGCAGTGCCAGCAGCCAGGGGAAGGAAGGTCCATAGGAAGGCCCATTCTTGCATGAATCTTCATGCATTAGGCTTCTAAAATATATGAATGAAATCATACAATATGTAACCTTTTGGGATTGAAGATTTTTACTCAGTGCTTATCCTTTAAAGATATATCTTTTAAGACATTGTGCCAATAGCTTATTCCTTCTTATTGAGTAGAATTCTGCTGTATAATTGTCCCACAGTTTAACTATTCACCTGTTACAGGATATTTGGATTGTTTCCACTGTGGGGCTATCATAAATAAAGGTGCTGTGAGCATTTGTATAGATGCTTTTGTGTAAAACATACATTTTTCATTTCTCTGTGATAAATGTTCAACAATGCAATTGGTAGGATTTGTATGATAATTACATGTTTAGTTTTATAAGATGTAACCAAACAATTTCCCAGAGTAGTTATACCATATTAGTTATACCCATCAGGATTGTATGAGTGATCTTTCTCCACATCCTTGTCAGCATTTCCTTCTGGTCTCCATGGTTTCTAATTAGAAATCCAATGTCATTTAAATCATTGCTCTAGGCAGTGTCCTTGCAGACTACTTTCAAGATTTTTTTGTTTGTCTTTATTTTTGAGAAATTTGTAACATGTCTTTGAATAGTTTTATTGGGTTCATTTTGTTTGGGGTTCATGCAGCTTTTTGAATATATAGATTTATGCTGTTGGCCAAATTTGGTCAACTTTCAGCCATTATTTATTTAAAAAATTTTTGAGCCATAGTACTTTTCTTCTCTTTCTGGAACTCCAATGACAAGAATGCTAAAATTCATTATTGTTCCAGAGATTCCTCTTAAGGCTTCATTCAGTTTTTAATTTCAGTCTATTTTCTCCCTGCTGATCAGATTTATATCTATCTTTAGTTCACAAAATCATTGCTCTGTTATTTCCATTCTGATAGAGAGCCTAATAGTGAGGTTTTTTTTTTAAAAAAAATTAGTTATTATAATTTTCAGTTCTAACATTCCTTTTTGGTTCTTTTTTTAAAAATATATATTTTATTGATTTTTTATAGAGAGGGAGAGGGATAGAGTTAGAAACATCAGTGAGAGAGAAACATTGATCAGCTGCCTTCTGCACACCTCTTAGTGGGGATGTGACCACAACCAAGGTACATGCCCTTGACCAGAATCGAACCTGGGACCTTTCAATCTGCAGGCCATCACACTATCCACCGAGCCAAACCAACTAGGGCTTGGTTCTATTTTATATCTTTATTTTGCTGGAGTTTTCTGCTTTTTATTTCAAGCACATTCATCTTTCTCCTTAATGTTTTGTGTTTGTTTGTTTTTTCATTATAATGTCTTTAAAATTCTTGCCAGATAATCGCAACATGTGTCATCTTGAATAGAAGTGGTGAAAACAGGCAACCTTATCTTCTTCCTGGTCATAAAGGAAAAGCTTTGTCTTTCACCAAATAGTGTTAGCTTTGGGATTTTTTAATATACACTTTACCCTTTAATATGTTGTGGTAGTTTCCTTCTATTTCCTTCAGTTTTGTTATTTAACAAAATTTTCTGTATCAATTGAGATAATCACGTTTTCCTTTCATTCTGTAAATGTGATATTGCATGGATTATCAAATATTGAACCATTCTTGCATTCCACGAATATAATCCTTTTAGTGTGTGGTTGAATTATGTTTGCGAATACGTTGTTGAGAATTTTTTGCATCTGTATTCATCAGGGAAATTGGCTTCTAGTTTTCTTTTCTTGTAGTGTCCCTATATAGGTTTAGTGTTAGGGCAAATCAGACCTCATAAGAATGAATTAGGAAGTTTTTTTCTCTTCAGCTGTTTAGAAAAGTTTGAGAAGGATTGATGTTAATTCTTCACTGATAAAGTCATCCTGACCTGGCTAAAGCGATGATTTTTTAATTCTATTATTTTTCCTACATTTACTAAGCATTTTTCTGTGAAGAGGCTTTTCCTCCATCAATTAGGTATCAACTGTATTCCTTCCCAAAAGGGTTGGTAGAACGGTAACCTCCAGTATGTGAAGGTTGTTTTGTGTGTGTTTTCATTAAGAAAAAACCCCCAACAGTGTTTACTTAATGATTTTCACAATTAAATGCTGTTTCTTTTGTCTAAACTGTCCCAAATTTGGCCAGTGGGAACCCTTTCAAGCTTATTCAGATCCTATTGCGATATTCCTATTAGTCTTAAATTACTTTCTTACTTCCTGACCATAAAAGATATTTCTCACACCATTTTTTTCCTCATCCCCAGGCCTAGGTTCAGCCTTTTCTCCAAAGAGCACACGAGATCAAGGTGGGGCATGAAATGTGTCCCTGCCCCCCACTGACCAAGATGCAGCTCCCATCCAGCTATCAACAAGATGTGCCATCACGCTTGGCCCCAAGACACCACAGGTATGCACACTCAGCCCCAACTAAATCTGACTGTCCAGGCCCTGGTTAGACTGGCCACATGGTGGGAGTGGGGAGACCAAGAAGCCATCCTGTGGGGCGATAGGAGGAGGTTTCCAGCCTTTATCCCGTCACCCTGCCACCATGCTTCATTGTCCCATCAGACTTCACTTAAAAGCACAAATTCAAGTATAAAATTAAGAATTTCAAGATGGCAGACAAAACATTAAAGCCCTAGCACAGGGACCTTCTGAGCACAGGACCCTAAACAACCACAGAAGCCCCGTGTATTTCTCTCTGTTCTTTTGTTTCTTACTCAATTTTGTAATTTCTTTTTATATAAATCCCAAAAGCTCTTGTTACTTCCAGGTGATTTATATATGTATCTATTATGAATAATTTTTTTCCATTATATTTGCTAGTAAGGAGATTAGAAAAGTCATTGTGTACAGTTACTTTTAATGGCTATTTTAACATTTCATATCTCATAATCTCAGTGAAATTTAGTAATAGTTTTAATATCAATTAATTCTCTTAGGTTTTCTACATAGAGAAACCACCTCTAAATAATAGCTATCACTTGAGCACTTAGCAATGCTATGTAGTGTTCTGAGCCATTTAATCCTTACAACAACCCCTTAAAGCTTGTACTATTATTATCCCACTTCACAGGTATGAAACACGAGAGACTGGCCCAAGGTCAAAGAGCTGTAAGGTAAGTGGCAGAGTCAAAATTCAAAACCAAATTCAAGCCTTCTAGTTCAAGTTCATGTCCTCAACCATCAGGTTATAACACCTCTATATTAGACTAACGCCTTTCCCCTCTACCTTTATTTCCGCTTTATTTCATCTTAGATGAAACTTCCAGGACAGCATTACATGTAGTGATAACAAACATCCTCTTGCTATTTCCACACACACCCCCACACTGGATGTCTCTAATTTTTCAAAGTATGACAATGATGTCTGTGGCTTAAAAGGAAAACCTTTTAATGTGAAAAAAAAAATAATAGTGTATATTTTCCTAAGATGAAGAACCAAAAATCAATTTGGAAAAGGAATGGATCATGAAATTTTATTGATAAGGACTTCTGTTCCCAAGGTTTATTCCAGTCACATTTGTAGTACATGAAATATCAATACTTTCTGGTTGAGAAAGCAGAAACTCTGGCCATAGTATTGATGCTTAAGAGAAATATAAGGCAAGAGTCCACATCTGAAGAATTCAACCAATATGATATATACAAACAAGTCAATTCAACACAATTAAAGGGCTGCTTTAGTGGGACGCTGATATACATATTTCATTTAACAGACATAATGTACAATGACTAAAAGAACTATATATTCCCAGGAGAATGAAGAGTGTGCATATCTGGGTTAGCACCTAGAAAGTACATAGAAAATAAAATAAAACAGAAAAACGGAGAGAAGCTTTGTGTGAAAATCGTTTGGACCCATGTTTCTAAGAGCAAGTTCTCATTCATATTTGAAAGTAACTCATTTCATTCCATAGGAACTTGGTGATCAACTGACTCATGTCTTCAGTGCTTTATGACAATAGACTCCTCAACTTGACAGATTTTATATGTAAATTTAAGGATAAAATGTTTTATATGCACCCTAGTTTTATTCCAAAATTTGTAATTGACTACAAATTTGTGGTACATTACTAGCAAGATATTGGGAAAACAAAGGAAATTTTCTTTATTGCTTGTGTGATGTGATCTTGTTCAAGAATAGTGCCCTGGGAATTACTCACAATTTCACAGGTACACTGATAATTTGTAGAAATGATTGCTGGGAAGGAGTATCATAAGCGGCATATTTAAGTTATGAAAGGCTCCATTAGAATTAGAAAAAGTCTTGCACAGATGGTGACTAAAGCCTCCCTAGGAGAGAGGTCAGTTAACAATGTGGTGTGCACTTTCCATGCAATATTCTTTGGTTACAGCATATTAACCACCAGGAGAACTACCTTGCTTACAATATAGACCAGTGGTTCTTAATTGGGGGCAATTTTGCTCCCTACCCTCGGTAACATTTGGCAATGTCTACGATGATTTTTCACAACTTTGGAGGCAGCGGGGGGAAGAGGGATGCTACTAGCATCTAGTGAGCATAGAGGCTAGGGATGTTCCAGCCTCACAGCAAAGACTCCTCGGGCCCGCACTGTCAATAGTGCTGAAGTTGAGAAACACAAAAAGCGGTTTATATGCCATGTGTCTGGGTTGTCCACAAAATCGAAAGTACACTATGAAGGCAAAAGGTACCATCACCTGCACTTTATAGCTCTGAGAGCTCCCCGCCAGCTCTCATCAGCAGAGTCCTGGTTCCTGCTGTCCTTTGACCCAGAGCAAGGTCTCCTTTACATCAAAGAATTCAATAAATATTTGCTGAATGGATAGAAGAAAGAGGTGTGAGAAGCATGAGTATACTGAACAGTGTATACTGTTCAACTGAGTATACTGAACAGTGAATTTATAAACATAAAATTATCCTGAACCTCAATGGTATCATAGTCTCTGACTATACAGGATCTTAAAATCAGGGTTACTATTCCCTAACTGGTTTGGCTCAGTAGATAGAGCATCGGCCTACGGACTCAAGGGTCCCGGGTTCAATTCCAGTGAAGGGCATGTACCTTGGTTACGGGCATATCCCCAGTATGGGGGGTGCAGGAAGCAGCTGATTGATGTTTCTCTCTCAGGGATGTTTCTAACTCTCTCTCCGTCTCCCTTCCTCTCTATAAAAAAAAAAAAAAAAAACATTAAAAAAAAATCAGGGTTACCATAGTGTCAAAAATGGAGTCAACAATTTAAGAGAAGTATGTCTAAAAACTTTACATTCCCTTTAGTGGCACAAACCAAGTAAAATGGTGTTAAAGGCAAACATTCAATACAACATTTTAAATCCAAAAAATGAACATATGAAATGCCATGCACAGCACACACCATTCCTTTTTTTACATATTTACAATTTTATATACTTACTTATCAATATATCTTCTATCTTTACTATTATAAGATTATTTTAAATTATAGAATAGTGGTACCATTGAATTCCCTTAAACATACATTTGTAACATTTATTTGTTTTTACCCTTTAAAAAGAGGCAATTATTTACCCAAATCTAAATCACACTGAATACCACGTGGAAGCACATAGGAAAATCATGGAGAAAAAAATAGATTTTAACAAAAATTTCACACAAGCCTTAAATGAATCTATTTCAATAACTCAAATAAATAGTACTTTATTATTTATTAAGCTTCCCCGGCCAGGAAAACAAAACAAAAACAATTCTCACAAACTGTACCTTGAAAAATGTTCTGACACTTAGAATTCTATATCTCAATCAGTGGACTCTAGAAAGGACTAGCTACAAATTAGGCTCAAATAAATACTATCTATACATTTTCATCATCCTGCATAAACTTGAGGTTGCAATGGTGGAGGAAGTTTATCATTTTCAACATTTTCAGAGTCAATAGCTGCTAAAGACTGATTTGGGGGCTTAATTTCAAGTGGACATTTCTCAACAATGTCTTGAACCTTTTTTGCAATTCCATCTGTCCAATCTATTAGGTCTTTTTCAAGTTTCTTGGCTTCATTCATAATCCTTTCCTGCCGTTCATTCAATTGCGACAGGAGATCCAAGTTCTTATACATTTGTTTAACCCCTAAACAAGCATCAGGAGACCAATTCTCAGACTCTTGCTTTCTGGGAGAAGTCTGGCCAGACATGTATCGATCAAAGTCTTCCTGACTTAAATTCAAAGACTGAGCGTCTAACTTCTCAATGAAAGTCACAGCGCAGCACTACAAAAAGAAGAGAATGTTATTATAACCATGAGCAAAGCCACAGACATTAAAATAGATTTTTAAAAATCCTTTCATTATGGAGAATTTAAAACTGAAGCAAAAGTAGACAAAACAGTCCAATGAACCTCCATGGACTTCAGCTTCAAAAACTATCAACACAGCCAGCCGACCATGTTTCCGTTATGCTCTCATCTGAAACAATACATTTCTTCCTTAAAAAAGCAAAAAAACAATTAAATCGAATTGCCAACTCCCATTGAGCCTGTCAGAAACTGAGTTCTCTACTTAGGTTGTTGAAGTCTTAAACAGAGTGCTAAGGTCTTGAACAGACTGAAGGAAGGACTGAGGAGGCAATGTTGGTTCCACCGAGGCCGCGACAGAGCTTCCTACAGACAAGAACCGAATGATCCCTTGGAGTCGGAGGCTTTCTGCTTCTCTGCCGCTGCAGGACAGAGGAACCCTTGTGGAGGACGGGAACTCCAAGGCCAAGTACCTGGGGGGCGGGGGGGGGGGGGGGGGGGCGGGCACACCCATGAAACCATTTCATTTTAGGGTCCCGCCTGCCCCACAAGGCCCGCTTGGACACGGCCGGACATTGGGAGTGTCTTCAGGGACTCCTGTGGCTCACAGACCACCAGTTCCCAAAGAGGTATTTAAATCATATGATTAAAAGGACAAGTTTTTTGTTTTGTTTTTTGGTTAATCCTTACTGAAGGATATTTTTCTATTGATTTTTAGAGAAAGTGGGAGAGGGAGAAACAGAGAAAGAAACATTGACTGGTTGCCTCCCGTACACTTGTGAGGGGAGCAAACCCACAACTTAGGTGCACGCCCTTGACCAGAATCGAACCCAAGGCCCTTCAATCTGTTGGCTGATGCTCTATCCATTGAACTACACTGGCCAGGGCCAAAGTACAAGTTTTAAAAGCAGACAGCCTAAGTTGCCACCTCGGTCACTTGACAGTCAAGAGTTGTGTGATCCTAGGAAAATTACCAGATTTACTGTGAGAATTAAACACCATAAAACATGTAATGTGCTTAGCTCATAGGTCTGTAGTAAGCAATGAATAAATGGCAACAATTAGTATAGAAATGCTAGGACAAACACTCAGTGAAACAGACTTCTGTAAGTTACACATTCTTATATTAAATTTTTCTACAATGAGCACGCACCATTTTTGCATTTTAAAAAAGGTATTTTCACAAAAATCCTCACCCGAATCTGTAAAAAAAAAAAAAAAATCCTCACCCAAGGATATATTTTCACTGATTTTTAGAGAGAGAGGGAGGAGGAGAGAGATATATCAGTCAGCTGTGTTTCGTATAGCCCTCAAGCAGGGATTGAGCCCAATATAACTTTTGATTCCCCCAAAAGTTAACTACTAATAGCCTGCTGTTGACCGGATGCCTTATTCATAACATAAACAGTTGATTGACAAATATTTAGTATGTTATATGTACTGAATACTGTATTATTACAGTACAGCCAATCACAGGAAAACTATTATTAGGAAAATAATAAGAAAGCCCAGCCGGTGTGGCGCATCGACCTACGCACCCAGAAGTGACTGGATCTGCTCCCAGTCAGAGCACATGCCTGGGTTGTAGGCTTGATCCCCAGTAGGAGACATGCAAAGGTAGCTGACAAATGATGTTTCTCTTTCAATGCTGTTTCTATCTTTCTATTCCTCTCCCTTCTTCTCTTTCTAAAAAAGAATCAATGAAAACACAATTAAAATTAAAAAAAAAATAAAAATCAGCCCTAGCTGGTTTGGCTCAGTGGGTAGAGAATTGGCCTTCAGACTGAAGGGCCCTGGGTTCAATTCTGGTCAACAGCACGTGCCCAGTTGCAGGTTTGATCCCCAGTGTGAGGTGTGCAGGAGGCAGCCAATCAATGGTTCTCTCTCATCATTGATGTTTCTATCTCTTTCTTCCTCTCCCTTCCTCTCTGAAATCAATTTTTTTTAAAAAAGAAAACTATCAGGAAGAGAAAATGCAGTTACAGTATTAACTGAAAAAATCTGCATATTAGTGGACCTGTGCAGTTCAAACCCATATTGTTCAAGGATCAACTGTATACAGAAAAGAAAAAAGACATCTGATTGGGAAGCAGTTTCAGTTTTGAACAAATTAAATCTGAGGCACAACAAATAGCTGGAAGTGGAGTTTAGCATGAGGTCAAAACAGGTGACACAAATCTGTAGGTCACTGCTGTACACGTGACTAGCAGAGCTATGACCAGAGGAGACAGCCTAGGGAGAGAGACGCACAGAGGAAGTAGAGGACACAAAGCCTACCAGGAGACAAGAAGGGGTGGAATTGTAGAAGCCAAGAGATATAAGTTCCAGAACAAAGGATCCATCAAGAATGTTAAAGAAATAAGATGAAGACTGAGAGTTCCCCAGGGGATTTGGCAACTGGAAGATGTTTTACTTTTGCCAGATAATTTTTATTGGAAAAATGAGCACAGAAACCAACTCTGAGTCCAGCAAGAACAGGATGAAGAAAGAAGGTGCAAACATAGTTAAGGGTGTAGGTCAAGGCACCAGGAAGCTGCAGAGTACAGGTGAACCAGCAGCCTCCAGTTTCAACAATGAAGACCCCTCAAATACCTCTTGGTCTTGCTTCATTTCTCCTACTACCATGTCTCTCCATCTCTAGTTTTCTCCGGATTTTCAGATCATCTAATCCTCTCTAGATGACAACCGACTCCAAAAGGCTCTTTCTTCTCTAGTAGTTAAGTGCATGCTTCCTTTATGTTAAGAAATAGTGCTCCAAATAAGGGAGCAAGCATCATTTTGGAAAAGTAGACCTAAATCGCTCCACTTGCAAACCACACTTCCCAGATGCTGGCACTAGAGTGACAGGTGGGGAATACAGTGGCTGAGGGTGACGCGTAACAAGGACAATCCAGATTTTGAGGAACCTAAAGCTTATGCGCTTTTGAGAACTCATTTAAAGGAAAATAAATAAAAGAAGAACATAAAATTAGGCACAAAAGTGAATGCATATCTATATATCTAAAAGCCTAATGTGCAAATTGTCCATGCGGGAGTTCAACAGGAGACCAATTGCTTGCTATGACATGTGTTGACCACAAGGGGGTAGTGCCGGAAAGAAGGACTGCCCCTGATCTGTCAGCCAGGCCTAGGGACCCTACCTTGGCACAAATTTCGTGCACTGGGGTCTCTACTGTAAAAATAAATATCATCAAATTTTGGGAGGCTTGGAAATTCCTTACCCTAGCTTCCTCTCCCTACCTATTACCCTGTACAACTTCCAGAACAGGAAACAAAGCACTTTATGGTGCTGAGGTTCAAATTCATTGTCTGACAGTATACCTTGTCTAAGCAAACAAAGAGAAGTTTAGTGCTCAGTAAAAGGAACTATTGTGCCTTATAACTTCGACATATATACTTTAATCTTGTCCTACCTAGAATTAATTAGCACTGTGGCAAAATAATAGTTGAAAATCATTTCACATTCTCTAAACTGACCCTTTCTTAAAATATCTTAGTATTCAGTTCTAAGCAGTAACTTGTAGAAATATAATAAAAAAATGAATCTTTCAATAAAGGAATCAAAGTCTAGGATCTGACTTATTCATGGTTGAAACAAGCCACCTAAGTGAATGGCTCTTATATCCAGGGCCCCGCAGAGTGATGGCCCAAAGGAGCAGACTCCTCAATGTGGTGATCATGTTTCCCATACAAGCACTATAATCTCTGTTCAAGTATTGGGAGGTGGGGTATTTGCATGGCCTGGTCACCTGTGCTCTGTGGCACCAAGCAAACATCTGCAGTTATGTTGACTCCTCAACTCAGGAGCAATTAACATGTCATAAGTCTATGAGTGACTGGTCATATCCCTAAACTCAGTACCTTCATGGTTCTACTCCATAACACCAAAAAATAACAAATACTCACCAGATTGGTGAAATAGTAGCCATCCTCTCCAGACATTAATCGGCTTGGGTTGCAGAAGCGGGTAATATACTGAATATTAGACTGAAGACGTGGGGGATTACCCTTCAAAACAATGTAGATGAGAGTGGGTAAGAAGTCATCGGCTGAAGCTGGCTCATCCTTGGTGACCTTGATGGCATTGAAGATATGCTTGCTGCACGTGGTGATGCAGGCCAACTTATCTCTAGGTACACGCTTCGAATCCATTTCAATAATATCTATAAAACAGAAAACACAGTGCTCCCAATGAGAAAATAGTAACATAAAAGAAGCATTAGGATAACCACTTTATCCTAGTAAGCTGGCGAGGTAACCTTACTAAGCCCATCTCCACCAGTTACCTTAGTGCATATAAAACTTAAGTCAGGGTAGGGGGAGATGGGGATGATAAAAATAAAACTTAAACTGGTGGTAGCTGGTTTTGCTCAGTGGTTAGAGTATTTGTCCGAGGACTGAAAAGTCTTGAATTTGATTCCGGTCAAGGGCACATACCTTGGTTGCAGGCTCGATCCCTGGCCCTGGTTGGGGTGTTGCAGGAGGCAACCAATTGATGTGTCTGTCTCACATCGACATTTCTCTCTCTCTGTCTTTCCCCCTCCCTTTCACTCTCCTTAAAAATCAATGGGAAAAATATTATTGGGCAAGGATTAACAAAAAATAAGTAAATAAAAACTTAGATCACACAAACAGTAAATACCAGCTCATACTTAACTAGTATAGAACATGTGACCATGACCTAGCACTACACAGTATGTTCTACAAATTTCTTTTCAACCTCAGATGATACAAGTGATACTTTTTAAAAAATACTTTTGATTTTGAGAGAGAAGGAAGAGGGAGACAAAGATATAAACATCGATGTGAGAGCAACATCAATCAGCTGCCTCCTGCATGCCCCCTATTGGGAATCAAGCCCAAAACTTGATCATGTGCCTTGACCAGGAATCGAACTGGCAACCTTTCAGTGCATGGGATGACGCTCAACCAACTGAGTCACAGTGGCTAGGGCAGGGATAATATTATTATTAAGAGAATTGAGGTTCAGCCCTCACCAGTTTGGCTCAGTGGATAGAGCGTCAGCCTGCGGACTGAAAGGTCCTAGGTTCGATTCCGGTCAAGGGCATGTACCTTGGTTGCGGGCACATCCCCAGAAGGGGGTGTACAGGAGGCAGCTGATTGATGTTTCTCTCTCATCAATATTTCTAACTCTCTATCACTCTTCCTTCTTCCCTGTAAAAAAAATCAATAAAATATTTTGCCGAAACCAGGTTGGCTCAGCGGATAGAGCGTCGGACTGCGGACTGAAAGGTCCCAGGTTCGATTCCGGTCAAGGGCATGTACCTTGGCTGCTGGCACATCCCCAGTAGGGGGCGTGCAAGAGGCAGCTGATCGATGTTTCTCTCTCATCGATGTTTCTGACTTTCTATCCCTCTCCCTTCTGCTCTGTAAAAAATCAAAAAAATATATTTAAAAAAAAGAGAATTGAGGTTCAGAAAAGTTTAATGAACTGCCCAAGATCATACACATTGCAAGCAACAGAGAGGGGATTTGAAACCAAGTCTGACTCTAATGCCCATTCTTTTAATCCTGATGTAAAACTACATGAGTTCCATGGAGAAATAAGTCTCTTAACTTCTTCTTCTTCTTCTTCTTCTTCTTCTTCTTCTTTTTTAACATATTTTATTGATTTTTTACAGAAAGGAAGGGAAAGAGATAGAAAGTCAGAAACATTGATGAGAGAGAAACATCAATCAGCTGCCTCTTGCACACCCCTCCTGGGGATGTGCCCACAGCCAAGGTACATGCCCTGGACCAGAATCGAACCCGGGACCTTCACTCTGCAGGCCGATGCTCTATACACTGAGCCAAACCGGTTTCGGCTTAATTGCTTCTTAATGTATTGTAAAACTCAATTTAGAAATCCTCAATTTGCATACTGCTTTTTAGCAATGTGGCTATTATGCAAAACATATTTCTCAGAAAAAAAAATTGTTTCACTGCCCTTCACTACCACTAAATCCAACTAGTGGGCTCTTTTCTTTTGTTTTAATATGTTTTTTTATTGATTTCAGAGAGAAGGGAAATGGAAAGAGAGTGAGAGAGAAACATCAATGATGAGAGAGAATCATTGATTGGCTGCCTCCTGCATGCCCCTCATTGGGGATCGAGCCCATAACCCAGGCATGTGTCCTCGACTGGAATCGAACCTGGGACCCTTCAGTCCACAGGAGGCTGGCACTCTATCCACTGAGCCAAACTGGCTAGGGCCAACTGGTGGACTCTTATATGCACACACCCATTTGTCAGAGGACTAGGAGATGGTGAGGGAAAGTTAGGTACAAACTCAGTGCCAGAACAATGCAAGCCAGGGGAGGAAGTGTGCCTTTGGATGCCCATATATGCTTGCCATCTGGAATATCATCAAAGCAAACAGCTGAGGCAGCTGAATTTGATACCAGTTCTTGCCATGAGCAGGAATAAAAGTTTCAGATTTAGGTGACATGATGGTACAGGACAGAGAGTTCTTTTTGCTCAGCTCCTATCCATGAAATAAGCTACTTGAGGGACCCTCAAGTGTCAGAGACAGAAACGCTGGACAGTGCAGAGGCCTTATTTTAACTTACTAATGCTTTTATTCTCTTTACTTTTGCACCTACATTGTGAAATATGTAATCTTCACTTTTTTATAATTAGTCCCTTTACTTTTTTGTTTCTGGATTATAATGCATGTCTCAAGCTATTTTTCTTTTCATATTTAAATAGAACTTATTATAAAAAAGATACTGGGGAAGATTTTTTTTTATACTTTCAAAGCTTTTTATTGTTGATTTTTATTCTCTATTTTAAACATTTAACCATTTTTTTATTAATTTTTATTATGTTTTAAAGTAAATAAAAAATGAAATTTTTTTTTTATGTGGATGCATGTGTAACTGCCACTGCCAAGGGACAGGGCCAAGAGTGTAAAGAAGAGAGCATAATGGAGGGGGATTTCTCCCACTCTCTTCATCCTGCAGCAACCCCTCCATCTCCTCCCTGAGTATCATTCAGCTTAAAAGAAGTTTCTCTGTTGGACTCTTTTGGACCCCCACATCCCCTACATGCAGATCCATGATTTAAACTGTCCTAAAGTCTAAACTAGGAGATGCAGGAGGAAAAACAAAACAGAAAACTCGCCATTGTATTAGCCATTCTTCTAGTAATTTCCCTCCCCAATCTGCCTGCTATTTACTTTTCAGAGTTCTTGCTTGGATCTCCTGTCCCCGGCTTTTACTTCTAATCAGTAGGAAAGGTAGGGTTGAGTGTGCCTACTCTATCTTAGCAGATGTCTAGATTTATCTTTAATGGAGTTTTGAAACAAAGTGGTCTGTACTTCTAGGTTATGTTTGACATTTGAGCTGGAAAATTCCATGTTGCAGGATTGTCCCATGCACTGCAGGATGTGTAGTAGCATCCCCAGCCTCCACCCCTAGATGCCAGATGTCAACTAAAATGAAAAATGCCCCCAATCAGTGTATTTATAAACAAAAATGATAGTGCTAATTAATAGCACATGGGATGACTTAGAGAAACTGAACTAATAGCTCTATATTTAAGAACTGTATTACTTTTAAAAATGACGACTATTATAGACTGTCCTATAAAAACTCCTGTACTTATACTGACAATTTTAAAGATTAGGAAGAAAGTTATTATATAATCTTTGGTTCTCAAAGAGGCAGAATATTGCACTTGGATTGGCAAGATATCAGGGCTAAAATGAGAAAGAGTAATAAAGTGTTTACAATTTTGTGGCTGAATTTTTACTATCAAAAGATCTCTTGAAACATTATCTCAAGTGCCTTGAAAGAAAATTTTTACCTCTCAAATTCTACTAACAAATGATTGATGTATTGAAATCCTCTTTCTTAGTTCTATTTTTAAGTAAACAACAGTTGGGTACTTGTAGTTTCTGGTTTTGCAAGGTGTGTCCTGTGGCTTTTCAGAAAACAATTCTCAACATAAGTTCCTATGGAGTACTTTAAACACAAGCCAGTTGGTCTAAAAGGTGCACACTCAGGCTTTTGAGAACATCTTATAATGTTCCCTGAGCAAAAAGCAGGCCTTGACCCAAAGAACGCAATTCACTGGACCTATGACATAACCTAGGCTTTGAACAAAGATAACAGCATTTAGCTACGTCATTTAGACTCTTTTCGGTAAGTTAAAAACAACAATTCATGTAATAACAGGAACTGAAATGCAAAGATAAGCAGAATCTGGGAGAGTGGGAAGAATCATGTTAACAGTAGATAACCCAGTCTCTAAAGAGGCCTTGGAGCTGTTTCTCAGTCCTGCATCCCTTCCAACCCTCATAATATCTTAAGCAAACCCCCATTTCTTGTTACTTGAGGGAGTCTCTGGTTCTTATAACCAAAGGAGCCAGCCTACTTCATAGTCTGCTTCCAACACCGCTACCGGCAACTGGCCTATTTTCCTTCCCGGCAGAATTTCATTAACAATCTCCGAGTGAGAAAAATCTTTCCAACTCTTCCTAATTTAGAAGTTGTCCAAGGTTGAATGTCTTTTCCTGTAAGAGTTTTTTTGTTTCTTGTTTGTTTTTTAAATGTTTGTATTGCACTTCTACTAGGTTATTCCTATGACTAAGAAACAGAAACCTTATTAGGTGCTTAGACCTATCCAGAAATGGCAGAACCACATCAATATGGGGCACTTGATATACTTTCTGAACAAACCAGAAAAGTAATGCAAAGCACATCTCTGATTAACAACCAATTACAAGCAGCATTTTAATATGTAACTCTAGTTTGGGTATGATCTTGTCTCACCAAGTCCTTCCCTCTCTAAAACTTACTTTGAGTCTATAAATGCAAATGAGCCCTGCTCAGTGGTTGAGCATTGACCTATGAACCAGGAGGTCATGGCTCAATTCCAGGTCAGGGCACACGCCTGGGTTGCAGGGTCAATCCCCAGCAGGGGGCGTGCAGAAGGCAGTCGATCAATGATTCTCATCATTGATGTTTCGCTCTCTCTCTATCCCTCTCCCTTCTTCTCTGAAATCAATACAAATATTTTTTTAAAAAAGAATTAATGCAACTGAGTTTTAAGAAACTTATTCTATCTGTATCTGATCTTAGTTTAGTTCAATATCTAAGAAATAAGAATCCTAGGACCTGGAAAGTGAAGGGGAAAAGTAGTTTAACCTGCTAATCAGAATGCTTTCAATTCATAAAACACTCCTAAAAATCATTTTTACCACATTCCAATGTATCTTTGCAGTCTGAATTTTAGAATACTTTACTATTTTTTTTGCTCACAGAAATAAGTATGGTTTTCTAAAATATAGTGATAACTTCAAGGAAAAAATATCCAAATATTATATATATATATATATAAATAAAAGTTTCACTGACCTGTAATTGCTTTCACCACCATATCAGACACTTCGGGAATTTCTTCATTAACAGGTACACAAAGCATCTGAGGTGTAACCCAGTGCAAGGCCCTACAAGAAAGTAAGACAGCAAAAAACGTTCAAAGAATGGACTTTTTCAGCCTGGTCAGTTGGGTAGAGCACTGAGCCAAGGACAGAAGGTCAGATTCGATCCCAGGCCACACACCTTGGTTGTGGACTTAATCCCTGACCCTGGTCAGGGTGTGTGCAGGAGGCAACCAACCGACGTGTCTTCCTCACACCAACGTTTCTCTCTCGCTCTGTCTCTCCCCTCCCTTCCAATCTCTCTATAAAAATCAATGGAAAAATATCCTTGGGTGAAGATTAACAAAAAACAAACAGATAAAAAAAAAAAAAAGAATGAACTGTAGCCATTTATCTTATCATTTCCATCAGTTACAAGAAAATAAGGGACACCACTGATTAATCGGGCAATTCTAGGCCCAACCACATCACCCCTGCACAGATCAGAAGCTCAGCTGATGTGTCAAAGTAACTAGAATCCTAAAATGAGGCTTCTCTTCTGCACTTATCACAAGAAAAGCAAAAGACAATTTTACTGGTTGTAATGAGATTATATTAAGTCTGAAAGCACTAGATATCTGAGAATAAATACTTGAGAAGAACCTGCTGCTCCCTGTCCTGCCTACCACCATTAATGTCCTTGTAGGCTCTGCCCTCAACTTCCGAGCATACTGGAGCTTGTGTAAAAGGTCAACAAGCACATGTCACCTCAGCCTGAATCACTGAGTTCTCCAATCACATCGCAGCTTCGCTCCAGATATTCTGTTGCCACCCTCACCATTTACTTTAATCTCAGTCAAAAGCCCATTTAGGTCTATCTTCTATTTTCCCAAGATCAACTTCTCACTTCCAGTGTGACACCAGAAAGTACTGATCCATCAATGACCAGCCTCACTGTCTAGGAACTCCATTTGAAATTCCTTGGCTCCTCTCCTCCAGAAACACCTCGTCATGCTCAGTCTTTATATGGTTCCCAAATATGACAGCCTCTTCTCTGTGTTTCACTGCCACTGGACTGCAGAACACTGGGGCTCACTCTAACTGGCCATGAAACACCAGATATGCTGCAATGTATTATCTAGCAGAAAGATGTGATTGGAGGAATGGCTGAATAATGAGCACCACTGGTAGAGAGGAGAAAAAAATGATACCCATTACCTTGATATGGATATTTTCAGCTTCCTACCTGACAAGACAGTTAGTACAATGAAATGAGAAAATAATAACATTTCCTCCTTAGAAAATTTGGATATTTTAAAAAAATGGTTCTTACCTACAACTGCTGACAGTCAGATGGATAAGCAAAATGGTGCCTTGAGCTCTTTCCTCCTATCAATGTACCATATTCCTTTTCTTTCTGACCCCACAAAGAAGCTCATATGCTTATATGCTAAGGATGGCAGGTACCTTAGCTTGCTCTCAAGGTCTGAAATTCAAATGCCCTGTTTTCTCACATGTGTTCTCCCAACAGTTGCTAATAAATACAGTGGCAAATTAAATCCCTCCTTGTTCACAATTTCACTTTCCTCAGTTTCAACTACCTATAGTAACTGTGGTCCGAAAATACCAAGTGGAAAACTCCAGAAATAATTCATAAGTTTTAAATTGCTGTTCTGTGTGATGAAATATTGCACAGTCCCACTCTAGATGTGAATCATCCCTTTGTCCAGCATATCTACACTGTATACTTTACCTCTCCATTCGTCACTGAGTATAGTCACTCAGTAAGTGTCTCAGTTCTCAGATCGACTGTCACAGTATTGCAGTGCTTGTGTTCAAGTGAACCTTATTTTACTTAATAATGGCCCCACAGTGCAAGAGTAGTGATACTGGTAATTCAAATATGCCAAAGAGAAGCCATAAAGTTCTTCCTTTATGTGAAAAGGTGGAAATTCTCAACTTAGTAAGATATACTGGGAGAGAAAGATCAAATAACTTATATTACAGTACACTGTAATTCTTCTACTTTATTCATTATTGTTGTTAATCTCTTATGTGCCTAGTTTATAAATTAAACTTTATCATAGGTATATATAGGGTTTAGCACTATCTGCAGTTTCAAGTTCCCACTTGGGGTCTTAGAACAAATCCCCTGCAGATAAGGGGGACTACTATACAACAAGACAAAGCAAAACAATCAACTACCTGATCCTCTTTTGAACAGCAAGATCTTTCTTCTCATCATCAGTAGTTTCTGGACAGAACACATACTTATAGAGACGAGTCATGATGTACTTTTCAATCTGATCCATTATCTTCTCAACTCTTTCAGGAGGCACTGAAATATCCAAATGGAAATAAAAGCCCAAGATGAGGATGGACATTTAAAATTAAGAATTATTTTCATAGTACTTTCTACATGGCAGAAAACTAACTTGCTAAAAATATATTAAACACACCCAAAAAGAAAAGTCTGAAATGTTACATTGAAAAATACCTTTTAAAAATTTACCTGACTTTTGGGGGTGCCCTTTACATAATCCCCACTTCTAACTTAAGCTGTTTTGGCAAAACCAAAACAGGTCTTCCTCACACCCAAGTGGGAAGACTCAGCATGGGTCCCTCTCTATTGCTACATTAGAAAAGGACTTGAAATTCCCAGAGTAATGGGAATTTCACTTTTCTGAGGTTTACTATAAAACCTAAGAGATCTATCCCAAGTATATACATGTGGTAGATTTCCCAAATGTACATGTTTGCTAAGTACATCCTAAAATATAACATCAATGGAAGTTAAATTCAAGAAGAATCCCTAAAAATCTAAAGTAAATCAGTGGTTCTCAATTTTTCTCCTGCCTTAACCTATACGAAATTTATAATCATGACCAAATAACTCACCAAGATGGTAATTCCAAAATGGGGGTTTCATTTAGAAGCCTCCCAAAAGTTTTAATCAGCTCTGCCCCAACCCCTAATGAAGTTAGTAAACCTTGCTCATAAATTACCCTATTGCTTTATCTTGGAACAGTACACATGGTGGCATTCAATGGCACTGCCAAGTGTAAAACCAGCTACCAAAATGCTGGAGTTGGGCCTTCAGAGAAAGAGAGAAACTGCTAAGAGATCCAGCAGTCTGGCCCTGTGCAACTACCAGCATCCCTCAATTTGGGCTGGCCAACAAAGTATTACCTTTCCCACGAGCCTGCATTCTTTCAGCCACATTCTGGTAAAAATCCTGAGTGCACTCTGACTGTTCCTCAATGCTTAAATCCTAAAACAAAGGGACAAAGAAGCTGCTTGGTAGCTGAAGAAAGATCAAGAATAAAACTTCAAATTTTATGTAGTCTCCAAACCCACTCCTTAAACTGGTACCAATGTCAAAAGTACTCACAAATTATATTAACTGTGCAGGGGAGAAAAGCCTATTCCTAAATATTAATTAAAACACTCTATGACCTCTCATTTCCTTTTACTATATATACATATTATTAAATGAGTATAATGCATATTTTTACAAGTTTATGTACATTTCTATTTATCTAACTTACTTAACCATTTTTTATGGCTTTATTAATCAATTTTTTAGACCATCCTCTACTACCGTGCACTTAGGTTCCTCCCCTCTTTACACTCCTATGTACTATAGCTATAAATAATTATGTGAAAGCTGTTCCTTTTGGGTTATTTCTTTGTGATATATTTCAAAAGTGTCACTCATAGTTTCTAAGATAGCTTTGAGTATCTATCTACCAGTAGATATAATCCTTAGAAACTTCAATGTACAGTCATCAGCCATGTATGTGTGCTTATTCCTCCATGACCCCTACAACATTGCCTTCATTCATTTTTATTTGGTTTTACTGATTTTTAGGTGTAAATACATATATTTATGTCTCACTTTCTTCCAAAGAATATTTGAAGTCTACATAAAAGATAAACATAGTTCACCGCAATAAACTGGAAGGTGATAAAAACAAAAAACAAAAACATGGAGAGAAACAGAAAGTTAAGTCAGGAATGACAACATAAAAATGTATTCCTTGAAGATACAAAATTTAATCAACAGTCAATCCATAAATTGTCTTTCAACTTTCTAGCAATCATCACTAAGATGAAAATAGTCACATAATTAAGAGTCCAACATATAGAAACAAACTAATTTTTCAAGTGAAATTCTGACACCAAAATTAAAAACTTCTCCCAAGGGTTCTCATAGAGATGTCACTGTAGAAAGGCAAACTCCATAGGACTCTTTCTCAAAGACTGCCTCTGCACAGGCCCAGGACAACACACACCAAGGGCTGACAAAGCTCTGGTAAAGCATGCGGACCCTGATGCTCTGGCTTAATTCAAAAAGGATGTCCTGTCAGGGACAGTGACCAAACCTGACTTATCTGCCTTTACAATGTCTCTCCCTTTCGTTCTTTCCTGGTTTGGGCCTTCATTAACCTCTTACCTGTTTAGCTGCTCTTCCCCACCTTTCATCTCGCTCACATTTCAATCCATCTTTAACATACCACAGTCCAACTAATCATGCTAGATTGTGCCTCAGATCTCCAACAGTTGTCCATCAGACAGATGCTGCCTTCAAAAGCTGCCCAAGAAAGTCCCCAATAGTTACTGCTTTAAGGCTCAGTTCATACCATAACTCCTCTAAGATGCTGTCTCTCATTCCTTTAGTTAAAACACACACACACACACACACACACACACACACACACACACACACACACACACACAAAAACCCACCTTGTAGGTCTGACAGCATTTGCAGCACTCTGTGACCACCTTGATTTGTTATTTATATGTGAGCCATTTAGTTGAATTAGAATTGTCTAGTAAGGACTAGGTACTACCCTTAGTAAATTTTATACATTTTGTACTGTTAAGCTTTTATTTTTATTCACAATTTCCAACTGTTTCCTTCCACTTTACCTGACTTTAATTTTTCATTGCACAGATGTTTAAAAGTTAATAGCATTCTTCATTTCACCCGGTTATTAAGAACAATTCTTCAGCGGTTCAATTTTAGCTCCTTTCCACAGGTAAAATAAATATCCTAATCTTCCAAGTTGTCTCATATTTAGCTATTTTTTCTTTTTTTTGCTACAATGTAAGGTGAATAGTATAAGACACAAGACCTTAACTAATTTATAAACAAGCTTCCTGTCTTTTTTAGCAGCAATTAGTAAAAAGCAACCCTGTTCTCCTTTGTTTTCCAGTTGTCACATAATTTGCTCCTGAGAAACTAAATCCACTTCTGGAATCCTGGTTTATTTCATTGCTTTATATAACATACTAGAGGCCTTGCACACAAAAATTCGTGCACTCAGGGAGGTCCCTTAGCCTGGCCTATTACCTCTCACAACCTGGCCTCCCTCTGCAGGCTGATCAGGGAACAGCACCGGCCAGCCCCACCCTCCTTTCAACCCACTGCCACCTCCTCCAGTGGCCTACCTCTGGGGGAGACAACCAGTGGGGTAATTGGGGGATGGTGCCAGTGAGAGGCTGGACCTGCCCCCCAATCACTCCTCCGCTACCTTCTGATCACTGTCCCCTCCCTCTGCCCACTGGTACCCACCTTGGCTGGCCTGGTGCCACCTGCTCACCGGTCCTGTCCCTCACCGAATGGTCATTCTGCTGCTAGGTCAATTTGCACATTGGGCTTTTATTATATAGGATAGGATACTAAAGGCCCAGTGCATGATCATGCACGAGTTGAGGGGGGGAACCACAGGATGTTGGCACTAGCCCCAAGAAGGGAGCTGGCCCTCAACCCCCTTGGGAAATGGGGCCATGTCTGCTGCCACCCACCTCCAGTTCCCCATCCCAGCCCGGGCCCTAAGGCCCCAGGTGGGGTCAGGAGAGGAGGTGATTGTTGCCGGGCCAGGAGTGGAAGGAATAGACACTGAATGCCGCCGCCACTATTGGTGCCCACCACCACGCAGTTCCCCGCCTCCTCCCTTCCTCCTTCCCTCGCAGCTGAGCTGCCACCTCAGTGGGTAGGCGGCCCCCGGGGAAGGGAGAGGACGGGAGTGAGACAAACCCTTGTGTCAAGGGCTGACTGCAGCAAGGGAGCTGCTCTGCTATGTACAAAAACCTGACCCAGAAGCAGGTCTCTAGGAATGGTTAGCACCAGGGGCCAATGGGGGACAGCTGGCTGGGGAAAGGGGGGCTGTTGGAGGTTGGCTGTGGGAGCACACTGACCACCAAGTGGCAGTTCCTGCATCGAGGGTCTGCCCTCTGATGGTCCAGTGCACGTCACAGCAACTGGTAAACTGGTCATTCCGGTCATATTGGGCTTAAGCTTTTATATAGAGAGATATTTTTTAACATCAAAATCACATATAGTTGTGGAGGCTCAAGCTAGTGAAGGTTAATTAAACACCCTAATTTTCCCAATTGTTCTACATTTTGATTCAGAAAAGAAAGCTGGCTTTGCCCATTTCTTATTTAAAAAACATTTTAAAATCATATAAAGTTGGAGGAACCAAGATGGCGGCATAAATACCTATCTAGCTGCCATACACAGCAATTTCAAAACTACAACTTAATGAAAGAACAAACATCATCCAGAATCACTGGAAAGCTGGCTGAGTGAAAATTCCACAAACAAAAGTGAAGATAGGACACCGTGACTCAGAGGAGTGGCGGAGGATAGCGTTGAAGATCCATGGGGAGAGAGGTTTGGAGCCATGTGCTCGCCAGCGGATAGGGCGAGCGGCTGAAAACCCGGCCGGTTTTCTCGAACGGGTGAGACAAAGACGTCCCACTGAACTGATTCCCCAGCTCCGGGCGAAGTCCAGGGAACCCACAATCATACGGGGTAAAAACTGGACAGTGGGGAGGCACGCTGAAACTCGGGCGCTGCAAGGGTCTGCAAGCTTGTGCAGAGTGCGCGTGAACTTGGGAACAGCACAGCTGTGTGACCACACAGAGAGGACTCATGACTTACTCTCTCGTTCGGGAAACCATCAGACTACATTGTTTTACGACCCTGGGTGTGCAGACTCATTTGGGGAGAGGCTGAATTGTCCGGCAGCGAGTGGAGCTCGGCAGCAGCTCTTTCTCAGAGGTGCTGGCAGCCATTGCCACCCGGCACAGAGTCCCAGGGGCTGCATAGGGCAAAGCTGATGCTGCCTGCTCGGCCCAGAGAATCCACCCATCCAACCTGAGCACAGCTGAACCTCACAGCCAATTGGCCTGGAGGTCAAACCCTCCTAGTGCTGGCTACAATAAGCTAGGCTTAACTTCAACAAGACTGTGCAACCCATATCCACCTCAGGTAACTGGGGAGGCTGAGCCACTGTCCCTTAGAGGACATCTGCCACACAAAGCTAATCGACCAACTCAGGAAAGCAGCCACCATGCAGAGACATGGAAAGAAATCGGATGTGAAAGAAATGGAGGGAAAAAAACGACTGGACATAGAGTACAAAACCACGGTCATAAGGCTTTTCAAGAGGCTCCTAGAAAAGGCCGAGACCTACAAGGAAATGAACAAGACCTACGAGGAAATGAACAAGACCTATGAGGAAATGAATGACACCTACAAGGAAATGAACGAGACCTACGAGGATATGAACAAGACCCTCAAGGATATGAAAAAGAACCAACTAGAAATTAAGCATACACTGACTGAAATAAAAAGTATTACACAAAGTCCTAAAAGTACTGTAGAGGACTGCAAGAACCAAGTTAAAGATTTGAAATACAAAGAGGTAAAATCCACTCAGCTGGAAAAGCAAGAAACCAAAAGAATCCAAAAAATTGAAGATAGTGTAAGGGGCCTCTGGGACAACCTCAAGCATACCAACATCCAAATTATAGGGGTGCCAGAAAAAGAGAGAGAGCAAGACAATGAAAACCTATTCGAAGAAATAGTGACCGAAAACTTCCCACACCTGGTGAAAGAAATTGACTTAGGAGTCCAAGAAGCGCACCGAACCCCAATATATAGGAACCCTAAGAGGACCACACCAAGGCACATCATAATTAAAATGCCAAGAGCAAAAGACAAAGAGAGAATATTAAAAGCAGCAAGAGAGAAACAGTTAATTACCTATAAGGGAGCACCCATACGATTGTCAGCGGATTTCTCAACAGAAACGATGCAGACCAGATGGGAGTGGCAAGAAATATTCAAAGTGATGAATAGCAAGAATCTATAACCAAGATTACTCTACCCAGCAAAGCTATCATTCAGAATTGAAGGTCAGATAAAGTGCTTCGCAGCTAAGAAAAAGCTAAAGGAATTCATTACCACCAAACCAATATTATATGAAATGCTGAAAGGTATTCCTTAAGAAGAGGAAGAAGAGGTAAAAATAAAAATTATGAACAACAAATACACATCTATCAACAAATGAATATAAAAATCAAGTGAATTAAAAATCTGATGAACAGGATAAACTGGTGAATATAATAGAATCATGGGCATAGAGAGGGAATGGACTGACAATTCTTAGGGAGATAAGGGGTGTGGGAAGTGCAGCAAGAGACTGGACAAAAATCATGCACCTATGGGAGAGGACAGTGCAGGGTGGGGGGTGTGAGGGCGGAGGGTAGGATGGATACTGGGTGGTAAGGAACTATTGGGGGGGGGAATAATGTAATTAATAAACTGAACAATAAAAATTAAAATATAAAAAAAATCATATAAAGTTCGTTTTAGAATATATTTTGAAGATTGCAACATTTAGAAACCTTCTCTCTGAAATCCTTGCATACCACCCCGCAAAGATTACATGGTATATTTGCTCCCTTGTTTTTCTATAATAAACAACATAACATTGCAATTTAAATGATATCTTAAGTGTTCATATTAACCTGAAAAATATCCTTAATCTTTTAATTCATTGCATAAACCTCTAAGTCTCTATATTAGATTAAGTTAATATTTAATTTAAAATGTTTAATTTTATTTATTGCTATTGTCTTTAAAATTGCTATTTTTAAAGAATGTGCTAGGTTGTTTTTTTTTTTTTTTATCACTGAAATGTTGTATTGTAACTGAATTTTGTGGACTTTTATTATTGCCATATTGCCAAATTTTTACCTCTATTAGTTTTCTGCTTTCCCTTGGATTTTCCTGACAAATTTTCCTGAATATCCTGAAAATTGTATTTCTATCTATTCTAAAAACATTTATTACATTATTAAAATTCCCACAATTGCAAATACTGTATAAGCAATAACATGAAACATTAATACAATGCTCAGAGAGCATGCAGTTTAAATGGGGGATAATGCAAATAATTATCTTCTATGATAAATATAAGCCTGAAGGGTAAAATGTCATAGGACATATAGTAAATCTCTCACTTATTTTTCTCATTCTATCTATCTCCACTGATCATCTCAAAACAGATAGGGTGGTAGCAGCAGCAAATATTTTTTGTTTCATACTAATACCTATATGAGATGGTAGTGATGGTCATGAGAAAGGTTGTTTCCTTCATGCTCTGTTGTGTGAATTCAAGTAGACCCATCTTCTTATAAAACTTGATCTCCAGGAAAATATATCCATGGACAAAACAAGTTTAGGTCCACTAAAAACATTTCTTCAAAGAACTAGTTTTAATATTATGCATGGACTTCCAGGTGGACAGTCATAGCAGCAGCTACATGAAGAGCATGTCCATAAGAACGTATTTATAAATTCTAAATATAAATCCTAAACTCATGCCCATTATAAAAGATCCTTTTCTCTAACATAAAACACTGCATCCACAGGCATTACCCTGTAGGAATTGATACTCAAAAAATTGGTGCAAATGCTGATTCACCCTGGCTTACTACTGTTATAAACTGGCTTTTATTTCTGACCCAAGAGACATGTCTTCTACCAGTATCCATGAAACTATGGCAGGCTAATTTGTTAACTTGCAAGTAAGGTAAATCTCAGATCCTTCATAGTTCTTGTCAAAGGGCTAAATGATAGTAGATTTGTGTTGGTTAATTATTTTAGGTTCTTTAAAATTCCAAAAGTGGTTTTTTTTTCATATTTTCCTAAGAAAAAACACTTACAGTGTACAACCTCAAGTATGAAGTATTCTCTAAACATGGCCTGGGATCATCTTTTCTATAAAGTCTGTATAAAGTCATTTTACTTTTTTTCCCTAAAACTATTTTTTCTTTATAATTTAAAAAGTTTTGACAAGTGGCCATGGCCCGGTGGCTCAGATGGCTGGAGCATTGTCCTGTACACCAAAATGTTGTAAGTTTATTCCTGGTCAGAAGGGAGTACAGGAGGCAACTGATTGGTTTCCTAATTGCAATGATGTTTCTCTCTCTCCTCCCTTCTTTCCTCTCTCTTAAAAAAATATTTTTTCAATAAAAACATATCCTTGGGTGAGGATTTTTTAAAAATTGAAAAAAAAAGTTTGACAAGTAGATACATTCCTTTGAATATTAATGCTGAGAGGTTCTCTGTATACATTTCCTAGTTGTCTAGTTAAAATCTTTTTTATTCACCTCCAGTTTTCAAAATCTGACTATTTCTGTAATTATGTTTTCTGTACATTTTACCTGGAACTCCCCATATACAAAAATTGGACCTCCATGATCATCTTCTGAATTCATTAACTGTTGTACTACAGTTAACTGTTTTAATGAATTTAGGTTTTTAGTTTTGACGTCCTTATTTTCTGTAAGGCTGGTTTCTGCTGCCTCCAATAATGTGTGATCTTACACGTCCTTGGATCATGCCACACTTGGATCTAATTGAAGCTTGGTTCTTATAGTGAGATTCTTATAGTTATTTTGTAATAATAAGAAATTTAAAAACTAAACCTTGTAAATTCTTCTTAGCTTTTTCTTCATATACCATCTCCCCCACCCACAATCCTCTGGCCATTTCTACAATTTAAAATCTTGCTATGATGACTTTTAAGAAAAGAAAAATAGCTGATTATAACTGTATGGGATTCATCTTGAGGAGAACCAAGATGGCGGCATAGGTAAAACACCTATCTTGCCGTCATACTCAGCAATTTTAACACTACAACTTAACGAAAGAACAAACACCTTCCAGAATCACCAGAAAGCTGGCCGAGTGAAAATTCCACAAATAAAAGTGAAAAGAAGACACTGTGACTCGGAGGAGCGGCAGTGGACAGCGTTGAAAGATTCGCGCGGAGAGAGGTTTGGAGCGAGGGCCAGCGGAGAGGGCGGGCGGCTGAAAACCCGGCCAGTTTTCTCGAACGGGGAGACAAAGACATCCCACTGGACTGATTCTCCAGCTCTGGGCAAAGTCCAGGGAACCCACTATCATACGGGGTGAAAACTGGACAGTGGGAGGGCACGCTGATTATAACTGTATGTTCAACCTGAATGGATTGTAAATTAATGATGCAGCTGCCTATCTCATTTACAATAGGAATATATCTTATTTTTTAAAATATGAAAAGGGATTATAAGATAATACATACCTTAATATTAAGTATCTAATAAGATTAAGAAAAAAGAAAAAAAGTCTTAGCAAATGACTGAACAGAAAAGCATTACACTTCAATAATGCAGTGTTGTGTAAATAAAATTTTAGCCAAATTTCCCTTTTGGAATGAGAAAAATTCTTTTTTAAGTTTAAGTGCAGATAAAGTATTTCCTTATTGATAAAGATAAAATGGCTGAAAATTTTTAACATAATTCTGAGAACATGTGTTTTGTTTTCTAGACTTGACCCATATGCAGAAAAGGCTGCTCACCACTGGCATACACTAGCATTGGAGAAAACAGAAATAAAGTTTTTTTTAAAAAAAGATGTAGGCAAGAATGGTTCAGTGTTCTGAAACTCATTTGAAGAATAATATTGTGGAGGTACAATAGGAAGAATTATCAATGAATGACAATGAGGCAGTTTCAAACATATAAGACTGTATTTTCATAATGAGTAGATCAAAAGAATAAGAAGCCTAGAAAGTTTAGTTGGTGAGAATAACATTAACTTCAGATTTTTAAGCAGTTTTGATAAATTGAGTACCTCTTAGAGGGCACTTGTACTGTGATATATTTCATTATATCACAGGAACTATCCCAGGTTGTACTCAATCAAATTATCTCAAGAAATTTATGTAATTAAATGATTTGAAGCTAGTTAGAAAAGATTGCTTCATTCAGGTGTAAAAACTTTTATTTATTTGAAACAACATTAACTTGCAACTAAAGACTAGAAGGGCTTCCCCAGGGACATTCAGTTTAACAAACATCTGTTCAGTATCAGGTATGTGCCAGGTGTCGTGCTAGATGCTGAGCATACATGCACAGGACTTGGCCACTTAAACATAAAACAGTGCTGGTGTAGAAATGGAAACGAGGTTGCACAGTGGTTCTTCAACAAGGAGGACTCTGAGGCCGTATTGAGGTCTCAAATATCGATTAGTGGTGTATTGAAAACAATTAAGTATGGCAGTATCTGTACCTGTTAATTACCGCTTTACTTTAAAGTCAATTAAATTATTACAGAAAAGAGGAACAATACACTTCTGAGCAAAATAAAAATAAACAAATCTGAGATCAGCAGTTTTTAAAAATATAGTACTATGTGCTATGGGTACTATATAGTATTATGCCAATACAGTATATATATATAGCAAGTAAATATTTCATATGGGCTGAAGAATAATTAACTAAATAATAACTTTAGTTTTTACTTCTATTAAAAGTGAAAGTTGTATATCACATGATATCTAAATTTTTCATATTAAAGATGTCTATCATTACTTCTAACTCAAAATTTAAATGATATCTTGCTTGCTTTATTTAACTTTCACTATTTGCTTGCAAACACTTTCAGGGGGAAACAGAAGCTTGTTTATTTATTTTCAGTGTAAATGCACACCAAAAAATAAGAAAGAAAGCTTATTTTCTCCTCTACTAACTGAATTCAATATTTAAGAAATATTTGGACAAGAGCTAATTCTAAGTTTAATGGGTATGTTACAAGCAAATTAATCACTATTTACAGAATGAGCCCTTTATAGGTGGCCTTATGAATTATTATAACTGAAATTATCGGTTAGAAATTACAGGTTAAAGACACACATGTGAAACACACAAGGCCTAGTTCTGACATTGGCAGAAGCTATCTGTTAAGTTTGGACAAGTGACTTTCCTCTCTGACTCTCAACTTTCCCATCTATAAAATAAAAGGACTAAAATCAGATTGTTGTTAAGGTCTCTTTCTACATCTAGATTCTAGCTTTCCCTTCTCTATCTTAGCAAGGAGTGGAAAATTTAAAATCAAAATACAAAACAAAACAAAAACAAAAACAAAAATACCCTAAAATGATTGCTACTGGTCTAACAATTGTTACTTAAGAGTTCAAGGTCTACTAACTATGGTAGTTTATACTGTTTACAAGGTACAAGTAAGGAAGGCTTAGTACTAAAGTATACTATGGGAGTGTCTTAGATGTCACACTTTTCACATAAAGGTGATCTACATGCCCCTGAATTGCAGTGGAAAAGTACTAGCCTGGGAGTCAGGTTTTAACTTTGTTCAGAGGCATTTCTTAGGTAACTTAATATCTCTGGGTCTTGATTTTCTCAGGTATAAAATGACAAAGTTGCGCTAAATTATCTCAAAGACCCTTCCTCAAATCAAAACTCTGTTTCTAAGTAGTCATTCTCAACCTACCCTTTTGTAATGCATTGCTTCCAAAAACATCTTGGTCTGCTTATAGATTTCTTGGCCTGTCTTGTGGAAGGTCTTGAGAAATTCTATGAACTCTTTAGACACTCTATCCGTTTCAATGCTGGTTTGCCGGTTTATGGAAGGACTGGGAGCTTTTGCTTCCTGAATTTCTGCTGGGAAAATTAAAAATAAGTTAAGAAGAGCCATGCATGGAATTACTTTAAGTATCTAATTTAAGATTATTTAAATGATGCTTAATCAAAGTTAAACTTGACTTTCAATTATTTTATCCTATCTAATGAGTAACATGCAAATTTGACTGTACCATGGCTCCTGATTGGCTATGCTACCAGCCAATCAGAAGCGGGGGCGGGGCCAAGTGGCAAGAGCGCAGGGCCCAGGGATGGAGAGGAAATGGTGGTGGTGGCAAGCGCTCAGCTCCTGGGCGTAGTGAGGGGAAGCAGCCACAGCAGGAGCAGTAGTGGTGTCCCGGCAGGGAACCCCCAGGCGCTGAGTGGAAGTGGTGGCTAGTGCCCAGCCCCCGGGGCCAGGTGGTCACAGGCAGCTGGGACTGAGCTGAGCAGGGCAATGGCTGGGTGCCCAAGGTCTAAAGCCTCACTAGAGGCTTTAGGCCTTGGGCAGGCTAGGGGTGAGCCATCAGTTGGACATCCTGTGAGGGCTCCCAGTATGTGAGAGGGGACAGGTTGGGTTGAGGGACCACCCACCCCCAGTACAATGGTGGCGCTGGAGGCTGTGGGGGTAGCGATCGTAGCCACAAACTCGGCCCCAAGCCAGATCATGGTGGCGCTGGGGGCCGCAGGGGTGGTGATCGCAGCCACACACCTGGCCCCAAACCCGGCAATGGCAGCGCTGGGGGCCGTGATCGCAGCCACAAACCCGGCCCCAAGCCCACAAACCCGGCCCCAAGCCCAGCAATGGAGGTGCTGGGGGCTGTGAGGATGGCAATCGCAGCCACAAGCCCAGCAATGGTGGCGCTGGGGGCTGTGATGGCAGGCACAAACCTGGCCCCAAGCCCGGCCAAGGTTGTGCTGAGGGCCACAATCACAGCCACAAACCTGGATCCCAAACCCGGCCATGGCAGCAGTGGGGGCCATGGGGGTCGCAATTTTTATATATGAGGATGTTTATTCAAATGTGTATAGACTCTTGCTCTTTTTCTACTTTCTGGCTACTATGAATAAAGTCCCTATGAACATGTATCCTTACTAATAAAAGCCTAAGTGGTGGTCGTGCTGTGATGCCCTCACACCCCCACAAGATGGCTGCGCACACAGCAGGCACATGCAGGTGGCAGGGCTTGGCTTGATGCTGTGGCATTAACATGGAGCCTGCCTGGTAGTCCCGCCTCCTCTTGGCTATGTGGAGCTGGGAGGAGGTGGGTCCCCGACTCTAAGAGCTAGGCCTGCTTGGGGATCTGGTGAGGCCTGCCTGGGGGTCCCCCAGCTCTACAAGCAAGGCCTGCCTGGGTGTCCAGCAAGGCCTGCCTGGGAATCCCCTGGCTCTATATGGCAAGGCCTGTGTAGGGGTCCCACAGCTCCACATGGCAAGACCTGCCTGGGAGGGGTCCCTCGGCTCCGCATGGAGAGGCTTGCTTGGGAGTCCTAGGTGTCCTGCCTCCCAGATCCATGTGGTGCAGAGCAGGATCCTCGGCTCCGGCCTACCTTTTTGGGGTAATTCATCAAGGAGTCCCAGAGGGATGGGCGGGGCTCCTGCATTGTGACAGGGTACAGGCCAGGCTGGGGGACTAGTTCACCCACCGAGTGCACAAATTTGTGCCCCGGGCCTCTAGTGTTTAAATATTTGGGCAACTTTCCTTAAAGTAAGCTAAATTTATTTTATAAGCAAAAATACAAATAGAAAAAAACCTGTATGATGTAAAAGATATCCCTATTCAAACAAAAGTTGCTTTATTTGTATTTTCTTGGCCAAAATATATCATGCTTTGATCTATTACTAAGATGACACCACTGTCTTGAACAACTTTCTCAAAGGTTTGGACGAGTTTAAAAAACTAACCAAGTGAAATAATCAGAAGTGCAAAAATTTAGGTGACTTATAAAATGTTAGATAACCTTTCCAAATCCATTTTACTTGCCAAAAATGGCAAAAGGCTAATTTGTTTATGTGGAGATTAATAATTATTTATCCACATTTGGTTTTCAAGTCAGACTGCTCCAAGTAAAAGAATGCATTCAAAGTAGCACAATGATCATGACAGAACATACAGCTAAGAGGCAAAGGAAGCAAATAAAAGACTGTCCAGTGAGTTGGCCACATACTCTTTTTCTCTTCAGTAAGTACACTAAAGCCCTACCCAGTTTGGCTCAGTGGATAGAGTGTCGGCTTGTGAACTGAAAGGTCCCAGGTTTGATTCCAGTCAAGGGCACATGCCAAGGTTGTGGACATGATCCCCAGTGGGGGACTTGCAGGAGACAGCCAATCCGTGATTCTCTCTCATCATGGATGTTTCTATCTTTCTCTGCCTCTTCCTTCCTCTCTGAAATCAATAAAAATATTTTTAAAAAAACAACACCACAAATGTATAAAATAAATAAGTAAGTAAATACACTAAAAGGAAAATGGGACAGACATGGAACAGAGGTAAGAGAGATGTAAGAGTAAGCACTCTCAGAAAGGATGAACTATCACTTGGTCTCCTATCACATTCTAAACCTCCTACTTTTGAACTGTGCTCTCTAATTCAACATCTATAAGGAATTAGGTACCTTATACACCCATATTTCCCTTTAACACAAAAGGAAAGATAATTAAGAAGAAAATAACTTTTTAAGGTATTAAAAATCAACCTATTACATGTTTTCTTAGAGTAATTTCTTATAATCTTACTAGAGGCCCATTGCACGAAGATTCGTGCACTAGGCCTTCCTTCCCCTGGCTGCTGGCACCAGTTTTCCACTGGCACCTGGGACCCAGAGCAAAGGCCTGTCTTCACTCCAGCCAGAGCCTTCAGTCTTCGCTCTGGCCAAGTGCTGCTTCTGCACCTCCCTCCACCGCCCCATCTCCCCCGACATAGCAGGCGTCCTGCCCCGCCTGGCCACTCTGCACCTGCATGCGTGCTGCCCAGAGGCCTGGAGCAGCTGGGGGTAAGGCCGCCACCATCTTTGTCGGATTTATTTGTATATTCATTCCTGATTGGTTGGTGGGTGCCATGAAGTGATAGCCAATTTGCATATTTATCTTTTATTAGTGTAGAGTTTTTGAGTTTTATTACTTTAATATACATTTTAATGATGAAGTTGAAATAAAGTTTTAAAAATATACATATTTTTATGGATTTGAGAGAAAAAGGGAGAGGAAGAGAATAGAAATATCAATGATGGAAGAGAATCATTGATAGGCTGCCTCCTATATCCCCCTTACTGGGGATTGAGCCTGCAACCTGGTCATGTGCCCTTGACTGGAATAAAACCTGGGACCTTTTAGTCCACAGGCCTACACTCTATCCACTAAGCCAAAGTGGTGAGGACAAAATAAAGTTTTAATAAAGGCATCATTCCTATTAGATTGCCTGGTTTATTCAAGTGAAACAAACACATAGATTACCTAAAAATATACACTATTACCTATAACAAATTAAAGACTTCACATCTTAGTTATTACATAACTAGTTATTAAATGTGTTACTTAATTACTTGAATTATGCTCAAACTAGAGGCCTGGTCCATGAAATTTGTGCACTGGGAGGGGGTGTCCCTCAGCCCAGCCTGCACCTTCTCCAATCTGGGACCCTTGGAAGATGTCCAACTGCTGGCAATCAGACATCCCTCTCACAATCTGGGATTGCTGGCTCCCAACCATTCACCTGCCTGCCTGCCTGACTGCCCTAACCACTTCTGCCTGCCAGCCTGATCACACCATAACCACTCCCCTGCCAGTCTGATCGATGCCGAACTGCTCCTCTGCTGGCCTGTTTGCCCCCAACTCCTCTCCCCTGCCGGCCTGATCTCGCCCCCAACTGCTCTCCCCTGCCGGCCTGATCTCGCCCCCAACTGTTCTCTCCCTGCCCTGGTTGCCCCGAACTGCCCTCCCCTGCTGGCCTGATCTTGCCCCCAATGGACCTCCCCGGCCAGCCTGATCTTGCCCCACAACTACCTTCCCCTTGCCGGCCTGGTTGCTCCCAACTGCCCTCCTCTGCCGGCCTGATCTCACCCCTAATTGCCCTCCCCTGAAGACCTGATCACCCCTAACTGCCTCTGCTTTGGCCTCCACCACCATGGCTTTGTCTGAAAGGAAGTCAGACATCCAGAAGATGGCTGGTTGACTAATTAGCATATTACCCTTTTATTATTATAGATAGGTTATATAGGATAAGATTGCTTAAATGGCGGGGAGGGGGGAGCCTTTTTCAACAGGAGGAGATGCTCTTGGTAGACAAAAATACATAATCCCTATATTTGGACTGATAGCTAGTCACATGCACTATATTGCCAAACTGATCATTAAAAAATTGAACCTCTTTCTTATACCTTTCACCAAACAGCTGTTGCCCTTAAAACCTCTCCTTAGCTCCCACCTTAAGTTCTACCTTCACAGTTCACCCAGATTAGGTTCTGATTGGTTTCTATGCCAGTCAACGTCAAAAGCTCCACCCCCTAGGTAGCCATTGGCTCCTCACAGTTCACCCAGACTTGGTTCTGATTGGTTGGTTTCTATGCCAGTCAGTATCTCTGGGCCTGATCAGAGAGGCGGGGCTGATGGCGAGGCCAGGAGAAAAAGAGAGGCAAGGGCTGATCAACAGCTGCCATGGAGGCTGTGGATCAGACCCTGCTTCTTTCTCTGAGCCTTTCTCCGGGCCTGATCTACGGCCCCCTCGGCAGTCAGTGCTGATTCGCTGTGTCGCCTGCAGCATGGCAGTAAGTGCTGGGTCACCCCGGCACCCAGCCCTGACTGCAGGTCTGACTTCCAGTGTTCAATCGCCCTTTCAGTCATTTTGGATGTTACAGACCCTGGCTCTTTATATATATGTAGATTTATCTATTTTATTAGTTGGCTGGATAATGGATTATTATTTTAATCAATAAGTTACACTCCATTGATTGTCCTTATTTATTTTGATACTCCAGTTTGGCCAGTGGGAACCCATTTAAGCTCACTTCCGGATCTTTCACATGTCCCCAACATTTTGGGGGGTCCTCTTTCCCTGTTCTAGCCCTGGAATCAGTTATTTCTCTAAGGAACCATAGTTCAGTTTAGTAAAGAACAGTATTAGAACCTAATAACTAGGTAGAAGACTAGTATTTTAATTCTAGGAGCATAACCTTTAGATTAATTTGTAAAGTTTTTACTTAGGGTGATAACATCTATTTGAGCTCTTAAAAAGTAGGAATTTTTAAGTGTATGAGCAAGTATTTCCACTTGGCCAATCCACTATAATTTACTCTGTAAGCTTTAGCTCACTCAACCTTACCTTGGAGATTAGAAAACTATATGTAAACTCTAAGTTTTTACAGTAACCTATCTCATGCTTGTTAAAATAGTCTTCAAATTTTTAGAAGGTTATTTGTGTTCTGTTTATTATCAAGCTGCCCTGTCTTACCAGCTTTCTTTTGTGCTACCAAAGAGTAAAACATCAAGAGTAAGGGCATCATGTATTAGTGAAGTAAAATAAATCACACAAAACACAAAAGGCCTATTTTAGTTTAGACCCAATAAATTAAACCACATTTAGAATAGGCTGACCTCACCTACATGCAAAAGCCAAACAATCAGTCTAAAATATTAAGTCCATCTAGCAAAGTTACATAAGCTTGTGAAAAAAAGACCCAACAGCATCCTCTTTACACACACCAATTTTTTCAATACTTTGAGGTCTTTTTCCCCATAGGGTTTCTATTAACAAACAATAAAAATAACTAAAGGTAAAAAATCAAAGTAAAAACCTAAAAGAAAAGACAGTAAGAAACATTTCATATAAAGGTTTTTAAAAAAATTTATTTTTTGTTAATCCTCACCTGAGAATATTTTTCCATTGATTTTTAGAGAGAGTGGAAGGGAGCAGGAGAGATAGAGAGAAACATCAATGTGAGAGAGAGACATTGATTGGTTGCCTCCTGCATGCACCCTGACAAGGGCAGGGGATTGAGCTTGCAAATGAGTCACATGCCCTTGACCAGAATCAAATCCAGGACTCTTCAGTCCAAGGGCCGACACTCTATCCATTGAGCCAAACAAGCTAGGGCCATGTAAAGGTTTTTTAAAATAAAAATAACTTGGAATTGTTTCTTTTAAAGTACCAATCTTCTTTCTGTACTATGATACATATTGTCAGAAGCTCTTAGAACATTTTTCTAAAACTGTCAAGGATGGTCAGTGAATGCACATAATTATTATGCACTTCAGTAATAGAAACCTCATCAAATGTCTACACATACAGGTAAAGATACATACACACACACAAATTTAAGGAAAAAAACTAAGCCAGGAGTTAGGAGACCTGAGCTCTAATATATCAATTCATATAACTTTGGGTAAATTAGATAACTTTTATGTGCTTTCATGTCATTTGTAAAATGAGACAGAGCTGATGGTTTTATAATTTCAGTATTATTTCATCTGCTGTCACATGCCATTTCATTATCTATCATCTTATCCTATATAATAAAAGGGTAATATACAAATTGAGCCTAATGGCAGAATGACCAAAATGACCGCTTGACCAGTCACTAAGAGGTGCGCTGACCACCTCTCAGTCCCTTTCCCCAGCCAGCAGTCTCAGATCGCCCAATGGCAAGTGGGGAACTGGGGGTAGGTGGCAAGGGATGCAGGTGGCACCAGGCCAAGGCCTCTGTCCCACTAGCGCCCCCCCCCCCCCCCCACACACACAGGGCAATCTGTGGCGAGGGTGGGGGCAGAGAGCGGGTGGCATGGCTGACCTCTCAGTTTCTCCTCCTGACCAGCAGGCTCCAATCACCCAATGGAGAATGGGGAACTGGGGGTGGGTGGTGGCAGGGGACAGGGGCAGCTGGGGGCAGCCAGGAAAGATGGCTCTGACTGCAGGCCAGGCCTAAGGACTGTACCCATGCATGAATTTCATGCGCTGGACCTATAGTAAATTTATAAGATTAGTGAGACTTTTCCCAAAGCAGGAAACAGAATTTAAGCTAAATAGGAAAGAATGGCTTTGATCAATGCCCTTGAGCTCTCTACTAGCAGAGACTACTACTCTCTCAGAAAAACAGCATATTTTAAAATAAATAACACTTATGGTAGACTTACAATGTGTGTCAGGTACTGTGCTAAACTCTTTACACACATCAATTCATTTAACCTAAAGACATGCCTCTGGTAAGTATTACTGTCCTTCAGAACAGACAGGATTAAAGAGATTAGCTTGTTCTGAGTCACACAGCCAGTAAACCGCAAAGCTGAGACTCAAACCAGGCTGACTCTAAACTTATGTTTTTACCCACCTTAGTATACTACCTCCTAATAAATAAATCATGAGCCAAATATATTTTAATTTAATCTCCAGCGGGTATTGACTATTCTCCAAATTAATCATGTGAACTAAAAGATTATTTAAAGATTTGCAATTATAAGAGAAATGCTGTGTTTCTGGTTATAAGCAACCTTTCCTTTAATAAAACTAAACAAGAGTCATTAAATTCAAGACCAGCAAAGATCTTAAAGAGTGATGTTATTCATTCCCCTGCCTTTAGGCAGGCCAAGAAACTTCATCCTAGCTACTCCAAGTTGAGGGGCTGGGAGTGAGATGGGGCTCCCAAGAAAAGAGCTTTTCTGATAGCATCAGTGTTAGTTCCCATGCTCCCTCACTATCCCAAATTTACTGCACAAGTTACCAACATAAATGTTCAGAGACCAAGTCCTAACAGCAGACATTCTCTCTGACTTCATGCTAGACTGCTCTCTGGTAGAACAAGTGTGACTTTAGCGATAATCCCGTTGCTGGCTTATATGGCATTTTAAGAAGTAGGATGAATAAGGTCAAGTACATACACATCTATGCACTAGAAAATGCATACGATGGGTTATGTTCAACAATCTAAAAGCCCAAAGTGAGTCCTTTTGTATATGTTCTCCATGTATTTCCTCAAATACTGTCTCTCAGATAAGCTCTCAGAAAACTCCCTTTTTAGATGACTCCAAGCCTAGAAACAGCCATTTCTGATCAGACATGAGCAACACTTAAAGGAGAATAAGCCAGGATCCAAAATTAAAAGGCACAAAAAATAAAACATCCAAAAAGACAGCCATTTAGATAGGAATGAATTTTACAAAGAAAACTACATATTTCATTTATCTTTATTTCTCCTAGAGTAAATAAACAAGCTTCTCTAAAAAAAAAACAAAAAAAAAAAACAACCAAAGAGATTTTTTTGTTTCATATATTGCCTGACCGTCAAACCCAATTTCATATATCACCTGACCCTCAAATCTGAATTCATAGTCTCTAAAAGCTTTTACAGAAATTAAAAGGCTGAGCCTACATATATGTGGATCTCCTCTGTACTTCATTTAGGCACAGGAAAAAAAAATAATAATAAAAAAATTACCCTTCTTTGATCCAACCCTGGATGAAGCACTGAAGAACTTCTTCACTGTGGTAACCTTGCGAGTCTTCTCATTGGTTTTCTTTTCTTCAAACTTGGAAAATGTGAGGGACTGAGCCCCTTGGCTGGTCTGACTGCTGGCAAAGGCCTCTTCCTCCTCCCGCTGGAGTCTGTAATTCAAGAGAGGATTAACGACCCAGATATTCTCCAAGTTTTCCTTGTATCTAAAGGTTATTACTCAACAAATTGATGAGGATCTAAAATTTTTAGAACTAGAGGCTAAATACACCAAATAATAGGTCTGGAGTTTCTGACATGAAACTATCCTACATGCTACTATAGATTTTAAAAGAGACTTTCTCCACAGATCATGTTCATTCAGCAACTGTACAAGGGTTACATAAAAGAAAGTCCAAACCTTTGCCAAAACCGGTTTGGCTCAGTAGACAGAGCACCAACCTGCAGACTGAAAGGTCCCAGGTTCGATTCCAGTCAAGGGCATGTACCTTGGTTGCAGGCACATCCCCAGTAGGGGTGTGCAGGAGGCAGCTGATCGATGTTTCTCTCATCGACGTTTCTGACTTTCTATCCCTCTCCCTTCCTCTCTGTAAAAAATCAATAAAATATATTTTTTAAAAAAGTTCAAACCTTTTCCTTAATAAGCTCAAGATCAAAAAGAAGAAAAAGGTAAGTAAATTATTACAATATAATGTAACAGCTCCTCCGCAAGTGCTATGAGAACCAAAAAGAACAACTAAATCTGCTGGAGTCCAAGAATATTTCACAATGGAAACATTTAAGTATGTCTTAAAGGATGAGTAAGATTCCACCATGTCAAAAGGCATCCTGGGAAGAAGGAGCTACAAATGTGAAGGCATAAGGTTCTTGTTACAAACCAAGTCCAGTGTAGTCAGAGCACCGATGGTGTGATGAATATGAGGCTTATTTGTGTATAGGCACCAGATGGTGAGAAACCTTGACTATGGACCCATTTTCAGCCTGGATTTCTCTATATGGTGGGAAACCAAAAAGACTGTAAATCCAGTAAGTTACCATGATCAGATCTGTACTCAGAAAGATAATACAGGTAGTTGTGTCACAACGAGAGGGGCAGAGAGACTAGAGACAGGGACAATAATTTAGAATATATTACAAATATTTAAGTGAGAGAAAATAGGACCTAGAATACAGAAGAAGGTAAAATTAAAAAGACTTCTCTAAGCTTAAAAAAGTAGAATTTGCACAATTAGTTGTAGATAGTATGAGAGGTGAAGGAGAAATTAAGAATATGCCAATGTTTTTTAGTCAACTGAATTAATGGTGATGTCATTAACTGATTCAGAAAGAGGTCAGGAGAAAATGTTGAAAATAGGGATTAGAGTAAATAAAAGCACTGATTTTGGCCTTAGACCTGCTGAATTTGAGTATTTATAATAAATCTCAAAATCTATCTATAGAACAATGGTTCTCAAAGTGTTATTCCCCAGACAGTAGCATCATCATCACATAGAAACTTGTCATAAATGCAAATTTTCAGGCCTCACTTCCAACTTAGTAAAGTCAGAGATTCTGGGAATGAGGTCCGGCAATCATTGTTTTTATAAGATTCCCATCCAGGTGATTCTCATGCCTGTAGGAAGCCTCAAGTGAGATTACAATTGGAAGGAGTAAGAAATACCAACAAAATCACAGGGAGAGGTGGTTAGTCTGAGAATGGAATAGAGATACATCTTTCTCTGAAACAAAACAGAAGGTAATATTGATATTAGTACATTTGGCAGTGAAGAGGGGAGAAAGCTAAGAGCATTCATGTTTAGTATCCTCTACTTCTTCATGAAATAGATCAGCTACTGAGAATATCAGGAATGTATTGAGAAACCTGAAGGAACAGTTAATGTTCTATCTTTTTTTTTCTCTCTTTGATTGACCATGGAGTCACCAAAAGGAGTGAGTGTACTTTATAATTCTGTGAGTTCACCACAGATGTTAGAAAAGTGGTCACTCTAATGTGGCTAATTAGATATAAAACTAGCAAAAGAGTTCAGCTTGACTTTCTTTTACTGAGAAGTTTCAGTTTCAAGTATGCTCTGGCAAAAAGTTAACATTATTTGTGGCATTTTGTTAGTTCCTATGCTCACCAGCTATGCCATCTTTTTAATTTTTATCATAATCATATTTCTGGATAATACAAACTTCTCAAATAATACTTCTGACCTACAAACCCCATTTTGGAAAAGTTAAATTTTCATAATTCAAGAACTACAAATCTGTTGATTTGTATATACTACATGTTTGTGATGTGCCAGATGCCATCCTGGATATAACAAAAAAATGAGGGAAAACAATGCTTGATGAGAGCCACGTGCCAAGTCCTGTGCTAAGGACATCATAAATATTACCTCATTTAGCTTCCGCCATGAAATATGTTTACCTCCATTCTTCTACTCCCAAATGTTATTGTCTGTATTAGGAAACTCACACACCTCAAACACAAAATACTTAAATGGTAAGACAAAAGAGAAAATGAAGGCACTGAAGCTATTCATTAAATGCTGACTGAGAAGAAGAGGGGACATTTTTTCTCTTTTAATATTAGTCTGACTGGCTGATAGCTCAAGACAGAAGAGAAAAAATGTATTCTGACAATAACAGTACTATATATCCAGTTATATCACTGTAAAACCACCCCTAGTTAAGTCTTTTTACCGCTCTGCCAGTTCCCAATCCTCCTGAATCTGCTTCTGCCTGGCTTTGTGGTACTCCTCCCTCCAGCATTTGGAGCAGAAGCCCTGCCAAGCAGGGTTGCCATAGTAACCACATCCTTTCTTGCACAGGAGCTCTGATTGATCCACATGAATTCCTCTGCGTTCAGACTTAAGGCTCATTTTCTTCCTGTTAACCAAATAACAAATAAGAAAGTGTTGTTGAAAATGAATTATTCTATCAGCACAGCAATTAATACCCCAAAAATGATTCTGTATCTTCAAGTTATAGAAGGAGGAAGAGAAGGAAGAAAAGGGAGGAGGAGGAGGAGGTAGGGAAAGAGAAAGGGAGGAAAGACAGTTTAAATAAAGCAAATTCTTGACATAGTCCTACTAAGTAAAAGACTTCTTATTCCCTGCCCAGTTACATAATGAACACTTTAATAAAGGACTAATATTATACTAAAACCTAACAGTAAAACACAAAGTTATAAAACTCCTAGAAAAAAACATAGGGGGAAAACTTCATGACGTAGAATCTGGCAATGATTTCTTGGATATTACACCAAAAGCATAAATAATAAAATAGACAAATGGGACTGCAGCAAACTTAAAAACATCTGTGCAGAAAAAAAATCAATAGAGTGATATAAAAGTGAATATTCTGCTTCAAAATAATTCAACATTTACTAAGAAAATGAATATAATTAAAACATCAGAACAATCTAAACTCTTCAAGAAGGCATTCAGAGACCTCAGCAATCTAGGACAAATTAACATGAGCCCACTAGTAGTCACCACTCACTACATACACAGTATTGTGACAGGTACTTAATATAATTATTTATGGCAAAAAACCCAAAAAAAACCAAGGTAGACCTTATCTCCATTTTATTACATATGAAATCTGAGATTCAGAGAAATTTTCAAAAGTATGTAAATTCTGCCGAAACCGGTTTGGCTCAGTGGATAGAGCGTCGGCCTGTGGACTGAAGGGTTCCGGGTTCGATTCTGGTCAAGGACATGTGCCTTGGTTGTGGGCACATCCCCGGTGGGGGGTGTACAGGAGGCAGCTGATTGATGTTTCTCTCTCATCAATGTTTCTGACTTTCTATCCTTCTCCCTTCCTCTCTGTAAAAAAAATCAATAAAATATATATTTAAAAAAGAACCACATCAAATTACTGTCTCTAAAAAAAAAAAAAAAGTATATAAATTCTACTGAAAACCAACAAAAGAGAAGGAATTCAAAACCAGGTGAGCTTCCAAAATCCTTGTACTACATTGTCCCCAATCTACTTGTCCAAACTCAACTCACATCCCTGAGTATAGTAATCTTCATATGACCATCTCCTAAACAAACCAGGCATGTTTGTACCTCAGTTTAGAATTTTTTCCTATACTTTTCTTCTGCTTTTTCAAAGATGATTCACTACTGAAAGTTCATTTTTAAGGGTCATCCCTTCAATGAAACTTCCCATGAGCTTCCTTCCACCCAGAATTAACTTTGAACCTCCATTCTTGTAACATTACTTATTTAGGAACCAGTTAAGTCCATTCTACTTCATCATAAAAGATCATTTCCACCCTGCCTGGATTATTCGGTTGGAGCATCATCTCATACACAAAAGTTGGGAGTTTGATCTCTGGTCAGGGAACATATGGGAAGCAGCTGGTTGATGCTTCTCTCTCACATTGCTCTTTCTCTCTCTCCCTAAAAAAAGAAAAGAATCAATAAAAACATATCTTTGGGTGAGGATTTAAAAAATTGTAATTGCATGTTTGACTTCCTCTCTCACTTAGTCTAGAAGCATCTTGAGGAGCTGCTTTACATTCCCAAACGGAACACAGCATGGTGCTAAGGTGCTCAATATGTGTTTCAAATTGCACATGAAGATAGGGCTGCTCTCTATTCAGCCTTCATTTGAACAGTGAATACGTTTTCCTTTAAGATTTGATAAAATTATTTTTCTTTAATGTATCTTTATGGATTTCAGAGTGAAAGGGAGATATGGAAACATCAACAATGAGAGAGAATCATTGATAGGGTGCATCCTGCACCACCACCACCACCCAATGTGGATGGAGCCCACAAGCTGGGCATGTGCCCTGATCGCAAATTGAAGCATGACCTCCTACTTGTTCATAGTTCGACACTCAACCACTGAGCCACACCAACTGGGCAAGATCTGATGCAAATTTGAGGACTTACTTATGTAAGACATAAAGTCAGAAGGAGAAACCAATTTAAATATGTATCATAAGTTGATTAGGAAACCAGAAAAAAAAAATTGAGCCACAGCACCAATGCTCAAATTTTTAGCTATGACTTTCTTTTATAGACTAGCAAAATAATTTTAATTTTCTGCAAAGCCATTATCTAACAAGATTCCTTATTTGGTAAGGTGCTCTTCATCTCTGGCAATCAACTAAATCTTACTAATCCTATTAGGTTGACTCATTTACGAAACCCTATTTTATTTTTGCTGCTACCATGTTATAATTGTTAAGGGAGTGAGGAAGAAACCACCTGAGAGCTCTGAAAATTCGGGGGGTGGGGGTGGTCCTGTCTAATGTCACACATGTTAGAGTTAAAATTTGAAATAATACCTTAACAAGTCCCTAAGTCTGTTTTCTTTTCTACTATGCCATGTCTTATGTGTTCATAGCACCAGGACTGTATTATAAATTGCTACCTACCAATTTCCATTTAAATTCACATAATAGTCTTCATTCTTCTGCCCATAAACTAACTGCCAACCAAGCACAGGAAAAAGTGGCACTCCACAGCAAGAAGCTCACATGTCTAGAAAAAAGTAAGTCCTGTATCTTGTGGATCCTACCATAATTTACTAAGTGCCAACTGTGTGCACAGAACAGGCTAGATACCATTGTTAATACAACTGATAGAACATGTCCTTTCCCTCAGGAAGTTCATAACAAAGAAACAAAAAACAAGCAAAAGGCATACTGAGCAATGCAGAAAGATATAGTGCTATGAAACCACGGGGAAGAAAAAGACAAGGTAATTCTGACTTAAAGGAGCATGAAGAGTCCACTTGGGCCAGGAGATTGAGTTGAACCTTAGAGGGTCTTGGAGGAATGATACAAAAGTGGAAGAATATTCTATACAGGAAGAACATCTGTTACAAAAAGCTTGGAAATAGGAAAGAAAATGATGTAGTATAAATAGGAGGTTAACTGAAAAAGTTAAGTGTGAAGTCAAATATGATAGCTTTAAAAAACTTTAGGGTATACAGTCTGATTGAAACACCACTGAAAGCTCCTGAAAAGGAGAAATCCCGAGATCTCTATTTTAAGACATTAAAACTTGAGAAATGAAGTTCTGTTTTATAAAGTGAGGTGGACAATAAATTCTCCTCCCCCAAAATCAACTATAAAAATGGACAAAACTTCCTTTATGCTGATGAGTCAATGTGTTAGCCAAGGAGTGCGTTTACACTGCAGTCCACCAGCTTTTTCTGCTGGCCTCTCTCTGTCTCCTGTGTGTATGCACAGGCTCTGTTGGCCAGAGTGGAAGCAAGCCTTACTGGCTGGCAGTGTTTGCGCACAAATTCTTTGTCTGAACAGACAACAATCTTGGACTGAGCATTAAGGTATGCAAGCACAGGGGTGACCCTTAGAAGGAAGTCAAGCATAAAAATAAAAACAAGAAAAAGCAACAGACGTCAAGGGCCACATGAAGTCTTAGCCCAGCTATAAAATATGTATGATATACACTGAGCACTAATTTGGGGATTCTCAGCAGCAAAAGGGAGGAGACCAGAATTCAATATATCACCAAACCCTGGGTAAGTTTATCTTTTTCCCCTCCAGTATCACTGAGCCAACCCAGAAACACATACTAAGGCACAGAGATAGATCCTCTAGTTCGGACTCAAGGAAGAAGAAAAGGAACTTCTAACAGTGAGAGGAAATATGAAAATCTTTCTATTGTATTGTTTTTAACCTCTTCTCCTGAGCCACAGCACCCAAGAAACCACATACAGCAATGCCTGAAGACAGACTGCAGAAACCAAACGCTGAGGAAGGGGAATTATCAATTTTGCCCACTCTTTATCCTCCCATTTCTTGGCCCCAAATGTGAGACAGTCATGGAAGTACAGTGTATATGACAAAGAGGATAACTAACTCCATTGTTTTCTGGACAGAAAAGATAAGGACCTAGGAAACAAAAAATGTATAGGAGAACACACCGACAAGAATTCAAGAAAGCAACCTGAATATGTTGTTTGTGAGCTCCTGGGCTCATCCACTTCTAGCTGTGTATAATGGACCCTAAGCTATTCAAGACAAAAGACTAAAATTCAAACTAACAGAGACACTGCACAAGTTTCAAACTGGCACATACATGAAATATATCAAAATATAATTGTTTTTTTTACAGAGAGGAAGGGAGAGGGATAGAGAGTTAGAAATATCGATTCAGCTGCCTCTTGCACACTCCCTACTGCGGATGTGCCCGCAACCAAGGTACATGGAACCTGGGACCTTTCAGTCCACAGACTGACGTTCTATCCAGTGAGCCAAACCAATTAGAGCTCAACATACTTATTTAGTAGATGAGGTTGAGGTAGAGAGGAAGAACTAAATCTACCCAGAGTCTAGAATGTTAAAGAAACTTTAAAGACTTTTTGTTCCCTAGGTTCTCTACTTTTACAATAAAGATGAAGACACCAAGACTGTGAAGTTTATTATCTATTCAATCAAAAAGGTAGTGCCTGGCCGGTGTGGCTCAGCGGTTGAGCATTGAACTATGGACCAGAGGGCTACGATTCAATTCCGGTCAGGGCACATGCCTGGGCTGTGGACTCGATCCGCAGGGTGGGGCATGCAGGAAGCAACCGATCAATGACTCCCTCATCATTGGTGTTTCTGTCTCTTTCTTCCTCTCCCTTCCTCTCTGAAATCAATTATATATATATATATACATATATATATGTAGTAAGTGGCAGGGACATCACTAGAGCTTATACATATACTAATCCCAAATTCCATCAAACTGTTTTGAGAGCCTAAACTAATCTTTCACCATTGTCATCCTGTGGTCGCTTTCAATTCCAAGAGGAATGGACAAAATGAAATATCCATTTTTCCTTATATCAATTCAGTAAGTTTTTAAATTTTTATACTACAATTACTATAGCACAGGTCTGTGTTACTGAAAAAATAAGTTTTTTACTAAAAAAAAAAAAAAAAGTTAAAGGTAATTTTTTTTTTAATCCTCACCTGAGGATATTTTCCCATTGATTTTTAGAGAGAGTGGAAGGGAAAGGGAGAGACAGACAGAAACAGTGATATGAGAGAGACACATCAATTGATTGCCTCCTGCATGCACCCAACCAGGGCCTGAGAACCTGCAGCCACGGTACGTGCCCTTGACCAGAATCAATCCTGGGACCCTTCATTTCCACGGGGAACACTAAAATTAACACATGTGCCATTGGCCTTCCCTTTCTTGAGGAACTATTATCCCAATCCACAAGTGTAGGCTGCCAGCCACCACGTTTATATACCTGCCACTTCTCGGCCACAGTTGACTGAACCAGAGATGGACATGTGACCCAAACAGAAGTTTTAGAAATGAGACTAATCTGGGTTGTTCTCTTGAATGATTGAGGAAGTGTGGCGTGACCATTTCCATCAGGTGACCTGAGTAACAGAATAACAGGTCTGCAGAGTGAAAGAGATACACACCAAGAAGCAGAGAAAAGTAGCAGAAGAAAAATACTCTCTAGGTCCTGAAAGATTTCCATTTCTCAGTTTCAGTCCATTCCTAAGGTTCAGCTGCCTGCCTACCCTCAGATTCTGAGACACAATCCTAATCCCCCACTGTTCTTTTCTTTTTTTTTTCTAACATTTGTTCCAATACAGTCTATTTATCTGTACACAAAGACTTGTCCAGATGCTATTCTAGAGCTAGAAAAATATAACATGATTCCTATGAATTCTGCTTAGCATACACTAAGAGCTCAATAGGTATTAAGAGAAAAACAATAATAGTTGCTATGAGTCTATAAAGACCAATTTGGTGTAGTCATAAGATCATAACGATTAGTAATATCTGCATTCAAATTTCAGTTCTGCCACTTATTAGAAATGTGACTTCAGACAAATTAATATTTCTACAACTTTCACTTATATCTCTGTCCAACTTCTGCTCCTACTATTCTCAACCTTTTCACAAATCTCAGCCCCACAGACTTTGTGCACCATGACCTTTGCTCTCTGATATTTCACATGTAATTGTATTACCTTACATGGGAAAAAAAAAAAAAAAGGACTGCAGATAATTAGGTTTACTAATCAGCTGACTTTAAAATAGGGAGATTAGCCCTGGCGGGTGTGGCTCCTTGATAGAGCATTGGCCTTCGGACTAAGGGGTTCTGGGTTTAACCTCCAGTGGGAGGGAGTGCGAGAGGCAGCCAATCAATGATTCTCTCTCATCATTGATGTTTCTATCTCTCTCTCCCTCTCCTTTTCTCTCTAAAATCAATAACAATCTACATATTTTTTAAAAATAGAAAAATTACCCTGGATTATCCATGTGGGCACAATATAAGCACATGAACTCTAAATGCAAAAGAGGACAAGAACCAAGAATAAGCAAAACAATCCTGAAAAAGAATGTAGAAGAACTTAAACTTCCCCAACTTCAAAACTTACCACAAAGCCATGATAATCAAAGCAGTGTGGTATTAGTATAAGAAAAGACATATGGATCAATAAAATAGAATTATGAGAAAAGAAATAAACCCACATATTTATGGTCACCACAAGGATGCCAAGACTATTCAATGAAAAAGGAAAAAATCTTTTCAACAAACAGCACTGGGATAATTGAATAGCCACATGCAAAAGAATTAAGTTAGACCCTAACCTCACACACTATACAAAAATTAGCTCAAAATGGATTAAAGGCCTAAATGCAAAAGCTAAAACTATAAAAACTCCCAGAGGAGGATACTTAGATATGACACCAAAAACAAGAGCAACAAAAGTCAAATAAACTGTACTTCATCAGAACTAAAACTTCCTGTGCTCCCAAGGACCCCATCAAGAAAGTGAAGACAGATAACCATTTGGTGATTACCAGAGCAAAAGGGGAGTGGGGGAGGTAGAAAAGGGTAAAGGGAAGATAATGGGTGATGGAAGGGGACTTGAGCTGGCTGGGGTGGTGGACACACAATACAATATACCAATGATGTACTATAGAATTGTACAATTGAAATACCTATATAATTTTATTAATGTCACTCCAATAGATTAAATTTAAAAAATTTTTAAAGTAAAAAGATAAGCCACAAGATTTTTATTTTTATTGATTTTTTTTTTTTAACACAGAGAGGAAGGGAGGGGGATAGAGATTTAGAGACATTTACGAGAGAGAAACACCGATCAGCTGCCTCCTGCACACCCCATGTTGGGGATGTGCCCGCAGCCAAGGTACATGCCCTTGATTGGAATCGAACCTAGGACCGTTCAGTCTGCAGGCCAATGCTCTATCCACTGAGCCAAACCAGTTAGGGCAATAACCTGATTTTTTAATGGGTAAAAGATCTGAATAGACACTTCCTCAAGGAAGATATACAAATGGTCAATAAGCACACAAGAAAACATGTTTGACTTCATTGATCATCAAGGAAACGTAAGCCAAAATCATGAACTACCACTTCACATCCAGTAGGATAACAAAGTCAGTAAATAATAAGTGTTAACGAGGATGTGAAAAAATGAGAACTCTAATCACTGCTGGTGGGAATGTAAAATGGTGTAGTGACTTTTGGGAACCATCTGACAATTCCTCAAACCATTGAACAGAGTTACCATATGATCCAGCAATTCCACTTCAAGGTATTTACCCAAGTGAAACAAAAACTTATGTCCACACAGAAAGTTGTACATGAATGTTTATAACAGCATTATCCATAATAGCCAAAAAGTGGAAACAACCCAAATGTCCATCAACTGACAGATGGAAAAACAAAATGCAGTATATCATACAATGTGGTTGTTACTCAGTCATAAAGAGGAATTAAGTACTAATACATGCCACAATTAACCTTGGAAATGTGATGCTAAGTCAAAGAAGCCAGTCATAAAAGACCTTATATCATATGATCCCATTCATATGAGAATCCAGAACAGGGAAATCTACAAAGACAGAAAGAAGATTAGTGGTTGCTTAGGACTGAAGGGGAGAGGATGGGAGGAAAGGAAATATTTAAAGTGTCTGAAAAATCTTTTTGAGGTGATGAAAATGTCCTAAAGTTGGTCATAGTGATGACTGCTATTGAGTTGAGTCATTTAAATGGGTGAATTATACCCCAATAAAATTGTTTTTAAAATAAAAATCAGAAGAGGAGGGCACAATGGGACACAGAGAACTACTGCTGGCTTTGAAGGTAGAGAAACCCAGGAATGTGGGTGGCTTCTAGAAGCTGAGAATGACCTCTGACTGACAACCAGCAAAGAAATTAAGAATTCAGTCCTATAATCACTTGAAAATCAATTCTGCCAGCATGAGTGTGTCTGGAAGCAGATTCTCCCCGAAGCCTCCAGATAAAAGTCCAGGCTGGCTTACAGCTTAACTCTGACCTCCCGAGATCCTTAGCAGAGTGTCTAACTGAGCTGGCCAGGACTTCTGATGTACACAATTCTGAGATAGCAAATGGATGGTGTTTTAAGCTGCTAATAAGTTTGTGGTAATTTGTTATGCCAAACTGTTACAGGCCTCCTTTACATTTCTGTCACCTCTGCACAGGTGTTGTAACGCCTAGAATGCTGTAGAATTAGCAGAGTGATTCTCTCTCATCATTTAGGTCTCAGCTTTCCCGTCACACTTCCAGAAAGGCCTTCTAAGGTAGCAGCTACCCCAACCTACCCAACACTCACCTCCACCTTAGGCCCAGCACAGTTTCTCCCTATCTGATCTGTTTCTAACAGGGGAGGGTAAGGAAAGGTGTGCAGGAAAGAAGTAGCTAAGCAGGTCTGTGTGCAGGAAAGAAGTAGCTAAGCAGGTCTGTGTCGCTCAAATCATGCACATTCTCAGAAGGGCATGCTTGAGGTGTTAAGAGTGTCCTTATGTACTAACTGATAAGGGTGTTTTATGCTGGGAGCCTTGAACCACACTGTGCCAACTTGTCTGGACAGTTTATGCAAACAGTGTAATGTATGGAGAACACCTGCTTTCCTTCTGGGGCCCAAAGTTATAGCAACTGTAGTCAATCATGAAGACACTTATGCCTATGTGACCAGCCTCCAATAAAAAACCTGGAATCCTAGTTTAAGTCAGGTTCCCTAACAGAAACACATCACACGTTGCTGGAGGATTAAATATACCCTGTACAGCTCCACTGGGAGAAGACTCCTAGAAGTTCATACCTGGTGTCCTCCAAACTCTGCTAATTCTACCATTTTCCTGTATTGATCATTTTTTGTATCATTTCACTATGATAAAAATAGCCAGGAGTACTTCTAGCAAATTAGCAAACCTGAGAAAGTCGTAGGGACTATGGATACAGGTTGTAATTATAGAGGTGTGGCCTGAGGGAGGCCTTACTGGTAATAGAATGGTTCTGATCTTGACTATGGTAGTGGTGACAGGAATCTAGACATGTGATAAGATGACAAAACTACACACACACATTGTATAGATGTCAATTTCTTGGTTTTGACATTGCACAATAGTTATGTGTGATGTAACCATTGAGGGGAAACTAGATGAAGAGTACATAGTACGTCTCTGTACTTCCTTTGCAACTTCCTGTTAATACGTCTCTGTACTTCCTTTGCAACTTCCTGTTAATACGTAATTTCCAGTTTTTGTTTGTTTTTTAAATATTTTTATTGACTTCAGAAAGGAAGGAAGAGGGAGAAATAAAAACATCAATGATGAGAATCAGTCATAGGCTGCCTCCTGCACACTCCACACTGAGGATAGAGCCCTCAACCCAGGCATGTGCCCTAACTGGAATTGAACCTGTGACCTCTTGGTTCATAGGTTGAGGCTCAACCGCTGAGCCATGCCAGCCAGTCTCAAATTAAAGTTTTTAAAAATTCCAATAAAATTTAAAAAATAAACACCTATGATTGAACCAATGTGTATCAAGAGTTAAATATATCATAGGATCATTTCTGTTTCTCAGTGTGGAAAACAAAGCAAGCAAGTGAACCACCAAAAGTGCATGTTATAATTTGAAAGGCTATGTAGTGGTAATGCCAGCTCTGTTTCAGTGAGGCAAAGCAGGCACAGTCCACATATACAGAGTAGGCAACAGAGCTACATAACGTATACTTTTCAGTTAGGGAGATCAATGTTGAGACTCAATTCTGTTTTTCCTAGACAAAAAAGACCTTCCAGAGGCAAGATACTGTCACCACTGCAATCACGAGAACATTTTATTTATTTATTTATTTATTTTTTATGTTTTCAGTTCTTTTATTACATGCCTAGGAATAGAATCTTTAGTTGATAAAGCAAAGAATTTTCATTTCAAAGCAGAGTTCTCATGGCAAGAGAACTAAAGTTTCTTATTTGGGGTGTTTTCTTCTATGTTGGTTCCTTAAGATTGAAATTCTTTGCACTAGACCTCACAGAGCACTGTGTTCCCAGTCATGGAAACCAACAGAAAAGCAAGAGCCTGCAATCAGAAAGCATCAGAAACAATACAAATGCCCCCACATAAAAAGGATGCTTTCATAAACATAGGGTAACAAAATAACTTCCAAATCCCAGAGGTTTACTCTCAACAAAGCATTCATTTCATTCACTTTATATATGAGGTGCACTGTAAGATCAGAAAAGGAAAACTCCTAAAGAGGAAATTAAGGAAAAGTTAAGTTCAGTGAACACATTTATGAAAAGTATCCTATCCTTTGCTCTAGAGCATGACCCTTTAGAGTGAGCAACACTTCTTTGTTCTCTCAGCCATCCCACCTTTCTCAACCCAACTGAAATGAAAGGGAGAGAGAAGGATCTGAACCAATTTATAGAGTATTTCCATTCACCTCAGGAGCAGGTTTCAAGCACTGCCTTTACCTCCATAGAAAGCCATGGCAAGAGGAAAAATGGCTTTGAAATAGAGGTTGGCATTGAGCATCATGATCAGTCACACAGAGGTCACTAATTACTCTCCCTCACATAGAACTCAGGCTTGAATTTTTAAAGCAGACTTTTCTGCCTACTTTTCGTGCACACCTTGGGCAGTCCAGTTGTCCTGAACTCAGCAGACATGGTGGAATGTCCTTTGCACCCATTAGAGGATGCAGAACTGAAACTGCAGCAAGAATTTGGAACTCTACCCTCTCCAGAAAATAAACAAAAGATTCCTAACCACGTGGACTTTTTAAAAGCCAAAGTGCCCTTAGCTTTGGCCCCCAGGTTGAGGGGCTCTCGCCCACCCCAGGCAGAGGAAAACTCAAGCAGATTTCAAGGAGACTGTTGACCTGTCATCGTTTATTATTTCAGCACTGCAACTGAGGAACCTGAATTGCTGGCTCTTCCCTTTGTATTTGTGTAAGGAGCACTGTACTCCTATAAAAGGTTTTAAAATACAAAATGTACAAGAAAACACAATCCCGAGTGCTGTAAACTGAACATCATCCATTTTATAAAATACAAGGTTTCAACTTGAGCCCGTCTGAGCCTTAAAGATGACCAAGTGTTCTGAGTATCAAAAACAGCTTCACAGCCAGACCCAGCAGAGCTCTGATGGTAGTGACTAGCCCTGGGCAGCGGTGGGCTGCACTCCAGGCAGCAGCACCACACGTGATCCCGGAGACAGCTGTTCCTCTTAAAGCTGTTTTCAGCCATGTTTCTCTGTGCATCTCTAATTAGCAGAAGGCTGCTCATCCCCTTCAACCCAAGATCTCACATCGGCTGGAGGGGGTATGGGTAGGTGCTAGCACATGCCCAACTGCTCAGTGCTGCTAACTAGAACCCAAATTGCATAGTCGAATGGATGTGTGCTTTAATATCACTATGTTGCACAAAAATGTAAGTCTTTATCTACAAAGCCAAAAAAATATTAACTCTTACACCAAAGCTTTTACAAAGCTGATACAAAACTGCTTACATAGTATACAAAGCTCTATTTTAAAATTCAACTTTTATTTTAAATAGGAAAGCATTTCTAGTGCTACAGGCATCAAGGTATTTAAAAGGCATCAAAATTTGGTGCATAGCAACTCTGGATCATAGAGGCTTTTATTCTTGAGGACAACAAAGCAACCCCCAATGGATCCTGCAAAGAGAACTTTTTCAAGAAACTGTATGAGGCAGCTATACCAGGAGAACATTTAGAACAGACACACCTAGTTCCCGTTTGAGCACTACACTCCAAGAAGTAGGCTTTTATTGAGCAACCTGGGCATTAAGAATGCATCATTCAATTAGCCTACTCACATTAAGAAGGGCAGAGTAAAAATTGTTTTGAGATAGTTGAAATTCCTGTAAATTCTGTGCCAGGGCTAGGATTTAATGTGGGCTGAAATACACTAAAAAGAGCCAGAGGAATACAAAGCCTAGATCTATGTGTGTGCTTCCTACAGCTCTGCATGCAAACCAGATTCTTCACCTCATTAAAAAAAAGGCGGGGAGAGGGGGTTGGAACAGACCTGTCAGTTCCTCATTGTTGCAGGAACCCATATGTTGGAGTTGTTTTCTGAAAATATACAAACATATTCTCGACCAAAAGTTAATAAAGGGATCTTTTCTGTAAATTAGACTTGGGATTCTTTTTATTTTTGCCTGAATGATTTTCCTTTGGCTTATTTTGACACCATGTTAGTTTTTCATGGGTGTCCTGCTGTTGCCATTACAAATGGAAATTACTTTTCTGGAGTAAGAATTTTCTCGATGTAATTTACTTACAAGATATTTTTCCTTACATGATATTACCCCACTATCCCCCCCCCCTTTTTTTATTAATGGGGCTTTTGGAAATTTTATATTGCAGTCTTGGTAACTTTAAATTTTAATTTTTGCACACAAATATGACTGCTTTAGGTTCTTTGGATGTTAGGCAATTTTACAATGAGATGAACTACTAATAGAAATTTTAGTTAATATTTTAGGAAGAGCATTTTGTTCAGTACACTTAAATTTTCTTGAGTATTCACTTATTTCACTTGGCCAATTTAAATTAATCTGAAAACTTGATTATTATTTTACTGTCAAATTTAATACTCAAGCAAAAATCTTAGTTTACCCTGTAAATATTAGTGGAAAGGATTATTTGCATTCTTGAGTGAGCCCTGAGCATTCCTGGTACTAGACTAAATGAAGACACTGACAACATCTTGCCATGCTAGCAGTCAGCAGCTGTGCGTTGCTGCAGGCGGCCCAGGACCAAACCAGAGAGGATGGAACCTGCATTGCCACCTTATGTCCACCATCCAGATACCATTGCTGACATGTACACATAAGGAATATTTGACATTGAAACTGGGACTCAGAACAGTTGGACATTGAAACTGAAACTCAAAGATTTTTTGTTCTTATACATTTATTTCCAGTATGCAGATGCAAGATCTTTTTAAAGAAAAGAAACGGGGGAAAAGATTGATATAGAGGCAAAGAAGCATTGAACAGACTGTCAAACTACAGGGGAAAGGCTGGGGAGGGTGGAGGGCAGGGGCTGTAAGAGATCAACCGAAGGACTTGTATGCATGCATATAAGCATAACCAATGGATACAAGACACTGGGGCAGGGGGGCAGGTGAGGACGTGCTGGGGGATAGGGGAGACTGGGGGGAGGACAATGGAGGGAAAAAAGGAAAACATATGTACCACTATTGTAATACTTTAAAGAATAAATTTTTTTTTTAATTTTGTTTAAAAAAGGAGGGGGAAGGCAGGGGAAGATACCATCATGTGGATTTGAGTAGCTTCTTACTATCTTCCTTGTGAGAGTCCTGCTTTCCTCCTATTCTTGGGTTCAATGTCATGTCACAGATCACTCCTCTGAGCAACTCACCTGGGATTTATAGGAAACATCAAATCAACTCTACCAAAATGATAACTATCTTTGACCTCAGTTAAGAAATAAAACTTTTTTTCCTTAAATTTGCTTCTTTCCCATTATAGTAAAAAACTAGAGGCCTGGTGCACAGATTTGTGCACATGAAAGGAAATAATTAGAAGGTGGCTGGTGGGGTGGGACTGCATGAGATGGGCCAGACACTCCCTGGAGCCAAATTCCTGCAGTCCCTTCCCAGCCAGCCGCACCTGGAGTGGTGCCGGGGCTTAAAGGGCATGTGGAGTGAGTGGGGTCCCTCTTGCAGGTGGGGTCCCTCGGCCTGGCCTGCGAGGATCCAGCTGAAACCAGTAGTCCGACAACCCCCAAGGGGTCCCAGAGTGTAAGAAGGCTCTCTGCAAGTTGCTGTCATTTGGCAGCTCCTGCATTGAGCATCTGCCCCGTGGTTGTCAGTATGCGTCATACCTACTGGCTGGTTGGCCAGTCACTTATATATACATATAGATGTTTATTCTTTGAAAAACCAGAGCTAGCCCTAGTTGGTTTGGCTCAGTGGATAGAGAGTCGGCCTGCAGACTGTAGGGTATCAGTCAAGAAAGGGCACATCTTGGGTTGCAGGCTCAATCCCCAGTAGGAGGTGGGCAGGAGAGATAGCCCATCAATGCTTCTCTCTCATCATTGCTGTTTCTATCTTTCTCTCCCTCTCCCTGCCTCTCTGAAGTCAATAAGAATATAACTAAAAAAAGAAAAACAGAAAAACCAGAGCTATATGGACAAGTAGATAATAAAGTAGAAAGAAAATAAAAACATCACCCAGAGACAGTTATTATATTCTTGTAGTACTTTCCCTACTTGTCACTCATCTATTCAACAAATATTTATATAGTGATTTACACTATATGAAAGGCGCTTGGAATTAATTCTAGTATAAGTAAAAGCAGTATAAACCTCCATAGTGTTTACTGTCTAGTATGAAAGACATAAGAGAACTCATAAAGAAAAGGAAGATAAATAATCCAATCAAAAAATGAACAAATCACTTAAATAGACACTTTTCAAAAATGAACATACAGAAGGCTAAGAGACATGAAAAAACTAGAGGCTCAATGCACGAAATTCATGCAAACAAAGGCTACTGGCACCAGCTTCCCTCTGGCACCTAGGACACAGGCTTCCCTCCAGCACCCAAGACCTAGGATTCCCTCTGGCCATTGGCAGGTACCTGGGACCTGGGCTAAGGTTGTCCAAAAGGAGGTCTGGTCTAATTAGCATATTATGCTTTTATTATTATAGATGTTCAAAGTCACTAATCATCCGAGAGATGCAAATCAAAATGACAATGAGATACCATCTCACATCTATCGGAATGGCTATCATCAACAAATCAACAAATGACAAGTGCTGATGAGGATGCAGAGAAAAAGGAGCCTTGTACACTGCTGGTGGGAATGCAGACTGGTGCAGCAACTGTGAAGAACAGTATAGAGTTTCCTCAAAAAACTAAAAATGGAACTCCCATTTGACCCAGTGATCCCACTTCTAAGAATACTAGAGGCCTGTGCACCCTCTCCAATCTGGGACCCCTTGAGAAATGTCCAACTGCCGGTTTGTGTCTGCACTTTTAACAGATGACAGCTCCATTGTTGTTTCTTTTTTTTTTTTTTCATGCTTACACCCATTGGAATTAGTAGGTATTCAAAGTGTGTACACATCTTGGGGGGACACCCTGTATATCTCTAGTCAGCGGTGAAAGGAACCAATGTCGGATTTGGAACTCCCAGACAGGGAACCTCATTCACTTCCTACATATCTCCCCACTGCACTTTCCACCTTCGTGGGCAGCGGGAGAATCAACGTTTTCTCTCATTAACTTGGAAAAGCACATCCTGTCACCCGCTGCCTGGCAGGGGTGCACTAGGCCCCAAGTGAGCAAGGCTCAGTCAGGGCATCCTTCGCTCATAGGTGCTGGCACCCAAAGTGCACATTCCTCCTCTGCAGTCGCCCTGACTATCCCACCTTTTCACTGAGATGATGGAACTCTTCGCCTCTCTGGATTCCCGATCTTGAACGCTGACCAAAGGCACCTCGCTGAGGGCCACCCCTGCCCACCAGGTATGTCTGTCCACACCTGCTCCCACCTCAGCACCTGCATTAGCCCCACAGAAGTGATCCTGTTGCTGCACTGGCCTCTGCAGGAACAGGGTGTCACCACCCCGCCCTCTCACTGTCATCTCACAGGCGCCCACCTCCAGCACCCAAAACACAGACACTCTCCAAAGGACGTGAGGGTGCCGGAGGGGACATGCGCACATCCTGTGAGGGATGTAGGCATGCTGGGGTTGATGGAAGTGTGCACCATGGTCCGGGACTGTTGCAAGCGCACGGGTGACAGTGCGCTGGGGGACCTTTGCATACCGGGGGGGGGGGGGGGGTGTGCACACACTGGAGGCCTGCACTGCACAGATCTGCAAACCCTTGTGGTATGGCCAGGAGGACGTCAATCTGGCCCGGCACGGTGGCTGTCCCTGTGACCAAGGAAACCAAAACCCCAGTGCATGCCTACTCCAGCTGGTTTGACTTCCTCAGTCGCTGGGGTGATGGAGGAAGCCAAGCCCTCCCCCCGCAGCCGCCATCTTTGTCATGTCAATTTGCATATTCCCTCCTTATTGGCTGTGGGCACTGCCATCTTTATTGTGAAGTGATGGTCAATTTGCATAATCTTCTTTTATTAGTTATCCCAAGAAATCAGAAACACCCATCATAAAGAATATATGCACCCCTATGTTCATAGAAGCACAATTTACAATAGCTAAGATTTGGAAACAGCCTAAGTGCCCATTAGCAGATGAGTGGATTAAAAAACTGGTATGTCTACACAATGGAATACTATGCTGCTATAAAAAAAAGAACTCTTACCATTTGCCACAGCCTGGATGGACCTGGAGAGCACTATGGTAAGTAAAATAAGCCAGTTGGGAAAAGATAAATTTCACATGATTTTATTCATTTGTGGAATATAATAAACAACATAAACTAATGAGCAAAAATAGATCCATCGAACAGAATGTCAAACCTCAGAGGGAAGGCGGGGGTGGATGGGGAGGTTAAGAAATCAACCAAAGGACATGTATGCATGCATATAAGCTTAACCAATAGACACAGACAATAAGGGAGCGAAGGCATATGCTGGGGGTCAAGAGCAGTAAGGGAGAGGTCAATGGGGGGAAAAGGAGACATATGTAATATTTTCAACAATGAAGAATTTTAATTTAATAAAAAGACACATGGAAAATGTAAAAGTAAACAAAAAGATCTCCATGGTGCTTACTGTCTAATATGAAAGACAACTCTATGTCTATGCCTGAAGAAATTAAAACACTATGAACACTGAAGAATTGATTCATTTCAAAACAGAAGAATTTATGTTTATGTGAAACAAGCTAAATATGTGTACATGAAATTTATAGAACTCATAATAGCCTACCAAATTAGGAAAATAAAAAGATTTAGGAAAATATAAAGAGAGGTCTCATTCACAATAGTATCAAAATATAAAAACAACCAGGAAATATTTTAATTTAAAAAATTATGCAAGTACAGAAAAATACTAAGATATAAAAAAGGTTTAAATAGTTGGTAAGGCATACACTAAGATACAGAATGAGAAAATTAAATATTATAAAATCACACTTGCTTCAAAATTTCTAAGTTTATTGCAAATGACAAAAAGATTTTTTTGAACTTGATAAAATTATTCCACATCCCATCAGCAAGATTTTTAAATTTTTCTAAATTAATTTAACTTATTGATTTGAACTTTCTTTAACTATTGCAGTTAAAATGCTGTGAACTCAGCCTGGCCAGTGCGGCTCCGTGGCTGAACGTAGGTCTATGACCCAGGAGGCCAAGATTCAACACCTTGTCAGGGCACATGCCTTATTGCGGGCTGGATCACCAGTAGGGGGCGTGCAGGGGGGCAACCCATCAATGATTCTCTCTCACCATTGATGGTTCTGTCTCCTCTTCCCCTCCTCTAAAATCAATAAAAATATTTTTTTAAAAGTACTGCAAGCCCTAGCCGGATTGCTTCAGTGGACAGAGTGTCAGCCCATGGACTGAAGGGTCCCGGGTTCGATTCTGGTCAAGGGTATGTATCTTGATTGCAGGCTCGATCCCCAGTAGGGGTTGTGCAGGAGGCAGCTGATTGATGTTTCTCTCTCATCAATGGTTCTAACTCTCTAGCCCTTTCCCTTCCTCTGTGTAAAAATTAATAAAACATATATTTAAAAAATACTGTGAACTTTAGCATCAAAACTGGCAAATCACTATACAACAAACTGACCCAAATGCTAACATAATATACAAAATAATTTAATATTCGAGAAAGGAGGAGAAGGGGAGAATTTCCAATAAACCGTGTTGGAATAACTTGGCCAGTAATCTGGTAGCCCTCAAATTAATTACAGGTATCTTAAAGAGTTAAAATTTTTAAAGACAGATGAAAAAATAAAAAAACAAACTAAAATCAAGTATTTATGCAACTTTTTAAAATGATTTCAGAGAGGAAGACCCGTGTGCGCGCTGACCCAGTGTGAAGAGATAGAAAAGTCAATGAGAGAGAGTCATTGATTGGCAGCCTCCTTCAAACCCCACACTGGGATCGAGCCTGAAACCTCAGCCTGTGCCCTGTCAGGAATCAAACCCTGGCCTCCTGGTTCACAGGTCCACACTCAACCACTAAGCCATGCAGCTGGGCCATGCAACTTCTAAAGAGAAGAGGTCTATCTAAGCTTACATGCTCCAGTAGAAATAAGAAAGAAAACAGATTTGAACACATAAATTGAAACTTCTAATATTTAAAAGGCCCCGCTTAGAACCAAAATAGAAAAGCAAGCTCAGCCATGTGGCTGAGTGGACTGAGTGCCATCCCATGCACCAAGAGGTCACTAGTTTGACTCTAGGTCAGGGCATATGCCCAGGCTGTGGCCCCCCTCTTTCTAAGATCAATAAAAACATATATTGTTTTAAAAAGCAACGGACTGAAAAAATACTTTAATAGGACAATGAAGAATTTTATCATACTTAGAAATTATGTTAATAATGATTTATAAATCTCTGAATACAGAAGAAAGATATGAGCAGACCATTCACAAAATGGAAATAGCTTCCTAGAAACAGAAATAAAATGTCAAAGAGTTTGTGCATTATATTTTACTTTATTTTTTTTTTAATTGATTTTAGGGAGAGAGGAATGGAGAGAAACATCAATGTGAGTGAGAAGCATGGACTGGTTGCCTCCTGTATGCAACCTGACTGGGAATTGAACTGGCACCTGGGACCAGGAATCAAACCAGGGACCTTTCATGGCATGGGGCGATGTTCAACCAACACAGCCACACTGGTGGTTTGCGCATTTTAAATTTTTATAATGCGACCAAACTGGCCTCACAAAAAGATTATATCTATTTACATTCCCACCCTACAGTGTATAAAAGAATATACTTTTCCACAAAGTCGTAAACACTGGATTATTGGCCTTTAATTTTTGCCAATCTGAAAAGCAAAAAATATATATATCATTTGTTTTAATATGTATTTCCTTAAGAAGGCTAACCATCTTTATAGATATTTATCGGCCATTAGTATATTTTCTTTGAAGAATTTAACACTCTTCATGTTCTTTGCTCATTTTTCTGTGTCATCCTTTTACCTTTTTATAGGTGCTCATTTAGTCCTTGACTGTATGTTATGAAGACACCATAGTTTGACTCAAAGACTTGGTGTTTCAGCAGTGGCAGTGTAGCGTGGTTGGACCACAGTCTTACATAATGAAAGGTCTCGGATTTGATCCCGGTCAGGGCACATACCTAGGTTGCAGGTTTGACCCCCGGTAGGTTAGGGTTCATATCAGAGGCAACCAATCAACGTTTCTCTCTCACATCTATGTTTCTCTCTTTCTCTCAGTGAGAATAAAAAAAAAAAAAAAGAAAAAGAAAAAGACAGTGTTTCAAATCTGTACCCAAGTTACACCAACTTTCATATCATTTAATACATTGCAAATGAATGTGAACCTCATGCAGAATATCAATGGCAAAGTTCCAGTTTTAAATATAACAACACAAAGTATCAAACACTAGCCTGTCCAAATAATTCTAAATGATAATGAAACACTGGAATGGAGAGTTTATTAACTGCTGGAATGAGCTGAACCAGTAGAGCAGCATTCTTAAGGAATGAGTTCTAGACAACAATCTTCTATTGTTCTAAATCAAATCCTTGTCTTTCAAGTTAAGTGAAATGGTAATTCTAATCTGAGCATGCCATATTTCAGGCTAATAACTCAAAACTAAATGCAAAATAACCTGGCTACCTTACTCTACGTCAACCATATGCTACCCTTCTTCCACTGCCAATCCCACAATTGGTCTTTTTATCCAATAATTTTATTACCAAAAATTATCTTCTGATTCCACTTAAAGAAACAACAAACTGCAATATATAAAGTGGTTTCAACAATTAATTTTTTTTTTAAGTTACATCTTAGTTTTAGCTTTGCTACAGCCATTCATCCTTAGCCAATTGCTGTGGCTGGACAACGTGACACACATCTCTCTGAAAATGGAAAAAGAAAAAGCAATAGCCTATATAGCACATATATTTATTCAGATTTGTTAGAGAGCTCAAATAAATATTTGCATTATGTTTTAGGTTTTTGAGAGGTGCCTTGTGTTTAAGAAAACTTTAATCTAATTAAACTGCAGAAACTTTCAACGGCTGCTAACACCATCCCATGTTGTCGGCTGAATTGTCTCTCCCCGCAAAAATAGATTGAACCTGAACACTGTGAATGTGGCCTGATTTGGAAACAGGATCTTTGCAAACGTAATTAGTTAAGATGAGGTTAGACTGGATTAGGGTGGACCCTAATCCAGCTGTGACCTCCTGGTTCATAGGTCGCCACTCAACCACTGCGCCATGCTGGCTGAGCGAGAAACACTGGTATGAGACACATCAGCTGGTTGCCATCCACATGCCCCTCCTCCAGGGCCAGGGATTGAGTCTGCAACCAACGGACATATCCTTGACCAGAATTGAACCCGGGACCCTTCATTCCATGGGCCAACAATCTATTCACTGAGCCAAACCGGCTAGGACATGTTTTCCTATTTTTTAATTTGCATCTTCTTATAATATCCTATTCAAAACTTTGGTCACTAGCCCATTTTTTTTTTCAGGAACACATTTAAGAAACAATGTCAAAAGCTCTATGGAAATGCAATTAAGGAATTGTTATGTTACATAACTATTTAGGCAAGGACAGTTCCACACATTGTTTACTGATTAAGGATGAATACGGGTGTTCTCTGTAGGAACTGTAATACTTCAAAATAAAATGATCTGGAATTACCTGGAATAGTCTCATATAAAAACTCACAATAAATAATGGTTTCCTTATCTGTACAACTCTAATGCAATAGAATTCCTAATAAAACACAGAATGAGATTTAAGAACACAGCCCGGCTGGCGGGGCTCAGTGGTTGAGCTTCGACCTATCAGGTGGTCACAGTTCGATTCCCATCAGAGCACATACTCGGGCTTCAGTCTCCTTCCCCAGTAGGGGGTGGACAGGAGGCAGCTGATCAACGATTCTCTCTCATCATTGATGTTTCTCTTTCTCCCTTTCCCTTCCTTTCTGACATCAATAAATATATATTTAAAACAAACACATGCACATAGCAATATCACTACAAAAAGATAACCTAAATTCATACCAAATCCTAGCAGTGAGATCACCAGCTAAAATTTTACTCTAATATATAAATACAAACCTCCTTTTCCAGAATGGCCAAATGCCCTGAACTTGTAGCTCCCAGCCCATTTTCTGGATGGGAAGATTCAGAAACCATTCAAGGCCCTTTTGTAATGGTGGGTTCTGACACTTGCCAATGTGTTTACTTCTACTTACCATATGGGTCCAGACCCATCGTGTAGGCCCAGGCTAGTCCATCTCAGGTAGTAAAGTCAGAGACAGGCGCAGACCATTTAGTCAGTCCGAATGCCTGAGTTTAAATATCATCTCTTGTATAACCTTGAACAAATTACTGCTATGAGTCACATTTGTTTATATTTTTCTTTTAGGAAGGAAGGAGGGGAAAGAAGCAAGATAATGCACATAAAGAGTTTATTATTAGCATGTTTCTGGGCTCATGCTAGCACAGGATAAATTTGAACTATTATTACTGAAAAGAGCAACTTTTTAGCTGATATAAAACACAAATATATTAATCTACTGGACACTCCATCTACGATGACTGGATCTGTTTCCTTCTTAAAAATAAATTATATGCCAGGACTTTTCAAGTCAATGCTGTCTGTGCCAGAGCTAACACCCCAAACCTACTTCCAGAAATGAATCTTGGGTCTGTTGTATGGAATTCCCCTCAGCCCATCTGTGTGTGGAGGCCAAGTGATTTTCATTTTACTATTTGTCCTTGTCAGACTCCATCATTTTCATACCGCTCCCCCACCCCCATGATAAAGCATGCCTACTAAAAATATGGCTCTGTGATTAACCAACAGCATAAAACAGATGTATTCAAAAAACTTGTCAGGAAGCAAAAACTCTAACCTCACTGCTGACAAATTCTTAACAAAAGCCACACTGAGAAACAAGGTATTTAAGGTAGGTAACCTGAGGAATGTTTGATCCCCATCTACTTATCTAGATAATCTAAAAAAGGTTCTTAAATTAAATCAGTCTAGAGATGTAAGTACTCAGATCACATTATTTTGCCAGCACTGAAACTGCTTTTACTGAATTGTGTTTTGAGGTTATGCCATCAACCTAGACAAGGAGACATGAAAAATTTTACTAAAAAACAAAATAATTTTTAAAATTTTAATTAAAAAATAGAAAACAAAGTAAAACACAGCTCAGTACTTTGAGATGCATGCTGTATTTAGCTAAGAATGTAGCTGAAATTCTCAATAGGAGCCTTTGGGAATGGTAAGGAAGAAATTGTTTGTTTTTCCTCTTATGGTCACTGAACCATAACTGATTACACAAGGTCAGGCAAAAGTAGTTTTACAGTTGTTCGTGTATGAAAAATAATACGTAGCAATACACGAATAAACTGTGTTTTGCATACTCACAACTGTAAACCTACTTTTGCTCCACCCTGTATTTCTCTCTGAACTGGCTACTAAAAAGCAGAATTAAATTTATGATCCTCTAACACATACAAGTTCAAGCCATATAGTTTGTGTTCAGATCTTATTCTTGTTTCCATCTTAAGTTTTCTCCCTTTGTCCTGAATTCATCACCCCTGATTTTTGTATGTTATCAACAAAATGTTGTATGTATCTTTATAAGTCATTCTGAGTCCATTCTGGAACAAGATGGGAGATAAGTAAATATGCTCCTCTTAAAAAAACAATAAATATTCTCTTCCATTAACAAACATTGTATAAAGTCAATTTCTAAAGGCATAATCTTTTCTGTGCTCCAAAAGAAAAAAAAAATGTATTAGCAAATATTATATCTAAAATTAGGAAATTCTTTTTTTTTTAAGTATATTTTATTGATTTTTCACAGAAAGGAAGGGAGAGAGATAGAAAGTCAGAAACATCGATGAGAGAGAAACATCGAACAGCTGCCTCTTGCACACCCCCTGCTGGGAATGTGCCCGCAACCTTGGTACATGCCCTTGACCAGAATCGAACCTGGGACCCTTTAGTCCGCAGGCCGACGCTCTATCCACTGAGCCAAACCGGTTTCGGCTAAAATTAGGAAATTCTAACAACGGAGGAAATACAAAAATAAAACACTTTCATTATGTATTTTTATCTTTGGGGCACATAGAAAATTATAAATATATCCCTGTGTAAAAATCCCCCAAAGTCATTTTGTTTTTTACTTTAAAATATAAACCAAATTGCCCAGCCAGCATGGCTCAGTGTTTGAGCATCAACCTATGAACTAGGAGGTCACAGTTCAATTACTAATCAAGGCACATGCCCGGGTTCCATGTTCAATCATTGGTGTCTCTCTCTCTCTTTCTCTCTCTCTTCCTCTCTGAAATCAGTTTTATATATATATATATATATATATATATATATATATATATATGTAAAGAGCAAGCAAATACAGACCAAATCCCCATAAATGTAATTACAACTGAGTATTTATTCTGAATGGGAATTAACTTGACTTGCTTCAGAAATGATTCACAAAAATTTTTATAACTCTTGAGTTGCCCTGTGCCTAGCATAGAGGATGCTGCCAACCATTCCTTAATGTGAGATAGCACAGAGTTTAGAGGCCTAAAGGCTCTGGCTATGTGCCTGCTTCAGAGATGTCAGCAATCTCCTTGCTGTCATTTAAGGAAAATAAAAAGCTTAAGACTCAATGTGGCCCTGGCTGGTGTGGCTCAGTGGTAAAGCATTGGCCTCAAAGAATTGTGGGTTCAAATTCCAGGTCAAGGGCACATACCTGGGTTGCATGTTCCTTCCCTGTTCCGAGTCAAGGCATGCGGGAGGCAATCAATTGATGTATCTCTCACATGGATGTTTCTCTCTCTCTCCCCCCAACGCCCTTCTTTTTTTCTTCCCCTTCCTCTCTTCCGCTCTCTCTAAAAATCAATAGGAAATAATATAAGTTCAGGTGAGAATCAACAACAAAAAGAAGTCAGTGTGTAAAAATTTACCCATTCATGAACTCATACTTGTCATTCTGATAACTTCTGACTCACATATGTATCTAATTAATTAATTATAATTACAGTTAGAAACATGAAAAAAATGTCCTATACAATAAAAATTAGAGTATTTATTCTGAATGGGAACTGACTAGACTTGCTAGTCAGCAACTTTCTAGCCCAACAGCAACTTTCATCAAAAACAGGAATCTCACTGAGTAATTTGAAAGCAGCACCATAAATGCAGCCTTTTTCTGAAAGCATTTTAGTCTTTCCCAAATATCAAACAGATAAAATATGAATTACATAATATTAAGTAGGATAAAAATAGGGCAACTGTTGTTTTTCCTGTTTTTTCAACAATAGTCTAGCTTATATCAAGATATTTCAGTCATATGAAACATGTCTCTATAATGCTTTATGAAAGAAATGAGCATTTAATAAGACTTGCAAAATGTTTGACCCCTATTGCGAAACTTATTTTTAGTGTGATGGCTTTATTTATGGGTTAAGAAGTCACTTAATTGCATTTCTATTCTGAGTTATTATTACACATGTATTGCCTACATTTTAGGAATGGGTAATCTCTGCCAGAGATGTTTCCTTTGCAACTAATAAAAACACACATGCCAAAAATTAAACTCATACTGTCAAGACTGAAATGCTATGTCTCCAGCCAAAGTCTGACACAGTAAGTCAAATAGGATCTTAGTTCTTCTGTATGTAGATATTAAAGTAAGTTAAGTACTAGAAGAAACATTTAAAAAAAAATAAAGTACTGATTGAATTTTTTCACTGAAAAATATCAGAAAGCAGTGAATTATCATCAAGTTATCAGGTAGTCATATAGCATTTGTGAATGCCTAACTTGGATTAGAATGCTAAGAGGTAAAAGCAGAATTCCTGTTTATAGAAATTAAAAAATTAGTAGAGTCAGTCACTCATACACAAAGAAACAATTAGTAAATAAATATACAATGCAAACATTTAATGAGCAGAAAATATAGCACATAAGCAAACACTATTGGGCACAATCCTCATCAACCATATAGTAGCCTGTGTGTTAAGATCTACATAAAACTTTTTAATCTCACTATAATCCTCCCTAAATCCCTTTCCTGGTTCTGTCATCATCAGATAAAAGACCCTGTTCCAGCATCTTGGTCCCTATCTGCCCTGCACTTTTTTACTTTTCAAAGACCACCTCCAAGTAATTACTGGTCTCTTCTCCATTAGTTGCTCCACCCCCACATTGCCACCTACCCCTAAAATTCCCACACCACTTTGTCAGTCTGAATGTTACTCATTCTTCAGGATACTCCCGAAAAGGTATTCCCTGATCCCGTTCTCCAGCCTCCACATCTGCAGTCACTGGGGATGAGGGGTGCTCTATCTTCACTCACCCTACTTACCACCTTGTATGCAAAGTATTTTCTCTCTCTCTCTCTCTCTCTCTCTCTCTCTCTCTCTCTCTCTCTCTCTCTCTCTCTCTCTCCCCCCTCCTCTCTTCCCCTTCCTCCCTCCCTCCTAAATTGGCTAAGTTCTAGAGAGAAGAAAAATAATTGTTTCTGCCAAACCGGTTTGGCTCAGTGGATAGAGCGTCGGCCTGCGGACTGAGAGGTCCCAGGTTCAATTCCAGTCAAGGGTATGTGCTTTGACTGCGGGCACATCCCCAGTTCGAGGTGTGCAAGAAGCAGCTGATTGATGTTTCTCTCCCATCGATGTTTCTGACTTTCTATCCCTCTCCCTTCCTCTCTGTGAAAAATCAATATAATATATTTAAAATAATAATAATAATAATAATTCTTTCCAAGGTCAGTAAAAATCCTGAACACTTATTATCCGATATAAAAACAAGTAACTTAAGTTACCGTTATACAATCAGATCTTGTACCTCTGCAAGCTTTCTCGATAAACTATTTTAATTAATAGTCTTTAAGCAGTTTTAGGTTTACAGAAAAGCAGCACAATTATTTTTTATCTCGAAATCCGAAACAACTCTTCAGCTGGGAGGGGAGGGGAGGGGAGGGGAAGGGAGAAAAAAGACAAGACTACTTCCCAGGTGATGCTGTAAACTCCTGGCAAATTTGACATTTCATCTCCAGGAGCCACCCACCACCGCCCACTGACACATCACCCGGCCACCGGCCTGGTCACCAGCGCTGGGACACCACCCCGCGGTCTATGACCTACACCCTAAAGCGGCTGGGTCCCTCCCTCCCTCCACTAAACTTCCGTAATGGGCATCACTGCTCTCCTCCAAGAGCCTTGGAAGCAGGGACCTCTGCTCCTAACTCCCGGTCCTCAACCACCGGGCCGGTCTTCCAGGCTCCGCACGCGAGAGCCAGCACCCTCCCAGCTCCGGGACGGGTCCCTCCCCAAGAACGATGCAGGTTCGGGAAGCCCGGCTCCCTGCCAAGGCCAGCCTACGAGGTGGGGCCGAGGGTTCAATCCAGAAAAGTGCCCGAGGGTCCCAGGACAGGACCCGGCGGGCCGCCACGACAGGTGTCCCTTTGGACTCCGCGGACTGGACAGCGAGGAGGGCGCCGGCCAGAGGGAAGCCAACCCGCCGGGGGATGGCCGGGGGCAGGAGGCGGCCAGGAAATTAGCGTCTGCCCGTCAGAGCTGGGGTGGGCCGGGGAGAACTTGGCGACCAGAGCCTGACACGAGGAGACTGAGCACCGAGAAGATTGTCAAGGGGGACTGCCAGGGGCCCGGGTTGGGACGGAGGAGGGCAGGAGGCTCCGAACCGGCCTCGGCCGAGTGGACCGCACGGACCGACGACCCAGCAGCTCCAGCCCGGACGGCGCGCCGCCCCGCTGCCCGGAGCTGGGAGCAGTGCTGTCCTCGGCCCCCTTCCGTCAGCTCCGTACCTCGTTGGCGGATCCACCGGCGTCGAGATCGTCGCTCTCCCCGCGTCGATCGAGTGGGTCCCGGCGCCGCCAGTCCACAACCCGCCCTCACACCGGCCCAACCTCTCTCAGGCCCCGCCCCCGGCGCCGCGAGCGCACGTCACGCGCGCATAGACGTCACTTCCGGGGCCCTGGACTTGGGGCGGGCGGATGCCCCTGCTAGTGCCCCTGGGACCTGAGCCGGGCGGAGCGAGGCCCGGGCCGGGCGGTGTTGGCCTCCTGGCAGTACCCACCAAGCCGGAGGGCATCAAGGCGGCGGCGGCCTGGAGGCTCGCTCTGGAGCGCCGCCCTGGAGCGTTCGGGAGCCGGCGGAGAAGCCGACCGTCCTGTCTTTTGCTCCGTCCTTGCTTTTGGGATCCGACTCGCAAGAATGTGAGGGCGGCTGCCCTTTAGGTGCTGTCGGGCCCTGGGCGTGGAGTGGAGGCGGGAGAGGAATCATTGGATCAGGAAACTGTTGGCATCCCATAGGATATGAGGCCTCCTGAAAAAAGAATGAATCCCATCCCTTCACGGACTTTAGGATTTAAAAAGTGTTCTTAAAGAGATTGGTTGATCCAGAAGCCGTGTTTTAAATACCTGAGCATAAGTGAAATTAAAAGTTAAATAAGTTATCCAGCCAGTATCACACAGTATTAATGGTCGAGTCATAGATGGATTCCAGTTCTCGTGATTCCCATTTCAGGAAAGTTGTGTTACAGTTGATCTTCGCCAAAAAGGCCAGAAGCAACAGGAATGTAAAACACACACACACACACACACAAATAAATTCAAGCCCTGACAGGGTGGCTCAGTTGATTGGAGCATCCTCCTTTTCACCAAAAGATGACAAGTTCGGTTCCTGGTCAGGGTACATACCTAGTTGTGAGTTTGATACTCAGTCAGGGAGCACGTGGGAGGCAATGGATGGTGCTCTCGCTCTCCCTAGACATCAATGATAAACCTTCGGGTGATCTCATTAGCTTTATTAAGTCATTCATAAATAGGGCAGCATCCCATCTAGTAAACTAGAAGGGCGCTTTGAGGGATTATACAAAATGAAAGGATTTTATAAGAAAGGTGGAGCAAGGGAGCTATTAACAACAACAAAAAAGGATTATTTTTGGACCTGGATATCTTTTCTTTGGGGGAAGAGAATGGGAAGGACTTTTGTTTGTTTATTTTGTTTTTAATGTATTTTGTATTGATATCAGAGAGGGAGGCATAGAAACATCAATGATGGGAGAGAATCATTGACTGGCTGCCTCCTGCACACTCCCTACTGGGGATTGAGCCCTCAACCCCAGCATGTGCCCTTGTCCAAAATCAAACCCGGGACCCTTCAGTCTCCGGCCAATGCTCTATCCACTGAGCCAAACCAACTAGGGCAGGAAGAGATTTATCTTTAAGATTGCTTCTTCTTTCTATGAGGAATGGAGAGATTCCATGTGACAGATTACCTTACTGGTGCTTGACCAGAAAATTCCAGACTGGTTATTAAGATTATGTTTCTGGGAGAAGTTGAAACTGCAATTACATCATAGGCTTTCAGCACAGGTGACATTATATTGGGTCTGGTTTTCTCTTTAACAGTTGGAAACAGCAGCTGCCTCTATCCTGTGTCGAACTCAGAGTCTGGAGGATTTGCCTAGAAATAAATATTTATTCAAGGGTCTTAGGGTTTGCATATGGAAAACACAGGGAGGCAATCCCCAGTGTTTTGCAGAGGAAAGAAACACTAAGAGTTCTTGTAACAAGAAGTTCGTTATTGAAAAGAAGTGTAGGCAGTTAGACAGACATGAGCAGAGCAAGCATGATGGGCCAGGTACAGCAGGTACAGGGTGGAAAGTGCCAGGTGCCCAACAAAGGACAATCATAGGGTGGGCCCTAGTCCCCAGGGTGACTTTTCCTCCCCTAGCATATTGCAGGTCACGAGGTTTGGACCCCTTAGCCTTTCCGCCCTGGAGATAACATCTAGACCTCAAGTTGTATTTTAGCTCCAGGCCCAGATAAGCAACTAAACCGGCCATGGCTGACATCAGGACCAGCTGCAAAGAATAATGACCTCCTGCCCTGGTGCCTACCAATCAATCTGTGGAGACCACAAACCTGAAAGAACATGCCTGGAAAACTACTGAGTATTCTATTGAGATATTCCCCTGGAACCTCCCCTAAAATCTCCACTCAAAAAAACCCTTAGGACGGAAGACCCAGTGCACTCTCTCTCCCTCCCGGGATCACTCTCATGCCTTCCCCTTTCTCATTCACTTGCTCCTCTCTCCTCCTCTCCCCCTCCAGGCCTCAGGCATGTTACCAATTGCTTCCTCACTCCCAAGCTCCAAGGGCCCTTCCTTTACTTCTAGAAGTTTGCTAAATCCATTTCTTTTAGGAATTACAGTTTTCTACCTCTGTAACTTACCCAATAAATGTTCTCTTATAGTTCGGGTCTTTCTCTGAAGTCTTTCCCAAGTACCGAGGTGGCTGAACTCTGGTTTGGTCCGACCCCACCCATCAGACAATTGTTGCCATTCCCGCCTTCACCTACAGCAGAAGCATTCTTAACCTCAGCATTGGTCTGAAACGGAAATCCTCTAGATGACAGGTGGTCTGGATCCTGGATGTCAGGTGGTCTGGATACCTGAATATTATTTCCTTAGTCCAGGGTGTAATCAGAGGCTTATCTCAAAGTTGGATGTCTATCCAGGCATTGATTGGAAAGCTCAAAAGTTCAAGTTCGAAGGCTAGTTATGATGTGAGGGGAACCAAACCAGGTCTTTATCACAGAAAAAGGGGGAATTCAAGAGTGTGATTTACCAATGCACAGTAAATTAATTAAAGACATAGTATGCACTCAAGAAATGAAAATGGGTGACCTCAGAGAATGAGATTCTGATGGAGTCTAGGTGGGAGGTTTTTATTAAACGTGGGCAAGAGGGGGGGTAGGGTGGCCCAGCCTGCATGGCTCAGTGGTTGAGCATTTACCTTCGAGCCAGGTCATGGTTCAATTCTTTCTCTTCTCTAAAATATCAATTAAAAATTTTTTTTTTAATGTTTGGCTCAGTGGATAGACTGAAGGGTCCCGGGTTCGATTCTGGTCAAGGGCATGTACCTTGGTTGTGGGCACATCCCCAGTAGGGGGTGTGCAGGAGACAGCTGATGGATGTTTCTTTCTCATCGATGTTTCTAGCTTTCTATCCCTCTCCCTTCCTCTCTGTAAAAAATCAATAATATATATATATATATATATATTTTAAAAGAAATGTTTGGTAGTTTTTAGTGTACAAATATTTCTTCCTAAGTATTTTATTCTTTTTAATGCTATTGTAAGTGGAATTACTTTTGAAGTTTCCTTTTCAGATTGTTCATTGTTCGTGTATAGAAACGCAAGTGATTTTTTGTGTTGCTTCATATCTTGCTACTTTACTGCATTTATTAGTTCTAACAGGTTATTTTGTATGTGTATAATCCTTAGGTTTTCTACATATATCAGATTGTCTTCAGACAGAGATAATTTGATTCCTTTCTAATTTGGATGCTTTTTTTTTTTCCTTGCTTGGTTGCTCTGGCTAGGACTTCTAGGACTGTGTTGAATAGAATTGGCATAGATGGGCATCCTTGCCTTGTTCCTGATCGTAATGGAATAAATATTTTTCTGTATTAACTGAAGAGATCAGGTAGTTTTCCTCCTTTATTTTCCTAATGTAGTGTATACATTGATCAGTTTTCATATGTTGAGCCATCCTTGTACTCCAGGAATATTCCCACATGGCCACAGTATATAATCCTTTTGCTATGTTGCTAAATTCAGTATAGTATTTTGTTCAGTTTTTTCTGTCATAGTTCATGTGGAATATTGGTCTGTCATTTTGTTTTCTTGTAGATCTTTGCTTGGCTTAGTTATCAGGGCAATGCTGGCCTTATTGAATGAGTTAGCATTCCCTCCACTAAGAATATAAATATGTGTGTGTGTAAATATATAACATATATATGCATATACTAGTATATATATTACATTTTTAAAAAATTGATTTCAGAGAGGAAAGAAGAGGGCAACAGAGATAGAAAAATCAATGATGAGAGTGAATCACTGGTTGGCTGCCTCCTGCACACCCCCTTCTGGGCCTGGAGCCTGAAGCCCAGGCGTGTGCCCTGACCAGGAACTGACCTGTGACCTCCTGGTTCATAGGTTGATGCTCAGCCCCTGAGCCACACCAGCCAGGGTCCACTTTTAGTTTTTTGGAAGAGTTTGAGAAGGATTTGTATTAGTTCTTCTTTAAATGATTGGTAAAATTCACCAGGAAAGCCATCAAGTACAGAGGTTTCTTTGTTGGGAAGTTTTTTGTGTTTTTTTAATCCTCACTCAAGGATATTTTTTCCATTGATTTCTAGAGAGAGTGCAGGGGAGGGAGGAGGGGGAAGAGAAAGAGAAACATCAATGTGAGAGAGAGAGAGAGACATCAATTGGTTGCCTCTTGCACTGGCCCCTACCGGGGCTGGGGAACCTGCAACAGAGGTAAGTACCCTTAATAGGAATTGAACCCAAGACGCTTCGGTCTTTGGACCGACATTCTAAACCACTTAGCAACACCAGCCAGGGCTGTTGGGAGATTTTTTATTACTGATTCAATATTCTTATTAGTTATAGAACTACTCAGATTTTCTGTTGCTTTGTGATTCAGACTTGGTAGGTTATGTTTTTAGGATTTAGTTCATTTAATTTGGTTATTCAATTTGTTGGTGTTCATATATGTTTATAGTATTCTTATAACCCTTTTCATTAATGTAAAGTCAGTAGTAATGTCCCTCTTTCATTTCCAATTTTAACTATTTGAATTTTCTCGTTTTGCTCAATTAGTTTAGCTAAAGATTTATCAATTCTGCTGATCTTTAAAAAAAACAAACAAGTTTTGGTTTTGCTGATTTTCTAGTCTCTTGTTTTCCTGAGCTCGTTTCATTTATCTCCAACATAATCTTTATTTCCTACCTTCTGCTATCTTTGCCATGGAGACGTAGAAAACAGGGACAGATGCTGCCTAGGTTTGTGCTGCATTATAACCTCTGCCAAGGCATTGAAGAGTGGCTTGCTGGTGTAGGACCAGACAGGAGAAAAAGATGTACAGGGTTTTCAGCTGTTGGAATGCTGGGTCCATAACAGGGGATCAGGAGAACCCAACCTGAAGAAGATAGAATGATCATGTGAGGAAGCTGAGGGTTATGAACCAATGACAAGTACTGCCTAGAAGCCCCAGAAATCCTGGGGCACAATTGAGTATCTGGAAAGCCTTCCACCTAAGAAACATCCTTGTATCATGCAGATACCTTGGTTGGACTTACTTTATCTGGGAGTTCTACCTCTGGTCTTAATCCACAAATTCAGGTTATCCCTCAGGTGCTGCTGCCATAAAAGGATCCGGATTGCCATCCCAGCAGGGAAGGGCACTGGCAAGGGTTCAAAATCAGGTAGCAAACTCTACCCCAGTGGAATTCTCTGGGCTAAAGGCCCAGCTAATGAAGTGGTGGGCTATTCCTTCAGGTGACTACAGAGAGCGTTCCTCAATGTTTTGTGTCTCTGGACCAATGGGAGTTTTGAAATAGAGCTGCACTTTGCAGAATAATATTAAGCAATTGGGTGGAACATTCTCTGAATATGCCTAGGGGCAGATACATCCTGCCTTGATTTATGGGAGTGCCAAGTGAATAATGCCATCCTCATTTCAGCTAATAGTGATGTGGTCAGCTCACAAGGGAAGTTCATATTTTTGTTAGGCACCTCTTGGTAAACTGCATTTTCAGATAAAGCATTTTGACTCCTCCCTCTGGGATAGAAGAGGGTGAAGCTAACTTGTCTACTCAGTAGGGTCCTGTGGCATCCTCTGTCGCTGCTGTGGAGGTGGACACAGAGCTTAGAGAGGGGGCTCAAAATGCTCTCCAAATCCTAGCAGGCCAGATGAGAAAGCTGAAATGGAAAGCCAGGGACCTCAGTGCAAACAAGCACTTACCTGCCTGAGAAGAAGAGGGCAACCCTGGGCACAGTATCACTGCCACAGCTGGCTAACAGAGGCCAATGAGGCATGGCCAGAAGTGGCCAACCACCTATAAAATGCCATAGGCCACTCATGAGCAGAGGGAGGTGAAACTGACATAGTAAGAGGAGGAAAAGTAAGCACCCAAAACATGTGCACACACAGATGAGCCCCTGGGCAGGCAGAATAAGCCAAGGTACAGCTGGTGATCAGGATATAATGCTGAGAAACACACTAATAAAGGCATTTATAGAAGTTGACACATACTTAAGTCTTCTCATTACACTCTCCCACTCCCTCTACAAAAATAACAAAGGTATAAGATTTGACCCAACTTGATTTCAGAGAGGAAGGGAGAGGGAGAGAAACATCAAAGAATGAGAATCATTGATTAGCTGCCTCCTGCATGCCCCCTACTGGGGATCAAGCCCGCAACCCAGGCATGTGCCTTGACTGAAATTGAACCTGGGACCTTTCAGGCCACAGGCTGACATTCTCTCCACCGAGCCAAACCAGCTTGGCGGGGGGAGGGGAGCGAGGATTCTATTTCTTGATTTAAGTAATTACTGAGAGAAGTATGAAAATGTCTATTCCAAAGATCTACTGGAGCCAGGCCATCTGCCGAAATCGCATGATATAGTAAAACATCAGGGTCTGTAATACATTAGCATCCTCTAAAAGTCATGGTTTGTTAAAGCGTGAATCAGATTTCTGCTGAGATCACAGAAGGCTGGAAAATGTGCACCGTTATCTGATTATGGGCCCTTTGTATGAAGTGCTTTTGCATGGTTTTAGGCGGCTTCATTCAGCCTTTCTTGCAGCTGTGGATTTTTTCCTGGTGTACAGCAGTCCTCTTTCCACTTGGTGTCAGGTGGTGGGAGGAGGTGAAATCCAGGATCTCTGATCATGTCCACTGTCTGAGGGAAGGAGTCCTTAGCAGTCCAAAAACGGAACTGCCCTGTTCCTAAGGCTGTATTTACTGTTATTTAGTGTAGGAACGAGGGGACATTTTGGAGGGAGAAGTAAAAGTTTGGATATCGGGGTTATCCAGTAGATCTATAACCTTGATAATAAAACTATCAGTTTTTCCTTGTTAGAAGATAGTTCTCTAAAGGGGAAAAATGAAGTACCTAATGTTCACAGCTAATAAGATCATTGTAGAAATTACCAGAGAAGGGGAAAAAAACACATAATTACTCTTGCTCAGAACAAGAACTACCTTCTTTGGCATCCTAGTCATGCATGTACTTAAAAGTTATGTTAGAAATAAAGTTTAGTGAAATAAATCAGAGAAAGACAAACACCCTATGATTTCACTTATGTGGAATCTTAAAAAAATTAATAATTGAAACAGAAATACACTCACAGATACAGAGAACAATCTGATGGTAGCCAAATGGGAGGGAGTTTAGGGGAATGGGTGAAAAGTGGGAGGGATTAAGAAATACAAATTGGCCGAGACCGGTTTGGCTCAGTGGATAGAGCATTGGACTGCGGACTGAAGGGTCCTGGGTTCGATTCCGGCAAGGGCATGTACCTTGGCTGCGGGCACATCCCCAGTAGGGGGCGTGCAAGAGGCAGCTGATCGATGTTTCTCTCTCATCGATGTTTCTGACTTTCTATCCCTCTCCCTTCCACTCTGTAAAAAATCAATAAAATATATTGAAAAAAAAAAAAGAAATACAAATTGGCAGTTACAAAAAAGTCACCGGGATGCTACGTACAGCTTACGGAATGTAGTCAAATAATACAATAACCATTTATGGTGTCAGGTGGGTATAAGAATTACCGGGGGATTACTTCGTAAGTTATATAAGTGTCTAATCATTATGTTCTATGCCTGAAAATAATATAATATTGAATGGCAAGTGTAATTGAAAAGAATGTTTTTTAAGCATAAGCTCTGACTTTTAAAAACAAGTTTCAAATCATGTTTTAAAAATAGAGAAAGCCAAAGTACATGACAGAAAAAAACAAAACAATAAGGAATCAAAGGACAGAAAGTTAAAAGTAAATAAATAAGAGCTAAAGGAATAGGCTACTAGTTAGACAAAAAGTACATAAAGCCAGCTAAAAAGTCATCATCTTCAAAATGACGTCAGAAAACACAGGCAGAGTAGAGACCTGGTGTCCAAGGGCCATGAGCGTACAATGTCCCCTGAGCCAAACTGGAGTTTCCAATTCAATCATTCTCTTGACACCAGGGGCCCCTGAAGGAGGCCCATGACCCTGGGTGTATCTCCCCACATAGTCAAGCTGCATAGCACATCTGTGTGGTTAGACCTGTAGGCTACACAGGTCTGATTAACTCGGACTGTCCCAGATTTTCCCACTACACTGTCCAGCCAGGAATCATTACTCACCTGCTAAGTCATCCTCCACTCATTGTCCCATGAGTAGGGCCCTTCACCACCTAGTGAACACTGGGGACCCCCTTATCTCTTTAATGCTCAGGGCTACTTGAGACCCACAGGTCTAAGTAAGCCTTTCTAATATTCCTTCCGGACTATTTGCTTTTCGAATATTTATAGGTTAGGCTGGGTGAAGCCCTGAGCCTCAGAGGTGGACACTGAGCTGCAGCGGGAGGGAGGGCTCTGCTGTTGAACACCCATGAGGATTTCAGGAAAGGGCCTGGGTTTACATCCTGGCTCTGCCATTTACTGGCTACATGCCCTTGGGGAAATTATACTTCTATGAGCTTCAGTTTCCAATTTATAAGATATTATTAGTGTATTCTTACTATGTGAGTGTTGCATAGTAATTAGGTCAGGAATTCATTTGGCACAGATGATACAGTGTTTTTGTTTAAAAGAATAATCAGAATTTTTTATTTAATAAAGATTTAAGTATACAATTCTATAATACATCAGCTATATATTGTATTGTTTATCTTCTCAAGTGTCCTTCCATTACAATTTACCCCCCACCTCCTTTACCCTCTCCTACCTCCCTCTGCCCCCTTTTCCCTGTGGTAACCACCATATTTTTGTATGTGTTTTTTTTTTCTTTTTTGCTTAATCCCTTCACCATTTTTAAGGGAATCAGTTGGAGGGTAGCATAGCTACAGAACACGTCAGAACTCACCTTTCTCGGTTAATCTATGAAGTGACTCCAAGGGGCTTCTTGACGACTCATTAGCCAGGAAGGTGTCAACACTCTGCTTCTGGAGGAAGGGCAACTTACACACATTTTCCTCAAGCAAGGGTCTTAACCACTGAGGCTCACGCACACTCAGACTCACTTTTCCCCCCAAAAGTGGTGATCTGACAGGAGGGATTTCTGTCCTAACTTCTAACGTAGTTGTGAGCCATACAAGAGACTGTACAATTGTGCTTCTTCCCGTGGAGACCTCTCGGCAGAAGAGGGCGGAGCTGTCTGCCTGGTGCACACCCACCTGGAACTGAGACCAGGCTAAAGTAACTGCAGAAGGGCCTTCACGGGCCCATCCCCCTTTAACTTCAAGTCAGAGCAGAAGTTCATCCGCCAGTCGCAGGGAAGAGCCTGTTTTATTAAGTGAGGCAACCCAAAACATACCAGATTTTTTAAGGAGAAATCAACACATATTTGCTGGCAAAGGGGGGGTCAAGGCGGGATGAAAGTAAGTCTCTGAAAAAGAAAGGCACAGCACCCAGGTTCTTATTGTTGACTTTAATGCCATGTGGGGGCACTGAGGCTCCACGGACCGAAGCACTCACAGATAAGTAATGAAAGAACACAGGAAGTGCTTTACTGTGCACACAGACCCAACGCCATACAGAAGGAAGACGAGCCCAGGTGACCTCCCACACCCCATATTCGTCACTGCACCCAGGCTTTGTTCCCACCTCCTCCAACCCCCTGCCACCCCACCCTCCTCCCAATTAACGTATGTGTACATATATGTTTATTCCAGAAAGTGCTTATCCCACCCCAGGTTCCAATACTCCAGCTTCTGATGAATAAAACCTCCCTCCTAACGATCTTGAGGCAGGCACCACCTTCCTGAAAGAGCCTCAGCAAACTGGTACCCAAGAAAGCTTAATCACTTACATCAGACTCAAATATAGACAGGAGATATGCAGAAGGATGATGTTTGAAATTCTAACCTGGACCAAACTGCCTGGTGTGAGTAGTTTTTGTTCTGTTGTTACTGTGTATCTGAGCCTCTTCCGGTTCCAGCTTACACCAAGATCACACACTGAGGCTCATCCCACTTGGTGTTTGCAAAAGTCAATTTCCTTCTCCTCCAATGAGCAACCCAGAACAGGAAGACTGTACCACCTGATTAGCCCGAGGCTCAGACAGTTGCCAGAATATCCTAAGCTCCGGGAAGAAAGAATAGAAGCTTTCAGAGCACAACTGACTGCTTTCCAAATGCCAAGCACAGGACAGCCTGGTGAACTAACCAGAGGTAGTAAAAGGGTGGTGACGATTCCTCTATTTCTTCTATTTAGAGCATTGCCCAAAGAATTCCCCCACTGGGATAACATAATGTGGTTCACTGTGGTTTTGTTTCCGTCTTTTTTGTTGCCATTAAGTTTTTCATTTTCATAGAATTTTGTTATGGCCTCTATTACACCATACGGTCCTGTCTCCTAACACGTCCACCTTCCCAACCAGTGAGCATGGCAACTGGGGGAGAGGGTGCCCAAAGCCAAAGGGAAGCCCCAGAGGCAGCACTCTGACATCGCTACCAGGGCCCGTCCCGTGGCAGGATGAATCTAGTCCATTGTCAGGGTGAGAGGCATTTATTGACATTATGCTCAAGAATTCTATAAAAATACACTTTCTTTCCACCAGAGAGAAGCATTCATCCTTTGGAACCTTCCTTCTGACCCAACCCTTCTTACACTCTGGGCCTGGCCTTTTAGAGTTAAAAAGGGAGCCAACTGGGAGAGGTGACTTTCTCAGAGACAACCTTTATTCGGAGGCCACCATCACAAACCACCACATCCAAAAGCACCGTTCAGACTGGCCTTGGCTTCTTCTCAGAGAATGGCCAAACTGGGCCATCAAATCCCTTCACTCCGTTTACAAAGAGGTCTAAGCCGGATGCCAGTGTCCTGGCTCTTTCTGGTCTACCGGCCTAGAGCCTGTTTCCCACGATGGCACAGAGCACGCGGCCTTGAGGACATCACAGAGGGAAAGAAAATGGGTGTCTCTAACGAGAGGCACAGGCACAGTGTCCCTGGAGCCCCAAGCAAGTCTTCCAGGGCCTGTTTTTAGCAAACCTGCATTTTTGCATACCAGCTGCTTCGGGTCTTACATGTACAGACTAAATAACCAAGCACTGTGATGCACTGTGCCGGGGAAGGGAAAGAGAAGGGGTCAAGGTTGGGTTACTGAAAGCGATGGGCTTAATTATCTGCTCTCTACTCACACTGACTTCCTCCTGAATGGCTTGCCTCAGTGTCTGCCAAAAAATCATCTTGTATTAAGTAGTAAAACCAATCAGAGCAACTTAAACCAAAGACTTTACTGTTAGAACAAGGCAAGAGGCATGTTGTTGAGCTAAACTCAAAGCAGGGACATCAGCTCCTGAAACATGAAGATCCACTGTGGATGAGAACAATAGAAAGAACACATATCTTGGAACCAATGAGACTGACTACTTTCCTCTTAGATCTCCATCTGTATCTCTGCTTCACTCATATAAGAATAGGATGTAAGAGTGTAAAGCCATGCCCTGAATCTCCGTTCACACACAAGGGCTGGAGGTCATTGCCTCAAGGAATTCAGCCTAAGGTCCGGGGTGTGGCCTTCTCTTACTCAGAAGGATGCAGACATTTTCAGCTCCCTCTTGCCCTACATCACCTACCTGGTCTTGTAAGACTTGAGATCAGTGAGGCTGTCCTCACCAGCTTTTCACATATAACAAAATCTCCCTACAAGAACACCCCAAAATAGTCAAGTACAATCATGAGTACAGAGAGAAACCCTTATTGCAGCACAGAAATACTACCCTCCAAATACTGGTGCTACAAAGCCTTCCCTTAGGAGATGCATGTCTCTACCCTGATTAGCTACCCCAGGCTGCACACAGAGCAAGAAGGAGGCGCAGTGGGAGCAGAACCTCGTGGATCTTTTTCTCTCTCTCTGAAATGTGGGGAGTAAAACACAATGGAGGTTTGCTGCGGTCTTCCTACAGCCCCTGGGCTAGCTGTGCATCTCAGCCGGCCCTTCCATTTCCTCTCTAGAACGGATACTCTCCTAGAAGGAGAATGTTAGTGGCATAAAGCAAGGTTTCAAAAAGAGAGGATTCCACCTGAAACTAATACAAAATAATACTGAATGTAAACTGTAATTGGAAAAAGAAAAATAGTCAAAGGGATATAAAGTACAGCATAGGGCATATAGTCAATAATGCTGTAATTATTGATGTCAGATGGGTACTTTGTAAGGTGGGTAAATGTCTAACCACTATGCTGTACACCCGAAATTAATATAATAAAATATGTCAACTGTAATTAAAACATTAAAAGATTTTCTTAAAAGAGGGGGCTCCCATCAAGAGGTTCACCACAAACTGGACCCTGACAGATGAAATGGCAGCCAGAGGGGTATTCTGAGCCTTCAGAAAGGATGTGACATCTCAAAGAAAGATGCAGACATCTTGCCTGCTTGACTGAGAGAATCTTCAAAAGGCGCCTCTGAATTGTGTAATCCAGCCCCGTGAGAAGACACCCTGCAGGCGAGGAGGGCGGTGGGAGACAGAAGCAGCCAAGGCCCAAAGCTGGGCTGTAAACACTGTGCTTTTCTAAGGCCAACCCGGTGCACAGTTTCGGCAACTACGGTTACATCTCCAAAAGGTGATGAAGAATATGTTTTGGGAGGAAAGCGTCTTTTCACATCCTAAAACAAAGTAGAGGGCTATTCTTGGGGAATAAGGGAGAGAAGGTGCCCCTTCTTCAGTTAGAGACTGTGGAGTAGCTATTTGGATAAAATCCCCCATTGCGTTCTATGTTCATACCTATACTCTGAGCACAAGGAAGGAATACCTGCACACGGTTGAAGAAGTGATTGTGCCTACATTATTTTGGTGATGTGGCTCTTAAAAGGGCAGACACTCTCTTGCAAAGTCAAGAAAGTAACAAAACCTCTCTGGACATCCTGGCCAACCCCAAGCTAGCCAGACCCTTTGGCCTCAGGTAAAGACTGCCCTGCCTGAAGGAAAGGCCAGGTGAGTTCAGGGACCAGGATCCCGTGGGCCACAAGCCCTGAGCCTGACCCCAAGGAACAGCAGGGGAGACTAGAGCTGCACCTCCGTCCTTGGAGCTGTGCCTCTGGACTCAGTCCTCACCTCAGCAGGTTCTGGGGCAGTCAGGAGCCCTTCCAGGGATCTGACTCCCAAGAGCCACTAAGCGGAATGGACACCCTCCCTGAAGGGGCTCTATTCCCTACCAGGACTACTCACCACCACGTGATCTTGAACTCATAGATGGGGCGCTTGCAGTAGTAGTGGTTGATGAGGTGTTTGTCACACACCCCAATGCACTGGTGGTCCACCACAAGGCCCTGGGCTGACAGGTCTGTGACCAGGCAGTGCAGCAGGTCATAAACATCAGCCACAGCCTCCCAGGGCCCAAAAGACACATCCACCTCACAGTGGTGCTCAAACAGCTGCCCATCACTCTCACTCCGTTCGAAGCGCAGAGAGTTGAGAAGTGGACACTCATAGGGGGTGATGGGCATCTCCTCCTTGAAGACACAGACCTTGAGCTTGGCGAAGCGGGCCTTCCGCTGGACTGCGCGTAGCCGGGCAATCTCCACAATCCGCTCCAAATGGTCTGTGGGGATGAATACAGCGGCCATCACTGGGACGGCTTAACAGTAGGGAGTGGGGCAAGGCAGTGGGAGGGCACAGAACGCCCCAGTGATGGCAGGATCCAAGTGGGAAGAGCCAGATTCCTGGGGAAGAGACTCTTTGGGCCTATGCACGATACCAAGTTAAAGAGGGGTCCTGGCTCTCCACAGCAAAAGGAAATCAGGGGATGGGATGAGGACCATCCTTCTGAGATGTGATTTGATGACAGTCACAGGCAAGGTGGGCCCCCCTTAACCTGTATCTTCCCAGAGTGACCAAGAAAGAGAGTTGGATTCTCTCATGTCTCAAGTAAACATTTGAACCTTGTTCTGGTAGCGAGCTAGGCACTGCCAGATGCCTTGCAACCCTCCTTCCCCATATACCCTGGCTGTCCCAGGACCTGACCCCTCACCTTTGTAATAGGGCATGAGTCCCAGAAATGCCTGACGCACTTTCTCCCCCTTCAGTGGCTGCATGTTCTCCAGCTGCTCCAGGAGGGGCCCGATGGCATAGTACTGAGCCTCTTTGTACACAGCCCGCACACGTTCCCGGGGCGGCAGGTCCCCGGAGCGCAGGAAATTCAGCACATCTCTAGCAGGAAGGAAAGAGGGTTGGTGAGAAGGAGCTGACAGAACTGGGCAGTGCCACAGAGTGGTTAGGACACAGAATCTGGAACTAGTCTGCCAGATGTGTAACCTTGGCATGTGAACTTAACCTTTCTGTGCCTTGATTTCCCATCTGTAAAATAGGGGGGAAAAAAAACAAAACTACTCCATAATATTATAGGATTAAGTGAGTTAATATATAAAAAGTGCTTAGAAAATACCTGGCTTGGAGTAAGTCCTCAGTACTAATAGTTCTTATTAGCAGTACCATTATTATAATTACAATTATTATTAAGTATATATAGGAATAATGGAAAGGTTGTGGGAGCTGCCAGCTGGGGCCAGCGCTTTCCTCCCCCAAACTGCCTGCAAACAAAAACCTTTTTATAGCTCTGCCCAGCAATCTGACACTTTGTTTTCTCAGCATTGGAGGCTGCGGACAACCCCATGGAGAAACCCATATGCTTCAGAGCAAATTATTTGACCAGAGTCTCCTTTCTGAGGATGAAAATGACCTTCTCCCAATGTGGGAAATGCTACTTGGAGGCCATCACAGATTGAGAGTTTCTGCCTCCCTGGTCGTTTTGTCCAAGGTCAAGGACCACGCTCGTAAATTTAGCCATCTCCAAGTTAGACTGAAGGGAAAAGAGCTTCAGCCATATGCTTTGAATGGACCAGGCCAGAGGTCACAGCAAGGCTATTTAATCCACACGACAGGCCTGCAAGGCCGCTATTATTGTTTCTCATTTCACAAACAAGGAAACTGGAGAAAGTCTTTAAGTGGTTTATGTGTAAGGTGGTCAGAAGTCCCTTTTTTGCAAAGTCTATCTATTTGTTGAGAGCCCGTGTTGCCACGTTTTAGCGTTAAAATGACAGCAATAACTGAAGGTTGCTTTGGTTTTTGAGACTTTTCTGGGCAGCACTGAAGGATGGCAACCCTTTGTTGGCCCTTCCCACACCTTTTCTGTTTATTTGTTTTAAACTACTATGCCCAGCTGGGGTAGCTCAGTGGTTGAGCACTGCCCTAGGAGGCAAGAGGTCACCGATTCGATTCCTAAACCAGGGCAAGTGCCTGGGTTGTGATCCCCTGGGGGAGGCCTGCAGGAGGCCCCCAACCAGTGATGTTTCTCTCTCATAGTTGTTTCTATCCTTCTCCCTTCCTCTCTCTCTAAAAAAAATCAATAAAAACATTTTTAAAAATATATATATTGAAAGAAGTCAGGGAACTACTGGCACACAACCTGCTTCCTCCCTCAGGGCAACACTGACCCCGGAATCTGACCTGAGGCTATTCCCCAAAAGGTTGTTTTGGAGCTCCCAAAACACCTGGAGGTGGGAGCACAGCTACTCCCTCCCACGAGACCACAGCTCCACAGTCTTAAGTGACGGCAGGGCAGAAGCAGTTGCATCACAACCAGCCAGTGTGTGTTACCTGGGATTTCTCCAGCTGTCCTCGTTTCCTCCGGAAAAGAAACTCAGCATTTTGATCCATTTTAATAGACGCATTTATTGAATTCTCTCCTCTTCTAGGTACTGTGGAAGATACCGAAGCCCCATACCCACCCAGGTCCCTTGTTTGCTAGGACTACGAAGACGATCGTAGAGGGAGAGACTCACCCGAAGTGCGTGCCGTCCCGGTCAATAAAGTACCGGCCCTCCGCATCCGTGGGAATGTAATGCCGCCCACTGAACATGGCCGCCAGCATGGTGTCTTCGTAGCGCCGCAGGGTGGACAGGCGTGTGGTGAAGTGAGCCCCCCCAATGTTAAGGGGAACAACCTCAGGAAACTGGGGAAAAACACACACAGCCCCATGTTCAGCCAGGCAGGAAAAATGACAGCCGGGCTGCTCCGTCTACAGTGTTCTTGGGTCTGATCAAAGCCTCACCATTCACTCAGTCACCCCAACCCAAAGCCCAGGAGTCTTCCGGAGCGCTCCTCTCTCCTCCCTTCCCCCACTCTCTCCAGTTGCCAAGTCCTGTCCATCCTCTCAACAACTCCTAAGTCAGGTTCCTCCACCCCAATCCTACCATTTCTGCTCTAGAGTTCAAAGCCTTCATTGTCCTCCTTTTACTTCCCTAATTTACCATTTTCGTACCTTTGCTCATGCTGTCTTCTCTGTCCAAAATGCTCTACGGCTCTCCCTTTGTCCACCTAGCAACTGCGAGTGCCCCTTGGTGGTGTGCACTGTTCACTGCAGGCGCCTGGATGAGAGTAATCTGCTGGCCCCGATGTGTGTGTTTTCTAATTCACACCCAGGCACCACAGAGGTTGGCCGCAGCCACTCATTCTAAGAGCTTCTATTCAAGTTCTGCTTGGTGAGCATTTCTGCTCTATTGCCCCTTGCCAGCTCGCAAGACAGAGTTAACTAAACACTCCTTCCATTGTTGCCTTCACTGTATGCCACATTCTTCTCTATTACAGTGCCTAGCACAATACATTGGTGGTTTATTTTCTTCTGTCAGCCCATTTTTCTAGAACCCAAGCTTCTCGCGGCAGGGACAGCATCTTGTTCACCCATCAGGAGGCCACCCACAGCAGCAGGGTTCGTGGATGTCTGTCGAATAATTCCTTCTTCATCTTAGTGTGAGACAAGTCCCCAGTCCAGCTGAGGTTGTGGAGGCAAGGACGGGGGAAGGATTCAGGGAATGATGGAACAGAGCTGCCCTGAGAAGCTCTAGGTTCTCCCTAAAATACTTGGGATGTTTTCTGTTCTTTTTCTTTTTGGATATCTTTCACTCCCCATGATGTTGAAAGAAACAAGGCCAGTTCTCTCTAATTTTCCAACTCTCCTCTTCCAGATTAACTAGCATTTTGTCCCAGTGCATATTTTTCAATATTACGACATCTCTCGGGCTCCAGTGAAAGTCTATGTATATTTATCTAGTAAGTCCTTTTTCCCATCTTCCAAGTTCTTTGTGAATAAAGTAGGGTAAATATACATTCAATAGTTACCTAGGGCCTTGTGTAGTGCCTGACTCACAGTAAACACCCAAATATGCATTGAATGGGTGAATGAAATAGTATCGACAGTTCCGTGTATATATGAACTGTTACTCTTCTGCACCCAAAGGACAGGAAATGCCTTCTGCTTATTCTATAGCTCCTCTAAAGCTACTCTATGTGCATAGCAAGGACTCAAAATAACCTATGTGCATACCAAGGATATCTCATACCCATACCAATCCAAGTGTTCGCTCCATATTAGAGATGAAAAGACTGAGGCAGAAAGAAAACGCAATAAAAAAGTTTTAGATCTCACATAGAGCCATGTACTCTGTGGGGGAGCTGGCCCTGGAGTCTTGGCCTCCAGTCTCCGGGTCCGGTACTCTTTCCTCCAAACCACATTGATCCCCCAATGACACTGCACACCAACACAGCGCCACTGTGTCTCTAATGGCTCCTTTTCCCCAACTGCAAGGAGTACTTCTAGAGTTTTGCTCATTTTACAAGGGTCCCCTGACATTAAAGCTATGGACTTCTAGCCTCCAAATAACACTACCTGGTTCCCCAAAGCCTCACCTAGCCCTGCCCAGCCCCTCTGGGGCGCTGTCCACTTTCCTGTTTCCACACATCACATTCTCCCATACCTGACACTCCCTTAGCTCCTTCTCCTTTCTAGTCTCTATCCTAATTCAGGGCCCGACACTGCCAACCTCTCCTACTCCTTTCCCTCTTCTTAAGCCTCATTCCAGGTGTTAATAGGATACTGTCACTGTGCACCACAGTGCCCCACACTAAGACCAGTGGAAGCCACTGTGCACCACAGCCCTGCCGCTAGTGAGGGAAAGCCAGGGAGTTGTCAGATGGACACATCGACCAACTGGCCCGCTTTTTACCTGCACACAGTGCCTTATTCCACTGCCAGGGCAGCTGGACAATGGGTTTGGGTAACCACCAAGGCCTCCTGGATTTTCTAGAAGGCACTATCATCTCTTAGGGCTCCAAGGTCCTCTTTCCGCGGACTAAATCATCCTTATTAGCAATGAATACTGGAAGGAGGGGGTTCGGGGCCAGGTGACCTCTGTGGCAGGGAAGACACACCTGGTGCATTTTACAGGCGGGGGAGGGGGCAGCCCCTCTGGGGGTTAATCTCCGATCCTAGCGGGCTTACATTCCAAGGTCAGCTCTGCCCAGCACCTGCTGATCCGCCTGCGTTCCTCCACCCACCCCCCTCCGCGCAGGTACCTCTTGGGGTAGCAGGGGCAGCGCGTGCCCCGACTGCGTGGCCGTCGGGGTGGCCGGCTCCAGAAAGTCGTCCTCGGCGTCGGAGCTGGACATGGCACCGTCGGGGCGACGGCTGTCTGGCTCCCGCCCCGTGACTACCACCATCCCTCTGGCTCTGGGTAGTGGGCGCGGCTTCGGGCAGACGGGCAACGGACCCGGCGGCACTAGCATGGAGCAGCGCCGGGCATGACGCGTGGCCGCCTGCTGGCGGGGTGGGCGGAGAGCGCGGCGCGGGGCGCGGGGGGCCGCACTCCCTCAGCCTGCGGACCGGGTAGCGGGCCACCGCCGGGACCACCAGCTGAGCGCCTGACGCTACCGCCTCCCGCTACTGGCCAAGCCCCGCTTGCCCCGCCCCTGATTGGCAGGAAGCTTGCCCAGTCCTAGGGCAGGAAGAGCGGTCAGCCTGCGCCTGAGTGGCTACTGGGGCCGGCCGGCTTGTCTGTCCTGCTGTGATTGGCCCTCTGACCAGCGGACAAGCCTTCTCCCCATCACCGGTCCCCCAAACAGCGGGAGGCGCCGCCTCTGAGTGCGGGCACCACCTCTGAGTGGGGCCTAGTGGTTGGCTCAGAGGGTGGCTCCGTGGTAACCTGTAGGAACCTTATTTTCTTTAATCTGTCCTTTTATTTTTATAATTTTCCTCTTTGACTCAAATTGGCCTCACAGCGCCCTGACTCATCCACCTCCCTCTCACTTGCTAGGTCATTAAGCCCTCGGACAATGAGGTTCTGGGCCACATCAAATAATATTAAGAAAGAAGCCAAAGGTCTGTTGACCACAGAGAAAGAGTTTTTGTCAAACTAGAGATAACATCTAGGCCTCAGCTGTGTTCCAGCTCCAGAACACCCCATCGAGGGAATCCTTGCAAAACAAGATGAATCAAGGCCATGGCTGACATCAAGACCAGATGCAGTGATCAATTACCCCCTGCCCTAGCCTGACCAATCAGCAGAGACTTCCACCCTGACCGTGACCCTAACGTATCTCCCTTCATCATTGATTAATGACTTTTCCCTATGTAACTGTTCGCTAGAAGTCACAGGGGAGCCAGTGTTTTAAGTGTTAGCTATCTGTGACTCTGGGCACTGTGCCATCTCCTTAATAAATCTTCACATTCATGGCTGCAAACTCCTGATGGATCTTATTGGGCTTTGATGCGCACAGGCAAATGGACCTCTTCAGCCTGGTAACACCATAATGCGGGCAACACCTAGTAACTTGAGAGGCAGAAGGGCTCAAGGCCTCGTCTTTAGTCTGCCTCCAGGGTACTGGATCTTGTATCCTGACTCTCCATTCCGATAATTACCAGCTGTTGTTGTTCCTTGTGATTAAGCCCCTATCTGTGGAAGGCCAGGGAAATTGGGGATAGGTAGAGGTGGGTCACTTCAATAGAGGTGGAGTAGGGGAATACAGTTGAGGTTACTGAGGTTGTAAGACACGGAGGATTCCTGTTCTTCCCGGTTGCAGGAATCCAAAAAAGAACACTCAAAATAGGGGCAACTGAGTTCAATTAAAAATGACAAGTGAGCCGAGACCGGTTTGGCTCAGTGGATAGAGCGTCGGACTGGGGACTGAAGGGTCCTGGGTTCGATTCCGGCAAGGGAATGTACCTTGGCTGTGGGCACATCGCCCAGTAGGGGGCGTATCCCCAGTAGGGGGCGGACAGGAGGCAGCTGATCGATGTCTCTCTCTCATCGATGTTTCTGACTTTCTATCACTCTCCCTTCTGCTCTGTATAAAATCAATAAAATATATTTTTTAAAAAATGATAAGTGAGTATCCACCTTTTCCCTGCCAGTTCCATCGCTGGGCATCTGGACACACGGATGGAAATGGCTCCTACACAAAAAAGCTCAGGCTGGTGGGGTGGGGTCCAGCCTGATCCCACACATGTGTGTGCAGCCTTGGATGCTGTGTCCAATCGTACAGCTGGGTCAGCTCAGGGACTCCCCTAGGGACCAAGGTTTTAGCCCTCTCAAACCACTTTTACACCCAGTTCCACATCCGATTCTCACCTGGCTGTGACAGGAAAGGAAGATGAGGCCAGCATCTGGGAGGTTAGTAATGAGCTGGAGGCACAGCACTTCCTCCACTGGAGCAATCACATTCCCAGCTGCAGGCGACTCCTGGGTTAGTGTTTTCTTCAACTTTAGTTGCATCAAAATTGCTGAAGGGGACCTTGTTAAAATACTAGTATAGATTCCCAGCCCCACTTCTAGAGAATCTGATTGGGTAGGTCTGGCAGGTAGCCCTTGAATTCGCAGTCCTAACAAACCGCTAGGCAACTGACGCTGCAGGCCCTGCAATCACACTTTGCGTAGCACCACTCCGGCCCCAGAGGCCTTCTATCTGTCACTACCGTTCCAGCCCTTCTCGAAAATATCCACAACAACACAAATCCATGACAAAATTCCTTTTCATCCTATAGGATGTCTCAGCTGTAAAACAGAAACCTCAACCAACAGTGGCTTAAATAATAAAAGAATTATATTGTCTTGCCTAACAAAAAATCTGAGTAGATACTGGGTTGGTTCATGAAGTAACTTAACAAGGAGTTACCTGGACCAGTTTCCTTCCATTTACCCACTCTGCCCATGGCCTCTCCTTCCCTAGGAATCCATGTGAGAAAATCATCCAACTAAGGGCTGTCAAGGAGACAATTATTCCAACACCTTAAGTCAGGGTTGTGTCCAGAGAGTGAGAAGGAAACCCAGAGAGTCAGGAGATAGGAAAGTCCACGTGCAATTAGTTCTAGGTTGCCGAATGTGTTGGAATTTTCATTTCCATTTCTGCCGAGAGTTTCCTTCAGGAATGCAGTTCCCCAGTTGGCTGTGTTTACACAGCAGGGAGAAACCCAAGGTCAGCAGCCTGGAATGAGGACTTGCTGAGTGAGTAGGAAAGGGCTGGAGCAGGCTTCCTGGGAAAGCAGGGCAGTTTGCTGGCAGCTGCTGTCGCCACCTCCCAGTGGAACGACTTCCAGGCCAGTTCGCATGAGGCCTGCAGGGAAAGTCAGTGAGCCCTTGGGGGGCGGGGGGGGGGGGGGGATGCCCAGGCAGAGGTGGGGATGCTCTCCGAACACAGGCAGTTATAACCCTGGGACTACTTTTCCAAGAGTCAACTGAACACATAGTTCTACAGGCATCAAGCCCCGAGATTCATAAACTGCATACTATTTCCAATGCCTTCCCGAAGAAAAGAACGTTTCAATGCTGACCAATCTCCAAAGTACCGACTTGGCTACTGAATTTTCTCTCCTGATTCTAATTTATTGAATAAATAATTTAACAACAATAAAGGAAATGGAAGTAGGAACAAAAGAATGTATTTTCTTTTAGTTTTAATTTTTACTTAAGTATTTTAGACATATAAATAATTATAGACATGATACATGAAAACCCATGAACTCAGAAACTGGGGAGACTTCCGGTCAATATAGCTGAGTGGATAAATGTTGTGCTCACCTTCTCCACAACCAAATTACAACTAAACTACAGAACAACCATCATTAAGAACCACTTGAAGACTAGTTGAACAGAAATCTCATAACTAATGATATTCAGAGGAAGCCACATGGAAATTGGTAGTGGGGTGGAGATGGTGAAGAGGCTGATCCTACACCCAGGTGTGGTGGTTAAAAATCAAAGGGATCTATCAGCCTCAGAGGCGCCCCATGAGGGGAGAGGGGTCCTGGCCCAGCGCTGGGCTCCCAGTGCTCAGAATAGAAGTCTCCTTAATTTCTAGCTGTGGAAACCGCAGGGAATATGGCTGAGTGAGACTGACGTTCCTCTAAAACACAGACTTACTCACTGACAGACTCACTCAGTCTGTGCTCCAGCCCTGGGGCAGCCCCTTGGAAAGCACCAGAGACATCAGAGAGGAACTAAATTGTCTGGCTTGAGGGCAAGGACCGGAGGGTAGCATTCTCCCAAACAGAAGTGCTGGCAACCGACAGTATTCCTTTGTTGAGCCTTCCCCTCACCCAGCCTGCAGGCACAGACAGGTGCCAAGCCGGAGTCTCCATCAACCTGGTTAACACCATTTGGCCTGCCCTGGTGATTCCCTAAGACCCTATTCCACGCCACTTGCAGGCCCACCCAAACTGCTTTTAACAGCTATTCCATGCAAATGGCCTGTTTTTGCTCACACTTTGGACTTTCCTAAAAATCTTTCAAAGGTTCACAGACTGAACACAAACAGTCCTGGCCTCAGCATGCCCTATATATCTCGCTAAACAAGCCTGGCATCGTTGGCAGCCAGCCTCAGTTTGCATCTTCGCCTCTCTCAGGTGCCTCCAAGCCCCGCACAAATGAAAACCATCTGCAGATAACTGTGAATCTTATACCAGGTGGTCCCAGACCAGGCACAGGCAGTAGCTCACCTTGGCTTACACCAGAACCCATTCTAAGAGGCCCCAGTACCAATAATTATAAAGGAGAGACCCATCTAACCACCATTCAATTAAGAAAGAGAACATTGCCAGCTCTCTGGCTCTCTCAGGGCTCCTCCCTGGTGAAGGCGCCTCCATGCTCCAGAGGTCACCACTGTCCTCACCTTTCTAACAATCATTTTCTTGTTTTCCAAGCTTAACCACATGTGCGTGCATCTCTGAGCAATGCAGCTTAACTTTAGCTGTTTTGAGACTCTAAAGGAATGGAATATTACCCATGTCACTATTGATAAATAGTTCAATTATTTCTCAGTGTTGTTCTATGAACTTTATTTTTATGTCTCACATAAATATTTTATATCAGATCACATCACCACCTAAAGTTTTTCAAGAGTGCCCTTGTTTCAGAAAGGGGAGAGGGAAAAAGTTTGTTCTGAGTGGGGTTAGAGGAGAATGGGCAGCAAGTGCAAATACTTTGTCGACAAGTTTTGCTAGCACCCAGAACTCTTCTACTCCCCAAGTTTATAACTCCAATATATCAGTTTTTTATCACTAGGTTCTATCCTTCCCCTTCTCTCCCCAAACCTGATTTACTTCCTTTTCTGCTTCCTATGACTGATAGTCCCTTGCTCACCCACCCTTTTCTCTCAGCTATCCAGTCATTTAATTATATTTTCTTTCTTCTTCTACCAAGACCCTATGTGTCCATTTAAGCATCTCTCTAGGGGACACCGACCCAACCCCCACAAAACCAAAACCTGAGATAAGCCCATCAGCCTCTGGCTCTAACTCTGAGTGAGAACCACAACCATGAGAAATGATGCCTCTCTCGATGTGTGATGAACTCACAGTGCCACTGGGGCATCTAGTCATAGTTTTCTTTTAGACAGTTCTTTTTTATTTCTTAATTGAGATATAATTGACACATATTAGTTTTAGTGTACAACATATTGATTCAATATCCCAAAACGATTACCATAATAAACCTAGTCAACACCCACGTCAGCTCACTTTTCTATTTCCAATATTACCATTTTAAAAAATATTTTTTAATTGATTTTTTTTTACAGAGTGGAAGGGAGAGGAGAGAGACTTAGAAACATCGATGAGACATCAATCAGCTCCTCCTGCACACCCTCTACTGGGGATGTGTCCGCAACCAATGTACATACCCCTCACAGGAATCGAACCCAGGACCCTTGAGCCCATAGACCAATGCTCTATCCACTAAGTCAAACATGTTAGGGCTACTATTCTTTTAAAGACCCCTTCTCACTCCAGGAAATGCTCCTCTCCTTCCAGCAAATGGCAATCGGTCTTTTTTCCTTGCATAAGAAATAGAGGCTCAGGAATGAAGAACTCCCTCAATTTCTTACCAGCTCACCTGCGAGTTAACAGTATCTGCAAAATCTCACTTTCCCTCCAGCTTTGAAGAAAGAAGTTTCTCCTCTCCGGGTCTGAGTCTACTTCTTCTAGTGAGGCTCTTGCTTATCCAGGTTTGTGCTTGCTCCAGTTAACACTTCTCTCTCCTGAATTTCCAGTCTCTCCCTCTATACTATAGCCTATTTGACATGCCAGTTTCTCCCATCAGAACAAACAACAATTCTTCCTCAAGTCTGCATTCTTTTCCAGGAGGCACACCTTTCTCTGTCCCTTTGTGGTCAAAATATTCACTCACATAGTCTACACTTGCTTCCTCTACTTCCTTATCACCATCACAAGTTAGATTTCTGATCCATCACATCACTGAAACTGCTCTCCCAAGGACCAGTGTGGCCTCCTAATTGCCAGGTCTAATGATTTGTCCTTTTTGAATTCTCAGAAGCATGTCACTACTGACCAGTTTCTCTTTCTCTTAAAACTCCTTCCTCCTTTGAATTCCATGACCCACTTCTGGCTCTCCTCTTCTCCCCATCCTTTCGCCAACTCCTTTGCGGTTGTGTGGGATCCCAAAGTTAGTCCTTGGTTTGCTTCTTTCCTACTCTACATATGTTCTCAAAATGACTTCATCTACTCCCATGGTTTCAACTGCATTGAAGATTCCCAAGTTTAAATTTCCAACCTAGCTCTTTCTCTTGAATTTCAGATCCTTATCGTACATAAAACTGACTACTTGACACTCAAACTGGAAGTCCCTAAGGGCACTTCAAATTTAACATCTCCAAAACCTAACTCAGCATCTTCCCACCAAATGTTTTCATCCTCTTTGATTTCCCCAAGTTCCTCAACTCCTGTTCCTCATCCATAAGATACGACGGGGAAAATACCATGATTGAGAGGGCAGGTTGGAGGGTTGGCCTTCCTCTGCTCTCCCAGCCTTGAGGAGGAGACTATTTGCCAGCAGCTTCCCAAGGTACAAAAGCTTAGCTAAAGGCCCACTTGGTCTCAACCCAGCTCAGCTCTCTCTGCCAGCCTCTGACGCACCCCCACTCATTAACCACTGCCATTCCTTAACCTGGACTTCTCTCCCCACAGTCTGCTTGGTAACTGTGGCTGATATGCAAATTAGCTCTCACCTATTTCTCACCCCCCTTTAAGTGTGACTCACTGAATACTAGAAACTCTCATCTAGAGCTATTTTCCCCAGAGTACTTTGTATTCTGCTTGGTGAAAGTTGGAAGCCAACTTTCAGCAAGCAGGTCAATGCCCTTGGTTGTAGAAGGGGGAAAGTGAACTCTTGAATTGGAGGCCATGCTCCTTCTCCTTTGGTGGGCAAGTTTGGATGTGGACATGTTAAAACTTTTCCTTCAGCTATCAGCTGGATGTCAAAAAGCAGGGTGGTAGCATAATTTCTGCTATTTTATTAATCTCTGTAAGATCTCCAAGACCCAGTAAAATGCTTGGCATGTGATGGTAACTCATTAGGTGAATACATGAAAGAAATTTGTACTATGATCACGTTCAAATAATTACCTCTCTCCATAAAATTGTTTCTCATGTATTTAATTGGTAACATTAGTATACTAGAGGCCCAATGCATGAATTTGTGGATGGGTGGGGTCCCTCTGCCTGGCTGGCCATAAGGAACCAATCGGGCCAGCTGGCCAAGAGGAGGCATTGAGGGAGTTGGCTGTAGGAGTGCACTCACCACCAGGGGGAAGCTCCTCCATTGAGCATCTGCCCTCTGGTGGTCAGTGCATGTCATAGCTACTGGCCAGTCACTTAGGCTTTTATATATATATATTAGGGGCCTGGTGCATGAAATTCATGCACTGGGGGTGGGTGTTCCCTCAACCAAACCTGCCCCCTCTCACATACTGGGAGCCCTCAGGGGATGTCCTACTGATGGCTCACCCCCAGCCTGCCCAAGGCCTAAAGCATATCACTGGATATAGAGTTCAAAACCACAGTTATAAGGTTTTTTAAAGAATCTTCTAGAAACTGCTAATAAATTTAGTGAGACCCTCGAGGATATGAAAAAGAACCAACTAGAAATTAAGTATGCACTGACTGAAATAAAGAATAATATACAGAGATCCAATAGCAGACTAGAGGATCGCAAGAATCAAGTCAAAGATTTGAAATACAAAGAACAAAAAACACACAACTGGAAAAGCAAAAGGAATCCAAAAATATGAAGATAGTGTAAGGAGCCTCTGGGACAACTTTAAGCATACCAACATCCAAATTATGGGGGTTCCAGAAAAAGAGAGAGAGCAAGATACTGAAAACCTATTTGAAGAAATAATGACTGAAAACTTTCCCAACCTGGTAAAAGAAATAGACTTACAAGTCCAGGAAGTGCACAGAACCCCAAACAAAAGGAATCTAAAGAGGACCACACCAAGACACATCATAATTAAAATGACAAGAGCAAAATACAAAGAGAGGATATTAAAAGCAGCAAGAGAAAAACACTTAATTACCTACAAGGGAGTACCCATGTCAGCTGATTTCTCAACAGAAACTATGCAGGCCAGAAGGGAGTGGCAAGAAATATTCAAAGTGATGAATAGCAAGAACGTACAACCAACATTATTCTACCTAGCAAAGCTATCATTCAGAATTGAAGGTCAGATAAAGAGCTTCACAGATAGGAAAAAGCTAAAGGAGCTCATCACAGGCAAACCAATATTATATGAAATGCTGAAAGGTATTTTTTAAGAAGAGGAGGAAGAGGAAAAAGTTGAAGATAAAAATTATGAACAACAAATATCTATCTATTAACAAGTGAATCTAAAAGTCAAGTGAATAAAAAATCTGATGAACAGAATAAACTGGTGAATATGATAGAATCAGAGGCATAGAAAGGGAATGGACTGACAATTCTCAGGGGAAAGGAATGTGGGGGTGCTGGAAGAGACTGGACAAAAATCATACACCTATGGATGAGGATAGTTGAGGTGGGGGTAAGGGCAGAGGGTGGGTGGGAACCGGTTGGAGAGGAGCTATGGGGGGAAAAAAGAGGATCAACTATAATAATCTGAATAATAAAAATTTATTTTAAAGCAAAGAACGTCCTTCTGGTTGGTGAGAAACATTAAGGTATGCTGAAATATTCACTATCCTGAGGCCAGAGCAAACTTCTCTGCAAAGGTCCAGGTTGTAAATATTTTCAGCTTAGTGGGCCATTCATTGGTCTCTACTCAATTTTGCTGCTGTTGAGGGAAAGCAGCCATGGCAAGACATAAATGATAGGTGTGGCAAGAGTTATTTCACCAGCTGTAGTTTTGCCTAGACCTGTGTAAGAAATAAATCAATGCTACTCTCATTGTGATCCTTTCATATTTGCTTCACTAAATGTCCTCATAGCTGATATCCTGCTTTATTTCCAATTCAAGTCCAAATTATTCATTTCTGAAGAACAGCTAATAGTCAAGTCTTCTGATTATTTTGTATATTGATTTTAGAGGGGGAGGGAGGAAAAGAGAGAGAGGTAGAGAGATAGATATTCATTGTTTACCTGTTTATGCATTCATTGGTTGCTTCTTGTATGTGTCCCTGACTGGGGATCGAACCCCCAGCCTTGGTGTATCAGGATGATGCTCTAAACAACTGAGTATCTTGGAATCCAGCAAAGGCTTCAGATTATTAATAGCACTATTTTTTAAAATAAAAATAATTGGCTAAAATAATGAGATTTATCAGAAAGTAAGTGAACTAAAAGTCAATATTAACTAGATATATATAGCTGTGAATAAGTCACAGCATTGCTCCAGCCCCCAGTTTGTGTGTGTTTTTAAGTTACACGATTAGGAGGATTCAATCTTTTGATTTATTTTTTAAACAAAAACTCTCATTGTTTTCTACTTTTTATTTGCAGAAGTACCTCACATTCATTGTAGCATGTCTAGAAAATAAGCAGAAAGAAGAAAACAAGAGCCCCCACAATTCCACCAGGAAGAGAGAACACTGCTAACATTGCAGCATGTCCCTCCTGTTGTCTGTCAATTTGGATAGCCTAGTTACTTGTTAACCCACTCTTTAAATAATAAAAATGGAATCATAATAAACAGCTTTGTGAGCTCAGATTTTTATTTTTATTTTTTTCAATTTCATATTTATGAACTGAAGAATATTCTATTCTGTGAATGTACCATAATTCATTTAACCAAACGCCCCCACTGTTAGGTTGTTTCTAATTTTTTGCTTCTATAAACTACATTGCAATAGACATCTTTGCAAAGAAAGTTTTGCATACCCTTGTGGTATATTTCCCCTATTGCTTTCAACATTGAACTTTTTCATATGGTTAACAGTCATTCCATGTTAGACCAATAGAGGGCATTTTAGGTTTTCCTTCTCAGGGTAAGGCCATAGAGCCATTTCTACAGCATATAACAACAAAAATAGTGGTTTTATTGTGAAAATGATTCCATTTTGGGTCATCAGTAATAATCAATAAACCCCAAAGGGAGAGTCAAAGTCATTTGTTTTCATGTGTAACAAGACCACACACACACACACACACACACACACACACAATGAATTGCTTTGTTAGGACTTAAACCCAGAGTGAATAAAAAGGATCTCTTTTGCCTAATTCAGAATAACTAAGGAAGTGCTTTATGCAAAGACCAAAGTGGCTGCCGGGACTGTGGTGAGTGGTGTGGCAAAGGGAACTCAATGTGGCAGCACTGGCCTTGCCAGAGAAAAGCCCGGAATCCGTAGCCCCCTGGAAATGCAGACTTGGGGTAACACTAAATGGAATCTAGCCTAGACCATTATGTGTCTATCGCCTACCAGCCAGGTTTTATAGGACTTGTTAGAGCTTGAAATAATTGTTTCATGTGCATTTTTCTTGATTTTCACAAAGACTATAAATTCCCAAGGGCAGTAATCTGCCTACACGTTTTGGCACACACACTCTTAATTACACCTAGCAGGTTACTAAGTACAAGGGAGGTACTTAACCAGTTGTCACTCGATGCTTGTGACAATTTTCTACCCGAGTGTAAACACAGATGATTATTGAGAGGTAGTGGTAAGGGCGTAGGCTCTGGGACCAGGTGCTTATATTTGTATCCTGACCTGTCACTTACTAGCTGCACGAGGCGCTTCACCTCCCTGAGCCAGTGTTTGTAAAATTATCTCTGATGGTAATTATGAGAAATAAATGAGTTTAAACATGTGAAGAGGTTATCCCAAGGCCTTTGAGAACCTCTTAATAAATGTTACCAGAATGGTTACTTGACTACTGGTATTCACCAGACCTTGCTCCTTCAGATGACCACTTGTTCTGACCGATGTCACACGCACTTTGTGAGCAGCGCTTCAAAACATAGGAAGAAGTGGAAATTTGGGTCTCTGAATGGTCTGTCCCAAAACAAGAAAAGTTCTATTGGGATGGTATCCACAAATTACCTGAAAGATGGGGGAAATGTGTAGTTAGTAATGGACATAACTTTGAATAAAGCACTTTTGATGTTTCTCTTAAAATGATTGTGTTTGCTCTGATTACAAAATCCACATTATTAACCGGTACACCTGGTGATTACTAAGATTCCCCCCTCATTTTAAAAGTCTGTGATTCCCACTGGCTGATGTTGTCTCCAAGCTTCTGCCTTGCCACTAAGGACACCGGCTTCTCCCTGGCTCCCAGGCTCACTGCTGGCTGTGGCCATGGCTATGGTGGCTCCAGGAAGCCCTCCCATAGTCACAGGCCACACGTCCACCCTGGTCCTTCGCCCAGTGACCTCTTTTTAAAGTTGTCCTCCAGCCAGCTTGCATTTGTTCAACAGGAGTTCCATTTGATTCCATCAAATCACATTTCACAAATATGGTCAACCTCAGGGAAGTGGTCCAAGATGTCATGTGGCACAGAGATGCTCTTGTTCACAGAGCTTAAAGAAAATAAAGCTTGGTGAGAGAAGGAACGCCAATGAGGATGGAGCTACCACAGCGTGTGCTTCTTCAAGCTAGCTATAGAGTGATTTCCTCTTTCCCAAGTCAATAATTTCTGTGCAGTGGTTCTCTGTCCTCTTGCTATTGCAAAGTGGGCAGGTGTGAGGAATAAAAAGCGTATGTTCCTTAGAGGCAAGTATTGGAGTCCTTCCCTCCCATTCTGATAGGCTCTATAGGAGTGTGCGACTTCTTCCCTACAAAGTGGGTGACATAAGACTAACACAGGAAATAAGCAAAGTGGAAATTAAGCTAATGTTGATTTTTATTGTTATTTGGTGGATGGAGCAGTTGAGTAGCAAGAAATGGGACTTAAGACAGCTGAGTCCTCAATGAGGCTGGCATTTCCCAGGAAGAGGGGAGGATTGGGCATATAGGCATCTGGAAGAAGCAGAAAATGAAGGGTATGTGAGGAGACAGGGAGGAAGTATACTGTACCCATGGAGTAGTGAAGCTATATTGTGGAGGCAGAATAGTTTAGACGTAATGTGTTAGCATTAGAGAATCAAAGAAGGCTTTGGAACAAAGGAGTGACAAGAGGTAGTGCTGAACAAAGAATTGATCTGGCAACAGTATTGATTTTAAATCAAGGGGGCAGGGCTAAGGGAGTGGAGTGAATGCTATATGGTTCTGGCTGGGGCTTAGATACCAGGGCACCCCTGTGGCACTAGCTGAGGGGACTCCTGTAAGTGACCTCACTTGGCTGAGAGTGTTCTCTCATCTACAAAATGATATGTCAGAGGTTTCTGGGAAGATTACCATTTGCCAACTATTTTACTGGGTGCTAGAACGTATCAGACACTTTGCTAGGTATCAGGGGTATAAACAATGGACAAGAAAAGACACAGGCTCTGTCGTCCATGAAATTACCATCTGTACACAAGACAATAAAAAAGCCCACAAAGAGATTAGAAACTGCAGAGTGTGTACAAGGTGATACTGTGAAGGGACGTAGGCAGGATGAGCACCTAGTTTTTTGAGTTCCAGGGGTCAGGGAAAGCCTCCTGGAGGATGTGGACTTTATTAAAACCAGAGGATGGAGAAGGAGGCATCAGGCAAAGAGCAAAGGGAGGGACATTTCAGGGAGAGGAATATAATGTGCAGAGGCAGGAAGATGTGTTCCAGGAAACAGAGAACACCGGAGCACAAAGGCAAGGTGGAAGAGATTGGCCTGAACACGATGGGGAGGGGCAGGAGCTGGATCTGGCAGGAGTTTGTATTCTACTCCACATGAAATGTAAGTGGGCGGGTCATGCCCAGATGTGCATTTTATTTCACTTTATTTTATTTTTGTTAATCTTCACCAGAGGATATTTTCCCATTGATTTTTAGAATGGAAGGAAGAGGGAGAGCAGAGAGAAATATCAGTGTGAGAGACACATCAATTGGCTGCCTCCCACATGTACTCCGATCAGGGCCAGGGATCAGGACCAGGGATCGAACCTGCAACAGGGATATGCACCTCCGACCAGAATCGAACCCGGGACCCGGGACCCTTCAGTTTGCAGGTAAACGCTCTTATCCACTGCACCAAGCCAGCCAGGGCCAGATGTGCGTTTCATTTTATTTGTTTTATTAATTCTTACCCGAGAGTATTTTTCTATTGACTTTTTTTAGGGTGAGTGGAAGAGAATGGGAAAGACAGAGAAACATCAACGTGAGAAACATATTGATTGGTTACCTTCTGCATGTGCCCCATTCAGGGCCTGGGCCGGCTAGCAGTCTGCAACCAAGGTGTGAGCTCCTGACTGGAATCGAACCCTGATCCCTGGGCCACAGGCCAACACTCTGTCTGTTGAGCCAAACCATCTAGGGCCAGACGTGCATTTTAAAACCCTTACTCTGCCTCGTGCTGAACGAATGTGAGGGGGCAAGAAGAGGGATAGGGCACTGGTTAGGAGGCTGTAAACTGCAGTAGCCTTGGTCCAGGGTCGGCAAACTGCGGCTCCCGAGCCACATGCGGCTCTTTGGCCCCTTGAGTGTGGCTCTTCCACAAAATACCACAGCCTGGGCGATTCTGTTTTGAATAAGTGGCATTAGAAGAAGTTTAAGTTTAAAAAATTTGGCTCTCAAAAGAAATTTCAATCATTGTACTATTGATATTTGGCTCTGTTGACTAATGAGTTTGCCGACCACAGGCCTAGGTGTTAGATGGTGACAGATGAGGGTGGGGCAGTGGAGCTGACGGGAAGGGGATAGATTCAAGAAATATTTTGCTGAAGGTGCTGAGCAATGAATTGGCCTGGCAGAAGTATTCACTTTAAATTGAATCAAAGATCTTGTAATGAAAATATGTAACTGCCAGAATGCTTCACACTTAAAGCTTTTATTTTGAAAAATAAAATACAAAAGTCATTACATTGTAAATGTATACAGTAATCCCTCAATTTCTCAGAAACAATACAATTTAAATAATTAAGATATTTAGTATTATCCACATCAATACATTTAAACAGATACGAGTATTCTACAAAACCAAAAGAAACTGACCAATTTTTTTACTTACAGAATGCCAATTTTAAACCTCTCCTTTAAAACAAAGTTTGGAACCAGGTAAGAAAAGATAAGGACCAGAGCAGTTTTAACAGAAAGCGCACGTCCTTTCTGGGCTCCTAATGTGCTGGGTTGTGCATGCGATAGAATCGAGAGCGCCGTGCCCGGGACACAGATCACTCAGGAGGCCCAGCGTGTTCTTCATCCCACCCTCTCAGTGGAGGAGTCTCCGAACAGGGGATGCGGGCCATGGTGCTACACTCCCTGCATCTCAGCAGGTGACAGCCAGTCCTGGATGAAAAGGCAGCAGTCTTCCCTAGGGCAAACACAAGGAATTTGGTTATAGGTGTGGAGTCCCAGTTCCTTCTTCCCCTGCACCACGTGGCCTCCTTCCCAGGTGTGGGCCTGACACGAGCCAGGTGGACAGATGGGCAGGAGGATCAACAATTCCAAGAACAGTGAACCTCAGGACCATGGGAGAGGCACGCTCTCCCTCCCTCCGGGATGCATGGAGATGCCGCCAGTAGCTTCAATGTGCAAAACAAGCAGATGGCAGGCAAAACAAGGGCTGCTCCTGCCCATTTCTAAATGACTGCAACTGGCACAGCAACTGAAGCTACTGTGGGGGCACTGGCAGGGCCGTCAAATGTCCAGAGGCCCAACAAGCTGACTCTTCTTTTGAGGAAGGGTTAGATAACACAGCGACTGTTGGGAGTGTCTGCCCCCTGGTGGTCAGTATGAATCAAAGCGACTGTTAGTGGAAAGAATGGTTGGGCACTTAGCATATTAGGCTTTTATTATATAGGATACCATTTAATACATGCCATTTGTATACTACATATAAAATGCTTAGCATTTTATGCTTGATATGGAGTATGTACTCAATACATGGCTATTATATAAAATAAAAATAAAACAGCAAGCAAAAAATCAAATTTTCAAAAAGCTTTTCAAGTTCCAAATGATCTAAGGCAGCACCACATCATTCAGAGTAAAATAGGATCTTCAGCAAGTGTGGGAGAGGGGGTACGCTCTGAGTGGCTCATCAGGAGGTCTGGGTCCAGAATCCAGCTTTGCCACTAGTGGCTGGTGTCTGTGGACACGACCTGGTGATTGCTCACACGTAAAGGGGCTTCTGAGGCTTGGCTGGCCTGGCCCAAGCTGCAGTCCTAGCTACCGTGAGACAACGCAAGTTACAAAGGTAAGACTCATCAGACATTAAAATCAGCAAGGGCAGACTTGAAAAACAAACCAACTAACCCTCCCAAATATCAGTAGAACATTATGTGCAGGTCAGCACACAGAGAAAGCAGGGTAGAGGGAGAAGCACTGGTTCTGCAGCCCTGGTTCTCCGACCTGGGGTGTGACTCTGACAAGTCACCTACGCTCTCCAGGATCCGCTGCCTTGCCAGCCAACAGACGGCTGAGGCTGATGTTCTCCAGGTTCCTTTCAGCTAAAATATCTTATTCTTTATCACAATGAAAATGACAACTAATGCTGTTATTTTGCTTACTATGTACCAGGCTTTTTGCAGACATTATTATGGTTAATTCTTGCTACCACTCTCTTGTTAACATTGTCCTCATTTTACAGATGAGGAACTAAGAAACGGGGAAGCTGAGTAAGTTGCTCAGTGTCACAAAGAGCCAAGATTCCAGCCCAGGCCAACCGACTCTAGAGCTGTGCTCTCCACCCTGGCCACCCTGCCCGCCTACAGGAGCTAAGCCGGGAAACCCAAAGACCAGCCATGTCCACAAACCTCACCTTAGGATGTAAGAGGTTCCTGGCTCTGCTACTCCACTTGCTCAGTCTGTAAAAAAAAAGAAAGAAAGAAAGAAAAAGCTGTTTTAAAGTCCTCCAAGTTGGTCAGCATGAGAAATGACAACGCTGGTCAAAATATCAGGTGTAGCTTGCAGGCTCTGATTAGGCTTTCTACTGAACTCAGTCTGCTACTGCCGTATAATAAATAATTACACTGGCCTTTGTCCCTGGTTCCTGATGGGGAGACTAACTCCTTGGAATTCCTGCGAAACAGAAGTGTCTGTTATTTACGAGCCCCTTGGATCGCACCTGAGTTTCCCCTAAGAGAGGAGATGACTCCGGATGGGGCTGCTCACCAGAAACAGCAACCCCGTTGTATTTAGAGGCTGGGGCGTTCAGCCAGCCCATCCTCTGGAGAGGGGACGGTGGCTGGGGGTCGAGCCCAGTCACACGGCCAACGACCCAAATAATCGTGCCTATGTAATTAGAACCCAAGATGCCAGAGTTCAGTGGAGCTTCCTGGTTGGCGAACACTCGGATGTGTGGGAGGAAGAAGTGCCCCAATTTCAAGGGCAGTGGGCACGGAAACTGTTTGAGGCCATCCCAGACTCTGTCCTGTGTCTCTTCATGTGGCTGGTCCTGACTGTATCGTTTATAAATATAAAACTGTAATCACAAGTACAAGGCCTCCCTGAGTTCTGCGAGCCATTCTAGCTAAGTCTCACGGGTGAGGGTTCAGTGGGCTCCAGTGCTCTTATCTATCAGAAGTTAACTGAAGTCTTCTATAGGCCTTTTTCTAAGTATGTGTGGGATGCAGTAAATGAAACCACCAGAACAAGGGGATTGAAGTGTGGGATACACCTTTTGCCCAATTTTAAAAATATCTTTCTTATTGTTTGTAGAAATTACCTACTATATTCCACAGTAAGTCATTTGCTTTAAATATTTTTCCCACTTACTCTTTTACTCCCTCTATGATGTTTTCTGATAAGTAAACATTCTCAATTTTAATGTAGTCCAACTTAACCATTTTAAAATTAATGATTAGTCTTTTCAATGAGTTGTTTAAAAAATCCTTCCCTCTTTTTTTCTTTATTGATTAAGGTATTACATATGTGTCCTTATTCTCCCATTGTCCCCCCACCTCACCCCCACTCATGCCCTCACCCCCTGGTGTCTGTGTCCATTGGTTAGGTTATATGCGTGCATACACATCCTTTGGTTGATCTCTCCACCGTACCCCTACCCTCCCCTACCTTCCCTCTGAGGTTTAACAGTCTGATCGATGCTTCTTTGTCTCTGGGTCTGTTTTTGTTCATCAGTTTATGTTGTTCATTATATTTCACAAACGAGTGATATCATGTGATATTTATATTTCTCTGACTGGCTTATTTTGCTTAGCATAATGCTCTCCAGTTCCATCCATGCTGTTGTGAATGGTAAGAATTCCTTCTTTTTTACAGTAGCATAGTATTCCGTTGTGTAGGTGTATCATAGTTTTTAAAAATCCTCCCCTTTGAGGTCATAAAGATATTCTCCTCTTTTCTTTTTGTAAACACTTTATTATTTTGCCTTTCACATTTAGGTCTATAACCCACCTAGAAATGATTTTTGTGTATTCTGTGAAGCAGGGGTTTCCCTTTAGTTTTAATCCTAAATACCCTTTCTGGATTCTGTCAGACTTATTATGCAAAACAGCCTTAGAATTTGACATTCCTTCAGGACTCTGAATCTTGGCTTATTCTCTAGCTCCAAATGCCATAGCCTGTGAGTGAGTAACAGCTTCTTCATGAATTCACTCAGGTTTCTGGGAATTCATGCCCTGTCCAGGCTCAGGGCCTGCAACCCCTTATATGCAAAAGTCTATCACAATTGGTTTTTTTTTTTGTGTGTGTGTGTGTGTGTGTGTGTGTGTTTTTTAATAGATCAGGAGTTCCTTGAGAATATTTAAAAATTTTAAAATATTTTCAATTATAGTTGATATATAATATTATATTAGTGTCAGGTATACAACACAGTGATTAGACATTTATGTAATTTACATAATTTACAAAGTGATCACCCCAATAAGTCTAAGTACCATCTGACACCCTATATAGTTAATAAAAATATTGACTAAATTCCTGGTGCTGTACTTTACACCTCTGTGACTGTTTTTATAATGGGCCTGGGCAGATACACAGGAGGCCCCTTATATGTGGAACACTGTGTGGGCTGGAAGACCTCAATCAATCGGATTTTAGTTACTAATAAAGTATTTCCCTAGTTTTGGAAGATAGTGAGCTCTCTGAAATTAAGACTGCATTAAATTATTGTTAAAACCAATAATTACCAGAGGCCAATATTTCTACTACAAGCCATATTATTTTTAAAAAGACCACTTCCACTCAAGAACAGCCCATTTATTATACATCAAGAGGAGAAAACAGATACAGTACCTGAGGTTTTTCTTTAAGAAAATCAGGTAGCTGGAATTCTCCTTTATAGACCTGGAAAAAGAAAGCAAACAGGTACTGTCACCATCACTTCTGAGCTTGCAGTACCTGATGGTGGGTGGGCTTACTGCTTCGTTCTTGATGAGTTGTAAAATTGGAGGGAAGCCTGCCAGTTCAAGAGCAGCCAGGGTAGAAGGACTGAGTGAAACCCATTCACTCTGATCTCACCGGTTCCACATTTGCCCCAGAGCTTCCAAAAGTGGGCTGGCTGGGAGAGGACTCAGAGTATGGGAAGAAGGAAAAACAACATCCCAGCATTCCCAGTTCTAATCATTTTAGCTGAGAGAGAAACAAGCCCTAGCGCATCTCTCTCAAAGCAACCAACACAGGATTCCCACAATCTAGGAATAGGCTCCACTTGGTTTCCTTTGGAAATCTCCAACCTTAAAACCCTGGATTTAATCCAAGCTTTCTTAATGTACCCAAGATTCCCATAAAATTTAAATATTAGATGATTCTTAAAATGATAAATACTTTTAACCTCATAAAATCTTGTGATAATTATTATTTTTTAAATCCCAAACTAGTCACACAACATTAAGATGTTATTGATTGATTGATTTTAATCCTCACCCAAGGATAATGCTTATTGCTTTTTGGAGAGAGAGGAAGAGAGAGAGAGAGAGATCAACATGAGAAAGAAGCATCAACCAGTTGCCTCCCATACATGCCCTGACCGGGGATTGAACCCACAACCCAGGTGTGTGCTCTAACTGGGCATTAAACCTGTGACCCTTTTGTTGCATGGGATGCTCCAACCAGCTAAACCGCCTGAGCAGGGCAATCTTACAACTGAAAATTTACTTTTTCTGTTTCTGATGCTGGTGATTGGGGAATAATTTTTTAAAATAGTACCACTTAAACTAATATTAAAAACCGCCACACCAAATACCTGAGAATAAATCTAATAAAAGATGTATAAGACAAGACCAAATAAATAGAGATACATACTATTTTCAGGGACTGGGGAAGAGGTGATTTGATGCTGATTGTAGAAGTTATATAGAAATGCATAAGACCAAAACTACTCAAAGCAATCTTAAAAAGAACAAAATGGGAGGGGCTTATTCTACCAGATATTAAGACATTATTATATAGCTATAAGTAAGCTATAATATCTATAATAATAAAAGCATAATATGCTAATTAGGCCAGACAGCCAAACGACCTTCTGGACGACCTTTGGGATGACCTTCTAGACGAAGCTGAGACTGTTATATAGGATATCCTATTATATAGGATACTGCATTGGGCCTCCAGTATCCTATATAATAAAAGAGAAACATGCAAATGTGATCATACCTTTGCTACACTACCAGCCAATTAGGAGCGGGGGGCGTGGCTACAACACATTGGGTGCGGGATGGGATGCTGGGCAGCCAGGGGAAGGAAAGCCTATTGCATGAGAGCTGGGTGCAAAATTTGAGATGCCTCTGGGTTGTGTTGTTGCAACTTTAGTATATGTGCTGCAGAAGCGAGCACACTGTAAGCCCCGCCCACACGGTATTTAAGAGCTGGCGAGATCCCTCCTTTTCAGTTACAGTGACTGAGTCGCGTCCATTCGCGGTGACCTCAGGATGGTCGGGGGAATTTGATGCCACAGGATCCCCTCACGAGGCTTGCATGTTGGTTGCTCTGATAGTTAGGCTGTGACTGAGCTGCGTGGATTACCTGTCGTGTGGGACATGCAAATGAGCACCCGGGGCACCTTGGGTAATGAGCGCAAGGCGGTGCTGTGAGTCGTCAGGCCCAGGCGCTGGGCTGGGTCGTGAGCTCTGAAGCCAAGCGGCAGTTTGGGTCTATGCCCCCAGCCCAGCGCCCACGACCCTGGTGTCTGCTGCTGTGTGCGGCCCAAGGGTCCCTACCTGCCCCCTAGCCTGGCGCCCACGACAGGGCTGACTGCTGCCCTGGCAGTCCTGGCAAACCCGTGGCGCCCGTTCCCCAGGGCGCGCAGAGGCCAACGGGAAGGCCAGCCACCGCCACACTTTGCCACGGGTGCCGGGAAGTCCCAGATCATGAAGGGTGTGCACGCACAGGGGTCCCAGATCGCTGGCGCGAGTGCAAAGGGTGGGCCACAGGAGGCGGGGGTGGGGGTGGGGCTGGGGGGAGAATGGCCACCGCCGAGCTTCGGCATGTGCGCTGGGGGTCCCAGATCACCATGGTGGCGGGCCAAGAGAGAGGCTGTTAGGGGTGATCAGGCCAGGAGGGGAAGGCAGTTGATGGTGATCAGGCCAGGAGGGGAAGGCAGTTGGTGGTGATCAGGCCAGGCGGGGAAGGCAATTGAGGGTGATCAGGCTGGGGGTGGGGGCAGTTGGAGCTGAGCAGGCTGGCAGAGGGGACCAATTGGGGCAATCAGGCCAGCAAGCAGACTGGTTACGGGTGATCAAGCAGTCAGGCAGGTGAGTGGTTAGGAGTGGATTGAGAGGGGGTTGTCCAAGTGCCAGTTTAGGCCCGATCCTACAGGGGTCTCAGATTGGAGGGCACGCAGGCTGGACTGAGAGACAATCCCCTCGCCTCCCACATGTACAAATTTTGTGCACCGGGCCACTAGGAGATATATAATTAAGACAATAAAGTTTTGATACTGACAAAAAGAACACTTTCTACTGACAAAGCAATTCCTATTTAGTGCAAGAAACCAAGTCCTGCATTGCTTACAAAAACAGCCAAGCTAGGAATGGAATTTCCTTTGGCAACAAGAAACAGTGTTCTGGGCATACTACTCCCTGGCACTAAGGACTGAGGATTTTGTCTGATAGCTATGAGTTAGGTACTCAGAATCCACACCTCCCTACAGAATCCCCGCCCCCCACCTCAAGTACTGAAGAAGCAATAGGAAGACAAAAGTAGGCGTTTGATTTGGAGGGTGCACTGGAAATAAAAATGTAAAGAACAGCAGCTACATTTTACTACTTTCTCTGCACCAGGTTAGTGTTAAGTATGGGCTTCATATCTCTGGAGGGAGGCATTGTCTTCAGAGAGGAAGGCACAGAGAAGTTAGTAATTTGTCCAATGCAGAGAAATGGGAAGCTACGAAGCACCAAGTCCAGGGAACCAACTATCATACGGGGTGAAAACTGGACAGTGGGAGGGCACGCCGAAGCTTGGGTGCTGCAGGGGTCTCCTGGCTTGTGGAGAAGGCAGCTTGCGCGAACAGCTCAGCTGCGTGACGGCACAGAGAGCGCTCTGTGACTTGCTCTCTCATTCGGAAAATCGTCAGACTTCTTTGTTTTATGACCCTGAGTGAGACGTTTGGGTGTGCAGACTCATTTGGGGAGAGTCTGAATTCCCCGGCAGCTGGTAGAGCTTGGCAGCGGCTCTCTCTCAGAGGTGCTGGCAGCCATTGCCACCGACAGAGTCCCTGGGGCCGCATAGGGCGGAGCTAATGCTGTCTGCTTGGCCCGGAGACTCTGCCCATCCAACCTGAGCACAGCTGAACTTCACAGACAATTGGCCTGGAGGTCAACCCCTCCAAGTGCTCACAACGATTAACCTGAGCTTAACTTCAGCAAGACTGTGCAACCCATATCCACCTCAGGCAACTGGGGAGGCTGAGCCACTGTCCCTAGTAGGAAGTCTACCACACAAAGCTAATTGACCAACTCAGGGAAGCAGCCACCATGCAGAGACATGGAAAGAAATCAGATGTAAAAGAAATGGAGGAAAAAAAATGACTGGACATGGAATTCAAAACCACGGTTATAGGGCTTCTCAAGAGGCTCCAACAAAAGGTCGAGGCCTATAAGGAAATAAGCAAGACTGCAAAGGAAATGAATGAGTCCTACAAGGACATGAACAAGACCCTCAAGGATATGAACAAGACCTGCAAGGAAATGATCAAGACCAACGTGGAAATGAATGAGTCCTACAAGGAAATGAAGGAGACCCTCAAGGATATAAAGGAGACTCTCAAGGATATGAAAAAGGACCAACCAGAAATTAAGCATACACTGACTGAAATAAAAAATATTATACAAAGACCTAAAAGTGCTCTGGAGCACCCCAAGAATCAAGTTAAAGATTTGAAATACAAAAAGGAAAATCCACTCAGCTGAAAAAGCAAGAAACCAAAAGAATCCAAAAAATTGAAGAACAGTGTAAGGGGCCTCTGGGACAACCTCAAGCATACCAACATCTGAATTATAGGGGTGCCAGAAAAAGAGAGAGAGCAAGACAATGAAAACCTATTCGAAGAAATACTGACCGAAAACTTCCCACACCTGGTGAAAGAAATTGACTTAGGAGTCCAAGAAGCGCACCGAACGCCAATATATAGGAACCCTAAGAGGACTACACCAAGACACATCATAATTAAAATGCCAAGAGCAAAAGACAAAGAGAGAATATTAAAAGCAGCAAGAGAAAAACAGATGGTTACCTATAAGGGAGCACCCATACGATTGTCAGCGGATTTCTTAACAGAAACGATGCAGGCCAGACGGGAGTGGCAAGAAATATTCAAAGTGATGAACAGCAAGAATCTACAATCAAGATTACTCTATCCAGCAAAGCTATCATGCAGAATTGAAGGTCAGATAAAGTGCTTTACAGACAAGAAAAAGCTAAAGGAGTTCATCACCACCAAACCAATATTATATGAAATGCTGAAAGATATTCTTTAAGAAGAGGAAGAAGAAAAAGATAAAAGTGTAAATTAGGAACAACAAATACACATCTATCAACAAATGAATCTAAAAATCAAGTGAATTAATAAGCTGATGAACAGGATAAACTGGTGAATGTAACAGAATCACGGACACAGAGAGGGAATGGACTGACAACTCTTGGGGAGAAAGGGGGTGTGGGAAGTGCAGCAAGGGACTGGACAAAAATCATGCAACTATGGGAGAGGACAGTGGAGGGGGGTGAGGGCAGAGGGTGGGATGGCTACCAGGTGGAGGGGAACTATAGGGTGAAAAAAAAAGGGAACAATGTAATTAATAAACTGAACAATAAAGATAAAAAAAAGTCAGGGAGAAGAAGAACCAACAAGGATGACTAAGAAGCTATCAATGACATAGGAAAAAAAATATATTTTAAGTCATGTCCTAGAAGCCAAGTGAAGGAAACATATCAAGGAGGGAGTAATCGCCTAGCCTGTTTGGCTCAGTGGATAGAGCGCTGGCCTGTGGGATGAAGGGTCCCAAGTTCAATTCCGGTCAAGGGCACATGCCTGGGGTTGAGGGCTTGATCCGCGTAGGGGCTGTGCAGGAGACAGCCGACCAGTGATTCTCTCCCATCGTTATTGTTTCTATCTCTCCCTCTCCCTTTCTTTCTGAAATAAGTTAAAACATTTTTAAAAACTAACTCATGAAAAAAAGGAGGGAGTAATCAATTATATCAAAAGATACTGGGAGGTAACAAAATGACCATTAGATTTAATAACATGAAGGTCAGTGTGACCTTGACAATGTAAATTAAGTAGCCTGGTAGTTATGAAATTCTGAATGTAAGACAGAATAAAGGAGAAGGAACTGGAGACAGAGAGTATAAAAGACTTTAGGGTTTTTTTAAAAAAAAGAGAACACTAAGAACTTTTCCCTCAAGTCTTATTCTTTTTTATTTTTATTGATTTCAGAGAGGAAAGGAGAGGGAGAGAGGGATAGAAACATCAGTGATGAGAGAGAATCATTGATTGGTTGCCTCCTGCACACCCACTATGGGGGATGGAGCCCGCAACCCAGGCATGTGTCCTGATACGGAATTGAACCGTGATCTTCTCCTGGTTCCAAAGTCAACGCTCAACCACTGAGCCAAGCTGGCCAGAGTTTTTATGTAAAGGGCAGCAAAGAAACAGAAGTCTGTGTGTGCATATGTGTATATTAAGCTAAAAAACCACTAAGGGCATATTTGCTTATTGATGGGAAAGATCCTACTGGAGAGCAAAAACTGATGATGTAGGAGACATGGTGAGATGGGGTTGGTCATACAAGGGGGAAACATCTTCAGACAGGAGCATGGATGTTCAATTCTGTTACACAGACTTCCTATTATAATAGACTAGAGGCCCAGTCACAATTTCATGCATGGGTGGGGTCTGGCCCACCCCAACTGAGGCTGACCTGGCTGAGGCTCCCTGGTTGAACTGGTAGATGGGACAATTTGCATATTAGCTTTTTATTATATAGGATTATATAGGATGAGGATATTAGGTCTGAATCACTTCCTTTCCTATAGCTTCTCAAAAATTTCACAATAGCTCTGACCAGTGTGGCTCTGTTGGTTGGAACATTGTCCTGTACACCAAAAGTTTGGGGGTTCAAGTCCAAGTCAGGGCATATACCCAGATTGAGGCTAGATCTCTGGTTGGGGTGTGTACAGGAGGCAACTGATTGATGTTTCTCTCTCACACCAATGTTTCTCCCCCCCCCCCTCTAAAATCAATAAGCATATTTTTGGGTAAGCATTAAAGGAAGGAAACAATACTTTTTTGTTAAAGGCACATTCTGTATATTTTCATTATTATTACAATATAAATACTATCTAATAAAAGAGTCATATGCAAATTACCCATCATTATGCTACACCCACCAACCACGCCCACCAACCAATCAGGAACAAGTATGTAAATTAATCCCAACCAAGATGGCTGCAGCCACAAAGCAAGCAGGAGGGAGGCTTGGGTTTCCCTGGCAATGGAGGAAGCCAAGCTTTCCACACACCTTGGTGGCCCCCAGCCTCCACTTAAGGCTACAAAGTTTCAATTATAGAAGATAAATAAATCCCAATCAAAATGGCTGTGGCCACAGAGCCAGCAAGAGGCTTGGCTCCGCTCTAGGCTACAAAGTTTTAATTGTAGAAGATAAATAAATTCCAGATACCAGGGCCTCCACTTGGGTCGCTGGGGGGGCATGGCCAACCTGCAAACTACCACAGGTTGCCTCATGCCCCAAGGGAACCCCCACCCTGATCCGGGACACCCTTCAGGGCAAGCCAGCTGGTCCCTACCCATGCACCAGGCCTCTATCCTATCTAATAAAAGAGTAATATGAAGATTGACTGTCACTCCAAAACACAAGATGGCTGTCCCCATGTGGTCAAAGATCCTGCCCCCCTGTGGACATAAGACGGCCATCACAAGATGGCCAGCAGGGAAGGGTAGTTGGGAGGGACCAGGACTGCAAGGGAGGGTAGTTGGGAGTGATCAAGCCTGCAGGAGAGGGCAGTTAGGGGTGACCAGACTGGCAGAGGAGGGAAGTTGGGGGTGATCGGGCCTGCAGGGAAGGGTAGTTGTGGGGGACCCAGGCCCGCAGGGGAGGGCAGTTAGGGGTGACCAGGCCTGCAGGAGAGGGCAGTTAGGGGCAAACAGGCTGTCAGGGGAGCAGTTAGGCATCAATCAGGCTAGTAGGGGAGTGGTTAGGGTGTGATTAGGCTGGCAGGCAGAAGTGGTTAGGGGCAATCAGGAAGGCAGGCAGGTGAGCAGTTGGGAGCCAGCAGTCCTGGATTGTGAGAGGGATATCCAACTGCCTGGTGGGATCGGGCCTAAACAGGCAGTTGGACATCCCTTGAGGGATCCCAGATTGGAGAGGGTGCAGGCTGGGCTGAGGGACACCCCACCACCATGCACAAATTTCATGCACCAGACCTCTATTATTTTTATAAAGTGACAGTATAAATAACACACAACTTGTGTGTATTTTAACTGGGGTTAATAATTGCCTCAGACAGTTTTATATTAACAGAATTTTTAGAGCAGTTTTAGATTTACAGAAAAATTGAGCAGAAAGTACCGAGTCTCCATATAGTTCCCCTCTCTCTTCTACAGTTTCCCCTATTATTAACTGCATTACTGTGGTACACATGCTACAATTAATGAATCAGTATTAATGTGCCGTGATTAATAAAAGTCTTTAGTTTGCACCAGGGCTTGCTTTTGTTCTGTGCCCTCTGTGTACTCACCATTACCTAGAATACAGAATAGCTCCACTAGCATGAATCTCTCCTGTGCACCACCACCTACTCATCTCCCCTTCTCTCAACCTTTTTACTGCCTCCATAGTTTTGCCTTTTTTAGCATGCCAAAGTCCCCTTTGCCATGTAATGTAACAAATTCACAGACTCCAGAGATTAGGACAAGGCAGTCTTTAGGGGCATTATTCAGTCTGTCACCTGTAAGCAATGGATGACTAATGCATTATACTTAGAATTTTCAGTTTACAAACAGAAACATAGGGACAAACAAAGTGCTACAGAAATGAAAGTTGTATATAGCCCTTACACAAACAAAAAGCTGATGTAATATAATATTTACAGCTTTAAAAAAATTTGACAGCAGCAGCAGCAGCAGCAAAATATCTTGTATCCATGTTCATACTGAGAGACAGATGAAGAGAGGAAGCGAATATGGGAAAATTTTAACAACTAATGAATCATGTAAAGGTATACAGATGTTCTTGAGGTTTTTCTATCAATATGAAAAATATGGGAAAAATCATGGAGATAAAAAACATTTTCAACACCACAAATATATTAATCGTACAAAGCTCACTGGAGTACATTACAAGAACTACATAATCTGTGAATGGGCTGAAATTTAAGATTAAACTCCGGGGGTGGCAGCCTACTCTGTAAAAGACCAGAGAGTAAGTATTTCAGGCTTTGTGGGTCCTACAGCCCCTTTTCCAGCTACTCAGATCTGCAGTACAAAAGCAGATATTACCAAAATGTAAATAGATAAGCAGAGTAAATTCTAATAAAACTTTATTTACAAAAACAGGTGGCAGGCCAGATTTGGCCTGCAGGATGTAAGTGCCAATCCTTAATTTAACTCAAAACATTCTTTCAAAATAAGAAAAATTTAAAATATATCCTTAATGATTTTTTTTAGAGAGGAAGGGAGAGGGATAGAGAGTTAGAAACATCGCTGAGAGAGAAACATCGATCAACTGCCTCCTGCACACGCCCTACTGGGGATGTGCCTGCAACTAAGGTACATGCCTTTGACCAGAAGCAAACCTGGGACCCCTTAGTCCGCAGGCCGTCACTCTATCTACTGAGCCAAATCAGTCAGGGCCAAAATAAAAGAATTTTAAACAATCTCTAGAAACATATACTGATGATTATACTATATATTAAAGATTCATTCCAAAGGTTAAAAGATTAGTCTCACAGTGCCTGGTTATTAATTCAAAGTTCATTATAAACTCAAATCTAACTTATTCCTCTTTCTTTTTTCTGTAAATGCACTATAAACTCTATAATATAATCCTCTCTCCCTCCCTTCCTTCTTCTTTCCAATTGTGCTCAACTGCACAAAAATGGATTAATCATAATTCTTGGTTCATGACAAACTTCACCATTGACCCATGCTTGCCTGCTGCTATTTATTTTGTAATGTAACTCGTTATTTTTAATAATGCATTAATCATTCCCCCTTAAGAAATTATGACTTGATACTTTCACATGCGGAGAAAGCAATGATATGATAACACAGGAAGGAATCTGGGTTTTGAAATTTATATCTTCAATCCCACTTGGCTCTCGTGGCCCACCAGAGACTCATTATCTCTAAAGCACAAATATGAAACAGCTGATAACATGTATGTTTACATATTCACATTTGTCTAAAAATATTTTGGCAGCTTTGCAAATCTCCACCCCGGTTCTTGGAGAGTTCAATAGTCTTTGCTATCCAGAAACAACTGGGTGAATGTTACATTTCCTATATTCAGAAGAAAAATATTAATCAGCTCAGAAGCATGGTAGTGTGCTGAAGCAATGTTTTCTAAAAAAGGAACGTTTCAGTGTGTTGACTTTTGGGTGAAGTCGGACAAGATGGACTGGAATGTGAGTTGAGTTGGGAACGTGTAGAAGCTGTGAACCAAAAACAGTTAACTGCACTCTGTTCACCATGCTTCTTAAGGGGAGGGTTGGAGGATTCATCATTCTTGTATCTTGGACACAGGAACGAATAGACAGTTGGCTGAAAAATAAATAAATGGGTGAGATCCTTCCATAACGGTCTCCATCAGTAAAGAGTTACCATTTTTCATCTGACTCACTCTTTTCTTTTTCTATAAAATAATTATTTCCTAGATATGGCTAGAAACTCCATAATAAATCTCAATATACTGTATGCCATCAAGTTTCTGCTCAAAAGTACTACAAATTGAAATGCATGCTTAAAAAAATTTAAGAATTCGAAATCTGTATCTTTTTCAACCCAATTTGGGAAAAGTATAAAACAAAGTAGAAAATGTTCTTGGGGAGTAGTAATGTTATGACTGTGTTAAACAGAATTTCTACTAAGAAATAGTTAATTGGTTATGAGGTCACTGGTCTTTGAGTTCTAGTTAATGGCAACTATCTTTCCTTATTAAAGCAACAATTTGCACTTAAAATTGGACTCTGTGTTATAAGAGTTTGAGATTATCTGTAATAGTTATAATTATGACATGCAGATAAGATGAATTATTCAAATAATTTAATTAAATCACTCACTCAATGGTGAAGACTTATTTAAATTTTTTGTCATTTGAGAATATTTTTTCCATTGATTTCTAGAGACAGTGGTAGGGAGGGAGGTCTGTGTGTGTGTATGGGGTGGGGATGAAGGTAGGGAGAAGAGAGAGAGAGAGAGAGAGAGAGAGAGATGGATTGATTGCCTCTCGCATGCACACCTACCAGGGCTGGGGAACTTGCAACCAAGGTATGTGCCCTTGACTGGGAATCAAACCTGCAACTTTTCAGTCTGTAGGCCCACGCTCTTAACTACTGAGCCAAACCACCCGGGACAATGAAGACATTTTTTGATGTGCAGGCCCTGTGTCCAGACTTACAGGTCTCAATGAATATGTAAGGAGTCATCTCTCAATCCAAATTATGAGGAGTCCATTCCAGTCCAGATCAAATGCCAGACTGGTGCCAGAACAAAGAAAACGAACATGTACCATTAGTGTTTCCATTTATTTCTGTGTTTTCAAAAGGAATCTTTTATTGCTTCACTTAAAAAAAAAACATTTTGGCCCAGACAGTGTAGCTTAACGGTTGAGCATCGACCCAGGAATCGAGCGGCTGCCGGTTAAATTCCCGGACGGGGCACTTGCCTGGGTTGCGGGCTTGATTCCCACTGGGGGTGGGAGAGGTGCAGGAGGCAGCCAATCGATGTTTCTCTCTCATCCTTACATATAAAAACATCTAAGATGTTAATGCAGCCTTGGTGAAAGGGAACTTTATACCTTAAGTGAATATTTAAGAACAAAATAAAGGTGGGAACCAATGATCTAAGCATCCATCTCTGGAAGTTATGAGTAAGAGTAGCATATTAAACCCCAAACCGTAAAAAAAGAGGAAACAAGATAAAAACACAGATAAAATAGATAAAAATCTACAAAGCCAAGATGATATTAAAAATATAAAAAACTTTGCCGAAACCGGTTTGGCTCAGTGGATAGAGCGTCGGCCTGCAGACTGAGAGGTCCCAGGTTCGATTCCGGCCAAGGGCATGAACCGTGGCTGCGGGCACATCCCCAGCAGGGCGTGTGCAAGAGGCAGCTGATCAATGTTTCTCTCTCATCGATATTTCCGACTTTCTATCCCTCTACATTCCTCTCTGTGGAAAATCAATAAAATATATATATAGACATCACGGGCATTTAAAAGGTAATCTAGCCCTGGCCGGTTTGGCTCAGTGGTTGGAGTGTTGGCCCTCAGACCTCAGACCAAAGAGTTGTGGATTCGATGCAGGTCAAGGGTAAGTACCTTGATTGCAGGTTCAATCCTGGGGCTCGAACCAGAGGCCACCAATGGATCTGGTTCTTTCAAGTCAATGTTTCTCTCTTTCTCTCTCTCTCTCCCCCCTCCCCCTCTCATCTCCCTCCCTAGACTCTTTCTAAAAATCAATGGGGAAAATATCTTCACTCCTTGGGTGAGGATTTAAAAAATAATAAAAATAAAAGGTAATCTAGCAAATGATGTCAGTTTTACTCATCATCCTAAATTAAATAACCTATTTTAGTTTTGTTGATTCTATTTTTTCTATTTTCTATTTCATTAATTCCTGCTCTAATCTTTATTATTTCTTTTCTTCTGCTCCCTTTGTGTATAGTTTTCTGTTCTTTTCCTAGTTCTTCAGGGTGTTACATTTTAGATCTTTCATTTTTTCTAGAGATAAATTTCCCTTTTATATGGCTTTTTTTTTTTGTGCATCCCATATATTTTGGTATGTTGTGTTTTTGTTTTCATTCATCTCAAAGTATTTTCTAATTTCCCTAGTGATTTCTTCTTTGGTTAAGAGTTTATTATTTAGTTTTCACATATTGAAAATTATCCAGTTTTCCTTCTGTTATTAATTTCTAACTTCATCCTGTTGTGGTTGGAGAAGATACTTAGTATGATTTAAATAATTTAAAATGTACTGAACATTATTTTATGGCCTAACATATGGTCCATGCTGGAAAACGTTCCGTGTGCTCTTGAAAAGAATGTGCTGTGACTGGTGGAGTATCCTGTGTAAGTCTTAGGTCTCAGTAGTTTCTATTGTTCAGGTTCTGTCTTTCCTTATTGATGTGTTTAGATGGTTTACCTGAAATTGAAATCATGTCAGTGTTTGCCCCATACGTTTTTGAGGACTCTGCTCCTCATATCTGCTCATTGGTTCAGAGATTATGTAAATACAGATGAGCACAGCCTTATCCCACCCCTACTCTACTTTCCTACTACCCAGCTTCTGCCTATCAGGGAACAAGTTTGGACCATAAGTTCAATTTTGGACATTGTTTGAGGTCCTCAGGAACAGCCAGCTGGAGATATACATAAGGTAGTTGGAAATTATGAGCCTGGGGCTCAGGAAAGAGACCCACTGAGAAATGCAGATTTATGACCATCAGCAAATAGGTTGCAATTAAACTGAGTGGATCAGCTTGACCGAGGAGACTATAAAACAGAAGTCCTTTATCTGATGGGCTTCAGGGGCAAGGATGAATCCACTGACATTCTGTGTATATAAGTGTCTATATTTCTGACGTAGAGATGGACAGGTTTTATTGGATTCTCAAGTAGGTCTGTAAACCTAAAAATATTATAAACCTAAGGAGGAGGGAGAAGACTAACGATGCAACCTAAAGGGCACTATTTACCGAAATGTGCTACAATGAGAGACTATGGCAGGAAAGAGCATGGGATGTGTTAGCATTTCATTTCCAATTTACCATCTGAGTCACGGCACCCATGAAGCACATGATTTTTACTCAAAGCTGGGCAACATGCCTCCAAAAATACTGTCTTAGACACCAGTACTTCTAGACTTGTACAAAATTGTACAAAACCCAGCACATATAGGCTTGGGGTTCTATATTCTCATACAAAAAAAAAAAGAATTTATTTCCACTTTCTATCCCGTAAAGGGCACAATCTCCTCAGCTTTGGAGGAGCCTATCTCATGCCATAGCTGACAACCAAAATCACTTTTTAAGAATTACTTTATAAAACTCCAGGATCATCAATGCTGTATATTTAAGCATCTGTATTTTCACAGGCAAAAATAATTTTGAAAACACACAAGATTTGGATTGCAAGAAGGGCTATGAAATTCAAACCCACAAAATAAGAATATCAGCTTGTATGCATTATCACAAAGTGCTCGAAAACGCAATTATAGTTCACACTTTATCTTTTTCCCCTCAAAATCATTTGTCACATTAGAGATAGGAGGACATGGGAAGGTTTTTCTTTTTAGTGTGCATTTTGAAACCCTTTCAAAAGCTACAAATGTGTCTGAAACAAATTATCTAGTCATGTGGATTCAAGTCATAGCATTCTTCCCAAACTACCACTCAAGCAAGCCAAGGATAATCTAGCCAGCCAATGTGAATGAAGGAAAACTATAATTCTACTGCCTGGGAAACCTCTAAATATCATTTACACATGCACAGTGGTTTACAAAAACCATTTAAGTATTGTATAAAGCAGAAAGCTATGAATTACCAATTATTAAGAAATTATTAAGCGCTATGATGAGGGATACTAGTTTGATATGTAACTCATCGTTAGCAGAATGCAGTTTGTCACGCATATAAAAGTTTTTAAAAAACTTAAGAGATGGCTCATAAAAGAATATATACATGTAGGTTAAATTAGGAAATGTTTAATTACATTAATAAATGAAACCTATTAAAATTAGGAAAAAATCTAAAATAAAATGATGTTTATTACGCTAGATCAAAAGGTTTTTAAAAATATCAACATATATCAAACAACTTAAAATATCAAGTACTTTGATCTGGTTTAATTCTTCTCTCGTTAGTCTAATGTAAAAAAAAATACAAAAAAGCTAAAATGTATGTGTAAAGATGGTAAATGTAGCATGATTTGTCAAAGAGAAATTGTAAACAATAAGAGAAAAATGATAAAATGAATTCTAGAACATACACCAGAGAAACATTTTATTTGCTCATTCATTTATTTACTATTTTTTCAGAAAGGACTTAGGTGGCTCATGTAATGATATATTACACAACTATGAAAATTTATGTTTAAAAAGTATGTGCCCAATGGGAAAATACTAATAAATATTAAGAGGAAAGGCTTGGATATAAAATCATGTGTATGCAAAGGTAAGACTGTAAAATATGTAATCTTACCTCCGTTTACCAACCTGTAGACAAGAAAGGGAGTCCATCAAAACAATAAGAATGGTATGTGTATGAGTGGTAATATAGCAGGATAGTAAGAAGGTAGGAATATTCCTGAGCAAATGGATGGAGAAACTGAGACAAGAAAATTAAACAAGGCCAAACAGTTTGGGCAACTTGCAGCCAGCTTGTAAAGTGCAAGATGTTATCTTCCCCAACCAAAGACACTTGAGAGCAAATGGTTAATACCTTACCTCCCTAACCAGAGAATACATAGCTTAAATCACCTGGGCCTGAGAAAACAGAGAACAAAGATTGAATTAACACCATTTGTGCCAACTAAACTCAAGAACAAATATCACTTGGGGGATGTTAGGGCAGGAGGAGGGAAGGGAAGAAAAAGGGGAATTTATCTCACCCATTGAATAAAGATGGCAGCAGTCTTGGGACTTGCCAAGATAAAACTACTAAATGTTCTTAGATTTTTTTGGGAAAAGTCACAACAAAGTAAAAGGGGGACCTTGAAATCTAGTCTGTTGCCCAAGATATCTGGCAGAGGACCCTTGAAACCTGTAGACAGAAAAGTATAAAACCCTCAAACCTCCACCAGGGGGCACTCAGACCAGCTGGGTTGCTCATTTGTGCTTTTTGACAAGTGTATTTTTAAAATTTGTTTGCCTTGCTTCCTTAATAAATTTGCTTGCTTTGCTACAACATTGAGGTCTGTCACTTTCTTATGAGATTGACTAGAGCTGAGGAGGGGACAGCCCTCCCCCTCTGACTCAAGAGGTCATCCAGTAACAATAACATTATAGGTAAATTTTATTCTCTTATCTTTTATACGTTTTATACACAGAGCTTATATTTTTACTAGAGGCCCGGTGCACAAAATTCACATACGGGGATGTGTGTGTATCCCTTAGTCCAGCCTGCACCCTCTCCATTCCGGGACCCCTCAAGGGATGTCTGATTGCCCATTTAGGCCTGATTCCACCAGGCAGTCGGACATCCCTCTCACAATCCAGGACTGCTGGCTCCCAACTGTTCTGCTTGCCTGCCTGACTGCCCCTAACTGTTTCTGCCTGTCAGCCTGATCATCCCCTAACAACTCCCTTGCCAGCCTGATCGAACCATAACTAATCCCCTGCTGGCCCAACTGCTTCTGTCCTCCCCTGCTGGTCTGGTCACCCCTAACTGCCCTCTCCTGCCAGCCTGGTCGCCCCCAACTACCCTCCCCCGCAGACCTGGTTGACCCTAACTGTCCTCTCCTGTAGTCCTGGTCACCCCTAACTGCCCTCCCTTGCTGGTCTGGTTGCCCCCAATTGCCCTCCCTGCCAGCCTGGTCACCCCTAACTGCCCTCCCCTGCCAGCCTGGTTCCCCTAACTGCTCTCCTGTGCTGGCCTGGTCCCCCACAACTGCCCTCCCCTGCAGGCCTGGTCTCCCCCAACTACCCTCCCCCTGCAGGCCTGATCGCCCACAACTGCTCTCCCCTGCAGGCCTGATCACCCACAACTGCCCTCCCCTGCTGGCCATCTTGTGGTGCTCATCTTGTGTCCACATAGGGGCAGCCATTTTTGACCACATCAGGGTGGCCATATTGTGTGTTGGAGTGATGGTCAATTTGCATATTACTCTTTTATTAGATAGGATAGTACATTTTTCATATATATGAAAAGTATAAAAAGAAAGATTATTTTACAAATAAAAAAATTGGTCTTTATATATGATGGGTTACAAGAAGATAGCTCTTCCTACATAGCCACTGATGAACTGAAAAAGGAAAATGAAAATAATACTTAAGAGAAAAAAATCCACATTGGAAATTAACCTCATAAGATATAAATTTGTGCCTGGCTGGTGTTGCTCAATGGTTGAGCATTGACTTATAACCCAAGAGGTCATGGTTTGAGTCCCGGTCAGGGCACATGCCCAGGTGGCCAGCTCAATCCCCAGCAGGGGGTGCGCAGGAGGAAGCTGATCAATGATTCTCTCTCATCACTGATGTTTCTTTTTTTTTCTTTTGTCATTGTTTCTATCTCTCTCTCCCTCTCCCTTCTTCTCTGAAATCAATAAAACACACACACACACACACACACACACACACACACACACACACTAGTAGTCCTGTGCATGAATCTGTGTGCCAATAGCTCACTGCTGCCCTCCAGTAGCTCTCTGCCCACTGCCCCACCCTCCTGTAGCCACATGAATCCATGCACCAGGAGCTCGCCAGTAGCTTGCTGCCACCCTCCAGTAGCTCTCCACCTGCTGCCCCGCCCTCCTGTAGCTCCTCCCTGACCCTCCCCCATCCCATATTTGGGGGACAAAGAAACCAAAGGGTATAAAGGGAACGCTTCCTCCATATTGGCTTGCTCAGGATTTGGAGAGAAACAGTCTCCCCTGAGTCACTGTACCGGTACATGTGAAACATCTGAAAATAAATGGGTTTTTCCTGTGTCTCTGGTACTCCTGCACATATTTTGGTCGCCTGATAAATTCTGCAACAATATATTTGGTCATTCAGATGACAAAAACATATTTCTCAGATATATTTGGCCTTCATCCACAGTTCCTGGCTCACAGCTCTCCAACTCTTTGTAATATCTTAAGTGATGAGAGCAACAATGGTGACTTTTGTTATGTTAATGAGGTGACTTTTAGAAACAACCCCAGCGTAGGGGCTGGTTGTCACTGGAAACCAACCATGAGGTTTGAGGTTTAGAACACTCAGTCCCACCCCAGTTTCCAAGGAGGGGAGAAGGGTTTGAGGCTGAATCAATGGACAGTGGTCAAAGACTTAGTCAATCATGATTATGTAATGACGCCTTTATAAAAACCCGAAAGGACAGCTCTTAGACCCTTTTTGGAGAGCTTCCATCTACAGGAACCGGAATGCTACCATATGCTGGGTATCAGCCCCAGGAGGCTAGAAGCTCCTGTATTCGGGACCCACCACCACATACCTCTTTTTTTGTCTCACTATTGATTCCTATCCTTTAATGTCCTTAGTAATAAATTCATAATTTAAGTGAGTAAACGGGTTTTCTTGAGTTTTGTGAGCCATTCTACCAAATTAATTAAACCCAAGGAGGAGGGTCATGGGAACCTCTGATTTGTTAGCTGCTCGGAACAAGCTGGTATCCGAAGTGGAGGGTGGTCTTTGGGAACGAGCCCTTTCCCTGTGGACTCGGATCCTGTGTCTGGGTAAACGGTACCAGAGAGCAGTTGCATTCTCGGACACCCTGCTGGCGTCAGGGAGGTGCTTGGTGTGTGGGGAAGCCTGTACACACAAGATAGAATTTGGTCTGAGAATCCTTTCATTATGTGTATATATATATATTTTTTAAATATATTTTATTGATTTTTTACAGAGTGGAAGGGAGAGGGATAGAAAGTCAGAAACATCGATGAGAGAGAGACATCGGTCAGCTGCCTCTTGCACGCCCCCTACTGGGGATGTGCCCGCAGCCAAGGTACATGCCCTTGCCGGAATCAAACCCGGGACCCCGCAGTCCGCAGTCCGACGCTCTATCCACTGAGCCAAACCGGTCTCGGCTCATTATGTATATTTTACCACAATTTTAAAAAAGAATACATTAAGGTCTGATTTGAAGTAGATTCAACTGGTAAGGTATATATATTCAGATGAGCTATTGAGTTTTCAGCTTTTCTGAAACAATATTTCATAAAGATGTGAACATAATTTATTAATAGAAACTTTTATAATTATACTTTAACAGCAATTTTTTCCTCAATCAGAGGGTAATTTATTATTTGTTTAGTAATTCTTCTAATGTAGCCTATGTTTAGTTTTCAAGTATCAAGAAATCATGCCTTATCTAAACGAAGGTTTAAAAGTAAAGTGGTCATTAGATTCAAAGAAAAAAGAAACTAGAATTAAATGAAGTTGGTATTTATGCAAATTTGTGGTAAATCAGCTATGAGCATAAATCTCCCCATCAGTAAGCACCATCCTGGAAATTGTGCAAAATATATTTTAAAATACCCCGTAGTTCCTGGGAAGAGGCACAGTTTTCCTTAAAATGCAGTGGAAGACATGATAATAAAGCATTCTACAAATAGAATTTTTCTACTTTAAAATAATTTTCTAATCATAAAAAGAAAGCAAGAAAAAAATAAAAACTTTTCAGGATTCAAATTCCATACCCAGTTTTCTCAATTCACTTTAAAAATTTCCACTTACCCTTCTAGTGTTTTCAAGGATTTTGGGATCAGGTTTTCCGTAGTTGGGTGGATTGGCATATGGGTCATATCCAAGTTTGGCAAGCATGGGTGCAATCACTGCCATGTCTTGTAAAACATCTGGAGGTATCTTCCCAACCCATTTTGACAGAGCTGCCACATTGACTGGCTTGATGACTTGATCTGTCGATCTCTCCACTCTGGAAACAACAGAATATGAATAAATATTTATTTAAAATACAAAAAAAGTGTTCAAAGACTACTAAAAATTATTTTTGGTAACTTTAAAAATTTTAAGTGTCTCCATTATAATGTGGGCACTCATCAAGCTTAATGGTATTTACCAGAAATTGTTTAATATTCTAAATTTGACAGCAATAATTGGCAAACTCAGATTTCTAGAAATAGGAAAAAGGATGAGCTGATACAATCTGCACAAAATGTGCTGACATTTTAATTACAATGTTCAGGGGAAAAAATACAACTGCTTAGAAAAAACAGTTAGTCGACTTACTTGAAATGCACCAAAAAGAAAAAAGATGAGACTAATGAATGAATAGAGGGACATGTGTGATAAAGCAAATACAGCAAAATCTTAATTCTATAAATGTAAAATCTTAATTGTATAAGATAGTGGGTATAATTCTTTCCATTCTTTGTACATTTGAAAATTTTCATAATAAAAAACTGGAGAGAACCATGATCCACTAAGAATGCATAATATTCATTTGTTCTATTTTTCTGTTGACTTCCTGAAGAACACTACTTTCTAAGGAAGAAAAAGAGGTGCTGTTTCTGACTTTTAATATCCTAATATATAAAGAGTCAGGGGCTGTCATGACTGAAACAATGGATGCACTTGGTAAATATAGCCCACATTCTCTTTTACAAGTAGGGAGGTTTAGTGAGGGCCGACCAAATGACTGAACAGCAGGCTGCATGGGGCAACCAGGCTGACAGTGGGGACAGTTGGAGGTGACCAGACTGGCGGGAGGGGTAGTTAGGGGCAACTAGCCTGGCAGAAGGAAGGGGGTGTTGGAGGTGACCAGACTGGTGGGGGGGGGGTAGTTAGGGGCAACTAGCCTGGCAGAAGGGGGCGTTGGAGGTGACCAGACTGGTGGGGGGGGGCAGTAAAGGGCTGCCGGTAGGTGGGGTGGGGAGGGAAGTTAGAAGCAACCAGCCTGGCAGGGCGAGAGTTGGGAGCGATCAGGCCGGCAGGCAGAGGTGGTTAGGGGTGATCAGGCTGGTGGCGGGGGGGTGGGGAGGGTTGGGGGAAATCAGGCGGGCAGGCAGGTGAGTGGTTAGGAGCCAGCAGTCCTGGATTGTAAGAGGGATATCCAACTCCAGGTTTAGGCTCAATCCCTGGAATTGGGCCTAAACCGGCAGTCAGACATCCCTTGAGGGGTCCCAGATTGGAAAGGGTACAGGCTGGGCTGAGGCCCCCCAACCCCGTGCACGAATTTCTTGCACCAGGCCTCTAGTTACAAAATAAATATGTTCTACCTCTTAACCTAGAAACCTACTTTAAGCTTATATTGACTATACTCACTATATTTTACTAAATAACTCATAATCTAAGGTAAAATATAATATAAAATGACATCTAGATACAATTTGGTTCTGAATTAGCAGATTTTGACCAAATGACTATAAAACAAATGTGTTTAAGAGAGTTATACTAGTATATCATAATACCTAAGTCATTCAAACATGGTACTCAAACAAAAGTAGCAACCCTTTTTTTTTTTTAAGTATGTGGCCTCTCATTGCAGATAATCACTATCTGATGAGGAATCCCTCAAAGGGGCTCCCTGCCTAAAAAAACAGATAAGAGAAAATAAAATTATTCTTCCCTGGGATTCTGTGAGGCCACTAGCTCCAGGTTTTTTTCCTGCCTCAATAACCAATTCTTTTTTCCTCACTTAAAAATTTCTCCAGGACTCCACTTAACCCACAGCTCTCTTCACTCTACACATTCCCCCCGGATGGGTTCACCTCTAATGATCCTTGCTTGACTTTCTTTTCTCTCTCTTTTTTCTTCTTTTGAGAGAGGAAGTGGGGGAAGGTGAAAGAGAGAGAGAGAATATCTATGTGAGAGAGAAACATCAATCAGTCGCCTCCCCGATATGGCCTGACCAGTAATTGAACCCATCACCTTTTTGTGTACAAGACAACTCTCCAATTGACTGAGCCAGGGCATTTACTCGATTTTCTTTACCTGCACAGAGAACTCCTGGTCTTGCCAGTTTGGCTCAATTGGTTGGGTGTAATCCCATGCACCAAAGGGTTGCTGCTTTGATTTCTGGCCAGGCTCATGCCTGAATTACTACAAAAGCCTCATAATTTCCCTGCATCTAAATAGTTGGCTTTCAGGCCCAACTATCTAACATTCTACCAGAATATAAGGAAATTCCATTATTTCATGTCTTATTAATCTCTCTATCACCAGCACTACTAGCACATGAACATAAAATACGTACTCAAAAAGTGTTTATTAAATAAATAACAAAAAAACTTTTCATGGAATAAAAAACCTACAAATTTAGTTTGTACAAGCATAGTCAAGAGAAGTCAAGGATCATACCTTTGTAAGGAGAGCAACTGACACAAGATGAAATAACTAGAGAATATTCATGATATTTACTGTGGATGTGTTAGGAATGTTAGAGAATGGGAGCCATGTCTGCAGAAATAAACATCTCCAGCATAAAAAAAGGTTTATAGTAAACAAAGAAAAACATTTTCTGTTCATTCTATGTCAGGTACTTTGCATATGATATCTCATTTAAACTTTAAAACAACCTTAAGGGAAAGATATTGTCAGTCCTCAGTTTTAAAATGTGTAAACTGAGACCCAAAGACAGTGAGTTAGCTATAATCATGGAATCTAGAAATAATGGAGTTAGAATTGGAATCCATACCTATCTGACTCCAAAGTCCCCACCTACCTCCCCAGTTTCTCTATTGCCATATTATTGATTATCTTAATTATTACATTCCGATGCCTCCCTGAAAACCTTGGCCTTTTGCCCTGAGTACAGTGAGCAAGTTGGTTTGCCACAATGGTAAAATCATACAGATGAACAATACATATAATCTGTATATATTGTGCTGTGCTGATACTGTTTAACAGCCTGCTCTCCGGGGAAGAAAAGGACAGGATTTGTTGCATTTACTGATGACGATGGTGGATAAACTCCCACCATAGCTGATTTCAACCTACCAACATGAAGTCACCAACTGCAGAGTTGGGAAGAGATGCACAGAATGAGCTTTCTGCAGGTGGGGCAAGCCAGCTCCACAGACCACTGGCTATCTACAGGGCCACAGTCTCTCATCCCAATTTTTGAAACCCAAAAATCTCTAAGAACTAAACATATTCCTGTATCTCATTTAGTAGTGAAACAGGACCTGAACTTACTGGAATCTATGTATAGCTTTTATTCTACTTGATATAAACAGTCATACTCTTTGATGAAGAAGTATTAATGTGTTTGCTTACAGAGTGCTGATCCAGCACCAACAGAATAGCCTATCTAATAAAAGAGTAATATGCAAATTGACCATACCTCCAATCAAGCTATGCCCATAAGCCACACCCACCAGCCAATCAGGAGCAAATAAACCCCAACCAAGATGGCTGTGGCCACTGAGAGCAGAAGGGAGGCTTGGCTTTCCCTGGCAACGGAGGAAGCCAGGCTTTCCGCCTGCCCTTGCCGGCCTAGGCCTCCACTCAATGCTACAAAATTTCAATTATAGAAGATACATTAAACCCAACAGAAATGGCGGCAGCCACAGAGCTGGAGAGAGCAGAGGCTAGGGTTGCCCAGGCAATGGAGGAAGCCAAGCTTCTGTAGCTCTGGCCAGTCTAGGACTCCACTCCAGGCTACAATGTTTCAATTATAGAAAGTAAATGTCCCAACAGAAATGGCTGTCGCCACAGAGTGAGCAAAAGGCTTGGCTTTGTTCCGAGCTACAAAGTTTCAATTGTAGAACATAAAATAAATCCCAGATACCAGGGTGGCTAGGGGGCATGGCCAGCCTGCAAACCACCACAGGTCTCTCACCCAGGTTGTCCCATGCCCCAAGGGAACCCCAACCCTGATCCGGGACACCCTTCAGGGCAAACCAGCTGACCCCCACCCATGCTCCAGACCTCTATCCTATCTAGTAAAAGAGTAATATGCAGGTTGACCATCACTCCAACACACAAGAGGGATGTCCCCAGGTGGTCAAAGATCTTGCCTCCATATTGACACAAGATGGCCATCACAAGGTGGCCAGCAAGGGAGGGTAGTTAGGAGGAACCAGGCCTGCAAGGGAGGGTAGTTGGGGGTGATCAAGCCTGCAGGGAAGGACAGTTAGGAGTGACCAGGCCTTTGAGCTAAGAATGGCCTTTACATTTTTAAGTAGTTTTTTTTTTTTAATAAAAAGAATAATAGCCGAGACGGGTTTGGCTCAGTGGATAGAGCATCGGACTGCGGACTGAAGGGTCCCGGGTTCGATTCTGGTCAAGGGCATGTACCTTGGCTGCGGGCACATCCCCAGTAGGAGGCATGAAAGAGGTGGCTGATCAATGTTTCTCTCTCATTGATGTTTCTGACTTTCTATCCCTCTCCCTTCTGCTCTGTAAAAAAATCAATAAAATATATTTTTTTACAAAAAGAATAATATTTTATAACATATGAATCACATAACATCAAATTTCAATGTCATAAAGTTTTATTGGAACACAGCCACGTTCACATCACATACTGTCTATGGCTGCTCTTGTTTGCAATGACAGAGTTGAGTAGTTGAGAGAAAGACCCTAAGGTTCCCAAAACTTAAAAGATTTATTATTTAGCCTTTTACAGAAAAAAAGTGTCAATCCTGATCTAAGGATGGCACATGAGGAGAGTAAAGGATGTACTGAGGCTACTTGGGTGAGGAGTGTGACAGAGTGTTTACTTTGCACTTACCAGGTTCAAGAAAGGTATCTGTTGGTCTGTAAGGATGAATAAGTAAAATAAAATGAAATAGAAAATAAAAAGCAATCCTCCAGAAGATCATTGTCTGTTGGTGGACCACAGGAACTTTCCCACTCTTTTTAAAAAAATATATGTTTTTATTGATTTTAGAGAGAAAGGGAGAGGAATAGAGAGATAGAAAAATCTCTCTTCCACCTGCTACCTCCTGCACACACCTTCTGGGGATCAAACCCACAACCCCAGACTTGTGCCCTGACTGAGAATAGAACCGTAGACCTGTTGGTTCACGGGTTGACACTCAATCACTGACCCACCCTGGCTGGGCCAAACTTTCTACTCTTAAGAGCTGAATTCCAAATCAACTCTTTGGGCTCACTTTTCCTCTCTTCCCAGGGGTTCTAGTGATGTAGCTTGGTTTTTCCTAAGAGGAAGCAAGGTGCAGTTGGGATCACAGAGACCTGGAGGTTGGGCCTGTGTGACCTCACAAAACCGATCCCCAGAGACTGGGGAGAACGACCACTAGCAGCAGAGACACAGTTTCACAATCTCTGCTCAAACGCAGAGATTGGAAAACTTTGGCTCAAATCTAGTCTGCTGCCTGACTTATCAATTAAGATTTACAGAACACAGCCACACCCACTTTTGTTCTACAATGTCAGAGCTGAACAGTTACGACAGAAATCATGTGGCCCGCAAAACCAAAAATCTCTGACCCTTTACAGAAAAAGTTTGCCATTCTGTGTTCAAAAGGACACTGTGATTAGAAAGAAATGAGCCTGGCCCAGAGAGCCTGATTTTCTTTTTTAGACAACAACCTGCAGGCTGGATGGAGCTCATCAAATCTCTCTTACTCCTTTGGTCCTTCCAGAAATTAACCAGCACCTTGGTCTGGAGTGTGCTAGGGCAGTGGTCGGCAAACTCATTAGTCAACAGAGTGACATGTGGCTTGCGAGCTGCAGTTTGCCGACCACTGGACTAGGGCATAAACTAGTCACCGTTCCAGTATCTTCGAGTCTCCCTGGGACCTTAAAACATGACAGACTGGTATATTTCGAAATCTACAACCCAGGCACAGCACTGCAGGCACCTGGGGATCTGTCGGCTCTCCCCCATTGTAAGAGCCCAGGCTACCTTCCCACGTAGCGTTCATAGCAGAAGGCGCTCCTCCTCGGAGAATGGGGACAATGCCAAGGTCTGGAATGACTGAGATGAATATAATCCTCCAAGACACTCATTTTAAAAGCATGGTTCTTCCATAAGTCTTAATTGAACACGTACAGCAAGGCCAGCTACCAAACCACAGGTGTGAATCATAATACACAGTAACTACAGGAAACCAAATCTTCTGTACTAAAGCATCAGGACTAGAATGGACATACAAAAAGGTTTGTGTAAAAGAGGACATATTCTACATGGCTAGCGTTATTACAGTAAAGCTAAAGATGAAATACCATTAAATCAGGTTTTCAAAAATTATTTCACTTCTAGAAAATGCTCCAGTTTTGTCTTGTGAAAAAGGATCTAAAAATGTACACACAACATAAATTCAATTTCATAAAAATGGGTTATATATGAATGTTATATATATACACGCACGCACACACACACACACACACACATAGAATTATACCAAAATTGTAACAATGACAGTAATATGACTAAGTGTGATTTTTATTTTTATTTTCTTAGTCACTCAGAAGTCTAATAACTATATCTGAAGCTCAACATAGTCCAAACTGAACTCCTGATCTCCCCCCTCAAATCTACTATTTTTATAGTCCTTCCCATGTCAGTTGAAAACAAATTCATTCTTCATGTGAAAGATTAAACAAAATAAAACTGGAATTGTCTTTTGACTACTCTTTTTCTCATATTCCACCAAAAATCTTATCAACTATACCTCAAAATCTATCCAAATGTCATCACTTCTCATGAACTCCACTGCCATTCCCCTGGTCCAAGCCAATATTATCTCTTGCCTTGATTTCTACAATATTATTCCAATAGTCTCCCCACTTCTTCCTTGATATCCTTGTGGTTTCCTCTCAGTACATAAGCCAGATACAGCCTTTAAAAACACAAGTCATATCATGTCTCTTGGGAAGATATGATAAGGAACCAACTCATTATTTTGAAAACTAGCAAGTAAAGAATAAGATTCAGGTATTTATCATATTTATCATTGATTTTCCTATGTGAACAGTAAATCTAGGTCCAAATAGTAGATGCAGGGGGTATCACTTTATAAAAGTTTTCCAACTAATACATAGAAAAGAAATCAGATTAGAATATCAAAATGTTGTAGGATCCAACAATTGATGAATCTAGGCACCGAGGATCATGGCTGCTGAAATAACAAAAAGAAAGCCTACACAAAATGGACAGCCTTGCCAAGTCTAATGTTGAATCTGAATAATCCTCTAGATTCAGATGCCAATTTGCATGAAGTACAGATTCAAAAGAATACGCTGGAGAGTTAGCAGTTGGATTGCAAAAAAATTGCAATGAGCTAAATTAAGATTGTAAATAACTTTACAGGCTAAATGACCCAGACTCTTCTAAAACTAAAGAATCTGATACCTCTGGCTGGTTTTGCTCAATGGCTAGAGCGTCGGCCCGTGACTGAAGAGTGGTCACGAGTTCAGTTCTGGTTAAGACCATGTACCTCTGTTGCATGCTCTACTCCTGGCCCCTGTCGGGGTGAGTGTGGGAGGCAATCACTCGATGTATCTCTCTCAGATTGAGGTTTCTCTCTGGTTCTCTCCCCCTCCCTTCCACCCACTCTAAAAATCAATGGGAAAATGTCCTCAGGTAAGGATTAACAACAACAACAAAAAGAACATGACAAAGAAAGAAACTGATTAAAAGAAACTTAAGACATCAAATTATTTTTAACTAGAGGCTCGGTGCATGAAATTTGTTTGGGGGTGGAGGGTAGGGGGGAGGTTTGGGTCCCCTCAGCCCATATTGCACCCTCTCCAATCCAGGACCTCTCAGGGGATATCCAATTGCCAATTTAAGCCCGATTCCAGGGATCTAAACTGGCAGTCGGAAAAAACAAACAAACTGGCAGTCGGACATCCCTCTCAAAATCAGGGACCACTGGCTCCTAATTGCTCATCTGCCTGCCTGCCTGATCACCCCTAACTGCCCCCCTCTCTTGGTCTCCCCCAACTGTCCCCTCCCCTGCCAGCCTGGTCACCCCTCATGCCTCCTCACACACACCGGCCTGGTCACCCCATGTAACCTGTTCAGTGGTCCATTCGGTTGCAATGGCCACTTAGGCTTTTATATAAGTAGGTAAGAATATAGTATATAGGTATACACAACTGGGTGTTAAAACTATAAAGAAATATAAGGAAGTGGTCCTGAAAGTGCTAGAATAGTGGATAGTTTTGAGGGAAAGGCGATAGTCTGAGAGAGCGTACATGGAAAGTCTTCTGGACTGACTGGCAGAGTTTGAGTTCTTTTGACATAGCTAATAGTTACAAAGGTGTCTGACGTATTAGAAATCATTAAACTATTTCTAAATTGTCCTTATAATGGTCTTCAAGGCACTACACAACATAAACTAAATTCCACAAACTCCTATGTCCACGTGGCTAATACCCTCACCTCCTTTAAGACTTTCTTCAGATCTCAGCTTTTCCATGAGGAATATCCTGACCACTCCCCTTAATAGTATAGCTTGTCCCTCAAAAATCCCCTGAATCTTGGTTCCCTTTACTCTCATGATTTTTCTTTTTCTCCACAGCATTTATAACCTCCTAATATACAATAGGCTCTTCTTATTTAGTGTGTTTTTTGTTTTTTGCCTTTCCCCACTAGATTGTAGGCTCCATAAGGGCAGGAATTTTTGTTTTGTTCACCTGCTCTTGCTCTCCCATAGGTCTCTGCCAGAAATGCCTACCTTATCAGTGAGGACAGGGACTTCCCTACTATTTCTATGCTCCAGCTCTTCGCAATTACCTATTTTCTGCTTTATTTCTCTCTATAGTATTTATTACCACCTGATAAATGAGACATTTAACTTATTTTTTTATGGATGACTTCCAAATATTTATGTAAGGTCAGTGAAGAAAGGGTTTATTTTGTTTTGTCTTTGTTAACTGCTTTTGCCCCAATATTTAGAACATTACCTGGCATATAATGGGTGCTCAGTAAAAACATGTTTAGTAGACAAATAATTTACTTAACAGTTTTTATTTATGAATGACAACTGAATTTTACCAAGAGCCTTTTTCAGCATTGAAGTGACATGCTCATATGGTTCTCTTTAATTTACTAACAAAGTGAATTATATTAAAAGATTTTTCTGGGTCATCATAGTGTATTAATCTTTGATATACTGGTAAATTCTGTTTCTAATATTTTATTTATGATTTCAGCATTTATATGCATAAGAAAATTGATCTGTGGTTTGCTTTCCTGTTAATTTCTACTAGGTTCTATCATTAAGTCATAGTTTCATAAGATGAACTGGGGAGTTTTCCATCTTTTTCTATGACCTAAAATAGTTTAAAAAGCATTGGACTCAGCTGTTCTTTAAAGGTTAGAAACAATATAATTGTTAATCATCTATGGTTTTTAAAATGGACTCTCTTAATTACCTTTTCAATCTCTTTGATGCTAATAAACCCATTTAACTTTGCCATCTACCTTGAAAAAATCAGCTATTGTCTCTAGGGTTTCAATTTATTACAAATGAACTTTCATGTAGTATTATCATAGAATTATTTTAATTTCTATCTGTGACTATCACTGTTATATACAGCATGTGATATGTATTACCTTTTTATTGATCATCTTAAATCACCAATTTTGGTTTTTATTTATCTTTCTATTATTTTTACCTATTTTATTAATTTCAGCTTTTAACTGCATTGACATTAGAATCCTATGATTCTTGGCCCTGGCTGGGTAGCTCAGTTAATTAGAGCATTGTCCTAATACATCAAGGTTGTGGGTTCGATCCCCAGGCAGGGCACATACAAGAACCAATCAATGAATGCATAACTAAGTGGAACAATAAATTGATGTTTCTCTCTGTAATCAATTAATTTTTTAAAAATTTAAAAAAGAATCCTACTACTTTGTGTAAAATTCCATACCATTGTCCTAAATTCTTTTTTATTTGGGCCTATTTCTTATTCTGCTTCTTACGAGTTATCAAGACAGATCAATCTTGATTCACATGCAAGGAGAATTTATTATTAAAGGACTGAGAAGGTCTCATTAGAAAGGGTAATGGAGCTTCATTAGCAGCATTAAACTGGAGGTTCCAGAAGGTATGTGCAGTGAAGGCTAACGTATGGCTAAACAAGAAAAGTAGCTACTTAATGTAAGCTCACTGCAACATGTATAATGTGTGCACACATTCCTGTCCACTCCTGTCGTTAATGTTCGTCCCACAAAGGCAGGGACTTTTGTCTCTTTTGTTCACTGCTGTATCACGAGTGCCTACACTGGTGCCAAGCACATAATAGAAGCTCAATAAATATTTGTTGAATAAGTGACTAAACTGGAGAAATCTGTTTCGAATTCTTCAGATGAAAAATCAGCGTTTCTAGCTCTAGATTAATCCCTCTCCTCCCTGATTAGCCTTCCTCTCCTCTGCGCCCTCGTCGTGTCCCAGTCCTTATTCTTTAGTTCCTTGAACGTTCTGGGATGAAAGCAGCTCTGTTGTGGTTTTGTCTCTTGTTTTATTTTCTCTGTGTAGCAACATCTTGGCATTTGACCAGCCCTTGCATTCTTTGTGAGGAACAGATTTCATTTGTTTTTTATGGCCTACAAGTGGTTGTAAAAACACTGGCACTTCAATTTCTCAAAAGTTCTCTCACTTGCTCATTTTGCCTTGATCCTCCAGTGGGAAATAACAGAACCAAGCTGCTTTAATGTTGCTAATAATTGCCCTTAGTCCATTATAGACTTCAAAAATATCATTTGTGACAAAATATTTAAATATTACCTAAAATCCAATCGTGTAATCAGCAGATTCATCATTAGACTTAGTTATATTTTTACTCAAAGGTAAATCATTTTAACATGTTATATCTGAAGGCTTTTAGCAGTTACAAATAATGAAACTTGGTTGAATTTCCTTCCAGAATGACTGCATAGTATTATTTATCTCTGATTTAAACACCATTGATAGAGTAATCCTATCTAATAAAAGAGTAATATGCAAATTGACCTACCTCTGATCAAGCCATACCCATCAGCCAATCAGAAGCAAATTATGCAAATAAACCCCAACCAAGATGGGTGCAGCCACTGAGAGCAGGAGGGAGGCTTGGGTTTCCCCAGCAACAGAGGAAACCAAGCTTTCCTCCTGCCCTTGCCAGCCTAGGCCTCAACTCAATGCTACAAAGTTCCAATTATAGAAGATACATAATCCCAACAGAAATGGCGGCAGTCATGAAGCTGGAGAGAGCAGAGGCTAGGGTTGCCCAGGCGATGGAGGAAGCCAAGCTTCTGCAGCCCTACCACCTAGGCCTCCACTCTAGGCTACAAAGTTTCAATTATAGAATTTAAATAAACCCAAACAGAAATGGCTGTCTACACAGAGTGAGCAGAAGGCTTGGCTCCATCCAGGCTACAAAGTTTCAATTGTAGAACATAAATTTTTTAAAATTTCTTTATTGATTAAGGTATTACATATGTGTCCTCATCACCCATTACCCCTTCCAATCCCCTCCTCCCCCTGGTGTCCATGTCCATTGATTAGGCTTATATGCATGCATAAAAGTCCTTTGGTTGATCTCTTCCCCTTACTCCTGCCCTCCCCTACCATCCCTCTGAGATTTGACAGTTAATGCTTTTCTGTCTCTGGATCTGTTTTTGTTCATCAGTTTATGTTGTTCATTGTATTTCATAAATGAGTGAGTTCATGTGATACTTATCTTTCTTTGACTGGCTTATTTCACATAGCATAATGTTCTCCAGTTCCATCCATGCTCTAGTTTGAAGCAGACACCTTTTTCTTCTTCTTAAAGAATACCTTTCAGCATTTCATATGATACTGGTTTGGTGTTGGTGAACTACTTTAGCTTCTTCTTATCTGTGAAGCTCTTTATCTGACCTTCAATTCTGAATGATAGCTTTGCTGGGTAGAGTAATCTTGGTTGTAGGTTCTTGCTTTTCATCACTTTGAAAATTTCTTGCCACTCCCGTCTGACCTGCATAGTTTCTGTTGAGAAGTCAGCTGACAAGTGTATGGGTGCTCCCTTGTAGGTAATTAAGTGTTTTTCTCTTGCTGCTTTTAACATTCTCTCTTTGTCCTTTGCTCTTGGCATTTTAATTATGATGTGTCTTGGTGTGGTCCTCTTTGGATTCCTTTTTTTGGGGGTTCTGTGCGCTTCCTGGACTTGTAAGTCTATTTCTTTCACCAGGTAGGGGAAGTTTTCAGTCATTATTTCTTCAAATATGTTTTCCGTATCTTGCTCTCTCTCTTCTTCTGGCACCCCCATAATTCTGATACTGGTATGTTTGAAGTTGTCCCAGAGGCTTCTCACACTATCCTCAAATTTTTGGATTCTTTTTTCTTTTTCAGTTGAGTGTTTTTGGCCTCTTGGTATTTCAAATCTTTGACTTGATTCTTGTGTTCCTCTAGTCTGCTGTTGGGTTTCTGTAAAATATTTTTCATTTCAGTCAGTGTATGTTTAGTTTCTAGTTGGTCCTTTTTCATATTCACGAGGGTCTCGCTCACCCCCTCGAGGGTCTTGTTCATATCCTTGAGGTTTTCACTGAGCTTATCGGCTTTTTCTAGGAGCCTCTTGAAATACCTTATCACTGTGGTTTTGAACTCTATATCCAGTCGTTTGTTTTCCTCCATTTCTTTGTGATTTTTTTCTTTTTCTCCCCATTTTCACTGCTTTCCTGAGTTGGGAGGGTAGCTTTGTGTGCTGGGTGTCTCGGCCTCCCCTGTTACCTGAGGTGTACACTCTTGGTGCACCCCTTTGTGGACTGTGTATACAGACTTGTTGCAGATAAGTCTTGTTTGTTGTTGGTATCACTGGGAGGAATTGACCTCCAGGCCAACTGACTGTGAGGATCAGCTGTGTCTACTCTAGGAGACAGCCTTCTGCGCCTGGACTTGCAAACTTGCTAAAGTCTCTGTGCTCACTTTGGATAGGGCAGAGTTTCTGGGTGGGGCAGAGTTTCAGGGTGGAGCTGATAGCCTTGGCTCCCAGTCAGCCCTGGCCCATGATGTCGCCGGGTCCTAGTGTCTGCAGGCAATCGCTGCAGGCACCTCTGTGAGAAAGGTGCCCTCATGTTTTGCCTGCTGCCAGACCGTCCAGTCCCCAATGGATCTGGAATCTCAGATTTTTGCCTGGCACCTGGGTTCAGTGCAATCAGAACTCCTTTTCCCTTCTGCCAGAAGCCAGCCACACAGTCAACAGAATGCCCTCACCGTGAGCACTTGTGCGCGCCTCCGGAGTTCTGCCTCTGGCCGGACCACCTTTCTCCTAAGAGACACAGCCAGCGACCCGTTTGTCCCCTCTGCGTGCACTCAAGTGCACACCTACGGAGGTCTGCCTTTGGCTCTTCCGCTGGGATTCCTCCCGCAGTCCAGGTTCTCCCCGTAAGGGCCTGGTTCCCCTGGGTTTTGAGTGCAGACCAAACTGGGTTCAGCACAGCCTGGAGTTTTTGTCTCCTTTCCGCCAGAGCACCCCTGCCAGGTTCAGACACCCTGTTCTCTTGCGCGCGTGCGAGTCTCCACCTTACTTGGGCTTTGCAGAGGCTCTGATTATCCATGTGCACTTCTATGTCCCTCCAGTTTCAGATCTTCCCGTCAGCCAGCCTTCCCGTGGTTCCGGACAGTGTCCATTCTGTCCTTCGGTTCTATTCTCATAATTGTTGTGCGGGGCAAAAGCCTAGGTTTTTACCTATGCCGCCATCTTGGTTTCCCCCTTAGAACATAAATTAATCCCAGATCCCAGGGCCTCCATTTGGCTCACTGGGGGGCATGGCCAGCCTGCAAACCACCACAGGCCCCTCACCCAGGCCACCCAATGCCCCAAGGGAACCCCCACCCTGATCTGGGACACCCTTCAGGGCAAACCAGCCAGGCCCCACCCATGCACCAGCCCCTATCCTATCTAATAAAAGAGTAATATGCAGATTGATCATCACTCCAACACACAAGAGGGCTGCCCCCAAGTGGTCAAAGATCCTGCCCCCATGTGGACACAAGATGGCCACCACAAGATGGTCAGCAGGGGAGGGCTGTTGGGAGGTTCCAGGCCTGCAAGGGAGGGCAGTTGTGGGTGATCAGGCCAGCAGGGGAGGGTAGCTGGGAGGGACCAGGCCTGCAAGGGAGGGGCAGTTGGGAGCAATCAAGCCTGCACGTGACGGCAGTTAGGGGTGACCAGGCTGGCAGAGGAGAGAAATTGGGGGCAAACAGGCTGGCAGGGGAGCAGTTAGACATCAATTAGGCTGGTAGGGTAGTGGTTGGGGGTGATCAAACTGGCAGGCAGAAGCAGTTAGGGGCAATCAAGGAGGCAGGCAGGTGAGCAGTTTGGAGCCAGGAGTCCTGGATTGTAAGAAGGATGTCCGACTGCCCATGTAGGCCTGATCCTACTGGGATCAGGCCTACATGGGCAGTCGGACATTCCTCGAGGGGCTCCAGATTGAAGAGGGTGAAGGCTGGGCTGAGGGAATACCCCCTCCACCCACGAATTTTGTGCACTGGGCCTCTAGTTAACTATAATCACCATGTTGTACATTAGATCTCAAGAACTTATTCATTCTACATAATGAAAGCTTTCTGCCCTTTAAAAAAAAAAAAGAAAAGAAAAAAGAAAGCTTTCTGCCCTTTGATTACCATCTACTGGGGAGATGTTGGTCAAAGGGTATAAAATTTCATTTATTATTCAATCTGAGAAACAGGGGTGAAGAAAAGTGTACATAACCTATGGTACCATTGAGACATCATATCCCCCAACTCCCTTCCCCTGGCAAGGACTTTTTTACTTTCTACTTCTGTTTATTTGACTTTTAAGATTCTATATACATGTGAGATCATGAAATGATTTGTCTTTGTCTAGTTTCCTTCACTTAACAATGTATTCCAGGTTCATACATTGTTTTCACAAATGACAGGATTTCCTCCTTTTTAAGGCTGAATAATATCCCATTGTGCATATATACCACATCTTCTGTATCCATTCATCTGTCAACAATGCTTAGGTTGTTTCCACATTTTGGCTATTGTGAATAAAGCTTCAGTGAATATGGGAGAACAGATACCTCTTTGAAAGACTGATTTAATTTCCTTTAAATATATACCCAGAATGGGATTGCTGAATTATATGGTAGCTCTATTTTAAATTTTTTGAGGAAAAATTCCATACTATTTTAGATAATGGCTATACCAATTTACATTCCCATCAGCAGTGTGAAGGTTCCCTTTCTCCACATTCTCAACACTTTTATCTGTGGTCTTTTTTTATCTGAACTGGTATGAGATTTTATCTCATTGTCTTTTAATCTGCATTTCCCTGATTAGTGATGTTGAGCACATTTTCATTTACCTGTTGGGCATTTGTAAGCTTTCTTTGGAAAAATGTCTATTCAAATCCATTGCCATTTTTAACCAGTTTACTTGGGTTTTTAGCTCTATAATTGTATGAGTTTCTTATATAGCCTGGGTATTCGCCACTTACTACACACATAGTTTGCAAATGTTTTTCCCATTTTGTAGGGTGCCTTTTCATTTTGTTGATTATTTCCTATGCTATGCATGAGCTTTTAAATATATATTTTATTGATTTCATAGAGGAAGGAAGAGGGAAAGACAAAAGCATTAATGATGAGAGGAAATTATTGATCCCCTACTGGGGATCAAGCCCAAAACAGGGGCATGTGCCCTGACTGGGAATCGAACCATGAACTTCTGGTTCAAAGGTTGACACTCAACCACAGAGCCACACCAACCAGTCCTATGAACAAGCGTTTAGTCTTATGTAGTCCACCATGGCTACTTTTGCTTTCACTGCCTGTGCTTTTGGTGTCATATACACTAGTAAAAATCATTGCCAAGACCAATGTCAAGAAGTTTTCCCCTATGTATTCTTCTATGAGTTTTAGGGTTTCAGGTCTGATGGTTAAGTTTCATTCACTTCAGGTTGATTTTTGGGTATACTGTAAGATTAGGGTTCAATTTCATTCTTTTGTATATGGATATCCAGGTTTCCCAGCACCAGTTATTTTAAAAGACTATTCTTCCCCAATTGTATATTCTTACTGTCAAAGATTAATTGATTGCATATACATAAAGATATTTATGGGCTCTCTAGTCTGTCCCATTGGTCTGTGTGTCTATTTTATGCAAGTACCATACTCTTGTTATTACTATAGCTTTGTGGACCCTGAGATAATCTATTGATGTAACTTACTACATTAGTAGCCTAAGGGAGAAAGAAATCATATGACTACTTCAATTAGATAAAAGTTAATTTTGTGGAAGACTGCTTCTAAAACGGCTCCCAATAATTCAGTCATACAAAGAATCCTTTAAAGAAATTAGGGGTATGCCTCCCGGGTCCTCTCAATTGTACCAAAAGGCCTCTTGGAGGTTTAAGCACGTTATCCTTTGGCCATCTCAGCAGGAGCCCAAAGTAAGATAGAGTTTATTTCAAAGAGATTTGTGGGCATAAACTATTATCCATTCCAGTGAATCCCAATGAGATTCAGAGAACCCACACAGTTTTTGAGAAAAGTGTATCAGCAGCAACTCTGTCATCTTGGACTAAAAGAGACAGAAATAGTATAAAATGTAGATGCACTTGTCACCGGTTGATGCCATCACATCACTAGTTCATCTTTAAACTTTACTGACTTCCTTGTATTCTCTCCAAGATAACCCATGACACAAGCAGGCTGAACTTGTCAAAAACAAGTAGAAATTCTAGGGATAGCTACTAGTAAACCTGCTGGAAGGAACCATGAACCATAACTAAGAAACTAGTTTGCACCAGAAAGATCCGAGATGGCATCTAAAACCCCCTCCCAAGCATCCTTCTGAAAAACTTTTCTTCATTAGCTTACTAAAAATCATGCCCAAGAATAGAGATTTAAAATTAAAATAAGACAGGCAATATATGGGTAGGGATGTTCCAAGCATGTTTGGGAACAGTGCATGCTCCCTTGGAAACCACACACTTCACCCCTAAACTTGCCAGCCTCCCCTTTCAAGCCCCCTCCCCACACACACACAGCCTTTAAGACTTTCCTAATACCTCAGAATCAGGGAGAAGTGATTTTTATAGCATGAGCTCATCCTTCTCCATTCCTTGGCCAAAGATTAGTGCTTCTGACCTGTTTTACAGAATGCAGTCTCATCCTATTGGTGTGAGCTACACTAGGTAGAATAAGCACGATTTGGGGTCTGTGACCCACGGGGGTTGGTGACACTATCTTTCATGACAAAAAAAAAAAAAAGATCACTTAAGAGCTAGAGGGTAGAACTGAGATTCATGACGAGTGATTCCTAGAATTACTCTTAATTTTTGACAGCACCAAAGGAAATTTCTTCCATTTGTGTAATTATTTTCTCTCATTGCCTTAATCCTGAAATTGGGACACAATTTAGGTTTCTGCCTTGATCTGTGCCCTTAGATTGCAATCCTTGTTACCTTTCACTTTGGTCTTTTAGTAACATTTTACACACTAAAAGGTCATACGTATGCCTATTAAAACTACGTGTAATCTTTTAAAAACGATTATAATCCCCATCTCTTAACATTTTTATTATTTCTATAAATTTAAGACGATATCATAATCAGGTTTTTTTTTAAAAAACAAAACAGAAGTTTTACAATTCCATGAGTTTCACTTGTTTTGTTAGATTCAACCAAAATTAAATTGCCTCAACCAGAGCCACCTAACGTCTAAGCATTTCTAATACCAAGATTTCTTATGAAATTTCAATTGAAAAAAGTGTATCACTAATAAGAGAAGTATGAAGCAACCAATCTACAGGATAAAATTCAAGGTCTTTAGCACAAAATATAAGGTCTTTCAAAGCCTGGTCCCCATCAACTCTCAGCTCTTATTTTGCACTACTTCCTGACTGAAAATAAACTCTGTAGCAACACCAAACTGCCTATAGTTCCTCATAAATACCAGTGTTTCTCATCCTTGTAAATTTGTCTATATTGTAACTTCCAAATGATTACTGCCTGGTTTTATTTTATTTAACGTTTAAGAAATAGATTAAGCCAGTGGTCGGCAAACTGCGAGCCACTTGCAGCTCTTTGGCCCCTTGAGTGTGGCTCTTCCACAAAATACCACGGCCTGGGCGGGTTCATTTTGAAGAAGTGGCGTTAGAAGAAGTTTAAGTTTAAAAAATTTGGCTCTCAAAAGAAATTTCAATCGTTGTACTGTTGATATTTGGCTCTGTTGACTAATGAGTTTGCCGACCACTGGAGTAAGCTATGAGAAACAAATGCCACAGTAGGAGTCCAGGTGGGACTGAGCTTGGGTGACTTCCACTACACAGTGGAGGACAGGGTCCCCAGCTCAGGTGTTGTCCCCCAGGTCTTTTTGTGCTCCTAGGTCGGGCCAGGAGTCAGTCTTCCTTCTCACCTCTTCTCTTTGCACAGCTGTAGGACTAAAGTAAGGCACAGGCTGCTCCCAGGAGTAATAGTCCTTGATGGCTCATTAGGTGAAGAGAAAGACATTCTGGACATTCAAGAAAGAACTACTGCCGAAACCGGTTTGGTTCAGTGGATAGAGCGTCGGCCTGCGGACTGAAGGGTCCCGGGTTCGAGTCCAGTCAAGGGGATATACCTTGGCTGCGGGCACATTCCCAGTAAGGGGTGTGCGAGAAGCAGCTGATCGATGTTTCTAACTTTCTGTCCCTCTCCTTTCCTCTTTGTAAGAAATCAATAAAATATATTTTAACAAATAAAAATAAATAAAAAAGAAAGAACTACTGCACTCCAACCATGGGTGACCCAAGGAGCACAATATCCTGTTGATCAAAACTGAAATGTTCTCTTTTATCTGTTAAAGTATTCTTCCTTCAGGCCAATGGTTCTCAACAGGGGTGGGGAGAGGGACTATCCTCCCCCCACCCCCACCCCCAGAGAGCATTCGGCAATGTCTAGAAACGTTTTTAGTTGTCACACTTGGGAGTGGGAGCTGTTACTAGCATCTCTTGAGTTAGGCCAGGGATGTGCTAAACATCCCTTAATGCACAAGAGGGCCCCGGAACATAGAATTACCGCCCCAAATAACAGTGCCAAGGTTGATAAATGCTACTTTATTTCTCAGTTTGACACCATATCTTTCAGGAAAGCCTTCCTGAATAAACCAGACTGAGTTAGGTACGCCTTCTTGGATTCCCATAGTACTTAGCGTTGTATTGTACAGTTATGCATCGCTTAACGACAGGGATAAGGTGTTAGGAAATTTTGTCATTGTGCAACTATTATAGAATGTACTTCCATAAACCTAGATGATCCAGACTACTACATACCTAGGATTGTGGTATAACAGTGGTCGGCAAGCAGCTCTTTGGCCCCTTGGGTGTTCTAATGCCACTTCTTCAAAATAGACTCGCCCAAAATAGACAACTTCTGCGCATGGGCCACGAAATTTCAATCACACTTTACATGTGGGCCCGCATGTGGTATTTTGTGGAAGAGCCGCACTCAAGGGGCCAAAGAGCTGCGGTTTGCCGACCACTGGTATAGCATATTACTCCTAGGCTATAAACCTATACAGCATGTTACTGTGGTGAATACTGTATCTGTGACACAATGGTGAGTATTTGTGTATCTAAACATGTCTAAGCATAGAAAGGAAACAGTAAAAATATGGTATAAAAGATTTTTTAAAATGGTACTACTATACAGGGGACTTACCATGAATGGAGCTTGCAGGACTGGAAGTTACTCTGGGTGAATCAGTGAATGGGTGGTGAGTGAATGTGAAGGCTTAGGACATTACTGTACACTTTATAAACACTGTACACTTAGGTTATACTATATTTATTTTTTTTTAAATATTTTTATTTCTTGCCGAGACTGGTTTGGCTCACAGGATAGAGCGTCGGACTGCGGACTGAGGGGTCTGGGTTCGATTCCGGCAAGGGCATGTACCTTGGCTGCGGGCACATCCCCAGTAGGGGGTGTGCAAGAGGCAGCTGATCGATGTCTCTCTCATCGATGTTTCTGACTTTCTATCTCTCTCCCTTCCGCTCTGTAAAAAATCAATAAAATATATATTTTTATTTCTTCAGTAAGAAATTAACCTTAGCTGTAACATTTTTACTTTATAAACTTGTTAGTTTATTTTTTTTACTTTTGACTCATTTGTAATAATACTTAAAACACAAGCACACTGGAACATTATTACAGCAATGACATCAGGAGGCAATAGGCACTTTTCAGCTCCATTACAATTTAATGGAACCACTGCCATAAATGTGGTCCATCAATGACCAAAACGTCATGTGGTATATGACTATATATGAATCTGTTTCTCCCATTAGACCACATGTGACTTTCAACCATTTTTCCTAGCACAAAGTGGGTACTTAGTAGAGTAGCAGAGACTGCTATCTGCATACCCTAATAACCAATCTATTCCTCTTAGTTAAAAGAACACCAGCTCTCAGTTGGGCGCATGGTCACTTGGAATAAAGACTACATTTCCCCACACCCTTTTTATATATGGTCATAAAACTTAGTTAAGTTATGGCCAATGGAATGCAGGAAGAGCTACCTGCAAGCTCTTGGGAAATATCCTTAAAAAGTACTAAATGCCCTTTCTTATTTGTCCACTCTACTCCAACCCTGCTGTTTAAGACATAGATGGTATGACTAGAGCTCCAACTTGGACCATCAGGATGATGGAGCCAAAAGCTGAAGCAGCATTGGTATGTCTTCTTTTATATAATTAGCCACTATTTTGTTTAGGTCATAGTTATTTTGGACCTCCATTTTTTGAAGACACCTAATCTAAATTAATAAATAATCTAATACTCAATTTTTACATTTTATCAATTGCCATATTCTTCAATAAAATACAAATTGTGCTTTATTAATTTATGTTCTTATTCTACTTCTCATTCTTCACTGACATATTCTGAAATATATATATTTCCCTCTGCTGTTTTCCTTTTACAGCTCGTTTTGTTGTCAATTATAGCACCTGTTTATTCAATCGCCCTTCTTCAGCTAAGAGTTCTCAGCTACTTATCTCTTCAATTTGGTTTGCAAGAGAAGCACAATGATTTCTACAATTCTAAAGGCATTCCTTTTAGATAGTATTTGATTAACAACTGGTTTTATAAAGATAGATTTACTGCCTTCATAAAGGATTGGGCCTAAATGGGCAGTCGGACATCCCTCAAGGGGTCCATGATTGGAGAGGGTGCAGGCTGGGCTGAGGGACACCCCTCATCCTGTGTACAAATTTCGTGCACCAGGCTTCTAGTACTATCTAATAAAGAGTAATATGCAAATTAAGTGTGCCTCCACTACACCCACGAGCCAATCAGGAGCGAATATGCAAATAAACCCAACCAAGATGGCTGCAGACTCCACAGAGAGCAGGAGGGAGCCTTGGGTTTCCCCTGCAATGGAGGGAGCAAAGCTTTCTGCCTATCCTTGCCAGCTCAGGACTTTACTCAATGCTACAAAGTTTCAATTATAGAAGATAATGATGGCAGCCACAGAGCTAGAGAGAGCAGGAAGCTTGAGTTACACCCAGAAATGGAGGAAGCCAAGCTTTCCACCTGCCTTGGCCGGCCCAGGCCTCCTCTTAAAGCTAACAAAATTTCAGTTATAGAAGGTAAATAAATCCAATAGAAATGGCTGCTGCCACGGAGCAAGCAGAAGGCTTGGCTCCGCTCCAGGCTACAAAGTTTCAATTATAGAAGATAAATAAATCCCAGATACCAGGACTTCTGCTTGGGTCACCAGGGGATGTGGCCAGCCTGCAAAACACCACAAGTCCCTTGCCCAAGCTGCCCCATGCCCCAAGGGAAACCCCATCCTGATCCAGGACACCCTTCAGGACAAACCAGTTGGCCCTCACCCATGCATAAGGCCTTTATCCTATCTAATAAAAGAGTAATATGCAGATTGACCATCACTCCAACACACAAGATGGCTGTCCCCATGTGATCAAAGATCCTACCCCCATGTGGACACAAGATGGGACACCACAAGATGGCCAGCAGGGAAGGGCAGTTGAGGGACCAGGCCTGCAAGGGAGGGCAGTTGGGGGTGATCAAGCCTGCAGGGGAGGACAGTTAGGGGTGACCATGCTGGCAGAGGAGGGAAGTTGCAGGTGACCGGGTCTGCAGGGAGAGGCAGTTGGGGCCAAACAGGCTGGCAGGGGAGCAATTAGGCATCAATCAGGCTGGCAGGGGAGCGGTTAGGGGGTGATCAGGCTGGCAGGCAGAAGCAAGTTAGGGGCAATTAGGAAAGCAGGCAGGCGAGCAGTTGGGAGCCAGTAGTCCTGAATTGCGAAAGGGATGTCCAACTGCCTGTTTAGGCCCAATTCTGGTAGGGGTCCCAGATTGGAGAGAGTGCAAGCTGGGCTGAGGGACACTCTCCCCCCACTTCTAGTGTGTGTGTGTGTGTGTGTGTGCGCACACACATTATAATATAATATAATATAATATAATATAATATAATATAATATAATATAATATAAAAGTGTCCCCTCAGGAGTTCAACCAACCAGGAATTCAATCACTTGCTATTACATGTGCTGACTACCAGGGGGCAATGCAGAACAAAGAAAGGCCCTGGCCGGCAGCCGGCAGCCAGGGAAGGGAGGCCCCAGCCAGCAGCCTGCATCCGCTAAGGACTCTACCTGTACATGAATTTCATGCAATGGGCCTCTAATCTACACTAATAAAAGAGAAAGATGCAAATTGACCATATCTCCATGATGCCCACCAGCCAATCAGGAGAGAGTATGATCAACCCAACAAAGATAGTGGTTTAATTTGCAGACGAAGGCACAGAGTGAAGACTGAAGACTCCAGTTTGAGTGAAGACTGAAGATTGAAGACTTGACTTGGCTTCTTTTCTGAAGCCAGAGTGGAGAAGCGAAGCCTCACTGCAGCTGGAGTGGAGAAGCCTAGCCTTGAGGCTTGGCTTCTCTGCTGTGGCCAGAGAGAAGGCTTGGGTCCTGGGTGCTGGAGAAAAACCAGTGCCAGCAGCCAGGGAAAGGAAGGCCTATTGCATAAATCTTGGTGCAACTGGCCTCTAGTTTACTATATTATGGGTGAATCTCATGATAAATAAAAGAAGCCAGGCACAAAATAATAGTAACAATTACATTTATATGAAGTTCAAAAACAAGCAAGAATAATTGTTTTTGAACTTTGCATACAACCTCATATCGCTGGTGGGTGCTAATAATTTTCTATATCTTGATATGGATGTTGATTATACAAATGTATATAGATGTAAACATTCATCAAATTGTATACTGAATATTTACATATTTACTATATGTTGTACCTTAATTTTTACAAACTCATATGATGGCAAGAATCTTGGGAATAAGCATTGGAAGTTCTACTCATGGTTCTGCCATTTGTGACTTGACAAAACATAGGACGTCACTGGGTATTCATTCCATATACTAAATGCTAAGGTTCTTTCCTTTCTGAAATCCATTCATTTGAAATGTCTATGAATTTCCTTGGTCTTCACATTTGACTTAAACATAGTAAATATATATGCAAAATTACATTTTCCTGATTTCCTCCACATATAACTTGAGCATATCTCTTTAATCCCTATTTGGAAAGACTGGGGAGTCTAATAGGCTTATTTTATAGTAACAGAAGGAACTAGCATCAGAATCTCTGGGTCAACACACAAAGTGAAAAGCTTATTACCTAAGACTACAGGTGATTAGAAATTAGTTATGGTCTATTATCTGGAGAGGGAAAACAATAAACTGTGATAACAGTAGCTAGAGTTGTATTTTATCTGAATCAAAATTAAATTATAACCACTAGAGTGATGACACCTAATAATTTGTAATTAATATAAAAGCTAGGAGCAGAAAGGCAGTTGTTCCTTTCAAATTATCTACATGAAGAATCAATATTGACTGTACAAGTTCTATATACATTGGAAACAAATCAGGATATTCTTCTGTCAAGGCAGGCAGGTTACACAAGGAGAGTACACTGCTTCTTCTTCTTTTTTTTTTTTTTTTACAGGAAGTAAATATTACTTTTATAAATGAGAAAAAATAAATAAAATTGTTCTAATCAATTTTTCTTCATGAGGAGCTGCTTCCTAAATTTAACAGTAGTGCTCTGACCAGTTTGGCTTAGTAGATAAAGCATCGGCCTGAGGACTAAAGGGTCCCAGGTTCGATCCCAGTCAAGGGCATGTACCTTGGCTGTGGGCACATCCTCAGTGGGGGGGTGTACAGGAGGCAGCTGATCAATGTTTCTCTCTCATCGATCTTTCTGACTTTCTATCCCTCTCCCTTCCTCTTTGTAAAAAATCAATAAAATATATATGTGTGTGTGTGTGTGTGTGTGTGTGTGTATTATTGATTTTTCAGAGAAAGGAAGGGAGAGGGATAGAAACTCAGAAACATCGATGAGAGAGAAACATCTATCAGCTGCCTCTTGCACACCTCCTATTGGGGATGTGCCCGCAACCAAGGTACATGCCCTTGACCGGAATCGAACCTGGGACCTTTCAGTCCGCAGACTGATGCTCTATCCACTGAGCCAAACCGGTTTCGGCAATAAAATATATATTTTAAAAAATTAAATTAAATTAAAAGTAAAATAAATTTAACAGTAGTTTCCTTTTTAATTTAAAGGGTTCTGAATTTGTGATTTATTAGACAGCATGGAAATAATGGGTTGAGATTATTTTACAAAAAGAGTTCAAGCTGCTCAGAAAAAGCAACTGGGCTTGCTAGAAAAAAAACAGTTCTTCCAACTGCTACACAAGGAGAGTAGTCTCCATATTTATATCCTCATTTGAGATATGTAAGTAAGTCATTAAGTCAGGTTATCAGATCAAGTCAGGGTACCCTAATTACCCTATATCCTATATAATAAAAGCCTAATATGCAAATCGACTGAATAGCAGAACAACCAGCTGGAGGGAGGTGGGGTTGGCAAGCAGGCAGCACCAGGCCAGCCAAAAGCACCAGCAGGCAGAAGGAGGGAACAGTGATCGGAAGGGATGGTGGCAGCAACCGGCAGTGGTGGCAGTGGGGCAATGGAAGGCAGAGCTGGCCGCTGGTGCTAGCCCCGAGTCGGCCCGCCAGTCGCCTCCCACAGACAGAGGCCAGACTGCAGCTTAGGCCCGCTTTCCGCCTAAGCTATCAATCGGACATCCCCCTAGGACTTCCAGACTGAGAGAGGGCATATAGGCCGGGCTGAGGGACACCCCCATCCCACCCAGAGTGCACAAATTTTTGTGCACCAGGCCTCTATTCACTTCATAAGAAAGGGGAAAATGCAATAGTTTTAGAAGTAGTTTAATCTAAAGGACTCCTTCTATGGATTAAGCTTCCAAATTTCAGAGATCCTCTAGCCTGTTGTATAAATCAAAAGAGGATGTACCCATCAGATGACAAAAGAAGCACTACATGTAATAAAATGCCACAAGAAAGATGCTAACCCACTGAGATCAAGGCATGGGTTCCAATTCTGGCCTTGCCATCTGATTTTGAGTAAATCATTTTGGTCTTTCTGACTCAGTCTTCCTACCTGTAAAATGAAGCTCAGGAGCTGAATAGCTCACTGTGACATACACTGACCACCAGGATGCGGTGTGGAACATGGTGGGGGACCAGCAGCGGCAGGGTGCTGAGGGAGCAAGGGAAGGAGGAGGCGGGGAGGCCAGAAGGTGGGGAACCTGATTGACCCTGATTGCCGGCCAGGCCTAGGGACCCTACCCATGCATGAATTTCATGCACCAAGCCTCTAATATATATACATACACAAATACATCTTTATTAGCTGAATATAGGGTCAAAATAAAAACATAACATCTACTCACTTGGACAGAGATACTCCCCCAGCTTTCCCAATCATCTCTTCATGGTGTAACACTGAGTGGTTCCACGGAATATGGAGGAACTTTAAGAGTGTTCGCATCCACCGTTCAGGATGTAAGACAAGTTGTTCATAGTGAACTAACATGCATTTTTTATAGCCAACCTCCATACACTGGTTATACATGGTTTCTATGGCACGATTCCACTTGGTCAAACAGTCCCTGTAGCTGTTCAGGTCAAACCCAGCTATAGTAACTTTTCGAGAAATCATTGAATGTACTGATGCCCGGCCATCTCGGACCATCAGGAGAAATTTGGCATTGGGAAATAATCTAGCAAGGTAAGTTAAGGACTTCAGGGCAAAAGGATCTTTATTACATAAATAAGGAGCTGGCTCCCCATGCTTAACAATGATTTCTAGTAAGAAGGCTTGCATGGCAGAATCCAGCACTTCATCGGTGACCCCAGCCTCATCCAAGCGTATTTTCTCTTTACTCGACCGTGACCACATCTGCTTCAGGGCCAGGATTCGGGGAATGACCCTGGTTTCCTCTCCACAGCGAATATCAGGATGCGCATCTAACATGGCCCTCATGAGCGTGGTTCCACTCCGAGGCACACCTCCAATAAAAATTAAAGGCATATCTTTGTGATAGGCAAAGGTTTTGTTGGCTTTGATGTCCAGGCCAGTTCGCACAGTCGCCTTTGTGCTTTCCAGTTTGAGAGGCTGACTACGTTCCTCTATTCGGTGATGGCATTCCATGGCGTGCTGGCCCAAGTAAAACACAGTCACAGAACTAATCACCAGACATGCCAATAACAAGTTCTGCTTCAGTTTTGCAACCATCTTGATGTGGTTATCTTTTTATTAAACAGATATTTTGCTCAAAATTATTTCCAGAAAATGTTCAGGCCATGGAGATTCTTTTCCAGAAAGATGATCAACATCTAATAGGAAAAGGAAACAGTTATATTATTAAGATGGTTTATAAATTAGTCATTAGTTACAGTGATAACATTTTAGCTAGAAAGAAGCCGAAGCTCTTAGATCCTTTAATGTTCTTAGAACACAAATACACAAAAGTGCAAGCAAAAATAAATCAACATTTCCAATCAGAAACAGCTTCTTAATCTGACAATTCTAAAACTATGCACAAAATGGAAAATTCAATAAAACTATTTCCATCAGTGAATCAAGTGAATATTTAATATGTCCCCCAAGTATATCTGGAATCTAACCCAAGGCTTATGTCTGGTATTTAGATTTGATTCATCCCCCAAAAGTCATTATCTCCACATTCTACTATGCAAAGAAATTATTAAAAAAATATACAACTTCTAAATCTTTAACACACATTCAATTTATTCATGCCATAAATTATTTATTTGGGTACTACAGGACAGATTCTTGGGCGTGGCTGAGGATAAACTTTGAAAAGGACAGCAGTTCAGTGACCCATGCTCTTTGGAAACAAAATCTTGTGAACAGACAGATGTGCAAACAATGACAATAAAATGGGACCAGAGCCTTAGTAGAAATAAGCACAGTGGACAATGGAAGTAGAATTAAAAGCAACAAATTAAGTCTACCTGAGGAAGCTATAAAGACCTTATAGAAAACAAGTAACCTGGTGCACAAAATTTGTGCACATTAAAAAGAGGAAATAATTTAATATTGCTATTTGCTCTTTCTCTATAATAGAAGTGTCAGAGATGAAAGAAAATTAGTAAAATGCCTATGAAAATCTTCCTCCTGTCAGAGTCTGGGGCGTGCCATGGGAATCAGAGTCAAGTCTTGCCCACCCACATGCTCCTCAAAATCACCTGAGACCCAGACCTGGCCGGTCCCACTCCCATTGGGCTAGATCCAGACCCAGCTGGCCCTACCCCATCAAGCCCCACCAGGCAGGGGGGTGCAGCCTCAGGTCTTCCAGCCTAGTGCCAGAGCAGGGTGGGGCACAGCCTGAGGGCCCCCATCAAGCCCCAGATGGCAGGGGGCATAGCCTCAGGTCTTCCAGCCTAGTGCTGGAGCAGGTGGGGCACAGCCTGAGGCCCCTGTCAAGCCCCGACAGGTGTAGGGCATGACCTCAGGTCCTACAGCCTGGTGCCGGTGTGTGGGGTATGGCCTCAGGTCCCCTGGCCTGGTGCCAGGGCTTGGGATGCGGCCTGAGGTCCCCCGTCAAGCCCTGCCAGGAAGGGGCACAGCCTGAGGTCCCCTGTCCTGATGCTGGGGCGGGTGCGCAGCCTGAGGTCCCCTACCGAGGCCCAGCGCCATGCAGCCTAAGGTCCCTGCTGACTGCCTATTAAGGCTCTTCAGGGGAACTCAGCCTCCGCTGTGGGTGCAGCCATCTTGTTATGGTGTGACGGTCAATTTGCATATTCCCTCTTTATTAGATAGGATAAGAGAGACAGCTACTCCAAGGAATAGGAACAAGTGTGCAAAAGCACAATAGCATGACAGAATATGGCATGATTAGGTAACAAGTAGCAGGAGGGCTGGTATATTGGGTGCAAAGAAAATGTGTGTGTTGCCAACACCGGTTTGGCTTAGTGAGTACAGCGTCTGCCTGTGGACTGAAAGGTCCCAGGCTCAGTTCCGGTCAAGGGCATATATCTTGGTTGCGGGCACATCCCCAGTAGGGGTGTGCAAGAGGCAGCTGATCGATGTTTCTCTCTTATTGATGTTTCTGACTTTCTATCCCTCTCCCTTCCTCTCTGTAAAAAATCAATAAAGTATATTTTTAAAAATAAAAATAAAAAATAAATGTGCGTATGTGTGTGTGTGTGATATAGCCAAAGAACAGATAAGATAGGGACACACACAGCATTCCAAGCTGAGGATGACCAAAGATGTGGACATTCAGAAGCAGAGCATATGTGTAAAACATACATACTACATAAAATATACATGCTATGGAACTCTAGTTGAACTAGACAAAGCAGATAGCAATCAGACTATACAGACTAAAAAAATTTAACCTGAATCCTCAGAGGGCAAGTGAGATGGCTAATTTTATGTGTCAACTTGATTAAGCTATGGGATGCAATGTTTTACCAAATACCAGTCTAGATGTTGCTGTGCAGGTATTTTTTTAATATAATTAACAATTAAATCAACAGACTTGGAATAAAGCAGATTATCCTCCATAATACAAGTGGGCCTCATCCAACAATTGAAGTCCTTCAGAGTAAGGACAGGTCCTGAAGAAAAAGGAATTCTCCTCAAGACTGCAGCCCAGAAGGCCTGCCTGAGTTCCAGCCTGCTGCCCTGAGGAATTTGGACTCAAGGCTAACACCCACTCTTAACCTCCTTGGCTGTTCCACAGACTTTAGAAATGCCAGCACCACAACCACATGAACCAATACCTTAAACACTTCTCTCTCCTATAATATACATATAAATAAATTTATACACACACACACACACTGACTAACAGTAAGTATACCTAGGAAAAATGACCAAAAGAATACATTCTGAAAGGCAGGATGTATAGTTATGGATTCGTGAGAAGGTAGGCAATTCTTCTCAAAAATCCTTATAAAGTAGAATGAAGTTGACAAAGCAACCCTTTCACAGGCCTCTGGAAATCTATCAAGAAGCATTTACATTTGAAAAACTGATAAATGTTGAATAAGAACAGTCTCTAGCCTGAGACTATTTTTGCCTAAGACTGTTCAACTTCAGCACCCACCCGTTCATCAGGTACAAGGTTCTGCAGGTCAGGGCAAGGCAGGGCAAACTCTGAGGACTGGCAGCTTTTGATCAGAGGGAAATCAATCGCTCAATATGGAGTGCTGTGCTGCCAGTGTAAGTGATGTTCCAGGTGGCAGGTGAGCAAGGAGGGTTAACATCTCTAGTCGGCTAGGATGGGAGTCATGGTTGCAAGTTCGTGGCCAAAACTGAGGCTGCACATAGGCAGAAAGGAGACCTGAAGGGACTGAGTGGAAAGTGAATGTCAGGGCAGATTTGAAAATGGCCTGAACTCTGAATGTGCTCGTCCACACACATACAGATCCATCATCAGAGGACAAGTCTTACTGGTTTAAGATGTTTGAGCATAACCACTATCCTCTAAACTATACAGACCAGGGGGTACCCTTAGAAAGCCATGTTTAAAAAATTCAAAACAATTGTGAGTGTGTATCTGAGCAGCTACATCAGTTTACATTTATATAAAATGCCCAAATAAGGCAGATTTAAAGAGACAGAAAGCAGGGCGTGCAAGCAGAAATTCAATGACAAACAGGCATGAGGGGACTCTGAAGTGATGGACATGTTCTAAACCTGGACATGGCTTAGATAGCTGCAAAACTCTCTAAAATCTACTAAAAATCATTGAATTGAACCCTAACGATGGGTAAGTTTTACGGTATATAAGTTGTACCTCAATACAGCTGTGTGTGTTTTTAAAGAATACATTCCTAGAAAAATATTTTGATATTCTCAGTAGAATACACCAGCCAAGATCTGGTTTCTGTTCACTTATGAATTCATTCCTTTACTCACATGTTTGAACACAAATTATTGTGCCAGGCACTGTAGTTTGTTATAAAGCTGCAACAAAGAACCACAAAGTGACAATAGGTTGAGATGAAAAGATCAAATAAGAAAAGACTGTAAAGAAAAAAGCATTAAGATAATTGGTAGCAATATAGCACTGAAATATCTATGCAGAAAACTGTATCCGTGATATAGAAGACACACTTAAGATATTATTACTGCCCTAACTGGTTTGGCTCAATGGATAGAGGGTCAGCCTGCAGACTGAAAGGTCCCAGGTTCGATTCCGATCAAGGGCATGTACCTCGGTTGCAGGCACCTCCCCAGTAGGGGTGTGCAGGAGGCAGCTGATTGATGTTCCTCTCTCACAGATGTTTCTAATTCTCTATCCCTCTCCCTTCCTCTCTGTAAAAAATCAATAAAATACATATTTTTTTAAAAGATATTATTACCATATACAAAATATTCACCAGTCAACTATAGCAGCAACCAATAGTATCTGATAACAATTTCCCATTAAAATACCCCCAAATTCCCAGTAAAATACATAAAATTCAAAAACTGGAAATATATGATCAATGTATTTCCTTGTCCAGAACCATACTTGTAAATCAGTTTAATGCATAATACTTTACTGATAGAACCTACCAATGTTTATTTGGCCAATTCTCTATTGTTATTTACTTGTTTTTAAATTTTCATTACTATAAATAAATCTATGAGAAATATCCTTATATATACTAGTATAAACATCTTGGCACACATGATTATTTTCTTAAACTAAATTTTTAGAAGAGGAGTTGCTAGGTGAACAGGTATAGGATATACTTGATTACAAAGCATTTAATATATATTTATTTTATCTCTTTCTCATACCCAGCATTCAAATCTGACCAAAAAATCTATTGACTCTACTTTCAAAACCACTTCTCAACACTTCCACTAGCTACGCCAGCGTCTCTCACAAGGATTACTAAAGGAATCCTTACTTTTATTCCTGCCTTCCTAAAATCTATTCTCAAATTCAACATCCAGAGAGACCTTTTAAAAATGTAAGTCAGAAAATATCATTTCTTTGCTCAAAGCCTGGAACTGTTTTTCAAGGTGGTCTTGAAAAAGCTTATTATAAGACATCCAACATTGAATCTGTATTAAATTTCTCTTTTTCTTGAGTTTCTTGATCTATCAGGAAGTCTTTATAGGCATCAAAAGTAGCACTGAGGTCAGGCTAATATATCATCATTCCAAAACAGTGTTGTGCAAAGTAATTGAGAGGTATCTCGTAACACTAAAGGTTTCATAAGGATTCAATGAAGGCAACTCCCTCTTTATTAAAGGAAATAAAAAAGAACACCACACTGTATTTCCAAGCACAATAGATAGTTGTATCAACACAATTTTGGGAGATTTTTTTCAAGTTTTAATAGCAGTTGTATTTTAAACATGATCTCCCCCAACACACATGAGCGGAGGTAGTATTTCTATAGCCCATCAGGATGTTCGGAAGTAAGTGTGACAGTGGTCAAAGGCCTTGTAAGGGATATTAAAAAGAAAAAGAAGGGGATTTTTGCTTCCCCAGAAACATTCACATTACTTTTCAATAAGCTTATGAAGCCTACTATTCTCTCTTTGGATGTTTCTAAACTTGGAGAATCTCAGAATTATAGATCATGAGTGCTGATGGTACCTCCAAATCATTTGGTCCAATGTTTTCATTTTATAGATATACAAACTGAGGTTCTCACCACCACCCTAATCTTAGCTGTTCTTCAAAGGTCAATTTTCTTTTTATTATGTATATTTTCCTTACTCCAAAAATATTTTAAGTTCCTGAGGCTCACAGACCTTGTCCCTGTCCCTGTCCCCTACCACAGCATGTGTCCAGGGGTTCGTTTGAGCAATAGCTTTGCTGGCACAGCGTGCTTCACAGAGCACCAGGTCACCAGGTCCACTGAGCCTTCAAAGAGCATCAGTAACTGACCAAACTGAGAAGCACATTTCTCTAAAAGAGAGATGGTGTGGAGCTTGTGGACTCTATTCACACTAATTCTTCTCAAAATCTTGAAAAATTAGCCCTATAATTTAAGAAGTACTGTACAGGAAAAGCTGGTCTAACCATTTCCCTTAAATATTCAATCACTATGCACATGCATTGCACATATGTGAGCACATACAGGAGCTTCTTTCCACTACTTTAAACTCCATTTCACTGTATTTTCAGACAAGCAGTATAAATATTTTTTCAACTGGGACATTTAAAGAGCTGAGGCTGAGTCAGAAGGGAATACTGTAAGTTTAGTTTCATTTTTATCTCCAGGGGGGAAGAAAAAGCATTGAAACACTATAACAAACATATCTGAGAAATCACTATTAATAGCACTGCCCTTTCCCAGCAAGCTAAATAGAAGACTCCCAGAAATACTGCTCTACAGAATGAGAGAGTGCTGACATTATACTTCTATACTTACATCTTTGCAAATTTTATAAACATTTTTAATTTTAAAAAAACCAGCATCATTCAACAAAAGTAGAGGTACAGAGTCTGGTAGTCAGCAAGACCATGTCCAACTCTCAGTCACACACACAGGCCCAAGCACACGCATTGTGCTTTTATAATCATGGAAGTGGCCATGTGTTAGGTCCAACGAGATGCTGGGTAAATGTTCCAGCAAAAGATAAATTACAAGAATGCAATGATCTCTTAAAAACTTTTTTCATTAATCATTAGCTTCTTGCTTCCCATGCCTATTTATGATGCCAACTAATGTCGCAAAAAGCAACAGCCAATGCCATTTTGCCTGCTGTCTAAAGTTCAATCTACAGGGCATGGCAAAAGTAGATTTATAGTTATTTGTATGGCAAATAATACAATAATTAATAATACTAAAAGAATAAACTCTGTGTTTTGTGTACTCACAACTGTAAACCTACTTTTGCCTCACCCTGTATAGCTGATTTCTCTATTCACTTCTAGCTCTTGAACTTGCCAATTAATGTTTCTAGGAGTTAATCTGAATAGCTTTGCCAATCAGCAAATAAACCCACTGTTGCAAGATCAATCCTTATGTCAGCTCATGGTCAGAGCACAAACATGAGAACATGTTTTTCTAGCTACACATTGGAAGCCAGCACTAAAACCACTTACAATAAATGGCAAATAGTAATTAGACCATACATAGCTGATGATCTCTGGGAATTTGCTGGGACACATATTCTTAAAGAAGCAGTATACTAGGGTTTTGTTTTCAATAAACGCCATGGTCAGGATGGAAAAGAACTGGTCAAATACTAAGAACTGGACATAATACCTAGAACACAACAGAGATAAGAGCACAAGTTAAATTTGAACATAACTTTATTTATTTTTTCATCTTTATTGTTCAGTTTATTAATTACATTGTTCCTCTTTTTTCCCCCTATAGCTCCCCTCCACCTGGTACCCATCCCACCCTCCGCCCTCACCCCCAACTGTCCTCTCCCATAGTTGCATGATTTTTGTCCAGTCTCTTGCTGCACTTCCCACATCTCTTTTCTCCCCAAGAGTTGTCAGTCCATTCCCTCTCCATGTCCGTGATTCTGTTACATTCACCAGTTTATCCTGTTCATCAGCTTATTAATTCACTTGATTTTTAGATTCATTTGTTGATAGATGTGTATTTGTTGTTCATAATTTACACTTTTATCTTTTTCTTCTTCCTCTTCTTAAAGAATATCTTTCAGCATTTCATATATTGGTTTGGTGGTGATGAACCCTTTTAGCTTTTTCTTATCTGCGAAGCACTTTATCTGACCTTCAATTCTGAATGATAGCTTTGTTGGATAAAGTAATCTCGGTTGTAGATTTTTGCTATTCATCACTTTGAATATTTCTTGCCACTCCCGTCTGGCCTGCATCGTTTCTGTTGAGAAATCTGCTAACAATCGTATGGGTACTCCCTTATGGGTAACTAACTGTTTTTCTCTTGCTGCTTTTAATATTCTCTCTTTGTCGTTTGCTCTTGGCATTTTAATTATGATGTGCCTTGGTGTGGTCCTCTTAGGGTTCCTATATATTGGGGTTCGGTGGGCTTCTTGGACTCCTAAGTCAATTTCTTTCACCAGGTGTGGGAAGTTTTTGGTCACTATTTCTTCAAATAGGTTTTCATTATCTTGCTCTCTCTCTTTTTCTGGCACCCCTATAATTCAGATGTTGGTATGCTTGAGGTTGTCCCAGAGGCCCCTTACACTATCTTCAATTTTTTGGATTCTTTTGGTTTCTTGCTTTTTCAGCTGAGTGGATTTTCCCTCTTTGTATTTCAAATCTTTAACTTGGTTCTTGGGGTGCTCTAGAGTACTTTTAGATCTTTGTATAATATTTTTTATTTCAGTCAGTATATGCTTAATTTCTGGTTGGTCCTTTTTCATATCCTTGAGAGTCTCGTTCATATCCTTGTAGGAGAGTCTCGTTCATTTCCTTGTAGGACTCATTCATTTCCACATTGGTCTTGATCATTTCCTTGCAGGTCTCGTTCATATCCTTGAGGGTCTCGTTCATTTCTTTTCCGGTCTTGCTTATTTCCTTATAGGTCTCAACCTTTTGTAGGAGCCTCTTGAGAAGCCCTAAAACCGTGGTTTTGAATTCCATGTCCAGTCGTTTTTTTCCTCATCATTTCTTTCACATCTGATTTCTTTCCATGTCTCTGCATGGTGGCTGCTTCACTGAGTTGGTCAATTAGCTTTGTGTGGTAGATGTCCTACAAGGGACAGGGTCTCAGCCTCCCCAGTTACCTGAGGTGGATATGGGTTGACAGTCTTGCTGAAGTTAAGTTCAGGTTAATCGTTGTTAGCATTTGGAGGGGTTGACCTGCAGGCCAATTGTCTGTGAAGTTCAGCTGTACTCAGGTTGGATGGGCGGAGTTTCCGGGCCAAGCAGACAGCATTAGCTCTGCCCTATGCGACCCCAGGGACTCTGTGCCAGGGGCAATGGCCACCAGCACCTCTGAGAGAGAGCCGCTACTGAGCTCTACCAGCTGCTGGAGAATTCAGACTCTCCCCAAATGAGTCTGCACACCCAACGTCTCACCCAGGGTCGTAAAACAAAGCAGTCTGAAGGTTTCCCAAATGAAAGAGCAAGTCACGAGTGCTCTCTGCGCGGTCACGCAGCTGCACTGTTTCCAAGTTCACGCGCACTCCTCACAAGTGTGCCTTCTCCACAAGCCAGCAGACCCCTGCAGCACCCGAGCTTCGGCGTGGCCTCCCACTGTCCAGTTTTTACCCCGTATGATAGTGGGTTCCCTGGACTTCTCCCAGAACTGGAGAATCAGTCCAGTGGGACAGACGTCTTTGTCTCCCCCGTTCGAGAAAACTGGCCGCCCGCCCTATCCGTTGGCACACGCTCCTCCAAATCTCTCTCCGCGTGTATCTTCAACACTGTCCTCAGCCGCTCCTCCGAGTCACAGTGTCTTATCTTCACTTTTATTTGTGGAATTTTCACTCAGCCAGCTTTCCGGTGATTCTGGATGGTGTTTGTTCTTTCGTTAAGTTGTAGTTTTAAAATTGCTGTGTATGACGGCAAGATAGGTGTTTTACCTATGCCGCCATCTTGGTTCTCTCCGAACATAACTTTATTGACAGTTAAAATTAAATGAAACTGTCTCAGAAATATCTGAGGGCAGGTGTGTGCATGGGGAGAGGGTTATATATAAAATTAGATGGCTATGAGTTAATAAATGTTGAAGCTGAATGATAAGTACTTACGGGTTCAAAGTAATTTTCTATTTTTAGATATGTTAGAAATTTTTCATTATTATAAAGAGCTAAAATGAAATAAAACTAAATAAACAGTTACCAAGTTCTAATTTTCTCAAACCTGCAAATCAGAAGATCACTGTAGGCTAACCATTCTTCTTCTAGATTCTTCACTAATGCTTATTATCTATGGAGACCACCCAGGAGAGAAAACACAAAGATAGCAAATTTGCTCAAATTACATCCACTCATTCAGTAATTCAATTATGCAATTTATCACCAACCCTCTAATTTTCAGAATTGAAAGTAACTGGAACAGAAAAAGGAGAAAAGAAGATGGTATTGAATTAATGTAAAAGAAGCCTCGTATATTAGTCAGAAGACTTGGGGTCTAGTCTGAAATCAGTTTTTCCTTAGCCATATGGATCTAGTTCAGTGATGTTCAATGGGTGTGCCACAGGAATTTTTAAAACATGCAATATCTGACTACTTAGTCAGGGGAAGTGATCTTTTTTCCCTTAGATTGCCAAATTAAAAAGAAAATGACAACAGCCAACAGAAAAGTCATCCAGTGTGAGTGAATCAAAATTATACCTATTTCTTGGTCAGACTGACAAAAAATATATTTCTTGGTGTGCCACAGGATTTCAGTAATTTTAGAAATTTTGGTGTGCCACAAGATAAAAAGATTGAAAATCGCTGACCTAGATAATCACTGAGCATTATTAGTTCCCTTGTCCATAAAATAAGAATAATGATAATCAAACTCTTTTTCACGTGTAATTAGAGTAGAAATTATGAAAAGAGGGAAGAGTGGAAGTGCGAAAGGTAAAGTAACACCGGCAGTTCTCCTTCCTTTCACAGAGCTGCTATGACAACCAAGGGGGTAACGTGAAAAGACGGAAAGAACAGGGGCCTGTGGATCCCTCCACACGCTGGCTCCTGCTCAGCCTCCAGCTGCACCTCTGGCACTCCTCCCTGCAGGGCCACTCCCCCTCCACACCAGGCACCTCCACACCTGGCCTCGGCTCATGCTGCTGCCATCTGTGTCATGACCCTTCCTCCCTGTTATATACATGCCTCCTCAGTGCTCTTTTCCCATCTCTCTCTCTCTCTCCCCCCCCTCCCTCCCTCCCTCCATCCCTCCATCCCTCCCTCCCTCCCTCTCTCCGTCCCTCCATCCCTCCCTCCCTCTCTCTCTCCCCAGAAATCAATTGTTCTCTCTTCTGTACCTCACATATTTGGTAAAAACACATTTGTTTGCACACTCATGTACTGTATTGTGGTTAGTCTTCCCCACTAGACTATAAACTCCTTTAAAGCACTGATTAACCCATTCATCATTGTGCAGTCAGTACATGAATATCCGATAAAATATAAAGCAAGGGATTTACAGATGAATAAGCACCTAGTGAAATCTTCTCTTCTAAATCTCCTTAAAATACCTATAGTCATCTGAAACAAAGCAAATGTTTAACAGAAAAATATCAAATGAAACAAGTAACTAACAAAAACAAAGTAATCGGGAGACCATGAAAAAAAAAATTGCAAACCAAATCATTACCCCAACAGGATTTTTAAAATTCAGTCTGAAGTGGGGTGGGTGGAAATCAAAGAGGGCATAGAAAGGATAAATGGAAAAATCTTTCTTCCTCTTCTATTTCCTGGTAAATGAACCACTTCCTCCAAAATGTCCAAGCTAAATAAATATCTGAGAGCCTTTATGCACTTCTCCCTTAACTTCTCCAGAGATAATTGGTGAAGTCCTGTCCATGCTCCTCCTTCAATTCAATCTATTCTCCTGTTTCTTCCCCTACTGGCATGGCTTTAATCCTCACCCTTATCCTTTTTCATAAGAATAACTCCCAGCCTCCTAACTGGTACTCTCTGACTTCCTTCAATAAGTTCATGCACTATCCTGTGTTAGCAATGATCTTTCTAAAATGTAAATATATTTAAGACACTCCCCTGCTTAAGCCCCTGCAATGACTCTTTACTTCTTTCAGAAACAAATCCTCCCCATAACATATAAGATCCTTCATGATCCAGCCCTTGCCTGCCCTTGCCTCTTCTTTCATCATTCCCCATCACCAACACCGCGTACTCACACATTCTCACCCAATGCTGCCTTCATCTTGAACAATCTGCAGCATCTCTTACTCATAACTCCCACTCATCCTTCAACATTCAGCTTCAATGCAGTCTCTTCTAGGAAGCTTTCCTGACAGCTCTCTGCCTTGTATGACATAGGTATCTTTTCTAGTACATTTATACTCACCCATGTCATATTACTTCTGACATTATAGGGTTAATTTGCTTTCTCAATAAATTGTGAAGTTCTTGAAAGTAGGGGCTCTCAAATGAGTTAATGGATTCCTAATTGCCAGTAAGTTAACGTAACTAGGTTCAATGAGTGTAATTAGTTGTGAGTTTGGGGGAGGTAATGACTCTATCTTATTCATCTCAGCTTTCCACATAGTATCTACACTAATAAAAGAGAAATATGCAAATTGTCCATACCTCTGCGATGAACGTAAGCCAATCAGGAGTGAGTATGAAAATTAACCAAACAAAGATGGTGGGTTAATTTGCATATGCAGGCATGGAGTGGCAGGGAAGGGCAGGGCAGGACACCTGCTATGAGGGGAAGGGTGGGGGGTGGAGGAAGGAGCAGCACTCTGCTGGGAGCAAGGACTTGCAGGCTCCTGGGAGACCAGAAGTGAACCGAGGGGAAGAAAGGCCTATTCTTGCACAAATCTTTGTGCAACAAGCCTCTAGTATAACACAAAATGCTACATGCATTTTGAGCACTCAATAAATATGCATTAAGTGACCCCGGTAAAACTTTCTCACTAAAACCCCAGACAACTAACATTTTCCTATTATTAGAGTAACTGTCTTTCCTCCTGCTTCCAGTGTTAAAATATGAGTTGACTATATTTAGAAATACTAAAGTACAAAGTTCCTTTCCTGTTTTTCTCCCTCTGACCTTGCTCTTCTAATCCACTCATTATTGATCAGTCTATTTGACCTGCCTCTGTCACTTTACACTCTTGTTGGTAAATGAATCAGAATTTTTTTGTAATCCCTTGTTCTTGTGCTAATTCCGTTCTAGAGTCATTTTACATATGAGGAAACTGAAGGTCAGAAAGGATAAGTAGCTTACTTAAGGTATCAATATTTGGCAAATTGTTGACCAAGTAAGAACCTAAAACCTACTCTAAAACTGTGATGACTACTCCATGGTACTTCTCAGATAGTGGGTCTGGCATAAACCAAAAGCCATGTATGCAACAAGTATGGTGCAAATTAAAGTGAACCTGATGTTATTATAAGGCTTTCATTACAGATGAATTTAAAAATATACCTACCTTTTGTTTTGTTTTTAATTCAGGATGACATCTTATAAAAATTTATATAAAAAATTACAAAGGTGCATTTATAAACAACATTTGTAAGAAGTAAACTACAGCTGCCTTGGAGACAGCCCCCTTCACAGAAGTTCCAGAGCCAAAGGAGGGGTGTACCACGTTTGAAAAGGAATCCCAGGTGTCCGTGAGGCTCACATTAGTGATGAGTGATGACAAAGACTTTAAGATAGCCATGTGTGCTTGCAAACTCAGTCTCAACATCCTTGGGGACAAAAAAGCCCCAAAGAGATTCCAGCTGCAGAGAATAATATCACAGCAAATTACTGATTACATCTGCACGATAAAAACCCACAGGAACATACTCCTCCTCAGGACTGTTCATATATTCAACACATTATAGACAGGGGAGGAAACGGTTTTGCTGGCTAACAACTAGCTTCTGATGCTGATGCGATCGAAATAGAGCCTTCAATATGACCCATGAACACCAGGTTGGCCAGAATACACAGGGCTTCATTGATGCCCATGTTTTCCACTGAATTTCCATGAATTTCAAAGCAACTAGAAAAGCGTCCAGAAGTAATGGTGTGTTGAACAATGCACTTTCTTAAAAAGATTCCTCTTGGTGACTAACTGGCTTTTCAAGATTAAGGAAAATATCACAGCAAATAAAAAAAAGGGCTCATGCTTCATCAGAACCTCGTTTAATAGGATACTGTCTTCACTTACAGCTTTGGTTACTTCAACAAACTACAGGAAATGATACTTTTTCAAATGCTCAATGGTTGGTATATGACCCAATAGCATTTTTACTGGAAATAAACATATCAGAATTATCTTTTTGTTCTTCTGATTTAAATGGTGACAGTGCCCAAAGGCACAGGACAGCGAACATGGCCACGAACAGAGTGCTTCAAGGCCATCAAACATGGCCTTTCATCCAACACGGTACCTGTATGTCACCCTCTGCTCTTGTGCTATAATCATCTTTCAGGTTTGAGCTGTCCATAGCGCGGATGAGCAGTTGACACAAATGGAGTTTGTTGATCTATCATTATTATTATTATCATTAAATTCTCACCCTAGGAGTGAGCTTATTTTCCCATTGTTTTTAGAGAGAGTAGGAGAAGGAGAGAGAGAGAAACAATTGAGAGAGACACATCAATTGGTTGTCTCCCGCATGCACTCCGACGGGGGGGGGGGGGGGGGGGGGGGGAGGCAGGAGCCAACCTGCAACCCAGGTATGGGCCCTTGATAGGAATCGAACCCACAACCCTGCAGTGCACGGGCCATTGCTCTACCCACTGAGCCATGCCAGCCAGGGTGAGTTTGTTGATCTTAAAGTAAATCTTGAATAACTGATTCACCAGAAATAGTTTCCCCCACTTCTTAGCATCCTCTTTACCAGCATGAGCGTCACTGGCAGACAGGAAAATAGCTCATCAACAATTCAGCCGCTTTTACCATTTCCCTGACTTTGCTTTTTCCTTTCTTTTCCAACTGCTGATCTACATTACTGGCAAATACTTAAAGGTCAAGCATAATTGCATACATGCCAGGCAGAGCCCAGTTTTCGTTTTCTCCTTTGGTGAGGCCAACTGAAGCCATGCACTGGCAACATGAGGATACTTGGAAGACACCAGCCCCACACAGGATGCCCAGTCTCTGGTGTCGACTGCTTCATAAACCTACTATAGGCAGTGATGTGCACCATGACAGTGCCCATCACCGGGACTGAGGGGAGCCAAAAATCTATGAATTATCCTATTATGATTATTTCAGGCCTAATCAGACAGATAGGAAAAAATTCTAAATCTATGTATACATTGTGCTTTGTTTGCATAAGTGAGCAGCATGCATATTTGCATACTTTCTCCAAGTCCCTGAAGCTCTCATCTAGATGAGATTAAGAACAGAGAACTAGCCTTGGCTGGTGTGCTCAATGGTTAGAGCATCAGCTGGCACACCAAAGGGTCGTGGGTTCAATACCCAGTTAAAGGCATGTACCTGGGTTGCATGTTCTATCCAAATCTTGGTTGGGGCGCATGTGGGAGGCAACCAATAAATGTGTCTCTCTCACATCAATGTTTCTCTCTCTTTCTCTCTTCACCTCTCTCCCTCCCTTTCACTCTCTTAAAAAAAAAATGAATGGAAAAAATATCCTCGGATGAGGATTAATAGTAACAACAAAAGAGAATGGAGAACTAGATCTGGTCCCAAAAGATAATAGATATATAGAGAAGCTAGAAAGTAGCATGTTCTTTATCAGCTTAATTTTACTTTAGCATAGTCACTCTCACATATAAGTTCCCACTTTAAGAGAAGTGATGCCTCTCACAGTTACTCAGAGCTGAAATTCTGTGACCTCTATCGAAAGCTGGGCATCAAGAGGAGAGGGAATCAAGATGGCAGTGTAAGTAAACGCCGGTAACTCACCGCCTCCCACAGTCACATCAAAGTTACAACTAAAATACAGAACAACCATTATTCAGAACCACCTGAAATCTTGCTGAATGGAAGTCTTACAACTAGAGAAGCAAGAAGAAAGTACATTGAGACTGGTAGGAGGGGCGAAGGCACAGAACAGGCTAGTCCCACACCTACATGTGGCATGTTTTTAATCAGGAGGGATATCTCAACTGCGGAGACCTCCTATGAGAACGAAGGGCTCCCAACCCCACACCAGACCCTCAGCCCGGAGTTTAAGAGCTGGGAAAAGAAGTCCCCATAACTTGGGACTGTAAAAACCAACAGGGATTGTGGCTGAGTAACACGAAGGCTGCTGAAGGCCAGGAAGCTCTTACATGTCCCACTTCCTCTGAGCTCCAGCACTGGGCAGTGGCTTTTGGGGGGTCCAGAGACATACAGGGAGGAATGGGACTGTTTGGCATTGGAGCAGGAACTTGAGGGTGGCTTTCTCCCATACAAGGGTGCTCAGAGGGGTCATTGTTCCTGTGCTGTGACCTTCCCCGTTGCAGAGCTGACTAGTAGCCATATCTGAGTTTACACCAGCATGGCTCACATTGTTCCCTCTACCACAGTGATTCCCTGAGACCCTGAACCATTCAATTTGCAGCCCCACCCAAGCTGTTGGCAGTGGCTTTTCCACATGAACAGCCTGTCCTGACTCAGGCTGCAAACTTTGCTAAAATTTCTCAAACAAGCAGCAGCTAGTGTCAGCATGTCCCAAACCTATCAGTAAAAGGCCCAAGACCCTGTGCTAGCACCAGCCTGCCTTGATTCACAGCTGGGCCTTGCCTGACCATTTCCAAGCTCAATACTAGTAGCATCCATCTGCAGACCTCTCTGTAGCTTCCTGCCGGGTAGCCTCAGGCAGTGGCTGACTTTACACCTCAAAGGAGGTCCCAGAGCCAGTGCACCTATTGGACAGCTTCAGACCATACCAGATTACAACTCTACACATCCACAACCGACACACTCAAGTGGAGACTCAGTGAGCAATCAAGTCCCACTGAAACAAGTCCTGCTCCATAAGGGTATCTTCTGCACAGCAACTCTTGCACTGTAGTCATAGCTTGTCCTCACAGCCAGTTGACCTGGAGGTCAATCTCTCACAGTGATGTCAACAGCAATCAGGGCTCAACTACAATAAGACTGCACACAGCCCACACAGGGATGCACCTAGAGTGCCCAGTTCAGGGGACTGGGGAGGCTAAGCCACTGGGCCCTACAGGGCACCTACTAAACAAGCCACTCTACCAATTCCAGGAGACATAGCAGCTCTACCTAATACATAGAAACAAACCCAGGGAAGCAGCCAAAATGTGGAGACAAAGAAAACATGTCACAAATGAAAGAAATGGAAGCAAGGAAACTACTGGATAGAGAGTTCAAAACCATGGTAATAAGGTCACTCAAGGATCTTAATGAGACCTTCAAGGGACTCAAAGAGAGGTTTAAGGGACTTAGTAAGACTTCCAAGAATCTTAGTGAGAATCTCAAAGACATGAAAAGGACCAGTCAGAAATTAAGCACATACTATCTGAAATAAAAAATAATTTACAGGGATTCAACAGTAGAGTAGAAGATTCTGAGAATCAAATCAATAACTCGGACTATGAAGAAGCAAAAAACACCCAATCAGAACAGCAAAAAGAAAAAAGGAAAAAATATATATGACAACAGTGTAAAGAGCCTCTGGGACAACTTCAAGCATAACAACATTCACATTATGGGGGTGCCAGAAGAAGAGAAAGAGCAAGCTATTGAAAACCTATTTGAAGAAATATATAATGACAGAAAACTTCCCTTTACGTGGTGAAAGAAATAGACTTACAAGTCCCAGAAACCCAGAGAATCCCAAACAAGAACCTAAAGAGACCTGGACCAAGACACATCAAAATTAAAATGCCAAGAGCTAAAGACAAAGAGAGAATCCTAAAAGCAGTTAGTTACCTACAAAAGAGAACTCATATGACTGTTTGCTGATTTCTCAACAGAAACTTTGCAGACTAGAAGCGAGTGGCAAGAAATATTCTAAGTGATGAATAGGAAGGACCTACAACCAAGATTACTCTACTCAGCAAAGCTATCATTTACAATCGAAGGTCAGATAAAGAGCTCCACAGACAAGAAAATGGTAAAGGAGTTCATCACCACCAAACCAGGATTACATGAAATGTTGAAGAGTATTCTTTAAGAAGAGAAAAAATACGAAGAAAAAAAAGATAAAAATATGGTTAAATGGCAATAAATACATATATACCAACAACTGAATCTAAAAATCAAAGTAAACAAACAAGAAACCTAATGAGAAAAATAAACAGATGAATAAAATAGACTCAGAGACATGGAAACATGGAACAGACTGACAGCTCTCAGAGGGAAGGGAGATGGGTGGGAAAAGATTAACCAAAGATCTTATATGCATATTTGGACACAGACAATAGGGTGGTGAAGGCCTGGGGCAGGGCAGGCATTGGGAGGATAGAAGGAAGACATTTGCAATACTCTCGACAATAAAGATTTTTTAAAATAAAAAATAAAAAGCTAGACATCAAATCTTTGATCAGAAACCACTATTATAACAATCTGTATTGGAGATTTTTATCTTCCTGTATCTTTCCAAGGGTTTTATAATGTAGTGTGTGCACAACCATGAATTGTTATTTAATTTTTTCAGAGTATACAATTTCCTCCAATTCAATCATGAATGAATACAAAGCACCCCCGTCATGATATCTAAAATGTTAAACAATATTTCAGTGAACCTTACTCCTACACTTCAATTAACAAATGTGTATTGAGCATATAAATGGGTATGATTCATCATGTACCTTCAAAGAACTAGCAACTTAGCCGGGGTAGAAGACAAGAAACTATGTAATGAAATAATAAGATGGTAATACAAAAGGTGTGGAAAAGAACATGCAGGATTATATCCATGGGCTATAGAGAAAGAAAATTATATCAGAATGAATTTTAAAAGAAAAGCAGGACTCCCATTGTGGGAGTGAGGGAAATAAAGAGTGTATTGAGCAGAGAAAATAAGATAAGAGGAAGCCTCAAGGTAGAAAAGAATAACACAGATTCAGAAAATATTAAGCAATAAACATAGCCAGAGTGTAGGGAAATAACAGCACATAAAACATAAAAACATAATTGTATAAACTCAGAGTTCTCAGTAATCAAAACAATCTGCTAAAATTTAATATATAATCCCCTCAAACTCCACAAATAAAAGGCTGGAGAAAGCACATCCAGCATGGGAAAGTAAGGCTCTGTAAAAGTAATGAGAAGACTGGCAAAATGCAACTCAACTTTTTCAGAAATCTGAAAATTAAACCAAAGGCTTGCAACAATCCAAGAAACATTTATCCAACAAAAACAGCTGACTTTCAGTAAGCAGAACAAGATTTATGGCATTTTAATTCTCCCAATTCCCTTTACCCAGTTCTGTGGAAGACTTGGAAACCAATCCTATCTAATAAAGAAGGGATATGCTAATTGACCATCATGCACTCACAAAAAGGCAGCACCCACAGCCAAAAAGGAGGAAATATGTTGACTGCTACACCCTCAAAGATGGTGGCACCCACAGCTACAAGATGGTGGCACCCAGTCCTCTCAGCCTGGTCAGAGCACCTGCCTCCAGAATGCCCCAGTCCTCTCCACCCCCCAGCCATCCAGGGCCAGCCCAAGGCACAGACAAGCCTTGGATGTCAGCTGCCCAGCAGCCCAGGGCTGGCCTGAGGAACGACCAAACGACTAAACAAGCAGGTTGCATGGGGCAATCAAGTCAGCAGGGAAGTTAGTGAGGGCTAAACAAACAACTGAACAGCAGGCGGGGGGGGGGGGGGCAGTTGAGGGTGACCAGGCGGTGGAGGGGAGTGCAGTTGGGGGCAACCATGCCAGCAGGGGGGGTAGTTGGGGGTGTCTAGGCTGGCAGGGGGAACAGTTAGAGGCACCCAGGCAGGCAGGCAGGTGAGCAATTAGGAGCCAGCAGCCCAGGATTTTGAGAGGGATGTCTGACTGCTGGTCCAGGATTGTAAGAGGAATCGGACATCCCCTGAAGGGTCCCGGATCAGAAAGGGTGCAGGCTGGGCTGAGGGGACCCACACACACACACACACACATAAATTGTGCACCAGGCTTCTAGTAACCTATAAGCATGATAGCTGTGAAGAACAGCAGCCCAGAAACTGTTTAAGAAGAATAAGTTAGAAGCTCCCCCAAACCCACATCTCCAAAGAAGTGTCACTACTTAACCTATCTGGAAAAGCTACATTGTCAGGGCTTATCTTTATTGGACCTGAATGGGAACACCCTCAATGTGACATTCCTATGCCCAGGGCATTTGTTAAAAATATTGAGACAATTTATTTTTATTGTTTTCTTTTCTTTGTAAGTTGTATTTATTTGTATTTCTGTACCCAAAATACATGTATATTTTATTTTTATTGAATTCCTTAGGATGACATTGGTTAATAAAATTATATAGTTTTCAGGGGCATAATTCTATCATTCACCACCTGTATTTTGTGTACACCATCCTAAGTCAAGTTTCCTTCCATCACCATTTCAACCCCTTAACCCTTTCCTACTTCCCCTACTCCCCTTTCCCTCTGGTAATCACCATACTGTTGTCTGAGACAATTTTTAATTGAACTGTTTTATTTTTAAGATTTTTAAATTGCAATTGACATTCAATAGTACTTTAGTATCAGATGTATAACATAGTGGTTACACATTTATATAACTTATAAAATGATCTTCCCAATAAGTCTAGTATCCCCAGACACCATAGTTATTACAATATTATTGACTACATTCCATGTGCTGTACTTTACATCCCCATGACCATTTGTAACTGCCAATATGTACTTCTTGATCCCTTCATCCTTTTCACGCATCTCCCCAAGCCCCACCCACAGGGAACAAACCATCAGCTTGTTCCGTGTCTATGAGTTTGTTTCTCTTTTGTTTGTTCACTTCGGGTATTTTGGATTCCATATTAAGTGAAATCATATGGTATTTGTTTTTCTGTTTGACTTTTTTCCCATACCCAACAAGCTTCCTCCTTTTTGTTGAAAATGGTAAGATTTCATTCCTTTATGGCCACGTAATATTCTATTGTACATATGTATCATATCTTCTTTCTCCAATCACCACTGATGAACATTTAGGTTGCTTCCATATCTTGGCTATAGTAAATAATGCTGCAATGAACAAAGGAATGCATATATACTTCTTAATAAGTGTTTTGGATCTCTTCAAATAAATACCAGGAAGTGGAACTGAGTCATAAGGTACTTCTATTTTTAATTTTTTGAGGAATCTCTATACTGTTTTCCATAATGGCTGTACCAATTTGCAATCCCACTAACAGTGCAGGAGGGTTCCCTTTTCTCCTCAACCAATACTTTTTGTCTGGGATGTATTGATAATAGCCATTTTGACAGGTATGAGATGATATATCATTGTGGTTCCATTTTTCTGATGATTAGTGACATAGAACATCTTTTCATGTGTCTATTGGCTATCTGTATGTCATCTGCAAAAATGTCTATTTAGGTCCTCTGCCCATTTTTATTTTATTTTATTATTATTATTATTATTATTATTATTATTAATCTTTATTGTTCAGTTGATTACATTGTTCCCTTTTTCCCCTCTACAGCTCCCCTCCACCTGGTACCCATCCCACCCTCCGCCCTCACCCCCCTCCACTGTCCTCTCCCATAGTTGCATGATTTTTGTCCAGTCTCTTGCTGCACTTCCCACACCCCCTTTCTCCCCAAGAATTGTCAGTCCATTCCCTTCTATGCCCATGATTCTGTTACATTCACCAGTTTATCCTGTTCATCAGCTTATTAATTCACTTGATTTTTAGATTCATTTGTTGATAGATGTGTGTTGTTCATAATTTTTATTTTTACCTCTTTCTTCTTCCTCTTCTTAAAGAATATCTTTCAGCATTTCATATAATATTGGTTTGGTGGTAATGAACTCCTTTAGCATTTTCTTATCTGCGAAGCACTTTATCTGACCTTCAATTCTGAATGATAGCTTTGCTGGATAGAGTAATCTTGGTTGTAGATTCTTGCTATTCATCACGTTGGATATTTCTTGCCACTCCCATCTGGCCTGCATCGTTTCTGTTGAGAAATCCGCTCACAATCGTATGGGTGCTCCCTTATAGGTAACTAACTGTTTTTCTCTTGCTGCTTTTAATATTCTCTCTTTGTCTTTTGCTCTTGGCATTTTAATTATGATGTGCCTTGCTGTGGTCCTCTTAGGGTGCCTATATATTGGGGTTCGGTGCACTTCTTGGACTCCTAAGTCAATTTCTTTCACCAGGTGTGGGAAGTTTTTGGTCACTATTTCTTCAAATAGGTTTTCATTGTCTTGCTCTCTCTCTTTTTCTGGCACCCCCATAATTCGGATGTTGGTATGCTTGAGGTTGTCCCAGAGGCCCCTTACACTATCTTCAATTTTTTGGATTCTTTTGGTTTCTTGCTTTTTCAGCTGAGTGGATTTTCCCTCTTTGTATTTCAAATCTTTAACTTGGTTCTTGGGGTGCTCTAGAGTACTTTTAGGTCTTTGTATAATATTTTTTATTTCAGTCAGTGTATGCTTAATTTCTGGTTGGTCCTTTTTCATATCCTTGAGAGTCTCGTTCATATCCTTGTAGGACTCATTCATTTCCACGTTGGTCTTGATCATTTCCTTGCAGGTCTCGTTCATATCCTTGAGGGTCTCATTCATTTCCTTGTCGGTCTTGCTTACTTCCTTATAGGTCTAGACCTTTTCTAGGAGCCTCTTGAGAAGCCCTATAATCGTGGTTTTGAATTCCATGTCCAGTCGTTTTTTTTCCTCCATTTCTTTCACATCTGATTTCTTTCCATGTCTCTGCATGGTGGCTGCTTCACTGAGTTGGTTAATTAGCTTTGTGCGGTAGACATCCTACAAGGGACAGTGGCTCAGCCTCCCCAGTTACCTGAGGTGGATATGGGTTGCACAGTCTTGCTGAAGTTAAGCTCAGGTTAATCGTTGTTAGCACTTGGAGGGGTTGACCTGCAGGCCAACTGTCTGTGAAGTTCAGCTGTGCTCAGGTTGGATGGGCGGAGTCTCCGGGCCAAGCAGACAGTGTCAGCTCCACCCTATGTGGCCCCAGGGACTCTGTGCCAGGGGCAATGGCCGCCAGCACCTCCGAGAGAGAGTCACTGCCAAGCTCCACTGGCTGCTGGAGAATTCAGACTCTCCCCAAATGAGTCTGCACACCCAACGTCTCACCCAGGGTTGTAAAACAAAGCAGTCTGACGGTTTCCTGAATGAAAGAGCAAGTCACGAGTGCTCTCTGCGCGGTCATGCAGCTGTACTGTTCCCAAGTTCACACGCACTTCGCACAAGCGTGCCTTCTCCACAAGCCAGCAGACCCCTGCAGCACCCGAGCTTCGGCGTGGCCTCCCAATGTCCAGTTTTTACCCCGTATGATAGTGGGTTCCCTGGACTTTGCCCAGAGCTGGAGAATCAGTCCAGTGGGACGTCTTTGTCTCCCCCATTCAAGAAAACTGGCCGGTTTTCAGCCGCGCTGGTATGCGCTCAAAACCTCTCTCCGCATGTATCTTCAACGCTGTCCTCAGCCACTCCTCTGAGTCACAGAGTCTTATCTTCACTTTTATTTGTGGAATTGTCACACAGCCAGTTTTCCGGTGATTCTGGATGGTGTTTGTTCTTTCGTTAAGTTGTAGTTTTAAAATTGTTGTGTATGACGGCAAGATAGGTGTTTTACCTATGCCACCATCTTGGTTCTCTCCCTCTGCCCATTTTTAAAATGGAATGTTTGTCTTTTTGGTGTTACCTGTATGAGTTCCCTACATATTTTGGGTATTAACTCCTTATTGGATGTATCATTGCCAAATATCTTCTCCCATTCATTAGGTCATCTTTTCATTTTGTAGATGGTTTCCTTTGCTGTGAAAAAACTTTTTAGTTTGATTTCATATGTGTGGGTCTTGATTTTTTATTCCTTCAGCCATACCATGTCTTTTAATTGGAGCATTTAATGCACTTACAGTTAAAGTGATTATTGATGGGTATGTAGTTACTGTCACTTTATTATTCATATTTTGTATCTTTTTTTCTTCTTCTTCAAGAAATCCCTTTAATGTTTCTTGTAATACTAATTTGGTGGTGGTGAGTTTCTTTAGTTTTTTTTTTTAATTATTATTATTGCCTGGGAAGCTCTTTATCTCTCCTTCAATTCTAAATGATAGCCTTGTTTGATAGAGCAATCTTGGTTGTAGTTCCCTTGCTTTTCATCACTTTGAATATTTCCCCCCAATCAGCTGACAGTCTTACCAGACTCCCTGATAAGACTGTCTTTTCTCTTGCTGCTTTTAAGATTCTGTCTTTGTCTTTAACTTTTGGCATTTTAATTATGATATATCTTGGTGTAGGCCTCTTTGGATTCATCTCATTAGGGACTTTTTGGGTTTCCTAAACTAGTATGTCTATTTCCTTTGCCAGGATAAATTTTTAATTTATTATTCTTCAAATAGGTTTTTTAATCCCTTGCTCTCTCTCTTCTCTTTCTGGTGTCTCTATAATGTGAATGTTTGTATGCTTGACATTGACACTGAGGACTCTTATACTATCCTCACTTCCTGAAATTTTTATTTTTACTAATATAATTGGATGTTTTCTGCTATCTTTTCTTCTAAATCACTAATCCTTTGCTTCATCTACTCTACTGTTCCTTTCAGCTCATATATTCCTCATTTCAGTTATTGTATTCTTTACTTCTATTTTTTAATAATCTCTGCTTCCTTTTTATGTTATACCTCTTAGTTGAAATTCTCACTGAGTTCATTTATTCTTCCCCTAAGTTCACTTTAACCAGTATTTTGAACTCTGCATCTGGTAAACTGCTTGCTTCCATTTTGTTTAGTTCTTTTTCTATATTTTTTCCCCTGTCATTTCATGTGGGATGTGTTTCTTTGTCTTCCCATTTTGGCTGCCTGGGTTTGTTTCTACATATTATATACATCTGATAAGTCTCCCAGGGTTAGGAAGGTGACTTTATGTAATAGGTCAGTGGTCGGCAAACCGCTTTGGCCCCTTGATGTAGCTCTTCCACAAAATACCACGACTTGGGCGAGTCTGTTTTGAAGAAGTGGCATTACAGGAAGTTTAAGTTTAAAAATTTTGGCTCTCAAAATGTCAATCGTTGTACTGTTGGTGTTTGGCTCTGTTGAGTGATGAGTTTGCCGACCACTGTACGAGGTGTCCTGAAAAGCCCAATGGCACAGGCTCTCTGGTCACCGGAGCTGGGTGTTCCAGGGATGTTCCTCGTGTGAGTTACGAGTGCCTTCCTGTTGTGATTGAGCCCTGAGTGCTATCGGCACACCAGTGTGTGGAATTGATCCTCAGGCTGACTGGTTATGAGGACAGGCCATTATTACAATGGATGAGTTGTTTTGTGGAGCGCTGATCCCCCAAAGTGGGATTCACTGCTGCAGGGCTCTGGTGCCCACTGCATGTTGTTTGTGGAGTTAACTGGGTAGTGTTCTGAAGCTGGCCACCAAGTTTGTTCATTCTGGGGCCTCTTAGAAGAGGTTCTGATGCAGACTCAGATCAGCTGTAGCTTGTGGCTGGCCCGGGGCCACTTGGTAGGAGCTACAAAGTGATTTACAACTGGTAGCTGCCTATGCTGGGCTTGGAAGTGGCTGGGAATGGCTATGCTGCCAAATGTGGCCAGCTGCCACTAGTGCCAGACTGGGAGTCACTTACCAAGAGGTGCTGAGTCCAGGTGCTGCTTGGGGTTTGTGAACTTTTGAGAGATATTAGGCAAGTCCAAGACATGGGCTGAGGCCACCACTTGTAACAGCCACTGAGGGAGATTCAGCCTACGCACGGGTTGGGTGGAACAGGTTCTCAGGGAATTAAGAGTGTGGGGAGTTTGATGGACACTCAGAGTTAAGCCCTCCTGCATCTGCCTGCTTTGTTGGGGAGGACTCCACAAAGGAACAAAATGGCTGAGAGAGCTGCCCCTCCAGCCCTGGTCCTGAAATCAGACAATGCAGTTCCTCCCCATATGTTTGGTGCTTTTTGAGCTGCTGCCCAGTGCTAGAACTCAAAGTGAATGTGTCCATCACCAACTAAGTCAATATGGGGGCCCTTTAAGAGGAACACCTGAGCCCTAGCTGGTTTGGTTCAGTGGATAAAATGTCAGCCTGTGGACTAAAGGGTCCCAGGTTCGATTCTGGTCAAGGGTACATGCCTGGATTGTGGCCTCAAACCCCAGTAGGGGGTGTGCAGAAGGCAGCTGATCAATGATTCTCTCTGAGATATATATATATATATATATATATATATATATATATATATATATATATATATATGTAAATGAACACCCGCGATTCCAGCAGCCCTCTTTCTCAGCCAGGTGGAATCCCTGCTGATTTTCACAGCCAGACGCTGTGGGGACTCCTGTTCCCAGCACTGGTGCCCTGGATTGGGCATCCAGGTGTGGAGATTACACCCCAGCACCTCAGGGGTACCTCCACATCCAAGATATCCTTCCCAATTCTTAACTGCCACATGTGGGTTTTGGGCCAGCCTATTTCACATCTCCATCCCTCCAACCAGGCTTGACTTAGCTTCTTTATATTAGTTATAAGAGTTCAGTTGAGCTAGTCTTTAGATGGTTCTCACTAGTGGCTGTTCTATAATTTAGTTGTAATTCTGATGTGGTTATGGGAGGAGGCCAACACAGTGTTTACCTACTCTGCCATCTTGACCAGAAACTGAGATAATTGTTTAATTAGCTATCTGCAGTGATAGTAATAGTTGAGGCAAATAAGACATTAATCAAACACTTAAAAAACTGAGGAATGATTTGTACATACAGGGCTTAGAAGAGCTCCAATATATTCTTGGGAACCTAGAAAGCATGTACATGCCCAGGAAAGACTTGGGAAGGCTCTCACCTCTAGCTGAATTTGATGCTCTGCACAAGCAGGAAGTGCAGGCTAAGGCACAGTGTGAACTGCATGAAGGAAGTCAAAATACACACACACACACACACACACACACACACACACACGCAAAGGCTGGGAAACTAATAGTTTCAAGATATTTAAGGAAATCTGTTCAATTGGTAGATGACCACTAGGCAACCAAGCAGAGACTTCAGTGATTATATAGAACTTTGCAGAGTTAGACCCCAAAAAATAACAAAACAAAAAGCAACAACAAACTTTGAGGGAGAAGTGTTTGATTTCCAGGGTAGCCACATTATATTATTTAAAGTGTCAATTTTCAGCCCCGCTGGCTTGGCTTGGTGGTTGGGCATCAACCTAAACCAGGAGATCATGGTTCAATTTCCAGTCAGGGTATATGCCCAGATTGTGGGCTCTATCCCCAGTGTGAGGCATGCTAGAGGCAGCCGATCAGTGATTCTTTCTCATCATTGATGTTTCTGTCTCTCTCTTCCTCTCCCTTCCTCTATGAAATCAATAAAAATATATTTTAAAAATACAATATCAATTTTCAACAACAAAAAAAAACCTATGAGATACATAAAGAAATAAGAAAGTATTATCCATACAGGTGGAAAGGGGAAGTCAATAGAAACTACCCCTGAGGAAGCCCAGATGTTGGACTTACTAGACAAAATCTTTAAATCAAATCAGCTATTGTAAACAGGTTCAAAAACTAAAGAAGACCATATCTAAATAATTAAAGAAAATTATGATAATTATTTATCACTAATAAAGAATGTCAATAGAAATACTCTTTTAAAAAAGAACCAAAAAAAATTTCTAGAGTTGAAAAGTACAATAAGTGAAACAAAAAAATCACAAGAGGGGTTTGAAAGCAGATTTAAGCTAGCAGAAAAATCAGCTAGCTTAATAGATAGATCAATTTCTAGTCTGAAGAATAGGAAAAAAAAATGAAGAAAAATGAACTGAGGCTCAGACCTGTGAGATATCATCAAGCATACCAAAATATGCATAAAGTCCCAAAGATATAAAGGGGGGAAAAGTCAAATTTATGTAAATAAATGGCTGAAAACATCCTAAATTCAATGAAATACATTAAACTCCCAAGGAACTAGAGAAACACCAAATAGGATACACTCTAAGAGATGTATACATAGAAACATTATAATCAAACTGACAAAAGCTAAAGACAGGATCTTGAAGACACCAAGAGAAAAGGGACTCATCTATATATATAAAAGCCTAAGCAACCAGCCAACCAGCCAACTGACTGGTATAATGTGCACTGACCACCAGGGGGAAGATGCTCAATGCAGAAGCTGCCAAGCTGCGGTGACTTGGCAGCTATGGTTCTCAGGTAACACACCCAGAGCCAGAGAGACGGGAGCCTGATTCTGGGGTGTATCACCCGAGAACCGCCCTTTTGTAATCCAGGGCCCCTTGGGGGATGTCAGAGAGCCAGTTTTGGCATGATCCCCACAAGACAGGCCGAGAAGAACCCCACCAATGCACAGCATCGGGCCTCTAGTCACATATAAAATCCTCAGTAAGATAAAGAGCTGACTTCTCATGGAAAACCACAGAGGCCGAAGGCAATAGGATGACATATTAATGGTACTAAAAGAACTATCAATCATTAATTCTATACCTAACAAAACCATATTTTTAAAAATAAAGCATAAATTAGGACATCCCCAGTAAACAAAACTGAGAAGAACCATTGTACAAAAAATAAAGGGAGTCGTTAAGGCTAAAGTGAAAAGACACTAGTCAGTAACCCAAATCCACACGAAAAAAATAAATAGCACCAATAACAATAACTACACAAAAAAATACAAAAGATAGTATAAACTCATGTTTATTTCTAAATCTTTTATGTTTCTGTCTAACTTAAAGGACAGCCCAACTGGCATGGTGTAGTAATTGTTGACCTATGAACCAGGAGGTCACAGTTCAATTCCTGGTCAAAGCATATGCCTAGGGCGCAGGCTGGATCCCCAGTGTGGGGCATGCAGGAGGCAGCTGATCAATGATTCTCATTCATTATTGATGTTTCTATTCCTCTCCCTTCAATCAATAAAAATGTATTTTAAAACAATAATAAATTAATTAAAAGACAACTGCATATAGCAATAATTTTAATACCATAAATGGGCTTTTAATGTAAAATATGTAATTGAATGACAACAAGAATACAAAGGAGGAGGAGAACTCTATTAAAGTAAAGGTTTTACACACTATTGAAATTAAGTTGGTATTAATCCAAAGTAAATTGTTTTAAAATATGAATTGTAATCACCAGGAAAATAAAGAAAAGTTGTAAAAGAAATAATAAGCTAATTGAAGTATACACTGAAAAACCCTTATATAATAAAAGCCTAATATGCTAAGTGTCCGTTCAGCCGTCCGACCAATCAAAGAATATGTTAATGAAATGCTAAGGCTGCTCAACCACTCGCTATGATGTGCACTGACCACCAGGGGGCAGACACTCCAACCAGAAGGTTAGCCTGCTGTTAGGGTCCAGCTGATAGGGACTGAGTGAGACAGACCAGACAATCCCTGGAGCCCTCCCGCAGCCCCTCCGCATCTGGCCAACCTCCTGCGTCCCTCCCCAGCCTGGATCGTGCACTGGTGGGGTCCCTCAGACTGGCTTACACCTTATCGCAATCCAGAACCCCTTGGGAGATGTTGGAGAGATGGTTTCAGCCTGATCCCGCATTTATTATATATCCTATCTAATAAAAAAGTAATATGCAAATTGACCATGCCTCCACTACACCAACAAGCCATGCCCACCAGCCATCCCCACAAGCCAATCAAGAGCAAATATGCAAATAAACCAAACCAAGATGGCTGCAGCCACAGAGAGCAGAAGGAAGGCCTGGGTTTCCCTGGCAACAGAGGAAGCCAAGCTTTCTGCCTGCCCTTCCCGGCTCAAGCCTCCACTCAATGCTACAAAATTTCAATGATAGAAGATAAATAAAAATAATGGCAGCCATGGATGGAGCTGGAGAGAGCAGGAGGCTTGAGCTGCACCCAGAGATGGAGGAAGCCAAGCTTTCCACCTGCCCTGACCAGCCCAGGCCTACGCTTGAGGCTACAAAGTTTCAATTACAGAAGATAAATAAAACCCAAATGGCTGCCACCATGGAGCAAGCAGAAGGCTTGGCTCTGCTCCAGGCTACAAAGTTTCAATTGTAAAAGATAAATAAATCCCAGATACCAGGGCCTCCACTTGGACCGCTGGAGTGTGTGGCCAGCCTGCAAACCACCACAGGCCCCCCCACACACCCCAAGGGAACCCCCACCCTGATCTGGGACATCCTTCAGGGAAAACCAGCTGGCTCCCACCCATGCACCAGGCCTCTTATCCTATCTAATAAAAGTGTAATATGCAGATTGACCATCACTCCAACACACAAAATGACTGCCCCCATGTGGACACAAGATGGCCACCACAAGATAGCCAGCAGAGGAGGCAATTGGGAGGGACCATGCCTGCAAGGGAGGGCAGCTAGGGGCAATCAAGCCTGCAGGGGAGGGCAGTTAAGGGTGACCAGGCTGGCAGAGGAGGAAAGTTGGGGATGACCGGGCCTGCAGAGAAGGACAGTTGAAGGGGACCCAGGCCTACAAGGGAGGGTAGTTAGGGGTGACCAGGCTTGCAGGGGAGGGTAGTTAGGGGCAAACAGGCTGGCAGGGGAACAATTAGGCATCAATTTAGGGGTAATCAGGCTGGCAGGCAGAAGCGGTGAGGGGCAATTAGGAAAGCAAGCAGGTGACCAGTTGGGAGCCAGCAGTCCTGGACTGTGAGAGGAATGTCCGACTGCCTGTTTAGGCCTGATCCTACCAGGATAAAAGAGTAATATGCAAATTGACTTGTACTACCGCTACACCCAGTAGGATCGGGCCTAAACAGGCAGCTGGACATCCCTCAAGGGGTCCCAGATTGGAGAGGGTGCAGGCTGGGCTAAGGAAAACTCTCCCCTACTACCTGTGCACGAATTTCATGCACCAGGCCTCTAATATTAAATAGCGGGCCTCTAGTATTTAACTAGGAAAGCAGTAATGAAGGAATAGAGAAACTAAAAAGACAAGTCATATAGAAAACAAATAGCAAAATTTAAACCTGAATAGACTGATAATTACACTAACTGTAAATAGATTAAACACTCAAGAGGTAAGAACGACTGTACAAGTATGAATGACCTGTCAGCAGACAAAAAACAGCTGGTCAGCTGGCGAAACTGTGAGTTCATGATGTTTTACATTATTTATCAAAGTAATTCATCCATCCAATCTTCATCAAATTTCTAAAATATATCCAACACTAGGTATAGGTAAGGCAGTGATAAAAAGATAAATAAGGCACTGTGATATAACAATTATTACAGAACAAAGTATAGTATATTAGGTCTTAAGCCCTGGTTCCTAGCACAGAGCCCTAGGATTCTTGGAATTTCTTAGTATACACAGTAAATCGCTTTCAACCATATCTTGGAGCGTGGGGGTTGGTTGCCAAAGGAACCAACCCCTGACTTCCAAGGAGAAAGGGGCTGTAGATTAAATTAATGACCTATGGTCAATTAATCATTGAGATCTGTGTGATAAAGCCTCCAAAAAACCCTAACTGAAGAGTTTTGGAGAGCTTCTGGACTGGTGAACACAAGATACTGGGAGGACGGCATGGCCAGAGAAGGCAGAAAACTCCATACCTCTTCCCAAATCTTGCCCTATACATCTCTTCCATTTGCCTGTTACTGAGTTACAGCCTTTATAATAAACAAATAATCACAAGTAAAGACCTTTATTTTATTTCTGTGAGCCTTTCTAGCAAATTATCAAGCTGAGGAGAAGGTTGTGAAAAGCCCCAATTTATATCCAGTTGGTATAAATTAAAGTACAGGTTACAACCTGAAACTTGCACTGGCATCTGAAGCAAGGTGACTGAGTTCCTCCTGGTCTGCGCAGTCTGCAACTATCGCCAGATACTTAGTGCTATAATTGAGTGAAATTATAGGACACCTAGTTGGTGTCTAGAGAGTTGGAGAAATGCTTAATGTAAGGGGAGAACCCACATATTTAGTACCAAAGTGTTATGTGTAATGTAGAGGAAACAGTAGTTTATTTTCAGGCATGATCCCAGACCTCAAGAAATTCCTAGTCTTGAAAAAAAATGGACCTATGAGAAATAAGTTAGAGAAAATGTTCATAGGTACATGTACTTTAATATGGTATGTGTACAAAGTACCACGAAAATAAGCAAGTAATCATGCCAACAAAAATGACATTCATCCTGATTTTTAAAGGATGAGTTAAACATTATTATACCGTGGGATTCTATCACTCCCTCTTGAGCGTTCAGCCCAGTTCTCAGCATTAGTTGCGTATTATTTATCATCACATGGGAAGCATTTTTTAAATGACAAGGTCTGGCCCCACCCCAGACCAAGTGAATCAGAATCTCTAGAGATACTTTGATCCCCTCATCCTTACACTTTAAAAGCTCCCAAGGTGGCTTTAAATTAGTGCCTGGGTTGAAAATTGCTCACACTGACGCTGTTCAGAAAAAAACATAGCATAGGCCTCAACGGATCTCCTGGCAATGGGGAGGGAAAGAAAAGGATTACAGGTGGAACAATAGGATCTACAAACAGACCTAATGTCAGGAAAGAAGAGGGTTATAAGCTTTCTAAGGTAAAGACCTTAAAATAGTGTCTGTGCATGTGTTTGAGGGGACTATGAGTAGAGGGAAGGGAAAGGAAAAGATAACCAAGTTTTAAGTACCACGTATCCAGTATATTTTTATCCAACAGACAGATGAAGAAAAAGAAACACACGAAGTTCAAGGAAAACGGGGCCTGAATATACATGTTTGAAAACCATAAATATACAGGTGCTATTTGAAACCATGACCAAAAGTGTAATTAAAGAGGACAGAGAAAACAATAAAAAATGAAATTCTAAAGAATACCACATTAATCTGAAGGACCAAAAGAGGGAAGCACCAAGGGAAGGTTTTTGTTTTGGATGTGGGCTGAGAGAAAAAACGAGAATAAAGCGGGAGGTCAGAGATGTTAGTCTGAGATAGGAGGACTTTCTCTGATAAAAGAAAGATCAGAAATCAGATAGGTACAGGCACACAGGAAAATGAGACCCTTAAGAGTTCAGGGCCACCGAAACCAGTTTTGCTCAGCGGATAGAGCATCAGCCTGCAGACTGAAAGGCCCCAGGTTTGATTCTAGTCAAGGGCATGTACCTTGGTTGTGGCCACATTCCCAGTGGGAAGTGTGCAGGAGGCAGCTGATCAATGTTTCAATTTTCTATCTCTCTCCCTTCCTCTCTGTAAAAAATAAATTATATATATATATATATATGTATATATATATATATATATATATTTTTTTTTTTTTTAAGAGTTCAGGGCCAATGCCCACTGATTTCTTCTGTGAGGTAGGAGGCAAAATAAGCAATGAAAGGAACTCAAGAGCAGGACAAATGATTAGAGGAGAATGGTAAAAGTCTATGGACAGCCATTTAGGCTTTCGGTACATAAGAGGAACCTAAAGGGCAAGTCATAGCATATCCAGGCAGTGAGAGCGCCGTTGGAATCCAGTTTAGAACAGCACCAGCAGCTCAGTTACATGACTGTCTCCAGCCTGCTCTGGAGATCCCGGGAGTAGGAAAAAAGCCAAGTGTTTGATTCATCCAAGCTTGGACACCATCATAGCAAATGTGGCAAGAATGGCTTGAGGCCAGTAACAGTGCTCTTATAATTTTAAAAAGTCAAATTTATATTATTCTTTGAAAAATGGACTGCAGCCCTTTCCTCTGATAGCCAGAAAGTGTGTCCCAGGCCTACCCCCCAAGGGGGGTAGTTGAGAGATGGGGGGGGGGGTGCAGGCATGTTAATTACTTTTACTTTAGAGAACTTGACAGAATCATCACTCCTAAGCATTTTTTATTTAAAAATTGATTTGAGAGAGAGAGGGGGGAAGGGAGGGAGAGAGAGAAACATGGATGTGACATTGGTTGCCTCCCATATGCGCTCTCCCCCCGGGGGATAGAACAGACAGCCTGACCAGGAATCAAACACCACACAGGACTCGCTCCCGTCAACTGAGCCACGCTGCTCAGGGCACTCCTAGGCATTTCTGAGCCCTTCAGCAACTGATTCCAAAAAAATCTAAATCTGATTACTCCAAATTCTTAAAGAACGAAAATTCACCGCAAGAGTGGACTAGCAGAGAGAGAGAGAAACACACCAAACACTTCTGATACACGATGCTAATTTCAGCTATGAGGTAGGGGCCTTCCTCCTAAAAACCGATGGGGATGGGCAAGAGGGGAATAAGGGGGGGGATGATATTGCAAAACTCACTAAGAATTGCTGACAACACCAATGAATATAAAATAGTATAGAACAGTAAGTATAAAACATTATAAAATATGAAAACAATATATAACGTCCAGATCACACTTGGAGTTCCCCATTCATCCTGCCACCACCCATACCACTCTTCAGGAAGTGGGTTATCTCTATGGATACTGGACCTCTTGCTACCACCATCTGGAGAGGAAGCACGAAGGCCTGGAAAGAGTCTGAAAGACTGACTAATGTGTGAGCGTCCACCATGCGGCAGACCTACTGTGCGCCAGACCTAGTGTGCGCCAGGCTCTGGGCAAGGCACTTGACATGCTATAGTTGCAGCATGCTTAAAGACGAATCAAGATGTCAAAACTATAGACCTGACATAACAGGAGAGTATTAAAGTGATTGAAGGTTTAAGGTGTAAAGGAAGAAGTTCGCTAAGGTGGTTGGTGAAAAGTGAGGGGAGAAGAGGCGAGTTTGGAAAGGAGGGCATCTGGACAAGACCCAGGGCACAGCGGGAGGTTGGGCGGGGGGGGGGGGGTTGAAATGTAGAGAGTACACGGTAGAAGGAGCGGGGACAGGGATGGGGGTGAGCCTGCAGAGGCGAAGCCCGGGTCGAGGTAAGAGCAGAAGTCCGTCCCCGGCGAGACGATTGGACGAGCAGGGGCTCATCCTTCGAAGGCGCACGAAGGAATGCGCGGAAGCGGGGCCGGGAAACGGTGTCAGCCCGGAGAGATGGAAGGGGAGAAGCTGGAGGCCCACCCGGCGGGGGGCCAGCGGGCGACCCAGAAGCCGAGACCCGGAAACCCTGCCCCTGGGGGAAGGGGGGTGCATGCAGGAGCGGCCCGGCCACAGCGTGGGGCGCCGCGCTTGGGGGGGCGGGACTGGACAACTGCCCCGGGACAAATCGGGAGCGGTACCAGCAGAGGCGACCTGGGGCCGAGGGATGCCCGCCCGGAGCCGGCCGGGATTGGGCACCAGGTGGGCGGCGGCGAGCGGGGAGCGGGCCGCGGGGAGCGCCGCGTCCCCCTTACCTGGGATGAGTGAGGAGCCGCCGCGCCGCCTCCCCAGCATCCTGGGCTCAGCCGCTTCTCCCGCCGCCCTAGGCGGGGGCCATCCCGCCCGCCCGGGAGCCCGCCCTCACGGCCAGGCGCCAGCAGCGGCCAGCCCGGCCCGGCCCCTCGGAGCAGCGAGACGCGACCCGCGCCCGCGGCCGCCTCAACAGCGACTCCCGCGGTTGCTGCCTCGGTGCCGGCCGCCCAGCTCCCGGGCGGCCGCGGGATCACACGCCTGCGGGGATTGGCTGCCTGGGCGATGTGTCCGTCTCTCTGATTCGTCAGCTGCCCAGGCTCCCCACCGAGGAGGCGGAGCTGCGAGTTGCGCCGAGTCCCGCAGGCGCTGAGGGGCCGGGGTGGGTCTGACGCTGTGGTCGGGCGGGTGCCCCGCGTCTCTGCGAGTGCGCGCTCCTCGCAGGGACTCCCGGGGCGCCACCTGCTCGGGCGGGTTGTTGCCGGAGCAACGGTGTGCGTGGCCTGGATGGAGGGGAGCCGGGCGGAGGTGGTTGTCCGCGCGCAGCTCCAGCCCTTTACGTGGGTGGCCTTCATCCGTGAAACCCGGGGACCGAGCTAGAAGAGGGGCTTTCTCGGGAAGCCCCCCTCTCTACCCACGGCTTCAAATGCCACCCATGTGCCCGCTACTAGCAGAGGAGCTTTCATCTCATAGGACATAACTCACACATGCAAATAGATTCCAACTATTATTCCCTGCCCCGGAGAGGAACTGCTTCCTGAAAGGAAGAACTGAAAGCGAGGAAAGGAGAAAAGGGCAGAGAGGGAAGGGAGAGGTAGGCGAAAGGGCTGAGATGTCACAACTGAAAATTAACTGTTCACGTTTACAACTCCTTCCGTGAAAATGAGTAAAAGGAGCCTTGGCCATAGTTGAGTTGGTTAGAGCATTGTCACCATCATATGCCAATGATGTGGGCTCCATCCCCATTCAGGGCACATACAAGAATCAACCAATAAATGCATAAATCAGTGGGACATCGTCAAATTGATCTCTCTCTCTCTCTCTCTCTCTCTCAAAATGAAGTAGAGAGACCCCTGAAGAGAGAGTGCTCAGGCACTAACCACTCACTGCACCTTGCGGACTCCCAGAGGAGGGAGCTAATGGTTCTCACAAGGAAGAAGCACACTTTGCTACTGCAGCCGACGGGAGGAAGATTTTCCCCTTGCCCAGCAACAACCCCGCCATTGGACAGCCATCACCCTGAACTTTGGCTCTCCTCTGATGGACTTTCCTTCACAGCAGTCTCTCCTAACTTCTTTTTCTTTATAAGGATCATCTCCTTCGTTCTCTTGCCCGTGGTTTGCATGTCCTGAATTTCAATTCCTCTACTATTCCTGAATAAACTCATTTTGCTGGTAAAATAACATTTTTATTTTTAAGGTTGACACTTCCTCCAGGCATATCCATACCAGGTTCTGTCAAAGCAATCATTTCAACTCCATGAATATAGATTGGTAAAAAGCATGCACTCAGGAATCTAACAGCGGTGTTCAAACTTCCTGTCTACCATCTCGGAAGTTCTGTTACCTATAGAATATGTATCTTAGAGAGTTATATAAAGATCCAGTGAGGTCCATACAAAGACTTGTGCAGAAATGTTCATAGCAGCATTCTTCATAATAACCAGTAAAATGGAAAGAAACCAGGGTTCGGCTCGTCAGCTGCCCAGAGTCCACGGTGGGGAGCCCCGAGGAGCTGAGAAGCCATGGCCTCCCACAGCTTCCCGATGGAGCCCAGCAGCTGCCAGGCCTGGAACAAGGACCGCGCACAGATGGCCATCTGCCCCAACAACCATGAAGCGCACATCTGTGAGAAGAGTGGGGCCACGTGGGTCAAGGTGCATGAGCTCAAGGAGCACAACGGGCAGGTGACAGGCACTGACTGGGCCGCGGAGAGTAAGCGCGGTGTGGCCTGCGGCACAGACCGCAGTGCGAATGTGTGGACACTGAAGGGCCGCACGTGGAAGCCCAGCCTTGTCATCCTGCGGATCAACCGGGCTGCTCGCTGTGTGCGCTGGGCCCCCAGCGAGAGTAAGTTCGCTGTGGGCAGCGGCTCCCGGGCCTTCTCCATCTGCTGTTTGGAACAGGAAAATGACAGGTGGGTGTGCAAGCACATCAAGAAGCCCATTCGTCCGCGGTCCTCAGCCTGGACAGGCACCCCAACAACGTGCTCCTGGCCTGGCTCCTGCGACTTCAAGTGCAGGATATTCTCAGCCTACACAAAGGAAGTGATGGAGCGACCAGCAAGCACCCACCCACCTCCCGGGGCTCCAAGATGCCCTTCGGGGAGCTGATGTCCAGCAGTAGCTGCGGCTGGGTGCACGGTGTCTGCTTTTCAGCCAGCGGCAGCCCCGGGGAGGCCTGGGTCAGCCCCGACTGCACGGTGTGCCCGGCTGATGCTGACAAGAAGACGGCAGTCACAACACTGGCCTCTGAAACGCTGCCACTGCCGGCCGTGACCTTCATCCCAGAAAAGAGTCTGGTGGCTGCGGGCCACGGCTGCTTTCCGGCGCCGCGGGGACGCTGAGCTTCGGTGGGCGGCTGGACGCGCCCACACAAAACTCTCAGCCCCCGAGCGCTTCCAGAACCTGGACAAGAAGGCGAGCTCCGAGGGCGGCGTGGCTGGCGGACCGGCCTAGACCCGCTGCACAAGAGCAGCGGCAGCCAGACCTCGGTACTCTGTGGGGGTGAGTGCTCACAGTTCTGCACTGCTGCCATGGACGGTGGCATGAGCATCTGGGATGTGAAGAGCTTGGAATCGGCCTTGAAGGACCTCAAGATCAAATGACGTGTGAGGAGAATGTGGGCCTCATCCCCGCTGCTGGGGGAGGGGGTCAGAGAAACTAAGGCTCGCTTTGCTGAGTATTTCTAGAGTACCCATAGGGGAAAGGGAGGGGAGGGGGTTGGATGCTTTTCTTACCTATTTGAAGGACCATGTGCCTTTTTCTTAAACAAATACTTTCATTTATTATTTTTTTTAAAATGGCCCCAAAGTACTCTGCTGGTCATGAACTGCTTCAAAACGTGGAGGTAATAAAAATACAATTGTAGACAAAAATAAATAAATAAATACATAAATACATAAATAAAATGGAAAGAAACCAGATGTCCATCAACTGATTAATGGATAAACAAAATGTCTTATACCCATACAATGAAATATTATTTCGCCATAAAAAAGGAATCAAATTTTGATACATGCTACAATGTGGATGAATCTTGAAAATATTATGCTAAGTGAAATAAGCTAGTCACAAAAGACCACATATTATGTGAGTCCATTTATATGAAGTGTCCAAAACAGGCAAATCCATACAGGCAGAAAGTAGCTTTGAGGATACCTTAGGCTGAGGGGATTGGAGAAAAATGGGATGTGACTGCTAATGGGTATGGGGTTTCTGTGGGGTGATTGGTGAAAATGTTCTAAAACTGATTGTGGTGATGGCTACACAATTGTATTAATATACTAAAACCAAAGTACTCAAGTGCTTTAAGTAGGTGAGTTATATGGTATGTGAATTATATCTCAATAAAGCTATAATTTAAAAAATATCGGATGAGATAACAAACCACTGAAAGCCCCTGCCTTTGGTGTCTCCCTAAGAACAAGGGTTCAAGATATCAAACTTGGTGTTTTCCTCTTTCAATTGGAAAATCTTGTAAGCCATTTGACCTGAGGAAATTTAAAGAAATACCACCATGATATTTTTCTTTGGAACACCTAAATCAAATGAAGATAATTTGATACAAGCTGTTTTGGGGATTACAAGCTCATCAAAAGAATATGAGCAGGGTCCGCAGGCAGAGAGCAAGGGAAAGAAAGGGAAGGAAGGAGGTAGCACTCGACAAGGTAATTGTGGATAGATTCAAAGTCATTCAACCAGCTTTAAACATCAAGGGCTATGCCCCATGCCACCTCCTGTATTCCAGACCTCTTCCAGAAAAGAGCTCACCATGACCTGAGTAAGCTGAAGCCACTGCCAGCACCACTGGACACCAATCCCTTCGACACAGCCTCTGCCAGGCTCTCTCCACCAACCAGAAACGCAGTGCCGAGGTGACCGAGGCACTGCTCAGAAAACCCTTCACCACCGACACAACCCAACCGCAGAAAGGAGCTGAGTAGCCAGGGTCGGGGTGCAGAGGAGCGCTAGCACTTGTGTCTCACATGTTAAACTCTGAGAACAAATTCTAGGCAAGGGCAAGAGCGAGACACATCCCTTCAGTGACATCTGGCAGAGAGCTTGGCCCCCTGTCTGTCACACGGCAGGTGGTCTCCCTGAACAAGACAGCTTCCGGTGGCCCCAGGGACACACTGTCTGTGGCAAGCAGCCAGAAGCTCCATCTGAAGCAAAGCCCAGGGTCACTTGGAAACAAGCTCTCTCTGCTTTCTAAATCTACCCCCAACTTATGTAGGATGTGTACTGAGGGTAGCTGAGTTCTGCCACTACAAAACATGCCTTTTGGGGAGATAGTGATTATTTTTAGCTGGCTATTTTTAATAAGCAAAGACTTGGGAAGGACTTTGACCTTCCCCCTAACTGCCTAAAAGAATTTAGATAACTCCAGAAAAAGAGCTGTCGTCATCAATAACAATAATGCAATATGAACTGGTGTGTAATGGACAGGGAGGGAGCTTTGCTCAAAGTCCTCGCTGTGTGCCACTGTGTAAAGATGGCCCAGCAAACATTTGTTTACCAAACATTTGAATTGCCTTCTTCCCTTTTGAAGTCCCAAACCACACCGCCATCACCAACCACCATCAGCTAACTCAAGATGGCAAATTAGCCTCAACTGCCCAGTTTGCCCTCGGGCCCTATGTTCTTATGGAAGCCCTGGTATGTACATACATAATTAAATTTGACTATTTTCTCTTGTTAATCTGTCTCATGTCTCCCTCGCAGAACTAATAAGAAAAAAAGACTCCAGCCCCGGACAGTGTGGCTCAGGTGGTTGGGCATCGTCCTGTGCACTTGATGCCCAGGTTGTAAGCTCCATGGTAGCAGAAGGCAGCCAATAGATGTTTTGCTTTCACGTCAATATTTCTCTCTCTCCCTCTTTCCCTCACTCTCTAATAATCAATTTTTAAAGCTTTTTAAAGTAGACTCAAAAATATACTCTTAAGTGAAAAGAACAAAACAGCATATATAATATGCCCATTGTGTTTTTTAAAAAATATTTTTATTGATTTTTTACAGAGAAGAAGGGAGAGGGATAGAGAGTTAGAAACATTGATGAGATAGAAACATCGATCAGCTGCCTCCTTCACGCCCCCTACTGGGTATATGCCCGCAACCAAGGTATATGCTCCTGATCAGAATCAAACCTGGGACCCTTGAGTCCACAGGCGGATGCTCTGTCCACTGAGCCAAACCGGTTAGGGCCCCATTGTGTTTTTGTGATTTTCATAGACAATCTCCAGAAGGATGCACAGTAAACTAGCAAGAGTGCTTGTGTCTGGGAGGAAAATGGAGGGACTTGGGCACAAGCCTGGGAGAGAGACTTATTTTTCACTCTATATTGTGAAATGTTGTGCCAGGTGCTTGGATTACCTATTCAAAATGAATAAATGTGTAACTTTTTAGGAAGAGAACTCTCTCACTATCTCAGCACATATGAACATCTGGTTCACATGACATTTCTATGTTTCTGTGTAATTTAATGTGCCTCATGTTGAACACACATATTCTGAACACTCTGTACCTGTTCTTCCTCCCAGGCTTACCTCCGCCAGGTGACAGAGCTCAGATTCGGATAACCTCACATGAGGGCACAGGCGGCGTACCCCCTTGACCAATAGGGCATTCTGAGGGCTCAGAGCTTGTTTCTCCCAAACAGCCCCGGCAGCCCCAGGAGGGCCAAGGAAAGAGAGGAAGTGGACACATGCTGACACCCTAGTGAGAGCCCAGAGCTGCTGCCCTCTGCCCAGCCTTTGCATAGCGTCTGCCTCCAGGATTCATCCCCCAGGACAAAGGACCAGCCAGAGATAAGGGGCGAGGGGAACCCCTCACAGCAGTAACCTCACCTCCTGGAAGGAAAGTCTGTGCAGCATACCTGGAAATGTTCGGGCTTTGAGGAGAACTAAGGAGGCGGCACAGCCCTCCACACTCATTTTGAGGGTGGTTGGCTGTGCTTTGGTTTTTGAAGGACAGACGTGTAGCACATCTCGCTTCGTGGCATTTCCATTCCCAGATCTGGCCTGGAGAGAGGCTGGTGCGGAGAGGGGAGGTGGAGGGGATAAGGGTGACCTCAGAAAAAGAAAATTGGGAAAGAGAACCATGCCAGGCTCTACTTTTTTATTCTCTATCCCAGACTCAAGGAGCTAGAAATGAAGGTTCAGAAGCAAAGTGTTTGAACGCAGAAAGAGGAGAGGACAGGCTACCTTTGAAATGCAAGTGCAGGAGCAGAGATCTCTCAGAGAGCACAGGCATGGCCCCGGGAGGAGGTGGAAAAGTGGGGACAAAGGAAGTTCTTAGGGTAAGGGCAGATATGAGGAGGACAGAAGGTATTTTGTCTGCCCCAGCCTCCACTCTGTCCCCTGAATAGGGTGTGGCACTAAATGAATGGATGGATGAGAGAATGAATGGACAGATGGTTAGCAAAAGCTGTGGTTATCAATGAAGGCCACTAGAGCAAAGCAGAGAGGGACACAGGAAAGAGAATAAGAGGGCGCTCAGGGTCCTACCTGGAAGGGAGGGAGACAGACTCCAGGTAAGGGCTTCAGGGCCAAAGATTTTTGATAGGGAATTGAGGGTAAACGTTCGCTTGACTTAAAATGACCCCAAAGCCCTGGCTTACTTGGGACAAGTTAAACACTTACCTGCAGACAGCATCAAAGGGCCAGCAAGCTGCAGGAGACACCTCACAATTCTCGAAGCTTGTGGGACAGAGGGAGTTGAGACAAAAATAAAACGGGGATGCAATTCAAAGAAAAGGGGGAAAAGGGAGCATGCTTCCTTGCTTTCCCCACCTCTAGATCCAGGAAAACTGGCTAGGTCAGGCCCCTTAGCCACATCAGCATTTTAAAATGAGAATCCAGCTGAGTCTATGAGCAGGCATTTTCCAAATGGCTACAGAATTCCTGCACCTTCCAAAAATACCTCTTCATGCAACTCCTGCCAGGGAGAGAGGGCCACATGCCCAGGCTGGAACCAACCAATTGGCTTCCTGAGCCCAGGAGCTGCGCACACATGCTCCGCAGACCCCGGTTACAGGAAATGCCCACTGCTCGGTGGGTAAACACAGCCAGGCAGCTACTGGTGCTGAGTGGAAGAAGACTGGCAGCAAAGCATCCTCTAGTTCCACTTCTGACGAAAGAGATCATATGACTGCGGGGAGTGGTTTCCAAGCCTCCCTATGCATTTCAACCACCTGTGCGGCTCCGTAAAGGGACAGGCCTCTGGTCAGTTTGATGAAGCAGCTCTGGGGGGGACAGGGAGGTGGCATGAAAGGAACTCCAGAGAGGCCAGCTGGTGATATTCTGCGTCCTGACCTGAGAGTTACCTGGTTTGTTCGTTTTGTGAGAATTCATCACACTATTTACCCATGTGCACTGTTCTGTGTTTGTTATACTTTCCTTAAAAATATGTATATATCCGGGGTGAGTTCTGCTCCTCTGCTGTGCTTTAGAACCACTGATCCAGGGTGCGAGCCTTGGGTTACACAAGTGGTGCTGGGTGCTTTGAGCATGGGCTGGAGTTGCCACGGTGTTTGCTTCCCTTCCCGGGCAAGTGGCTGGCCGACAAGAGGAAAAGCTCCAGGGAGGGGAAGGACTGGGAAGGGAGGTGCTCCAGGGAGCCCTTCTCTGCCTGCAGGTGCTGACCAGTGACCAGTGTAGACCAAAACAGCCGCCGAGCCTGTGACTGGTCCTGTACCGCAGGCACGGCTTGGACAGAGCTTGTTCAGGCCCCGTGTTACCTGATTCAAAAAGGCAATTTCCTCCTGGGGCTTGGTTTCCCTCCCCGGCCAAATTCTAGCCACCCTTCTGGGTTCTATGTAGCAGCTACGCTACTCCCAGCAGGATCTGTGTGACTCCAGCTCATGACATCTCCCAACGTCCTGTACCAGGCACTTGTTCTAGGCACTAAGGATGCATCAGGGAACAAGTCAGTCCCTGCTGCTCTGAGGAGTTTGTAGCTTCACGTGGAGCCTGACATCTGAAGGAGATTAGAATTCCCCACCTCAAAAAATACGCCACTGTGGCATAGCGATTCTTTTGAGCTGAAGGCAATTAAGAAACAGAAAACACAGGAGTTCTTTGTCCTTTTTTCCCCCCTCCCTGAAGCAAGGCATAAATTTCTCTTTTGTAAAAGACATGTTCCCATTTGAAAATTGGTGGAAAAAAGGCCAGTCACTTAGATATGCAGATGACACCACCTGCCGGGCTAAAAGTAGCCATGATTTGATGAACGTGAAAGAAGAAAAGTGTCAAAGCAGGACTGCATTTGAACACCAAGAAAACAAAACTCATGACTACAGGAGAAAAGCACAACGTCAACATAGACCGTGAAGACACTGACATTGTTAAAGATTTTCCTTACCTCGGCTCGGTCCATTCAAATGGAGACCGCAGCCAAGAAATGAAGAGAAGACTGAGATTCCAAAGAATTAGAAAAGATCATCCAGAGCAAAGGTGCTGAGACCACCCACATCCTCAGAGTCCCAGTTTACTATGAACAGATGCAAAAGTCTGTCCGTGAAGAGAATCGACAAGAAAAAAAAAAGATTCATTGGAAATACCGTGTTAGAAGGGAGCTCTATGGATACCCTGGACCAGCAGAAGACAAGTGAGTCCTAGAGCCAATTAGGCCTGAATTGCCACTGCGGGCAAAAATGACAAAACTGATGTTATCGTACTTGAGGCCCATCATAAGAAGGCAGGCTTCTTTGGAAAAGACAATAATGCTGGGAAAATAGAAGGTAGCAGGAAAAGAGGAAGACCAAATATGAGGATTGACTCCATAGAAGAAGCCACAGGCATGAGTCTACAGGAGCCGAGCAGGGCTGTTGAGGACAGGACATGTGGACATCAATCATAGTCTCCCCAGGAGCTAACTCAATGGCAGGTACCACAAAGGTGCCCCACACCTACGCCAGAAAGAGGAAAACAACTTGGAGATAGCTCTGACCAGCTTATTATGGCTTGAGTCTTCATAACACACTGTGGACGAAAAAGGGGCCACATACTGAACCCCACAAGCTTATGGGAGGCCTGCATGGTGAGCCTGACCAACTCAGAGACCTAAAGTAACCACATAGGATGGTCTGAAATTAAAACTCCTTAACTAAGAGCTGGTCGACCTAGGCTAGAATCTTCCCTGACAAAAATCAATCTTTACCTTAATCGAGCCCATTTATTGTGTTTTTGGAATGCCAGAGTAATTCCTTTTTTCCAGATCCCTCAGATTCCTTTTTTGCACAATCTCCCGCCAGACTGAGACCGTGAGCCCCTCACTGTGATCTTGTTCCTCCAAATACCATCTCTCCGTGCTGTGTATGTTAATTGTTAACTATTCTAGACCCACCAATATAAAAGAAATACCTATCCATTTTTCTACCTAATCTCAGTTTTGCTTTCTCCCGCCTCCCTAATGTATCCCCAGTGGATTTTATGTAACTGGCTTACATCTTGCCCTTTGATTCTGATGTATAAAATAAGTAGCAAAAATGCCATTTTTCCAGAGCATTTTCGGAATCCATTGAGATTTTGCTTCCTGGCAATTGTCATCAATTTGACTACAAGAAACTCAAAAATTCTCTGCAGGTTTGGATGTTTCTTATATCTACAAAGTTTACAAAATAACCTTTATCTTCCATTAGTTGCCCACATATATTTAATTTACCACACTTTACCACTCCTGGAAGCCCAAAACCTTCCCCTCCCTTCCTCCTATTAAGTCAGGAATATAAATCTTTAACTCTAACCTTAAGTAGGAGCCAGCTACTTCTTTTGTTGGGTCCTTCCTGTGTGCCCCGGCAGTAAACCTTTGTCTGTGAATCTGCTGTTTGTCTCTTTCTCAGGCCCCGGCCACAGAATCTAAAGGTAGAAGGCAGGTGTTGCCTTTCCTACCTGTACTTAACAAAAGCACTCAAGGCAATAAGACTTGCTCACATTCAGAGTGCCCAGGTTTCCACTTCTGCTCCTCTAAGCTTTCCCCCTACCAACTTTCACATCACACTGCAAATGCCAGGTCCACTCAGAAGGCCTCACCTCCGTGACGCTTGTGACCTGTGCTGTGCCTCAGTTTACGCCTTTCTTGAGGCACTTTTCCCATTACGCTTCGTATTTGTGTTCTTAGTGTGTTCATCTGTTTCTCCTCCCTCGCCCCCGGCAGACAGAGCAGGAAAAGCAGCTGCAGAGAGCAGGGAAGTCCGTCTGAATGCCACGCTGGGAGCTGAGCTATAGCTGAGTTGTGGGTGGCAGGAACCCCACGCCCCTTCAGTGCCGCCAGGCCCCTTGGGGCTGCCCAGGAGGGCTAGCCCTTCTACAGGACCTAGAGAAGAACTCTAGAGAAGAACCAGTTTGCAGGATATAGGAGGACTTTCCTTTTCTCCTATCCCCTGGTCGCCCCTGATGATGAGTGGGGGGAAGGCAGTGGTGGGAATGGGGGAATGTTCCAGAGGCATTATTTTCAGGGGCCCAGAGAATCTGAAGGGTTCCAGACCTTAAGGCCTGGCCTAGCCCTTCTAGCCTGGCTCTCCCACACACCTCCTACCTGTTTGCTCTGCCTTGCAAATATTTCCTGTGTTGTTGGACACAACCCTGGGATGGCAGTCAAGGTGGAATGTAGAAAGTGCATGCCCACAGGACACACATAGTCTTGGGCAAATTGGCCCTGAGTTCTTGAATGCCTGACACAGGCATACTAGGTTCCCGTGGCTGCCATAACAAATGACCACAAATCGGGTGGCTTAAACAACATGAACCTGTCCTCTGGCAGTCTGGAGGTCAGAGTCTGAAACCAAGGTGTCAGAAGGGCTGTGTTCCTCCTGCAGGCTCTGGGAGAACCCTTTCTCACCAGCTGTCGGTGGGTGGAATTCACTGGCAGTACTCTTGAATTTCTGACACTGTGGTCACATTGCCTCCTCCTTCCTCTTACAAGGAAACTTATGAGGATCTTGGGGACACTCCGATGATCCAAGGTAACCTCATAGTGAGCTTGTTAACTTAATTACATCTACAAAGACCCTTTTCCCAAATAAAGTTATATTCACAAGTTCTGGGGATTAGCACATGTCTTTTGGGGGACCACCCAACCCACTATAGAAGGTATCCATATGCTCTCTTCCATTCTGCACAAAGGTTAATTTTTCACATGTTTCTCTGAATTAATTTTATATGATGGTTAGAAGTTATTAAAGTCGTTCATGAAGGCTGTTTGTCCCTATCCAAATATTGTCTGCCCCTGCCATACACACACAAAATACATCTACACACTACAGAAATGTGCATCTATTCATCCATCCAACACATATTTGAGTGCCAACCATATAATAATATGGTATTATCTACCAAAACTGGCATTCACACTAGTGAGCTAGGTGTGTGATGTGGTAACCTGGCTAGACTACAGACTCCAAAACTTCCTTTCTCGTTTGATTCTGTTGGCGGGGAAAGGAATGGCACCAGGCATCAGAGCGGTGGGGTCAGACTTGGGTTCTGCAATCTTGGTACTTGAGTTCTGGCTGGGAAAGAATTCAAAGCCAAGACTCACACTGTAAGAGAACATTTATTTAGAAAATCACAGAGGTAGAAGAAGTAATTTGTAGAAGAAATTAGCTTAGGAAACAAGTTACAGAGTCAGAATAGGTAAGGATGACAGCAGCATTTTGTAGCAGAGCACAGCTTCTACCAGTGACTCATGCAATTGTTCTCTCATTCCTCTGGATCTCCCTTCCTGAGTGCCTGTGAATGAGCTTCCGCCTGCGCCTGTGGGCTCCAGGCTGCTGTGACCTTTGAGTCTGGGTCCCTGCCCTTCTGTGGACTGTTCAGTCACCCCTCATCATTGCACAAGACAATCCCTAAAATAATATATTATTTTTAAAATATATATATATATATTTTTTAAGACAGAGGCTGAACTATGTATGACCAATACAATTAGCATTTTACAAGCTATTAGGAAATCAGTTTTTAAAAATTAAACTACATAAATACATTTCAAATGCAGAACTTGTAATTACATTACAAAACATCAAATAAAATACCAACAGTAATTATGCATTATATTTCGACTCGAGGCCCGATGCACGCCACCACTGTGGTTGCAGGAGGAGGGGGCTGGAGGGGAAGGGAGGGCGTTTGCCACCTCTGCCTTGGACCCCACCCATCCAGAAGGATGTCCTTCTGGACATGCGGTCTAATTAGCATATTACACTTTTATTATTATAGATGATAAATTATTAGCAAATTAATGTAATGAAAATTAACTATTATCTTAAAATAATCAATTTGATACAATACACAAGATAGAAGTTTAATCATGAAACACTGATCACAAAACAACATTATTTGTTTTTCAATATTTTAAATTAATTTTTAGAGAGACAGAAATGGAGAGGATGAGAGAGTAAAGCATTGATTGGCTGCCTCCCGCACACCCCTACCAGGGATCAAGCCCAAAACCCGGCGTGTCTCTGTGGCTTTGTGAGAATCTAACCAGGTTGATGCCAACCAAGCCACCCTTACCAGAGCTCTTTCTAACTTCTAAAAAATTACATCTTGAGTAAGAAGTGGATCATCTCATAGACCAGAGTTTCCAGTATAGACCAGTATCTTGGCTATTCTTAGCTCTTTGCACTTCCATATAAATTTAGAATCAGCTTGTCAAGATCTATTAAGAAACATGTTGAGATTTTAATAAGAATTATATGTAATTTATCAATCAATTTGGGGAGAACTAATCTTTATAATAAAGAGTTTTCCAATCCATGAGCACAGCATATTTCTCCAAGCTCATACATAGATAAGTGAATGAAAAAAGAAGGCATTAAAAAGGTGGGATTGCTCTGACCTGTTGGTTTGGCTTGGTGAATAGAGCGTTGGCCTGTGGACTAAAGGGTCCCAGGTTCGATTCCAGTCAAGGGCATGTACCTTGGTTGCAGGCTCATTCCCAGTAGCAGGTGTACAGGAGGCAGCTGACCGATATTTCTCCCTCATCTATGTTTCTAACTCTCTATCCCTCTCCTTTCTTCTCTGTAATAAATCAATAAAATATATTTTTAAATAATAATAAATAAATAAAAATAAAAAGATGGGATTGTTGGTTCCATGGACAACCACAAGAATGACTGGCTGGCACTACTCACCTTCTAGTTGCTGCTCCTGTACCTTGCTCCTGGCCTCCAAGCTGCCAGATTATCATGTGACCTTGACCGCTGCCCACAGCTAATTGATTTAAGGGAAGAACCCCAAGCTGATCCAATGAGAGCTTCTCATTGATTTTTGGATCAGAGACTGAAAAAGAGTTGTAATAGTCTCTCTTTGGTACTTGAATTTGTTAAACATATAAAATATAGGAGTTCTCTACAACCACATTTCAAATCATGTGGACTGGAAGATTGGAAGAAGATGCATTACTGAGAAAAAGGGGTTACGCTCAGAGAGACATAGAAACAAGAGAGAGAGGCTGGTGGTATTTGAGTCTCTGACTCCATATAATTTCTGAGGCCCAACTAATATTCTTGTTCCTGCGTTCCAAGAGACCCATGATCCAATAGCTACATGGGTCCCAAGAGTCCACTGTTTTTTATAATAAATCCATGTTTAGACTTAAACTAGTTTGAGTTAGATTTCTATCATTTGCAACCAAGAGTCCGAAGTTGAGTAGCTTTAAAACCAGTATTCTCAAATAGATTTCAGGTGAACCAGCCCGGACACCTGGCTTTACCTGGCCCAGTTTGGATTACACTCTCCTTGGTGCCCCTAGACAGAGCCTTCCCTAACACAGGCCAGCAGCTGGCAGCTAATCTTCGTTCCCTTTCTCTGCAGGAATTTTATCTGCTTGGGATATGTAATGTGAAGTGGTCTCCCTTGTCCTTTTTAAAATGCAGGCTTTATCTAATGTAAATACTTGTCTTATTTTTATGTTTGGATTCAAACTTTTGGTTAGAATTTACCATACTTGTCATTAAAATTGCCCAAATGATCATTCTAAGGCTGTTAGAGGCCTCATTGGCAAGTCCAACCTATGTCAAGAGCTCCTCGAAATAAGATGCAAGCACAAGATGATACTTCAAGAGAAATACTGAAAATCTCCACCACTTCTATTTCTCTTTATAAATACCATGAAGCAAGGGGTGCTATAATGACAGGAGGATAATGTTCTGAATTTTGAGGAGAATAGAGTATTTTTGAAGACATAAAATGTTGTGTTTGTGGTTTTTTAGTTTTCTTCTCGTAATTGATTTCTGGTTTCATACTATTGTGATAAGAGAAGATGCTTGATATGATTTCAGTCTTCTTACATTTATTGAGACTTGTTTGAGGCCCTAACAAATACTCTATCCTGAAAAATGTTTAATGTGTACTTGAAAAGAATGTATATTCTGTTGATTTTGAGTGAAATGTTCTAGAAATATCAACTAAATCCATCTAAAGTATCATTTAAGGCCACTCTTTCCTTGCTGATTTTCTGTCTGGATGATCTATTCATTGATGTCAAAGGGATGTTAAAGTCCCCTACTATAACTGTATCACTGTTGATATCTCCCTTCATGTCAGCCAAATTTGCTTTATATATTTTAGGTGCTCCTACGTTGGGTATGTAAATATTTACAAGGGTTACATCCTCTTGTTGGACTAATCCCTTTATCATTATGTGATGCCTTTCTTTGTCTCTTATTACAGTCTTTGTTTTAAAGTCTGGTTTCTCTGGCTTTGGCCAGTGGGGCTCCGTTGGTTGGGGCATCATCCCAGACACCAAAAATTAGTGGCCCAAATGCCTGTCAGGCAATACCCAATGTTGGGTTTGATCCTAGGTTGGGGTGAGTGCGGGAGACAACGAATGGATGTTTCTCTCTCACACTGATGTTTCTCTCTCCCTTCCTCTTTCTAAAATCAATTTAAAAATAAATCTTTAAAAAAGTCTATTTTGTCTGATATAGGTATTGCTACCCCAGCTTTTGTTTTGGTTTCCATTACATGAAATATCCTTTCCATCCCTCCACGTTCCCAATGAATTTTTCAAAGGCTGAATTTTAACTTTTAACCCTCAGCAGACTCCAGATGACTTCAGGCTCATGGGGGTGCTGTGTAGCTGCCAATAGTCCCACTTCAGTAATCATCAGTATAGCAACTGATGTCATTATGTAAATATTTAATAGAATATATGCAATGAAGGTACTGATCAGTGATAAGAAACAAAGGTCTCATAAACTTAACAAAGTTGACACATAAATGGAAATGATTAGCTGCACTCAAATTGGTGAATCTTTACCTTTAAGTTAAATTCTCATCATATTGAAACTAATTTTCTAGTTACTTGTGAAGGGGGAAAAACCAACTTATAGAGTACAATGAAGGCCCCTGTAGATTCTAGGAAAATGCATTCCTTTGGACTAGACCTGAAATGTCTGATGGCCTGCCTCCATGACCCTGAGAGCATAATAGAGCCAGTCAGGTTTCCTAAGATTCCACCCGGCAGTCTGTTCTTGGCCTTTTCTATGTTACCCTGACAACTTCCAGAATGTCCGAGCCACTAAACTTTAACAGGATTGTAAAAGCTTTATTATGTTTCAAACTTAGATCAAGATTATATTTCTTTGTAATATAAATATCTCTACCACTATTTATCTATGTCCAGATTATGGAGAGATGATGATGATAAATGAGGTTAGATAGATAGATGATAGATAGATAGATAGATGATAGATAGATAGATAGATAGATAGATATTTTATAGGACTTATAGAATCCTTAAATCAGTGGCGTCTAGGTCTGATTAGAGGGGAAAAGGATTTAAACCTTGAGAGCTGAGCAAAGGAACTCTAGAATTTCTGAACGTTGAGTTACAACAGCTTAGGAATGTGCTGTCCGTTGGGGAATAGGCACATGAGGACACATTTTAATCATTAATGCTGATGCAGGCCAGATTGCTTTCCAAGAAACCCTGCCCTGTCACTTTTTCCAGCCATTCTTGTTTGAGGCCCGAGGAAAATAAGCAAGCTTGGGTATTCTTGAAAGGAAAGCTGTGTCTGAGCTTGGTGGGGTATGTGCAATGCAGGGTGTGATGAGAGAGAGAGCAGTTCCAGGCAAGAGAGGGGATTCAGCAACTGGCCACTCCCAGAGGCCACACTCTTCCAGATTTGGAGGCCACAGAGTAGAATCTGCCGCCAAAATCCAAATATGACCCATTTTCCCTGTGCTTCTGAAATAGGGCCAGGACTCACTTCTTATTCAATTACTCTATTAGGAGATTTTACAAGTTGAATAATTGATCTGGTGTAGGGCAGCAAAGTACCCAGTACTGTAAGATCGAGGGTTTTCAACTGAAAGTACATCACCTGGCGAGACAGTTCAAAATTCATAGACCTAGACCCCTATTCTGGACCCATAGAATCAAAAGTCTGAGATCTAGACTCATGTAGGGTTGAGATAGTTCATGGAGAGTCTAGTGCAAGCCCTGAGTTAAGGGACAGTGGGAAAGGAACATGGTGTCAATAAGGCCAGATCCATGGCCTTGATATTTTTTTCTTTTCGTGTTAAAAATGTCAGTTTCGCCTGAGTCACCAAAATATATTAGAGGCTATCTTCTACAAGGCGTGATAGGCCAGGCCTCTCATCTTAACGAGCATACGAATCACATCTTGTGAGAATGCGGATTTTGATTCAGTGGGTCTGGAGTGGGGCCTGACAATTTACATTTCTAACTAGTTCCCATGTGCTGCCTGTCAATGATCCATACTTTGAATAGCAAGGGGGCTAGGTCAGTGACTCTTAATCATCACCCGGAGGAAACATTTGGCAGTGGGAAATGTTTGGGAACACATTTGGTTGTCAAATGGGGAAGGGAAAGGTTTAACCATATAGCCAGTAGAGGCCAGAAATCTATTAAACATCCTACAACGGACAAGACAGCCTCCACAACAAAGAATTACCCAATCCAAGGCGTTGAGAAACTCTGAACTTAGACCAAATGCAGAATTTATAAGTTTTCTGAAAAGTAATTACTTGATTTTCAACTGGTTACTCCCAGAGGGAGTGAAGGAGATACGTTTTGGGAGAGAACTTTACAGAAGGAGATGTGCATTCGCCACGCCCAGCTCCATTACAAAGGATTGTTTTATCAGCAGTTCTTGAGCCATGAAGCTGGGATTGAAATAGTCCATCCAAAGCTCCAGGGAAAACCAAAGCCCCAACACATAGAAGCTTTGAACAAAAGTCTCTTCAAGAGGATGCTGAAGACGAGAACTGGACTGGATGTTATTTGTGGCCCTCTGCACATCCAACAACACAGGAGAGCTGAGGAAGATGCCACTTAGATTTTATTGCACTTCCCAGCTTCACTCTTCTGGAAAATTCAGCCCCTGGAAAGCAACCAGCCTTCCAGCTGTAAATCTGTTTCAGGAGTTCTTCCTTTCTTCCGTCCCTCCCTCTCTTTTCTCTTTCTCCCCCGCCCTTTCTCTTTCCCACTCCTCTTTCCTTCTAACTTTATTTTTCCAATGATAACAAATATACATATTTACCATGAGCAGTTTAGAATACACAGCAAAGTATTAAAATGAAAAATACCTCAAAGGCAATCACTATTATTAACATTTTTATTTCACTTATTATATGGAATCTAAAGAACAAAATAAATGAAGAGGCAACCTTGAAACAGACTCATAGGTAAGAGAACAGATTGATGGTTGCTGGAGGGGAAGAGGGTTGGGAGAGTGGGTGCAAGCAGTGAAGGGATTAAGAAGTACAAATTGTTTGTTAGAAAATACATAATCATGGGAATGTAAAGTACAGTATAGAAAATATGATTAATAATCTACACTAATAAAAGAGAAATATGCAAAGTCAATTATACTAAAAAAAAGAGAAATGTGCAAATTGACCATATCTCTGTGACACCCACCAGCCAATCAGGAATGAGCATGTAAATCAACCCAACAAAGATGGTGGGTTGATTTGCATACACAGGGCAGAGCAGCTGGGCAGGGCGGGATGCCTGCTATGAGGGGGAAGGCAGGGGTGAAGGGAGCTATAGGAGCAGTGCTCTGGCCAGAACAGAGAAGACTAAAGGCTCCCATCGGAGCAAACACTGAAGACTCTGGCCCAAAGCCAAAATAGAGTAGCCAGAGTGAATGTCTGGGTCCTCGGTGCTGGAGGAAAACCAGTGCTGGCACCAGGGGAAGAAAGGCCTATTGCACGAATCTTTGTGCAACGGGCCTCTAGTATTGTCATAACTGTGGTGCCAGGTGGGTACTGACAATATTGAGGGGAACACTTTGTAAAGTGTATGATTGTCTAACCACTAGGCAATACACCTGAAACCAATACAAAATAATATTGAAAGTAAACTGTAATTTAAAATAAATAAATTCATTAAAAAACATTTTGATAATTCCTTTTGATTTAATGATGTAGTTTTTAAAAACCATAAATAAGAGCATTTTTGAGGTAGATTCTTGCAGTAGAGACCTCTTGCTTATTCATACTTCCCCCCATCTCAGCAGTTCTTAGTGTGCCACAGCATTTTTAAAACATCAATACCTGACTATTTAGGTAGCGGCTCTGACCTTTTCCCCTTAGATAGTCAAATTTAAAAAATGACAACAGCCAACACAATAGCCATCCAGTGGGAATGAATCACAAGTATAGCTATATTTTGGTCAGATCAGCAAAATAATATATTTTTTGGTGTGCCACAGAATTTTAGTGACAGATTACACGTGCCATGGGAGGAAAAAGGTTGAAAATAGCCGCCTTAGCCCCAGCCGGTTTGGCTCAGTGGATGAAGCGTCAGCCTGCGGACTGAAGGGTCCCAGGTTTGACTCCGGCCAAGGGCACATGCCCAGCTGTGGGCTCGATCCCCAATGGGGGGCATGCAGGAGGCAGCCAATCGATGATTCTCTCTCATCATTGATGTTTCTATCTATCTCCCTCTCTCCCTTCCTCTCGGAAATCAATAAAAACATATTAAAAATTAATTACTTTTTTAAAAAAGAAAGAAAATAGCTGCTCTAACCACTCTACTGTCTAGTACCCTCCCTTACTGACTCTGGGCTTGGCCTGCCTGACTTGCTTTGGCCAATGGGATATTAGTAAACTGAGACAAGCATGAGCTTGACAAGTGTTTGTACCTGATGCTTGCTTTTTGCTGCTCTTTGGAACCATGAAATTGCTATGAGAAGCCTGGGCTAGCCTTTTTGAAGGTGTGAGATCACAGGAAATAGAAATGGACTTTCCCCGATGAGGCCCCCTTATCCCAATTAGCCTGGCAATCACCAGACTGGTGAGGGAGGCGATCCTAGACTATCTACAACTAGACACAAAACACCCAGACACACAGAACAAGGGAAATAATAAGTGCTTAATGCTTAAATCACTACAGTTGGAGTGGTTAGTTAAATGGCAAAAGCTGACTTATATACAAATTTATATAAAATCCTATGGCCTATTTTTTGGCACTTGATATTTTAGCATAAGCACTTTGTCAAATGATTAAAACTCTTCATACACATTTGTGTTTAACAGTCACATTATAATCCCATCCTATCTAATAAAAGAGTAATATACAAATTTGACTGTACCTTTGCTACACCCACAAGCCATGCCCATAGCCATGCCCACAGCCAATCAGGAGCAGATTATGCAAATAAACCCCAACCAAGATGGCTGCTGCCACTGGGAGCAGGAGAAAGGCTTGGGTTTCCCCGGTAACAGAGGAAGCCAAGCTTTCCACCTGTTATTGCTGGGCTAGGCCTCCACTCAATGTTACAAAGTTTCAATTATAAAAGATACAGAAATGGCAGCAGCCACTGAGCTGGAGAGAACAGAGACTTGGGTTTCCCTGGCAAAGGAGGAAGCCAAGCTTTCCGCCTGCCATTGCTGGCCTAGGCCTCCACTCTAGGCTACAAAGTTTCAAGCTGAAATGGCTGCCGCCACCTCTGCTCCAGGCTACAAAGTTTCAATTGTAGACATAAATTAATCCCAGATCCCAGGGCCTCTGTTTGGGTTGCTGGGGGGCGTGGCCAGCCTGCAAACCACCACAGGCCCCTCGCCCAGGCTGCCCCATGCCCCAAGGGATCCCCCACCCTGATCTGGGACACTCTTCAGAACAAACCAACTGCGCGCCCCCCCCCCCCCCCATGTACCAGGCCTCTGTCCTATCTAATAAAAGAGTAATTTGCAGATTGATCATCACTCCAACACAGAAGAGGGCTGCCCCATGTGGTCAAAGATCCTGCCCCCATGTGGACACAATATGGCCACCACAAGATGACCAGCAGGGGAGGGCAGTTGGGAGGAACCAGGCCTGTAGGGGAGGGCAGTTAGGGGTGATCAGGCCAGCAGAGGAGGCAAGTTGGGGGCAAACAGGCTGGCAGGGGAGCAGTTAGACATCAATTAGGCTAGCAGGGTAGTGGTTAGGGGGTAATCAGGCTGGCAGGCAGAAGCAGTTAAGAGCAATCAGGGAGGCAGGCAAGTGAGCAGTTTGGAGCTAGCAGTCCTGGATTGTGGGAAGGATGTCCAACTGCCCGTTTAGGCCCAATCCTACCGAGATCTGGCCTAAATGGGCAGTCGGACATCCCTCGAGGGGTCCCAGATTGGAGAGGGTGCAGGCTGGGCTAAGGGACATCCCCCGCCCTCCCCCCCCCCCATGCACGAATTTCATGCACCGGGCCTCTAGTGGGTAATATAGTTTACAAAATTGGGCCTCTATTTATATAGTTCTTAATTTTGGCACTCATAATATTGCTGGAATCTTTATGCCTAAAGATTTTTCTATATTTTAGGTTATTTCCTAAGAATGCACCCTTGGGAGTAGAATTACAGAATCAAAGCTAATTTTATTTAGCTTCTTAATATAAAAACTTAAACAAACAAAACATCTAAGAGAAGAGTGGAATGCATCCTATGTACCAGCAGCCCGCCTCAACAATTATCATATTTTGCCATTCTTATTTCCTGTATCTATTTCCCAACCCCCTTTCTTCCTGAAGTATTTTAATCTATTATTTAACCCAGACATTTTAAATATGTATTTCTAAATGATTAAGATAAAAAACAACATAAGCACAATTTCACTATTACACCTAACAGCATTAACAATAATATATTCATGACTGCCACCATTTAGTCCATATAAATTTTCCTTGATTGTCTGAAATTATACTGATCTGTTCAAATCAGGATTCAAAGTAGGTTTTGGTTGATATAATTCTTAACTTATTGCTTCTATAAATCTCCCATAACTGGATTTGGTTGATTGAATCCTTATGATGACATTTAACACATTTTTCTAGTCTTCATATTTCCTGATATGCCAAGAAGATACTTGATTAAATTAATGACAATCACTAGACATGTGAGGAGGCCATCCTGGACTATCTACACCCAGCCACAAAACACCCAGACACACAGAACAAGGGAAATAATAAGTGCTTATTGCTTAACTCACTGCATTTGGAGTGGTTAGTTACAAGGCAAAAGCTGACTTAATTCAAATTTAAATAAAACCTAATATAAGAATAGTTCACTGGGGCCCTGGCCATTTGGTTGGGCATCGTCCTGTGCACCGAAAGGTTGACAGTTAGATTCCCAGTCAGGGCACATCTGCCTTTCCTGTGCAGACTTGCTAGAGTGCATCCTGATGTTTGTAACCAGGCAATTAGGGGAAGACAGGTATTGTATCTAGAATGAATTGTAGGCATTATCTGGAGTCTAGACTGACCCTTGATCCAGTGTGACCCGTGCAGACCAGCAGCACCTGCAGCAGCTGGGAACTTGTTAGAAATGCTTAATCTCAGCTTCACCTCAGTTCTGCTGAATCCAAATTGCATTTGACCAAGATCCCCAGGGGATGTGTAAACAAATTGAGAAGCACTGGTCTAGTGATTCCCAATCCTGGCTGTACTTTAAAATCACTTGGGGACCATTTAAAAAATATTGATGTTCATTTACATCCTCCATGACAATAATTGATTCAGAAAAGAATCATTAATGAAGCCTAAAACCTCAGGATTTCCCCCCAGATTACTTATGAACTACAAAAGGGTAAGTGACCTTTACAGCAGAGAAATTTGGCAGAGACCACAAAAACAAGTGAGAAAATATCACAAATAATTGGGCAAAGTGACATCATGAGCCTCCTGATAATCAGAACACAGTATCACTATGTATAATTTTATTTCACAAAATCTCCAAATGTTAATATTTAGAGTCCTCCACCAAGGGTCAGCAAACTCTTGAGCCAGATAGTAAATACAGTAAGCAGTACAGTCTCTGTTGCAATACTCAACCCTGCTGTGTGTGACAGCATCCGTCAACAATAATTACACAATAGGCCTGCCTGTGTTTCAATAAAGCTGCGTTTATGAAAAATTACGTATGAATTTTATTACATTAAAATTAGGAAACAGTCATTTTGGCAATTTCTGTCTCTGAAAGATGATGCACCAAAATGTCATCAATAATAAGGATCCCGAGAACCAAGATGGCGGCATAGGTAAAGCACCTATCTTGCAGTCATACTCAACAATTTTAATACTACAACTTAACGAAAGAACAAACACCTTCCAGAATCACCAGAAAGCTGGCCGAGTGAAAATTCCACAAATAAAAGTGAAGATAAGACACTGTGACTCGGAGGAGCGGCGGCGGACAGCGTTGAAAGATTCGCGCGGAGAGAGGTTTGGAGCGCGCGCCAGCAGAGAGGGCGGGCGGCTGAAAACCGGCCAGTTTTCTCGAACGGGGAGACAAAGACGTCCCACTGAACTGATTCTCCAGCTTTGGGCAAAGTCCAGGGAACCCACTATCACACGGGGTGAAAACTGGACAGTGGGAGGGCACGCTGAATTCGGCGCTGCAGGGGTCTCCCGACTTGTGGAGAAGGAAGCTTGCTCGAACAGCTCAGCTGCGTGACCGCACAGAGAGCGCTCTGTGACTTGCTTTCTCATTTGGAAAACCGTAAAACAAATCTGCTTTGTTTTACGACCCTGGGTGAGACATTGGGCGTGCAGACTCATTTGGGGAGAGTCTGAATTCCCCGGCAGCCGGTGGAGCTCGGCAGTGGCTCTCTCTCAGAGGTGCTGGCAGCCATTGCCACCGACACTGAGTCCCTGGGGCTGCATAGGGCGGAGCTAACACTGTCTGCTTGGCCCGGAGACTCCGCATCCAACCTGAGCACAGCTGAACTTCACAGACAATTGGCCTGGAGGTCAACCCCTCCAAGTGCTAACAACAATTAACCTGAGCTTAACTTCAGCAAGACTGTGCAACCCATATCCACCTCAGGTAACTGGGGAGGTTGAGCCACTGTCCCTAGTAGGAAGTCTACCACACAAAGCTAATTGACCAACTCAGGGAAGCAGCCACCATGCAGAGACATGGAAAGAATTCAGATGTGAAAGAAATGGAGGAAAAAAAAACGACTGGACATGGAATTCAAAACCACGGTTATAGGGCTTCTTAAGAGGCTCCAACAAAAGGTCGAGGCCTATAAGGAAATAAGCGAGACCGCAAAGGAAATGAATGAGTCCTACAAGGAAATGAAGGAGACCCTCAAGGATATGAACGAGACCTGCAAGGAAATGATCAAGACCAACGTGGAAATGAAGGAGACGCTCAAGGATATAAAGGAGACTCTCAAGGATATGAAAAAGGACCAACCAGAAATTAAGCATACACTGACTGAAATAAAAAATATTATACAAAGACCTAAAAGTGCTCTGGAGCACCCCAAGAACCAAGTTAAAGATTTGAAATACAAAGAGGGAAAATCCACTCAGCTGAAAAAGCAAGAAACCAAAAGAATCCAAAAAATTGAAGATAGTGTAAGGGGCCTCTGGGACAACCTCAAGCATACCGACATCCGAGTTATAGGGGTGCCAGAAAAAGAGAGAGAGCAAGACAATGAAAACCTATTTGAAGAAATAGTGACCGAAAACTTCCCACACCTGGTGAAAGAAATTGACTTAGGAGTCCAAGAAGTGCACCGAACCCCAATATATAGGAACCCTAAGAGGACCACACCAAGACACATCATAATTAAAATGCCAAGAGCAAAAGACAAAGAGAGAATATTAAAAGCAGCAAGAGAGAAACAGTTGGTTACCTATAAGGGAGCACCCATACGATTGTCAGCAGATTTCTCAACAGAAACGATGCAGGCCAGACGGGAGTGGCAAGAAATATTCAAAGTGATGAACAGCAAGAATCTACAACCAAGATTACTCTATCCAGCAAAGCTATCATGCAGAATTGAAGGCCAGATAAAGTGCTTCGCAGATAAGAAAAAGCTAAAGGAGTTCATCACCACCAAACCAATATTATATGAAATGCTGAAAGATATTCTTTAAGAAGAGGAAGAAGAAAAAGATAAAAGTGTAAATTAGGAACAACAAATACACATCTACCAACAAATGAATCTAAAAATCAAGTGAATTAATAAGCTGATAAACAGGATAAACTGGTGAATGTAACAGAATCACGGACATAGCGAGGGAATGGACTGACAACTCTTGGGGAGAAAGAGGGTGTGGAAGTGCAGCAAGAGACTGGACAAAAATCATGCAACTATGGGAGAGGACAGTGAAGGGGGGTGAGGGCGGAGGGTGGGATGGGTACCGGGTGGAGGGGAACTATAGGGGGCAAAAAAAAAAAAGGGAACAATGTAATTAATAAACTGAACAATAAAGATTAAAAAAAAGAGAATGATAACAGAAGAAAAAAAAAGATTAAAAAAAAGAAAAAAAAGAAAAAGAAACAGAAAACAAAATAAAAAAATAAAATAAATTAATAATAATTATCCCTGAGGAGCAGGCAGTTGCTCAGGGCTGTTTTGCTTTATGTACTTCTATACTAATTAAATGTTTGAAAGAGTGTTTGACAGTTTTTTTTTTATTAAGTTGCCTCTTAAATTAGTCAGCTTTTGGTGCAGTAACAAACAAGCCCAAATCTCAATGCCTCATAACAACAAATATTTGTTTCTTATGTTACCTGAGGGCTGAGGGTATGCGCATTTTGGCCCATGTATTTTCTCACTCTGAGGTGCAGACCAAAGGATCAGTCCTATTTGGAGCACTGGCAGAATTTCTAGAGATCAGGCCAAACCATATAACTGCATTTAAGCTTTCTGCTCCGACCTGACTGGGCCATGCCTGTTCACATGCTAAAGGCCAAGGAAGTCACATAGCCACGCCTCACAAGGGAAGACTTAGTGACAGGGTATGTGTAACCAGTGTATAGGCAAGGAAATGAGTAATTGTAAAACAACGATATACTTTACTACACTTTTATTGAATTAAGTAAATTTATTTGAGAAAATATTTCTTTGCTCTTATATAATTTGTTCTTATTGACTCACTTTTTTCTTTTCAGTCTTTGATTCTCTATTTAAATGTAGACACAAGTCTTCAGCAGTACGTTTCAAATATGGGTGGTAACTTATTAGTGAGTCATGAAAGTAATTTAGTGGAGACACACCACTAAATTTTTGTTGAAAAGAAACAGACTACAATAGGAGAGAATACAATAGAAGAGAAAATGATAAGCCCAGCTGCATGGCTCAGTGGTTGAGTGTCGACCTGTGAACCAGGAGGTCATGGTTCGATTCCCGGTCAGGGCACGTGCCCTGGTTGCGAATTCAATGCCTAGTGTGGAGCGTGCAGGAGACAATCAATGATACTCTCTCATCATTGATGCTCCTCTCTCTCTCCCTCTCTGTTCCTCTCCGACATCAATAAAAATATGTATTTTTAAAAGCATTGCACATGGAAAAGATAAGGACTGTTTCATGAAACTTTTGCTTCAATTACATATATATTCCATACTGATATCAATTGTAGTTTTTGCTGAGTTTCAGTAAAAAACATTTTTTAAATCTTGATCTAGAGGACAGGCTAAATGAGGAGATGACTGCTCCCAGTTCCCAGTTGGACTCAAGGATGCTGGTGCCCAGGACGCAGGGAAGCTGGTTCTAACCACTAAGACATGACTGCATGCTGAGAGTTCATGGTGTTTACAGCAGGCTGACTGCCTCACCCTCCTTCCAGTGTCCCATCCTCCTTATTGCCGCAGAGACGAAAAACCTAAAACTACATCTCCCAGACCTCATTGCAGCGGGATTCCAGGTGGGATTTTGCTTCCACTCATCAGATGCTGTTGTTGATTAAAGATTGAACACATTCTTTGCTGCTCCTCCCATTGAATGGTGGAATCTAAGTCCCTCCCATAGAAATCGATCTGGCTTTGCAAGTAATTGAAGTTAAGTAATTTCAAGGTCCCACAGCCTATAAATGGCAGAGCTAGACTCATCTGACCTAGAGGTTGTGCTCCAACCAGTCACTCACACTGGTGTGGCTCAGTGGTTGAGCGTTGACCAATGAACCAGGATATCATTGTTTGATTCCCAATCAGGTCACATGCCTGGGTTATGGGCTCAATCCCCAGTAAGAGGCATGCAGGAGCAGCCAATCAATGATGCTCTTCATCGCTGATGTTTCTATCTCTTTTTCCCTTTCCCTTCCTCTCTGAAATCAATATATATATTAAAGGATGCAGAAATGATGCTCTCCAACTTTGAGCATAGTCCGTAAGAAGCCTTGCAGCTTCAATCTGGGCCTTTTGGAATGCTCGCCCTGGGGGAAGCCAGTTACCACGTGGGAAGCCTGACAGCCATGCTGTGAGAAGCCCAGGCATCCTGACGGCCCAGAGGATGAGACAGCCCGCAGAGGTGCTCTCCCTGGAGTGAAAAAGCTGTCTTACAGGTGGATCCTCCAGCCCCCGCTGCCCCAGTATGGGTTGGGGATGCACCACCCCACAAGCCCTCTCCTGCCTCACAAAAGCATGATTAAAATAAAATGCTTATTTTAAGCCACCAAGTTTGAAGTACTTTGTTACATAACAATAGATAAACAGAAGAGATGCCTTTTCTTAAGACTTGCATTTTGAACCGATTTAAGCAGAAAGACAGTGTCATGCAAAGCTCCTGAGGGGTGGGAGGCTGTATGTTGTTTGGGTATCTTGAGGCAGATTTCTGACATGCAGGGCACGTTCTTCTTAGGCTTCTACCCTTAGCAGGTGTAAGAGTAGGGCAAGCTCCAGGACAGGACACTTGGGAACCAAGAGCCAGTGCGCTAAGAGAATCCAAAGACTAACACTAAGGACCGCCAAAAAACTAAGAAGAACGTGGGGTGCAGAGCCAGAAATGACCAAGACAAAGTGATACCTTCAGACAGCTAACATTTGTTGCATACTTACTACGTGCTGGTAAAGCATCAGCACTCTGTGAACATGATTTCATTTGATCCTCCCAGCTATCCCGGGAGGTAGCTACTATTATTCACCTTTTGTGAATGAAGAAATAATTCAAGACACACAGAAGTTAAATTCCAAGGTCCCACAGCCTATAAACGGCAGAGCCTGGACTCATCTAGAGCTTGTGCTCCTATCAACCACTTGCACTGGCGTGTCTTCCAAAAGCAAGGGCCAAGTCAATCAAATGAGGATGAAACCAGAGCAAGCACTAAAGACCACGGGAGGTGGCTGTTTGTTCTTGCACAAAAGCACAGACAGGATTCGGCCACACCGTACAACCCTATTACAGTTGTTCTTGACTCAAGTTAACTCCTGGGGGTGCTGCTACCCTTCATTCTCTAAGACATATGATATGTAGCCTCCATCACTGTTCCCACACTGTGAGTGCCGAGAAAGTTCCAGTTGGGACACTAAGGCTCTTCCATTCATGGTGGCCAGAGACTGTTAGCCTTGGCATTGCTCAGAGCCCCAGACAGTGCAGACTGCTTATCCTGGGCTGGCCAGGACAATTGCTAGGAGGGCTGGGACTTTTAAGATGGCCCCTATAACCTTAGTCCTCCGGTGTTACTCCCATGATTATGCTATGTTATATGGCAAAAGGGAAATTATCCAGGTGGGTATGGCCACATTCCTCTGAGCCTCTTATCAAATGGGCATTAATCTTGGCCTATAAAGACTTGAACAAACGCTAACATAATTTCTAACTGCTCAAGGCCACATTTGTAGGATTACCCTAGCCCCCTAAAAGTACCTGCTCAAAAAAGCTCAAGACTGCCAAAGAATTAACTATTTGTTCCTGTCAATACCAGAGAGTAGGGCCTCTTTCTCCCAGTCTTCCGGGGAGGGCAGAATCTTAACTTCAATAACTGCTGGCCAGCAAACAGAGCTGGCCTAACTGCATTTACATTAATTGACCCTGTACAATTTATCACTTCCCTGACTCTACTTGAACCCTGCTTATCCCCTCCCCTCCCATCACTCCCCCTCATTCTCCCTTTAAAAACCCAGTCAATCTGTACAAATCGAAGTTGAGTCCAGTTCACGTTGGACTCTTTTCCCTATTGCAATAGTTGTTAATGATTAAACTCTGTCCTTAACACTTCAATTAGTGCCCACCTCTGTTTATCTTTGACAGAAGTTGGAGAGATTCCAAGTGAGAATGATTTTATCCACTATGGCTGTTTTGAAGATGGAGGGGGCCATGTAGCCATGTATAGAGGGCAGCCACTAGAAGTTGAGAGCCCACAACAAAATGGGGACCTCAGTCCTAGGGCCTGAATTCTGCCAATGAATTTCCTTGGAAGTGAATTCTTTCCAGACCCTCCAGGTAAGAGCTCGGCCAACATCTTAATGTTGGACTTGTGATAATTTCACCAGAGAACTTGATCTCTATCCTTCACCACTAAAAGGAAGCAGGCTCCTTAGAGAAATGACTGAGTCCAGGGCTAGTGCAAGATATGCTTGGAATCCCTTGTTATACCAGAAAGTAAGGAAGTGCTAAAAATAATGATAATGCCCTGGCCAGTTTGGCTCAGTGGATAGAGCTTCAGCCTGCAGACTGAAGGGTCCTGGGTTTGATTCTAGTCAAGAGCACATACCTTAGTTGCAGACTCCATCCCCGGCTCACGTGAGAGGCAACCAATTGATGTGTCTTTCTCACATCAATGTTTCTCTCTGTCTTTCCCCCACTCTTCCACTCTCTCTAAAAAGCAATGGGAAAAATGTCCTTGGGTGAGGGTTAACAAAATGAGAATGAGAATAAGAAAAATCAGAATCAGAATAGAAGGAGGAGGAGGAACTGGGAGGAGGAAGAGCAGGAGGAGGAGGAGAAGGAAGAGAAGAAAAAGAACAGGAAGAGGAGGAGGTGGAGGAGGAAGAAGAGGAAGAGTAAAAGGAGTTCCCATTAGCAAATCAGGGACAATTTGAATGCCAAAATAATTAAGAATTAAATTGTAAACCATGGAAAAAATTTGAATTCATGAGTCCATCAATACATAAATGGGAGAACATCTCTCGTTCACAGAAGAATGCTGAGGGCAGAATGGAAAGCTTGGAAGAATTGTTGGAGTTAGCAAATCACTATTTTGCAACCATCATGGTAAGGACTGGCATAGACAAGAATCATCAGTGGATGCTCAATCTAGGAGGCAATTTTGATAAAGAACATAATATTTGCATGGTCTCCCCACACTGCTTATTAGTTGCAAAGAAGAGAAAATACAGCAGTAATTATACAGTGAAGTAAAATAAAGAAAGGGCCAAAATATACTTAACTCACCTTAAGATGGTTCAGAGGGAAATGAGTATTTTTATATTGTGCTGCTTTTATTTTTGCAACTTCTAAACGTTTTAAATTATTTCCAGATAGTTTAAAGACAAAAGAGCCACTATATGGAAAGTCTCTGAGAGTAAAGCTCTTGAAGAATGCAGTTTTCATCCAAAGAGAGGGTGGAGGCCTGCCTGAGTAATCACAGCAGATGAGGCACGGAGCTGGGTGACTCCAGCTGTTAGGACACAGAGCTGCACCCCAGGTAGCAGAGGTGGGTCTAGGCCTGAGGGGCCGTTAGAGATACGCTATCGTAACTGACGAGGTGGATGTCTACCATGAAGCCTGATCCAGGAGGGCTTCACAACCAGTGCACACGCCTGGCTTTCTACCGCTCCAGCCGGGGCCAGTCTACCAGACTTAGGCCACTGTCAGCCGTGGAGAGCCGGCCTCCAGCACTGGAAACCTCCGGGCACAGGGTCGGGATCTCCCATAGCAGCCCTGAGTGACCCCGACCTGCGGGAGCTTGTTCGTGGCCCTGGCTCTGACTCAGTCCCCTCCTACGATCTTGCCTGCATCTGGTGACTTCTCTCTCCTCCCATCATTCCAACCATGGCATTCCTCCAGGTCTGTGGCTCACATGTCTTGCCCTGGCCCTGACTCTTTGGTCTCCCTGTGACTCAGGGCTCTGGCTCCCAGCCCTAGGACCCACCCAGCCTATGTTCTGGTCCTCTCAGCTAAGGCCCCACAAGAGGGAAGAATGGGGATGTTTAACCCAGAACCTGCCAGGTTACCAGGACCTGCCACCCCCTGTCCTGGGAAAGGACAGCTTGGGGCTTCTGGTTCTATGAACCCAGCCATGCCTGCAGGGCCCTGTAGATTCAGTGACACATGAGGCTGCAAACTGGGGGTCAGTCTGAATGGCTCTATCTGGGGAACTGCCTATCGACTGCAGAACACACCCAGCAAGTTATAGCCCACAGCCCAGAAGTCCGCCTGCCCTATCCGCTCTGTCAGGGAGTGTATGGGAAGCACAAGGGAGGAACATCAGAAACAAGCTTGCTCCATAGACCTGATGCTTGGAGTCCCAAGTTTCCAGCTAACACTTGCTTCCCAACTCGTAGCATGTGAGCTTGGAGCAGATGGTCCTGGAGTCTACCCCCATTTCCACTCTTGTTACTTGAGTCCTTGTGTCATTTCACCTCTTCAGCCTCAGTCTCCTCATCTGTGACATAGAAATGATACATTTAAATAGTACTAGCTGCAACATGGTTGGTGCTCAAAAATAGTAGCTGTTGATTTGAGAAAAAAATCATCAATAAAGGCTTAAACTAGTAAATGAAAATTTGATGAGGAAGAGGATGTTTATATAACCTTAAAGATTATTTTTATGATCTCCCTATAAATTGCTAATTAATTGGGGGGGAATAACCAAAGGATACCCTCTAGTGAGTGAAAACACAATCCACAAATGGGAGTAAATATTTTCAAATTGTATATCTGATAAGGAATTAATATATAAAGTTAATATGTAAAAAGAACTGACTTTCTGCAACTAAACAACAAAAACAATGCAATTCAGAGTAACTGAATAGACATTTCTCCAAAGAAGATATACAAATGCTCAATAGGCACATGAAAGGATGCTCATTATTAATCATTAGGGAGATGCAGGTCAAAACCACAAAGAGATACCACCACGCACCCATTATGTCAGCTATTATGAAAATAAAACAAAAAAAAGCCCAGCCAGGGTGGCTAAGGGGTTGAGCATGGATCTACCAATCAAGAGGTCACCTGTTCAGTTCTGGTCACGCACATGCCCAGGATTCAGGCTCAATCCCCAGTGTGGGGCGTGCACGAGGCAGCCAATCAATAATTCTCTCTCATCATTGACGTTTCTCCTTCTCCCTTCCTCTCTGAATTCAATAATGAAGTCCTAGAATAGGCAAATTCATAGAGACAAAAAGTAGAGGAGGGGTTATGGGAGAGGGGAAAACAGGGAGTAATTGTTTAATGAGTACAAGTTCCAGCTTGAGATATTTTTAAAGTTCTGGAGAGAGAGAGAGAGAGAGAGAGAGAGAGAGAGGGAGAGAGACTGATGATTATTATACAACATTCTGAATATTCTTAATGCCACTGAATTGTTGATTTTGAAATGCTTGAAATGATAAAGTTTAGGTTATGTATATTTTACTACAATTTTTCAAATGTGAGCAAGGGGTGCTAAGGTCTGAAACAGTATGACTCCTTGTGAACTTTCCAAACTCACTGATGGGTGCTCACTTCTACAATAGTGTCCCCCACTGAGAAGACTCTGCTAGGAGTAAAATCACAATTGAGCAGAATAGAAAATAGAGACAAAGACAAGAAAGAATACAGACAGTTCTAACTGGTTTGGCTCAATGGAGAGAGCATCGGCCTGCAGACTGAAGGGTACCAGGTTCGATTCTGATCAAGGGCATGTACCTTGGTTGCACGCACATCCTCAGTGGGGGGTATGCAGGAGGCACCTGGTCAATTTTTCTCATCGATGTTTCTAACTCTTTATCCCTCTCCTTTCCTCTCTGTGAAAAATCAATAAAATATGTTAAAAAATAAAGTTAAATAATATTTTTAAAAAAGAATACAGACATAGGAAAAAAGGCCTAAATTAGGGATCTTCAAGGGCTACACAGTAAATATGTTGCAATTTTTCAACTTGCTGATTTGGCCTGAAAGAAATTATAAGTAATATGTAAATGAATGGGCAATGCTGTGTAACAGTAAAACTTTATTTATAAAAACATGCAGCCATTGGTCTAATTCTTGGTCTAAGTAAAAGTATGGAAGGGGACCAGAGTCATTAAGTCACCATATTTTTTAACATTATGTGAAAACAAAAAAGGGAGTTCAACCTTAACAACAAAACTCCTAAAAGTTCCAGAAAACTAATTTCATATAAAAATAAATACTAGCCGAGACCGGTTTGGCTCAGTGGATGGAGCGTCGGACTGCGGACTGAAGGGTCCCGGGTTCGATTCCGGCAAGGGCATGTACCTTGGCTGCGGGCACATCCCCAGTAGGGGGTGTGCAAGAGGCAGCTGATCGATGTCTCTCTCATCGATGTTTCTAACTTTCTATCCCTCTCCCTTCTGCTCTGTAAAAAATCAATAAAATATATTTTTTAAAAATAAATAAATAAATAAATACTAAAAAAGTATTGAGGTCAAATTCTATATAAAGTTATTAGAGAAAAAAAAAGAGCAGAATAATATTTCTATAACAATAGCACACCAGAAATACATGCCCACAAAACAGCTCAACTTACTATTCGTAAAGTCAGCTAAAAATAATTCAAAACATGAAAGATGCACAGTAAATGACATTAGAAAAACTCATAAATGAGTAAAGAATTAGAAATAAAAGCAAGAAAACAAGGACTACATTAGAAGACACACAATAAAATATCTTCAGGGAAATAGGAGGAAGGGAAAAAATTAATGGTACAGATGCCTTAAAAGAGAACAAAAGGATTTGAATGAGAATGGCAAATATGGAAGACAAGCAAAGAAGAGCCAATACAGAATATGCAAATCTCTGAAGCAAGTAAACAGAATAAACATAAAAATCAAGAAAGTATATTTTAAATCAATGTATATATCTTAATATAAAATATATAATATATCAAGGAAGTATGTGAAATAAACAATTCAAGAATATGTTTCTGAAATTAGGAAAAAATATCTGAAACTATACACACACTGTGTGCCCAAGAATACTGGACCCAAACAACTATTACCAAGACATAGTCTAGTAAGTTTAGTAGATTATCAGAAGATAAATCCTTTGAGTATCGTAGGCCAAAAAAAGCAAGTGGCTTATAAGAGGAAAAAAAATGAAGATATTGCCAGACTTTTTAACAGCAATGCTGATGCTAGAAGAAATTAGAGTAATATATGTAAGATATTCAAGGAAAAGAAAATGTGACCCAAGGACTGTATATCCAGCAAAACTGACTTTCAAGTATAAAAAGCACATACAAGTATCAATATGCAAGAGCTCAGAGAATGTTCCTCCCATGAGCTCTTACTGAAAAATAAGTAACAGCCCAGCCAGTATGGCTCAGTGATTGAGCATCAACCTATTACCTGGGACAGTGGTCGGCAAATTGCGAGCCGCGGTTTGCCACTCTGTTGACTAATGAGTTTGCCAACCACTGACCTAGACTCTTGATTCTAATAATTGCAGGCTGCTGTTGTTCCCTGTGATTAAGCTGGTATCCCAGTGGTCAGCAAACTCATTAGTCAACAGAGCGGCAAACTGTGGCTCGTGAGCTGACCACTGACCTGGGAGATCATGGTTCAATCCTGGTCAGGGCGGATGCCCAGGTTGCGGTCTCAGTCCCCAGCACGTCAGAAGCAGCTGATCAATGATTCTCATGACTGATGTGTCTATCTCTCTCTCCCTCTCCCTTTCTCTCTGAAATCAATAAAAATATGTATTTTTAAAAATACTAAATAAGTTTTAGGTAACCAAAATGAGAGATAAGAACATAACATAACCCAAACTAGAGAGATATGAACTTATATATGAACTCAGTTGACTGAAAAGGCCTACAAACAATGATCCACCAGTAGCAATGCAGATGTGGTCCTGAAACCAGGGCTTTTTGGGGGAAAAAAAAAAGGATGATTTCAGGGTAGGAAAGGTACAAAATGGTCTATACCTCTTCTCATACCAGACCACAAAGTAGCTCTCAAAACCCTCTACAGTGAGTCAAAGGGCACAGGAGCCAACTTTGAAGAGGCTCCCACTGGCCAGTGGACAATTTGAACTGCATTAAGGATAACTGCATAGGGTGAAGCTCATCTATAATGGGTTAAGTATCTGAGTTAATAATGGTATTTAAAACAAACAAAATTTATTGGTCACCTCTGGAGAACTATTAGTTTCCCCCTCCCCCCACCTTCCTTCTGCCCAGGCTTTCCTTTAGAAAACTTGAAATTACAAATACTTTCTGTCTCTTTGAGATGTATGTAAATCTGTTAAAAAGTTAAATTGACTTCTTGCCAGTTTTTCATGCCAGAAATGTCTTTCCTAAGGCCTACGACCCATCTCCTTGAAATGTGAACTATTGTGGTAAGGGATGCACACTTAATAAAACCATAAGAAACCCAAAGAAGTGGTTACCATAAAAGTCACAACTGAGGATATTTTAAGTGGAAGGAATGTGACTATATCTGGGAATGGGCAAAAGGAGAGTTTCTGGAGTGGCTGGCAACGTTATTTCTTTTTCCTTTTTCTTTAGCAACAGTACTTACGCTGTGCTATAAATTCTAAACTGTTTCACAATACAGTGGAACCTTGTTTCTCAAACTTAATTCATTCCGGAAGGCCATTTGAAAATTGAATCATTTTTTCCCATTAGAAATAATGTAAACTGAATTAATCTGTTTCAGGCTCCCAAATGATTCCCTGTTTTAACCTTTCTTATATACAGTACATGTCTATTATACTGTTTAATCTATAAACAAACACTTTGAAAACAAACAGGACATAAAATCTAAATGAAAATTTAACAAAAAGAAAATGTACAATAAAAAATGAAAATGTAACAATTAAAATCAGGAACAAAAGCAAAAAAAAAAAAAAAAAAAACCCACACAAAAATATTCACAGCACAATAGCCTGAGATTTTAACAGCGGTAAACTGACTCAGATTCTCGCATTCTCTCCTTCGTCACCTGAGACATGCATGACTGATCACGCAGGTATCAGCATGAAAGGGTTGTCAGGTTGAGAAGTGAATTGTTCGAGATGGGAGATGTTCGAGATGGGAGATGTTCGAGAAACGAAGTTCCACTGTAATTAATTAGAATGACATGATAAATGCTAACTACACACTTTTATTTAAAAAAAAATACCAGGAAAACATATGTACTACTATTAAATATAAGTTATATTGTAAATAAAATTTAAAAAAAATAAAATTAAATTAAAATTAAAAAAAATACCATTGGACTAGGACTTAATAGAAATGAAATCAGCCTAGACCTTACCTAATTAGAGAACATTTCTGTATTAATATACAGTTCTGAAAACTCAATAATAATTTCCAGTGGAAAAGTTTCTACACTACGATCTAATAAAAACCTTACAGCTTTTTAAAGTGTTAGAAATAGAGGAACCAAGATGGCGGCATAGGTAAACACCTATCTTGCCACTCCACACAATTCCAAAACTACAACTTAACCACAGAACAAACATCATCCAGAATCACTGGAAAGCTGGCTGAGTGAAAATCCCACAAATAGAAGTAAAGACAGGACACTGTGACTCAGAGGAGCGGCGGAGGGCAGTGCTGAAGATACTCGCAGAGCCAGAGGTTTGGAGCTGTGAGCGCGCGCCAGCGGAGAGGGCGGGCGGCTGCAAACCCGGCTGGTTTTCTCCAATGGGGAGGGCAAAGGTGTCCCACTGCACTGATTCCCCAGTTCCAGGCGAGGTCCTGGGAACCCACACTCATACGGTGTGAAACTGGGCAGTGGGAAAGCAGATCCGGTGCGGCAGAGGCATGCGAGCTTGTGGAGAGGACGAGCTTGAGGAGAGTGCGTGTGAACTTGGAACAGCAGTTTGCATGTAAACTTGGGAAGAGAAATGCGCGACCGCACAGAGAGGACTCGTGACTTGCTCCTTCATTCAGGAGACCACTGGACTGCATTGTGTTACAACCCTGGGCGAGACTTTGGGGGTGCAGACTCATTTGGGGAGAGGCTGAGTTGTCTGGCAGAGGGTGGAGATCAGCGGCGGCGGCTTTCTCTTGGAGGTCCTTGCAGCCATTACCACCCAGCACAGAGACCCTGGTGCTGCATAGGGCGGAGCTGATGCTGCCTGCTCAGCCCGGAGACTCTACCCATCCAACCTGAACACAGCTTACCCTCACAATCAATTGGCCTGGAGGTCAAACACTCCTAGTGCTAACAACAATAAGCTGGGCTTAACTTCAACAATACTGTACAACCCATAAAGGGCTGCAGCAAGAGTATCCACCTCAGGTAACTGGGAAGGCTGAGCCACTGTCCCTTAGTGGACATCTACCACACAAAGCTAATGGACCAATTGGCCTGGAGGTCAAACACTCCTAGTGCTAACAACAATAAGCTGGGCTTAACTTCAACAATACTGTACAACCCATAAAGGGCTGCAGCAAGAGTATCCACCTCAGGTAACTGGGAAGGCTGAGCCACTGTCCCTTAGTGGACATCTACCACACAAAGCTAATGGACCAACTCAGGAAAGCAGCAACAATGCAGAGAAATGGAAAGAAATCAGATGTGAAAGAAATGGAGGAAAAAAGATGACTGGATATAGAGTTGAAAACCACAGTTATAAGGTTTTTCAAGAGGCTCCTAGAAAAGGCCAAACCTACAAGGAAATGAACAAGACCTATGAGGATTTGGAAAAGGACCAACTAGAAATTAAGCATACACTGACTGAAATAAAAAATATTATACAAAGACCTAAAAGCAGTCTAGAGGACCACAGGAACCGAGTCAAACATTTGAAATACAAAGAGGCAAAATCCATTCAGCCAGAAAAGCAAGAAGCAAAAAGAATCCAAAAAATTGAAGATAGTGTAAGGGGCCTCTGGGACAACCTCAAGCATACCAACATCCGAATTACAGGGGTGCCAGAAAAAGAGAGAGAGCAAGATAATGAAAACCTACTTGAAGAAATAGTGACTGAAAACTTCCCACACCTGGTGAAAGAAATTGACTTAGGAGTCCAAGAAGTGCACAGAACCCCAAAATATAGGAATCTAAAGAGGACCACACCAAGACACATCAGAATTAAAATGCCAAGAGCAAAAGACAAAGAATATTAAAAGCAGCAAGAGAAGAACGGTTAGTTACCTATAAGGGAGCACCCATACGATTATCAGCGGATTTCTCAACAGGAACAATGCAGGCCAGACAGGAGTGGCAAGAAATATTCAAAGTGATGAACAGCAAGAATCTACAACCAAGATTACTCTATCCAGCAAAGCTATCATTCAGAATTGAAGATCAGATAAAGTGCTTTACAGATAAGAAAAAGCTAAAGGAATTCATCACCACCAAACCAATATTATATGAATTGCTGAAAGATATTCTATAAGAAGAGAAAGAAAAAAAAGGTAAAAATATAAATTATGAACAACAAATACACATCAACAAATGAATCTAAAAATCAAGTGAATTAATAATCTGATGAACAAGCCCAAACCGGTTTGGCTCAGTGGATAGAGTGTCGGCCTGTGGACTGAAGGGTCCCAGGTTCGATTCTGGTCAAGGGCATATACCTTGGTTGCAGGCACATCCCCAGTAGGGGGCTTGAAGGAGGCAGCTGATCCATGTTTCTCTCTCATCAGTGTTTCTGACTTTCTGTCCCTCTCCCTTCCTCTCTGTAAAATATCAATAAAATATATATATATATATTTAAAATAACCTGATGAACAGGATAAACTGGTGAATATAACAGAATCATGGACATAGAGAGGGAATGGACTGACAATTCTTGGGGAGAAAACGGGTGTGGGAGGTACAGCAAGAGACTGGACAAAAATCATGCACCTATGGGAGAGGACAGTGTAGGGGAGGTGAGGGCGGAGGGTGGGATGGGTACAGGGTGGAGGGGAGCTATGGGGGGGGAAAGGAGGACAATGTAATTAATAAACTGAGCAATAAAGATAAAAAATAATAAAAATAAAGTGTTCGAAATATAAATTTATGACTCAATACTTTCACCTTGGAGCATGTTTTCATCTAAAAACATTTTTTTCTTTCCTAATTTATTATTTTTCCTTTCAACCACTCCCCTTCCTCCCCTTTGGCAATCATCAGCAGGTTCTCTTTATCTATGGGTCTTTTTCTGTTTGTTCATTTGTTTTGTTTTGTTGTTCAAATTTCACATATAAGTGAAATCATGTGGCATTTGTTTTTCTCTGACTTATTTCACCCTCTAGGTCAATCTATACTGTCCCAAATGGCAAGATTTCATTCATTTTTATTGCTAATGTTCCATTATTTATATACTAGAGGCCTGGCACATGAAATTCTTGTGTGAGTACGGTCCCTAGGCCTGGCTGTGATCAAAGTCATCTTCCCCAGCTGCCTGCAGCCGGCTCTGCCCCGCTACAGGTCGCCCTCTGGGTGTGGCATGTCCAGCAGGACAGGGGCCTTGACCTGGAGCCGCCCATGTCCCCCACCACCCACCCTGGTTCCCCATTCACCATTGGGCAATTGGAGCCTGCAGGTCGGGGAAAGAAACCAAGAGATAGGTGGTCAGTGCCCCTCACAGTGATTGGTCCGGCGGTCATTCTGGTCATTCCACTGTTAAGGTCAATTTGCATATTACCTTTTTATTATATAGGATATTTTTAAATTTTATCCATTAGTCTATCAGTGAACACCTAGGTTGCTTCCATATCTTGGCTATGGTCAATAATGCTCCAATTTGGTTTTCTTTGAATACCCCGACGTGGTATTGCTGGGTAGTTCTATTTCTTGACCTAAGTAGTGGTTTTAAGGATATTCCCCTTGTAACTCATTAAGCTATGAATCATAATATAAATCCTCTTTACAATCCAGCTCCTGTAATTTATGTTTGATGTGGGGGGGTTTTATATGTTTTATTTTACAACTTTAAAAAGGTAAAAAGGGGAGGTGCAGCAGCACAGGGAGTGTGTGGGTGCTAAGGATTAACAATGGACACCCAGAAGGGCGTCCAACCCCCAAAACAGCAACTAATGATATATATCTGTGGAGAATGTCATGCAGAAAATGAAGTAAAATCCAGGGATCCAATCAGATGCAGAGAATGTGAATACAGAATAATGTACAAGAAAAGGACTAAAAGATTGGTGGTTTTTGATGCTCGATGAGATGGAATTCAGAAGAATATCTTCGTTTGCATTTGCATTTGCTGTTATTGTTGTGTAATTTTTTATTAGCATACTTATCTTTATGAATACAGCTGTATAAACATGATTTCATTTTAAGAACGATATTGTATTTAGGTGTCTATTATAAAGATTGTTTAGGTGTCTATTATATTGTTTTTTGTTCAGTTTCAGGATTTGTAATAAATTTTGTGTGTGTAAAAAAAATAAAAATAAAAAAATAAAAAGGTAAAAAGGTTAAGATTATTTAGTCCCTTAATCATTGCTTTCTCAAAACATTCTGCATGGAACTAAAAGAGATATGACTTGCTAATGGATTAGATGGAGGTTGGAGTCAAGGGTGACTTCTAGATTTATGTAACAGGGCAAGGTGAGGATTGCAAAAATATAAGTCTATGTATAGATGGCAGCCAAAAAACAACAAATGTGTCTAGTTTATAGTGAGGAGAGAATACTTCAGCAGAAGATTACTAGGAAGGGCTTTCTAAAGAAGGGGGGATATGAACCAAATCTTGAGTTAAAATTTGGATACTTGAAAAAGGCATGCAGTACAAGCAGATGGCACAGTATACACAAAAGCAGAGATGGGAAAACACAAAAATATCTTCAAGGAATGTTCTTTCATTCACTAACTTCTCCTCATCCTTTTACTCATTCTCCCAGACTTGGTCAGGTTTTTATTTATATACTAGAGGCCCGGTGCACGAGATTCGTGTACTGGGGGCGGGGGGTATCTCTCAGCCCGGCCTGCACCCTTTTGCAGCCTGGGAACCCCTGGGGAGCAGGCCTAAGCCGTCAGTCGGACATCCTTAGTGCTGCCGCAGAGGTGGGAGAGGCTCCCACCACCACCACTGCACCTCCCAGCTATGAGGCCAGCTCCTGGGCTTCTGGCTGAGCGGTGCTCCCCCTGTGGGAGTGCACTGACCACTAGGGAGCAGCTCCTGCTTTGAGAGTCTGCTCCCTGGTGGTCTGTACATGTCATAGCAACCGGTCATTCCAGCGCTGTCATTTGTATCTTACCCTTTTATTATACAGGATTATATAGGACTAGTACTCTCTTAGCTCATTTTCATTTCTAATTCTAACTGTAGTTGTAATTAAATAATGAACTATGAACTGGTCATTTAGCATCTCTCCCCTTAGAATATAAAGCTTCCTAAAAGCAGGGACACTGAGTGCCGAGACCGGTTAGGCTCAGTGGATAGAGCGTCGGACTGCAGACTGAAGGGTCCCGGGTTCGATTCCAGCAAGGGCATGTACCTTGGCTGCGGGCACATCCCCAGTAGGGGGCGTGCAAGAGGCAGCTGATCGATGTCTCTCTCTCATCAATGTTTCTGACTTTCTATCCCTCTCCCTTCTGCTCTGTAAAAAATCAATAAAATATATTTTTAAATAAATAAATAAATAAATAAATAAAGCAGGGACACTGGGTGACAGTCATATCTTATCCCCACTGCCCAGTCCTTGGCTTTACATGGTAGACATTGAATAAAAATCTGTTGATTAATGAGTGAGGGAACCCATTTGGCTGGAATGGGGGGTTGTGCAAAAGACTAACAAAGTTGGAAATTTTACAGGTGGCCAGACTATGAATGAATGTCCTAGAATACTTAGATTTTCATTGTTTTCTTTTTTTACTTGAACAACATAAATATATTATCTTAGTTCTGGAGGCTAGAAGTCCAAAATCAATTATATTCACCAATTACAGGTGTCCACAGAGTTGGTTCCCTCCAAGAGCTTTTTTCAGGTCTCTCCCCTTGGCTGTCCACGGCCATCTCCTGCGTGTGTCTCTCCATTGTCTTCCCTGTGTCTGTGTCCAAACTCCCCTCACCCCTTTTTTATGTTAATCCTCACCGAGGAGATCTTTCCATTTATTTCCACAATGAGTGGAAGGGAAGAAGGGAAAGGGAGAGGGAAACATTGATGTGAGAGAAACACATCAATTGGTTGCCTCCCACACTCCAACCGGGGCCAGGGACTGAACCTGCAAATGACCAGGAATCGAACTTGAGATCCTTCTGTCCACAGGCCCACACCACACTCTAACCACTGAGCAAAGCTGGCCAGAGCCAAATGTCTCCTTTTTATCAAGACACCAGTCATATTGATTAGGGCCCACCCAAACGACCCCATTTTTTATATCTTTATTGTTGAGAGTATTACAGGCGTTCCATTTTTCCCCCATAGGGCCCCCTCCATCCTGCACACACACACACACACACACCCCACCGGCCCCATTTTCACTTTGTTTCCTCTGTAAAAAGAATACTATGTCCAAAATATGGCCACATTCTGAGGTACTGGGGGTTACAACTCCAACACATCTTTTTTTCTGGAGGAAACAAGTCAATTCATAAAGCATGGCTAATTCACACTCAACATTTAACATTCAGAGGTTTTATTTACTTTACATAGATTTCTGTGAAACTCCCTCTTTTCTTCCTAGCAGTCTCCTTGTTACATGCCCCTCCAAATGTGTTTGCTTCCCTTTCTCTTGGTATTTATTTGGCAGTATTAATAAGGAACTGCATATTATCTTTAAGAGGACTCATAAGTGCCTTTAAAAGCAGAGATACTCTACATTATCTTTGTATTCCATATGCCTAGGATGACTTTTAAAATAAAATCTACAACAATCTATACTTTCCTAAATCTTAATTTACCTTGGTTACCTTATAGCAAAATAAAATACCTTTAATATTTTTCAAATAAACATATGTCATATTAAATAAACATGCAAATCTTTTACTTTTTAATTTTCTAAATTACTTTACTTTTGAATATTGCTTAGGCAAATAGTACAGCTTACACTCTAAGAACAAATTAATCGACCCTAGCCAGTTTGGCTCAGTGGACACAGCGTTGTCCTGCAGACTGAAGGGCCCCGAGTTTGGTTCCAGACAAGGGCATATGCCCGGGTTGCGGAGTGGATCTCCAGTAGGAGGCGTCCAGGAGGCAGTTGATCAATGATTCTCTCTTATCAATGATGTTTCCATTTCTCTCTTCCTCTCCCTTTCTCTCTGAAATCAATTTTAAAAAATAAAATAAAAACAAATTAATCAGAATATTGAGCTTCATATTCTTAAGTAATAAGATTCCAATTCTTTTTTTTTTTTCCAGAGAGGGAGAGGGAGATAGAAACATCAATGGGAGAGAATCATTGATTGGCTGCCTCCTGCATGCCCCCTACTGGGGATCGAGCCGCAACCTGGGCATGTGCCCCTGACCGGAATCAAACCTGGGACACATAGACCCCCCTCCTTCCAACCCCATCTCCAGGCTAATGTTCTATCCACTGAGCCAAACCCACTAGGGCAAGATTCCAATTCTTAATTCAAAGGTATATTCTATGTATGATAAGTGGTTTTCAAAGTACATGATCCTACAATCAAAGAAAGTCTAAAGCATAATTGGACTGACTATTGGGATGGGTGCCTGTAGCCCTACCCCTTTTCCTGCTCTTGAGACCCAAGAGTAGGCTTCTCAAGTTCTCTCTTAGTAGATTAAAGGTTGAATAGAATACAGTGCAAAAACTCCTAATCTATAGCACAGAAAGTGAAGACATTAAATATACAGTAGGTCCTGGGTTACGTCGGAGATCCATTCCTACTGTGCGACATAACGCAAGTAACTGTGCGACATAACGCATGTATGTTGCTTTCTAAAAATCCTTGTTTGCTCTATTAACTAAACAAATCATAATCTCTGAATTTTAGTCTATGTATCTTTGTAGTCTATATTTAACTTTCTACTGTCATGATCTAATATTATATGTATACAGTTCAGAATTGAAGCTGCCACAATTTAAACCAATGCAATAGTTTCCATCGAACTATTAGAACCAGTCAACGCTGTGTTAAGTTACTCTTAACACAGCGTTGATTGGTTCTAATAGTTGTGTTAAGAGTAACTCTGCTGTTCTAGGAGGCTCAGAGCCAGTGGTGCCAAGTTTTAACTACACCAACAATCTGGATTACTATATCTACGCCCTCTGCCTTCCATACCACGGTTTTAAATTTTTTTTTATTGGGGTAAAGTATGCATAATTTACCACTTTAACCATGTTTAAGTGTAAGTTCAGTGGCAATAAGTACATTCACATGGTTGTGCAACCACCGCTACCATCATCTCCAGAACTTTTTCATCTTCCCAATCTGACATTCTGTACCCATGAAGTGGTACCTCCCCATTTCTCTCTAAAGTCTTTGACTCAACATTTCTTCAAAGAAGATATTCAAATGTTCCATATGCTTGTGAAAGGATGCTGAACCACACTAGTCATTAAGGAAATGCAAATCAAAACCATTCAGATTCATACTCATTAGGATGGCTATTATAAAACAGAAAGTAACAAGTGTTGCTTAGAACTTGGAGAAACTAGAATCCTTGTGCATTGCTTGTGGGAAAGTAAAATGGTAATTATGTAGGTGTTTTTCTTATTGAGTTGTAGGAGTTCTTAATGTATAAAGAACTCCTAGAGTTCACTCTTCCATTGTCTTGGTTCATAAACTAATAATTTCACTCCAACACTGGTTCAGTAAATGGGGAGCTGACCTTACTGCCTGCCTTATGTCCCTCCCACCAATGCAGGCTTCATATTGCAACTAGAGCGATTTCATGTAAGATAAAAGCACGTCCTCTTACCAAGAAACTATCTATTCCTAGTTTCCTTTTCCAGTCTCATGTTCTATTACTTCTCACCATCCCAACACATACATATATCCCACTGTTCACATGCATACACCCCATGCCAGGATATTTGCCCCTGTATCACTGCCCATGACTATGGAAATAAGTCAGAATAATTCTGGGGATTGCTCATGTTCCTCTAAATAAAAAGGTAAACTGAGGTAAAAAAAAAATGGTTCCTGCCCTAACCGGTTGGCTCACTGGATAGAGCGTCAGCCTTCAGACTGAAAGGTCCCAGGTTCGATTCCGGTCAAGGGCATGTACCTTAGTTGCGGGCACATCCCCAGTAGGGAGTGTGCAAGAGGCAGCTGAATCGATGTTTCTAACTCTCTATCCCTCTCCCTTCCTCTCTGTAAAAAAATCAGTAAAATTAAAAAAAAAAAAAAAGGTTCCTGGTTCCATTTTCCCTTTTACTACTTTAGATTAAGTTTGAAGACAATCTTCATACAAAACTTGTATATTCCAAAAAAAAAAAAAAAAAAAACCCCAAAACATATTTACTAGTATAATAAAACTAAAGGCCTGATGCACAAAAATTCATGCAAGAGCAGGCCTTCTTTCCCGGGCTGCCAGCACCGGCTTCCCTCGGGCACCCGGGACGCAGGCGTTCCCCCCGCTTCGGCCACCCACAGGCACCCGGGCCCGGGGCTGGCTTCCCTCTGCCCTGGCTTCATCAGGAAGGATGTCCAGAAGACATTCTGGCCTAATCAGCATATTATTCTTTTATTATTATAGATAACTGTAGGAGCTCTAAAAAAAATAATTACTTATCAAATGTACTAGTATAATTTGCAACTATATTCTCCCATTCTGTTGGTTCCTTTTCATTGTCTTTTGGTGCCTGAAAAGTGTTAAATTTTGATGATGGCCAGTTTATCTATTTTTCCTTTTGTTGTCTGTGCACATCTAGCAAATCATTGTCAAATCCAATGTCAGGCAGCTTTCCCATTTTACAGTTTAAGCTCTTACATTTTGGGATTGGAAACATTCTGGAATTAGGTGATGGTGATAGTTGTACAACCTTATGTGATTATACTCAAAAACACTGAATGGATTTTAAAAGGGTAAATTTTATGGTAGGTATATGAAATATATCTTAATTTTAAAAAGATATAAAAGGATCTCCAGGCAGTTTTGCTTCCTTTTATCTCCTTTGTCTATTGTGTAATTAAATAAGGTTGCTGATTCTTTTCAGGGTATGTGATCCAGTTTATAGTTTACTAAGAAATAATCATTTTACAGTGTTAATTTGGTTTCAGGGCAGAAAATGATTTAGCAAAGAATATACTGGAGCATTAATTTATTCAATTCTGACAAGGGTACAAGCTTTTGAGAGCTGGTATCCTATCTAATAAAATAGTAATATGCAAATTGACCGTACCTTTGCTACACCCTATAGGCCACGCCCATAAGCCAATCAAGAGCTATATGCAAATTAATACCCAACTAAGATGGCTGTTGCCTATGGTAGGGTGATAGTTGGAAAGGCAGGCAGGACGGGGCTGGGGCAGAGCCAGCCAGGGATCAGCCCCATGGGTAATCTCTGGGTTCCCAATGGTGGGAAAAGCCTCGCAAAGAGGCTTTTTCCAGCCTTGGGCAGGAAGTCCGGGTCTGGGGCGGAGCCAGCTATCGATCAGCTGGATTGCAGGGGCATTGCTGGCTGGGGTCCCCTGACCGAGGTTCCCTGCCTAAGGACCAACCTTGGGCAGGCTGGGGCTAGGGTCCCTGGCCAAGGTCCCCTGCCCAAGAACAAAAGCCTCAGCCAGAGGCTTTCAGCCTTGGGCAGGCCGGGGGGTGAGCTGTCAGTAGGACATCCCCTGAGGGCTCCCAGTATGTGAGAGGGGGCAGATTGGGCTGATGGACCATCCCCCTCCCCGCCCCAGTGCACGAATTTTGTGCACCAGGTCCCTAGTCGTTACATAATGATTGACTTGGGAAATGGTACCCATTATTTTATAAATGAGCCCTGAATAAATGGGAAGTCATCTGAGGTGGCAGTGGGTCATGCTGCAACTTAGGCAAAGAGACAAGTTAAATATTTGGTTAAAATCTAACTGGAAGTCAACTTAGTTTTTAAAAACAGCTCAGTAAGCACCCTCGTGACAGATAACCAAAAATTCTCTCCATGTTAAAAACCAGAACTTTACCTTAAGAGAAAAATAGAGCTCTGGCTGGGAGCTCAGCTGGTCAGAACATCATTCAGATACTCCAAGGTTTCGAGTTCAATCCTAGTCAGGACACACACAAGAACCAACCAATGAATGTATGTTCATATTCTTTTTTTTCCTCTCTCGCTCCCTTCTTCTCTAAAATCAATATTTTTAAAACAAACAAAAAAAGACATCTACTTAAAAAAATTTTTTTGAAAGCCTACCAAAGTCAAATAACAAAGGCTGGTGGACCTAAAAATCTAGTCATTGGGCCCGAGGCTGGCATTAGTGCTCAAAAACCTTACCTTCTTCATATGCGTGTTAGACAGTAACCTTTGAGGCCGACAGTTTTTCTGAAAGGGTTTACGGAGCCAAATGCTACGGAGAAAAGGCACCAGTTCCTGGTCCGTGTAGCCTAAACCAGAAGCAGCAGGGGAAGATGGAGACAAGCATGTCCACCATCCTGGAGCTGACAGGGCTCCTTTATCTAGTAAGTTTGGGGAAGAAAGACTTAGGTTATTTTGAAAGAATTTACATGGCTATCGAGGGGTTGGGAGGTAAACCAGAGAAGTTCTAGGATAGGTGCATAGTCCCTAAAAAGAAGTACTTGCTACTTTGGTTGTGGGCAACAGCCCGGAAACAAGATTTGGTGGCATATGGAGGCTGTCTATTCTCTCTAGATAAAAGTACAAAGTGCAGCCTGGAAGTTGGTTCAAAATTTCAACACACATTCAAGAATATGAACAGACATTTGTTGGCTTTGGCCCTCGGCTCTGTTAACTGATTAACCTCCCTGCTCTCTCGCCCATTCTCTGGCCTGCTGCAATTAATTAGGACAGTGGTCGGCAAACTGCGGCTCGCAAGCCACATGCAGCTCGAGAGCTGCGGTTTGTCACTCTGTTGACTAACAGTTTGCCGACCACTGACCTAGACTCTCAATTCCAATAATTACAGGCTGCTGTTATTCCTTGTGATTAAGCCCCTATCCCAGTGGTCGGCAAACTCATTAGTCAACAGAGCTGTAGTTTGCCGACCACTGATTATTAGGACGTTTCAGAATGTTTCTCTTGCGAGGCTGCCGGGCCTGTACCAGCTTCCCTGAGTGCCGTCTCTCCTAGTGACCAAGCTGGGCTTCCGCCTCCATGTTTGGGACAAGATTTAACTGTCAACAACTTTTACATGCAAATAGACATTCTTCTTCCTTTTTAAAGAATAAAACTGGTTAGCCAGAGATGGGTAAGATTCCTCAGGGAAGGAACAACCTAAGACAGGCACAGTTGCAGAGGGGCCAACAGGAGAGAACTAAAAGGTCAACAGAGGTGGGGCACAGACCCTCATCCACAGACCTTGCAGGGGCTTGAATTCTCACCCCTCCTGAGGAAGGTCTCCTATCCCCACGGCTGCTTCGCCTCCCACACACAACTCAGACCAGGACCCAGGTGGCAGACTGAGACTCGGCCAGCAATAGCTGCCCTATATCTAAATTTAATTTATTACCAGAAATGCTGAGGACCTACTCAAAAATGCAAATATTCCTTTCCACAAGTATTTACTGGGTAAACTAAGATTTCTGCTTGAGTATTAAAATTGACAGTAAAATAGTAATCAAGTTTTCAGATTAATTTAAATTGGACAAGTGAAATAAGTGAATACTCAAGAAAATCTAACTGTACTGGACAAAAAGCTTTTCCTAAAACATTAACTAAAATATCTATTAGTAGTTCATCTCACTGCAAAATTGCCTAACATCCAAAGAACCTAAAGCAGTAATATTTGTATGCAACCAAGACTGCAAGATAAAATTTCCAAAAGCCCCTATTAACCAAAAAAAAGGGGAGGGTGACAGTGGGGTAATATCACGTAAGGAAAAATATCCTATAAGTAAAATACATATAGAAAATTCTTACTCCAGAAAAGAAAATTCCATTCGTAAAACCAACTGCAGGACACCCATGAAAAAACACACATGGTGTCAAAATAAGCCAAAGGAAAATCATTTAGGCAAAAATAAAAAGAATCCCAAGTCTATTTTGCAGAGAGGATCCCTTTGTTAACCTTTTGTCGAGAATGTGTTTGTGTGTTTGGAGAGAACAACTCTAAGACCATGTGGGTTCCTGTGACAGTGAGGAACTGATGGGTCTGTTCTAGCCACGAGGACGGTCCCAGAGATGGCGGACGCTGACGACACCTTGCCATGCTAGCAGTCGGCAGCTGTGCGTTGCTACAGGTGGCCCAGGACCAAACCAGAGAAGATGGATCTTGCATTGCCACGATGTGTCCACCATCTGGATACCATTGCTGACATGTACACATGAAGAACTATTTGACACTGAAACTGGGACTCAGAACAGTTGGACATTGAAACTGACACTCAAACTTTTTTTGCTCTTATACATTTGTTTTCAGTATGCAGAGGCAAGATATTTTTGAAGAAAAGAAGCAGGGGGAAGTGATTGATATAGAGGCAGGGTGGCCTTGAACAGGCTGTCAAGCTACAGGGGGAAGGCTGGAGTGGAGGGGAGGCAAATGCTGGGGGAGATCAACCAAAGGACTTGTATGCATACATATGATCATAACCAATGAATGAAAACTCTGGGGCGGGGGGGGGCAGGTGGGGACATGTGCTGGGGGGTAAGGGAGGCTGGGGGGAGAATATTGGGAGGGGGGAGGAAAACATATGCACTACTATTAAATATAAGTTATATTGTAAATAAAATTTAAAAAAAAAGAATAAAACTGGTCACATGGCCAAAAACTGAAATCATATTGAATATAAAATGAAAAGTGATTCTCCTAGACTGCCCAGTTCCCTTCCCAGATGTTTCTTGTCTAAATTATGACTTTTTCTTTCTAACATGTTCATTATTAATGTGACAGGAATATTACACAGAATATGGTTCTGATGAAAGATAAGTATTCCAGAGTCTGTGTGGTTTAATCAGTAATCAGGCTACATTCAGATCCCAAAGATAGAAACTAAAAATTTTCCTGAAATCCAACAAGGAAGTTAGATCTAAGTAGATTCAACTGTTTTCTTAATCACACATTTTAAACTCTAAGTCAGATTTCACTTGATTTCTTTCTCTCCACGGCAAAACAAACTCTTCAAGATCTATAATAACACAAGTTGATCCTAACCAGTTTGGCTCAGTGGATAGAGTGTTGGTCTGAGGACAGAAGGATCCCAGGTTCGATTCTGGTTAAGGGTACACACCCAGGTTGCGGGATCGATCCCCAGTGGGGGAAATGAAGGAGGTAGCCAGAATTCTCCTTCCCTCTCTGAAATCAATAAAAATATGCATTAAAAAAAAAAAAACAACGTGGCAGTCACCTGAAAACAATTTATTATTAAATGGATTAAGCCCTAAATTCATCAAGCAAAAGAATCTAACAAACTCATGGTTAAGATAAAACAATACACAAGCACATGTATGCCTTGACTAACAAAAACAGCCCCTGATAAAATTCCCAATACTCAAGAAAGATTTAAAAATAAATGTCCTGTTTATTTAATGTTGCCTGTAAGAGCTCCCTGATCTTTAGATGTCAAGGTTAAGACTGAAACAATTACAACTGGAAGAGGGAAGGAGGTAGAGAAAATAAAAACCTAGAAATCACAGAGAATAAGAGGTAATCCAATTAACAGCAGCATTGAAAATATGCAATCTTAAAACAAATGAATGCCAATTTGGAAAGTTAATGTCTATGGGTATTTTCTTCCCCAAATACGGAGAAGAATGAATGTGGAAAATTAGATTTACTTTCAATATTCCTAGGACCAAAAGCAACCACATATGGGAGCTACTAAACTCTCTAATGCTTGTATATTAACAAGCTCTTCAGATAATTATTTTTTTTTAATTTTAAAAATTAATATTTAAAAAATTAAAAAACTGACACAACCCTGCAATAGCCAATAAATTCAAACTCTCATTAATCAACCTCTATTTCTTACATATTCTATTAAAAGAGTGCGTAACTGTACCCTTTTTAAAGATGCAAATAATTTGCCTGTTGTACAAATGAAGCTCGCCTGGTCCCCACGGAGGCACCTGCCCAGGCCAGTCAGAAGGCAGCCAGCACTGCATTTCTGCTGCCAGGCGTCCAGTTGGAAACGAGCTGTGCCTGAACATTTAAGACTAAATAGAGGGCCGGTAAACAAACCCGAAGGCCACAGAGGAAAAGGGCCATTAGACCTGATGAAGGGTTGGCAGACCTGTTCTTTTCTTATCTCTGCTGTTCTCGAGGAAGGATTCCCCTAAGGTGAGCCAAGTTCAGCGGCTCACTTTAGCCTAGAGCTGCTCTAGGAGTGATTAGCCACCTAACTGGATTCTGCTAACTTGGTTCTCATCCCAACAACAATCTGTGCCGCGGGTAGGAAGTCCCGAGGGAAGTAGATGAAGCTAATTGGTAGGAGAGTCCACCAAAGGAAACACAATATTGTACTAGCGGCGTGTAAAGGACTTTCCCAAGATCGTGGCAATGGCCACAAAAGAAATATTTTTCCCGCAGAGTGTTCCCCAGGCATTGTCCTCTTTGACTAGGCCCTTTCGTTAGCTCTCTGCCCTGACAACCTCGGCCTGTCTTCACCATGTTTCTTCTCCCGAATGCAAAGTTATTTTTCTCTTCAGCTTATTTTTTTTAATATATTTTATTGATTTTTCACAGAGAAGAAGGGAGAGAGGGATAGAAAGTCAGAAACATCGATGAGAGAGATACATCGGTCAGCTGCCTCCTGCACACCACCCACTGGGGATGTGCCCGCAACCAAGGTACACGCCCTTGACGGGAATCGAACCTGGGACCCTTCAGTCCGCAGGCCGATGCTCTATCCACTGAGCCAAACTGGTTTCGGCTCTTCAGCTTATTTTTGAGAAAGGATTATTTTTGTGATTTACCCAACTAACCATAAAATCAGGTCTGTTGGGACAGAGGGTAAAACTAAACAGTCCTCTGTGTCTGAAAAACAGCTGCTGGCCTTTCAAGTTCATGAGATGCTTGGCACAGTCGGCTCTTCTATGCCGGGTCCTCTTCATCCATTGTCACGTCACAGCCGGTAGTTTTCTTCTGCTCAGCCTCTGGCCCTGCAGGCAGAATGCTTGTGACCGTGTGGAGGAGCGCTTCGATCTGCTCCTCTGTGAGCCGTTCTTCACTCTCTTCCACCATCTGCAGAAGGAAGAAAACCTCCAGGGTTACAAATGAGCCTCCTCGGCTGGGCCACCCCATGTCATTCCCAGTCCCAGCCCAGCCTCTTAGCACAGAGCTCAGGGCCAGTCCAGAGCCCCCTCAGGTCTCTGGGTCCTCTCCACCTTGGCTCCACAGCAGGGAGACGCTAGCTCAGATTTCAGGGTAAGCCAGTGCTGGCGCTCAAAATGGGTCAGTGAAACGGAGAATTGTAGATTAGTATTTTTCTTTAAAGAAAAAGAAAACCCTAACAGTTCTACCTCTATATACACGTGACTATGTTGTATATGCAAAGAAAAACTCACCTCTGGGGAGTGCATGGTGCTTTATATTTTTATATTTCACAAGTTCATCAGCAACTTACAAACTGTAGCAACAACTCATCTGATGACTCAGCAGAAGCCTGATGAGTGTCACTGGAAAGCAATCCCATACTGCCTCATCAAGGGTGCCAAATGTTTTACATATTTTTTCTAATCCTCATTAACCCCACCACCTAATAACAGCTCTTTAGGGAGCTATGTGCTTGGTGCTGCACCTTACACTTTATATCCATTATTTCTTTTAACCCTCACAACAATCCTGGCAAGGGGCAAAGTAGAAATCCAAGCCAGGCCTACCAAACTCGAACACACACCACTGGGCCTTAGTCTCCTCCTGAGAATGCGGAACAGAAGTCTGATGAGTAACGCTGGAAAACAACCCCACACTGCCTCCTCACAGGCCTACTTAAAGCCTGGCTTCCAACACGGTCTGAAAATCTGAACACACAGCTGACAACTATAATCATGAGCCAATTTCTAAGCCTCACCTCTGATTCTCAATATGCTACCGAATACAAACATAATGTACTAGTGGCCCGGTGCACAAAATTCGTGCACATTAAAAGGATATTAATTAGAGGAACTAATTTAATATTGCTATTTGCTCTTTCTCTATAATAGAAGTATCAGAGACTAAAGAAAATTAATAAAATGTATATGAAAACCTTCCTCCTGTCAGAGTCTGGGGCACACCACAGGACCCAGAGTCAAGTCCCCACTCACTCACATGTGCCTCAAAATCATGTGAGACCCAGACCCAGCCACACCCCACCCCTCTCACTGGGGTAGATCCAGACCCCACCAGTCCCACTCTTGTCAAGCCACCCAGGGCAATGTGTGTCCTCAGGTCCCCCTGGCCCAGCACCAGGATGGGGGCGTGGCCTGAGGTCCCCCATCAAGTCCCACCAGGTGGGAGACACGACCTGAGATCCCCTGTCAAGCCCCACTGGGTAGGGGGCATGGCCTGAGGTCCCCCGTCAAGCTCCACCAGGCAGAGGAGCGCAGCCTCAAGTCCCCCAGCCCAGCACCAGGAGGGAGGTGCAGCCTCAGGTCCCCCGTCAATCCTCACTGGCACAGGGGCACAGGCTCTGGTCCCCTGTAAAGCCCCACTGGGTGGGGGGGCACAGCCTGAGGACCCCTGTCAAACCCAGCCAGGCAGGAGGGGCACAGCCTCAGGACCCCTGGCCTGGTGCTGGGGCAGAGGGTATGGTCTGAGGTCCCCCAGCCTGGTGCTGGGGTGGGGGTGTGGCTTCAGGTCCCCTATCAAGCCCTGCCAGGTGGGGGCGCAGCCTGAGGTCCCCTGTCAAGCCCTGGTGGGTGGAGAGAACAGTCTAAGGTCCCCTAACCCAGCAACAGGATGGGAAGAGCACCTTAAGGTCCCCTCTCAAGCCCTGCAGGGTTGGGAGTGTGGCTTGTAGTCCCCTGTCAAGCTGCACCAGGTGGGAGGCACGGCCTGAGGTCTCCCAGCCTGGAGTTGGGGTGGGGGGAGCAGCCTGAGGCACCTTAGCCCAGCACCAGGGTGGGAAGCACACCTTGAGGTTCCCTGTCAAGCCCCTCTGGATTGGGGGAGGGAGTAGGCCTCCCTTCCCTCGTGCTGCAGCCACACTCCCTGCCGGCCTCCCATCCAGCTGCCACGACCACCTCACGCTCTCCGTGAGCAGGTATGCACAGGGAAGGCTGGGCCAGGATAATTGGGAGGAGGTGATGGGAGCCAGCATCCTGGGTAAGCTGGCCTCACAGCCTCTCTGCTTCATCTCCCAGCACCCCGGACCTAAGGAGTAGTGCTTTCACAGGGGCCTGGCAGGCACTGGATATGGCGATGCCTTAAAAACAGAAGAAGCCCCTTTAACTCTGGCTGGAAGGAGCCCAACATTAGGGCTGAAATAAGACCTTGGGTAGCCTCTGGAGAGGGCAAACCAACAGTAAAAGGCATCTTTGAAACAAAGACATTTGAATATACAGTGGATATTAGGTGATATTAAGGAATTACCTTAACTTTTCAAGGTGTGACAATGGCTGAATATTTACTTCTTTTTAAAAGATACTCACCAGAGGATGTTTAAGTGGGAAACAACTTTCTTTGAAAGTGTGGTGTTGTCCTGGCCCAGCCCTGCCGGCACCATGGACACCTCTCCCGCTGGCTCGCTAGGCCCTCGAAAACACCCTGTGCAGAGGCGTAGTCCCTGCTTCGCTCCCTGCCCCTGCCAGTGTGAAGCAAAGCGTTCCCAGCTGGCGCTGGCGTGAAGTGCTTCGTTCCCCCCTGCGCCGGTGTGAAGCGAAGTGTTCCCCACAGGCGTGAAGCACTTGAGGCACCAGCGTGAAGCGAAGCGATCGTGAAGGTAAGTGTTCACTGGAGTCCAGGCAAGCTGTGGCCACGCCCCCGGTCGCCCCCTGCTCTAATCAGGAGCCAAGGTACGGTCACATTTGCATGTTACTCTTTTATTAGATAGGAGGACAGTCAGCCCCCTTTTAAAAGTATGCAGGCAGTCACATTGTTTAAGCACATCCACTTGGTAGCATTGGCTGTCTACTACAAACAACTTTTTCAGCTAAAGGTGTCCAGGGTTCTATTCTATGGCATTTCCCAATCTCTGACATCTGGCAAGTAAGACAAAAAGGAATTCTAGAAAGAAATCCAGCATATTTAAGCAAAGAAAGATGCAAGCTAGCCTTACAATCCTGAAGTCAGTCCACTACCTCACTTTGCAAATAACAGTATAGAAACAAGAGAAGTCCGGTGACACGTCCAAGATCATACTGCAAACTCCTAACGAAGCATTAGTCTCTTCATTCATCTTAGTCCAAAAATGTTTCCACAACTAAAGAATAACCCCAGGTGGTTTAGGGGGGAAGATACCAAGTGAACCAATGAAGTTAATTCCCATCACACTGTGAAATAAAATGCCCACTGTCTAATAAAATGTAACTTCTTAACCGAACAAGAAACAATCCCTAAAGCCCATTTTTAAAATCAGACATGCAAAACTGGGGTCTATGAAAGGACTAACATAGACTGCCTCCAAAGAATGAAGTAAGAGGAAGGAGGGATATATCCAATCTGATTTACTCCTGAGAAAAAATGATCTCCACTTGAGAAGAATGTCTCCAAGTTTATGAATAACTGGCATATGCAGTTGATGGTGAACTACTTCCCACCTCGGGTGAGACGGTGAAGGAACTCTGAATACTGTTAAGAGGGACAAACTCCACTAGTATCTGTGCAGTGCTCCACAGACTGTGAGGGGCTGTCAGAGTCACTGCCCCAGAGCTTCTCAAGAACACTGCATATCAGGGCAGGACAAATTTACAGGTAAGTGGATGCTCAGCATTACAAGGAAACTTGACCTGGGTCTCAAAGCAAGTGGGGGCAAGGTTTTTGACTTTGCATCCCAGCTCTTTCTAGAACACCATGCTTCCACTAGGAGGTCCTATCATTTCCTCTCTCAGAAATGCTATGCTGTACAGCAGACTACTATAGAGTCCACTGGGTAAGAGTTTGGTTATGTGACCTCTAAGAGGCCTTCCCTTTCAGAAAACCAAACAGAGAGAACCTCAATAGGCCACCTTCTTGCATCCCAATCTCTGGTTTGGTAGATGCAACACTAAGATCAGGTGTCAGGGAGGTGTGTTCTTGGCAAAGGGGCTGATGAGTTTTCTATTTAGCCAAATTTGCCAGAAGCAGCTTTGATTCGCAAATGATCCTCAGGGGTAATTATAGTCAGGAAGTTTTCTTTTCAACCCAAGATTCTCAAGCCCAAATAAACTTTAGGAGCTGGGATGGAGCCAGCCAGCGAGAGCACAGCACAGACCGGGGGGCGAGGGGGGTTGGCGAGGTGGGGGAGTAAGGGCCAAGGCAGTGGGGGGGGGGGCGGCGCAGACCGAGGGGGGTGGGGCCAAGGCGGCCAGGGCAGTGGGGGGCAGGGCAGGGCAGTGGGGGGTAGGGCCGAGGCGGCCAGCACATCTGGCCAGGGAGAAAGCCTGGGCTGGGGGAGCGGAGCCGAGGCCCGTGTTATCCAGGCTCAAGCTGGCTGGGGTGAAGGCCCGGGCCAGGGTGGGGGGTGGGGTGGGGTGGGCTATGTGGCTGGGACAGAGCTAGCCATCAGCCCCATTGCAGGGTGATAGCTGGGTGCCCAAGGCCTAAAGCCTCTGGCGAGTGGTTAGTAGGACATCATCCCCTGAGGGCTCCCAGGATATGTGAGGGGGCAGGTTGGACCGAGGGATTACCTACCCCAGTGCACGAATTTTGGGCACCAGGCTCCTAGTTCAGAATATAAAGTCAAATGAAATTTTAAAATCCAAAGTATTTGCAGATAGGTCAACATAAATGACAAATGTCTTTAATCATATAAAAAGATTATATCAATAGTCAGGAGCTGTCAAACTGAGCTGATGAACTGTTTCTCATTTTAAGCTGCCAGGCCTAACCTCTTACTTTCCTCAAATATCTCAAAATCTAATAGTCAATGACACTTTTAGCTATTTGACTCAGGAACAGTTCACCCAATCTCTGTAAATTTCAATTTTCTCTATCATAAAATGAAAGTAATATGTATAGTCAGGACCGAAGAACAAATACTATAGTCTTTTGTAAGCCATAAAACTCTATATAATTCAAGACATTTCATAGTCACTACATTGTAACAGGCATGGTTGGCAGTGCTGTTCAGGGCCATGGCCGGTGAGGTCATGAATTCACTGTCCTATCTTCAGCCCAAAGGCCTCAAAGGGGATGCAGAGTCCCAGAAGCTGGGTGGCTTCCTCTTTTTCAGCCAGATCTGAGGATTGCAACAAATCATGGCTGAGGTGCATTTGAAAAAGAGAAGCTTCAGCCTAAAACTGAATACTAACAATGTCAGATGCTGGGATTACTTCTAAATGGTTGTAAGCTTTAAATGAGGAAAGTCTCAAGTCCTCTGCAGTTTCCACTCTCTGTGAAAACCCAACTTCTTATTCCACTCTGGTGAGAAGAGATACTGCTACAAGCCTTGGTAAATGATTTGCTATCTTTTACAGCCAAATCCCAGGCTGGGAAAACTCTGGATACAAAATGGCTCAACTACTGGGAAACAACACACATAATTTTCACCAAGGAAAGGAGAAGAGAATGAGGGGATCCAAAAGTACATGGCTTGGAGGAACACAGTAAGACTTGTGAATTAGGCAGACCCGAGTCAGCCACTCAGTAGCCAAGATTATGGTGGAGGCATTAAAGGTGACATATACAAAGCCCCTAGCACCACGTCTGGCATACAACAGGTATTCTTAATAGCAGTTAATTTTACAAGCAATGACAGAGTTTTCTACAGGCTCTGGGGTGAGGTCACACTAATCCATCTCTTCTCCATCTGTTCTTAAGCCATGAATAACATATGTTGCTGATTAAAGTTGGAGGAGACATGACATGTGATCTTTAACCCAGAGGGAAAAGAATTAGTTTCCTGCTGCTTTGTTTGTTTGTTCTCTTTTCCAAGTTGAATCTCCAACATACACACAGTCGAAAGCGTAAGAATAATGAGGATTTAAAATGGAATCTTTGTGTGTCCTTAACACCAGTTACCCAGAAAGGCAACCTTTGTGGAAGGAACTCTTCTAAATTTTGAGCACATTCCGAAGGGCAGAAGCAATGCTACAAAGACAGTAAGTTTTAGTCAAGAATTAAATACCCCATGATCCTTTAAGGAAAGAGTATTTTTGCTTTTTTAAACAATTCTAGAAATCATGGGTATTATTGGCCATATTCTTCCACACTTTTCTGAAGGAAATTTGACAAAGTGCTAAATACTTCTAAAACTGACTTTAGAAACAGTTTTATTCTCATTTTGTTAATTCTCCAGCCAAAGTTTTTCACTGGCAGTTGAACGGCCTAATATTTGTAGCTTAATAATGCTCTTTGCTCTGTACAACTGAAGAAAACAGCATGCCAATACAGCAATCACTCATCTGTATCACTGGACCTCATTTTCACCTTCTCCTTATACCACCTCAGCTTTCTAGCCCAGCTGCCTCCCACAAATCTGAAGCTTTATGCTGTGACTGCAATTTAGACTTTCCAAGTGATGAAGCTCCTCTGAATGGCTTTGTGCAGGGAAGTAAGATCATCAAATTTGTGGTTTCAGAAAATAAACTATATAGTGCTGTGGAAGACAGACTGAAGGGGCCAGACTGGAACAGGAAGAGTGGTGAGGGGATAACTGCAAAAGCCGAGTTGAGATATGATGACAGAGAGTAATACAGTGCAGTAGGGAAAGGAAGAGTAAGAAATAGAAGTAACAGAACCTGAGGACTAACTGAATGTGATTAAAAGAGGATGACTTTCAGGATTCTGACACAGGAGACTGGGCTAGGAGGGTAAGAAAGAGAATATGTGGGTAAGTGCACATATGCTCCATTAACCAAGAAAAGAAATTCAGGAAGAGCAGGTCAAAGGGTAGGAGTGCGGGAAATGAATTCCAGCAGTCATGCCGAGTCTAACGTTTGTATGCAACAGCTGGGTTGGCAATAACCCTACAGGGGAGCAATGGCCAGAATCATGTGGGACATCAGGTGAGACAAAGAGCTATCAAACCGTAGTCCTAACTAAACCCTATAGAAGGAATTAAATTTCGTCTTCTACTTTACCTAAGTCCATACTAAATAGGATTAAATTTCACTTATTAAATAGAGTGGCCTGACAATCTTTTCAAGTTATGTCAGTTCCTGGCTTATCTGTTTATATCACCCTTTCTACATCAAATACCCATAAACCAACCCACCCACCCCCAGTCCATACACACACACACCAGCCTCCTTCACTCACCAGCTGTATCTCAACAGCAGTCATAGGCCTGTGATTCAGCAGCTGAAGTTTTTCAGCTCTGTCAAAAAATAAATAAAAATAAATTACAAAGCATTTAAAATTCTCATACCCCTAAGGATATTTATTCTTTACCAAGTTGTTTAGAGAACAGTTTGCAAGACAACAAGTGAAAGAACCACTTGGAACATGGCCCTCAGCTTCCTCAACTGTAAAATGAAACTCAAGGGTACAAATGTGTATTAGAATCCTACAGGTCATAGAGGCTTTGACTGTAACAAATATTAGAGATGAAAGTTTAATAAATTTTATTTGAAAAATGTAAAAGAAATTTTCTTCATTCAGATAACAGAAAGTAAAGATTAACAAAATAATCTTGGTTGGTCACTGCTTGAGAATTCCTTTTTGAGATTAAGATTAATTAACTCTTACTCAAGTTTGACCTATTATCTTTTTTAAAAAATACATTTTAATACATTTTATGATAGAAAGTCAGAAACATCGATTAGCTGCCTCTTGCACACCGCCTGGAGATGTGCCCTTGACTGGAATCGAACCTGGGACCTTTCAGTCTACAGGCCGACGATCTATCCACTGAGCCAAACCAGTTTTGGCTTGACCTAATATCTTAGTAAACAAAACAACTTTAAAGGAGCAGGAGTAGCCCTAGCTGGTTTGGCTCAGTGGAAAGAGCAGCGGCCTGTGGACTGAAGGGTCCCAGGTTCGATTCCAGTCAAGGGCACATGCCTGGGTTGCGGGCTTGATCTCCAGTAGGGGACATGCAGGAGGCAGCCAACCAATGATTCTCTCTCATCATTGATGTTTCTATCTCTCTTTCCCTCTCCCTTCCTCTCTGAAATCAATAAAGATATATATAAAGATAAAATAAAATAAAGGAGCAGGAGTTAATATACATATTAGTACACAGTACAGTCTTCTGCCCTCAAAGAGCTTACAAACCAGTTGGGGAAAGAAGACAAATACAAACAAATTTTTAAAAGGATTTAAGTAACAGTTGATATCACTGCCATCTGTCACATGGCACTATGTAGCTCACTGCTGAAGTGGTGGTTGAAATGTATGAACTCTCAAAGATGACAGGACTTAAGAGAACAACTTAAATTACCACTCTGTGCAGGTAACAATTTCTAAATTTTTCTATCAGTCTGACCCTGGAGCTCCAGATACATCTTTAAATTCAATAAATACTTACTGAGTTTAAAGATACTATACAATAAAAAGATGAGTAAGCCACAAATCCCACAGTCATATGTGTGGGGAAGCAGTACAAGTTACCCAGACTCCCTAAGCCTCAGATTCATCATTTGTAAAACATGCATGATGATATATTTACTATCTCACAAGGGGTCAGGAGGGATGAAAACCTTGCCATTTATGGTGCCAGCAACAACCATTTATTGCTTACTTTCCATTAAGAGAAGCACTGACACTGTGATTATAAATAACTTGTCCAAGGTTACACAGCTAGTAAAACAGCAGAGCTGGGACTCTACCACCAAAGCTCATGTTCTTAATCATCTGTTCGCAGTGTTCATAATGGTGACTGTCACACAGTTATATCTCCATAAATAGTCATTACTATTAAATGTAGTACAGTTTATTCCTCATAATCCCCCAAATAGTTCATCTAAACTTGAAGAAGAAAACTTCACAGAGAAGATCCTTGAACTGAACTCTATAGGACTTTCTAGGCAGAAAGGATAAATAGAATGGGCAGTCAAGGCAGGAACACACAAGTAAATGCCCAGAAGTACAAACATTAATGGAGCTTTAGGAAATGGCTCCTACGGCGGTTGTGGGACACAAGGTTCAGAGAGTCTTCTGGGACAAGACTGCTAAGGGTCCCAACTTCCATGAGGCTGGATGTTACTCTGTACTCACGGAGAGCAAACAAGAAAAGGACTAACATGCTCAAGCTGATACTGAAACAATCTGGAAGCCACTGTAATACTCCCAGGTGAGAACTTGGCAGCAGCAGCAGCAGGGATGGCAAAGAGAGTCTGGACATATAAAATGCTCTTGGTCACCCCCAGTCTATCAGTCAACGGACCTGACAATTGTCTAAGTTTGGTGAGGCTGGGGGAAGGCAAGAGAATAGTTCAAGTTTATTGTCAGGTTTTTAGCCTGTTTGGAAAACATATATTAACTAAAATTTAAATTTGTGGTACTTTTATTGATTGACTGATTGGTTTGAGGAAGGCAAAAAGTGAAACATCGATTTATTATTCTACTTATTTATGCATTCATTGATTGATTCTTTTATGTGCCCTGACCGGGGTTCAAACCCACAACCTTGGGGTATTGGGACAACACTCTAACCAAATGAGCAACCAGGCAAGGGCCAAGTTTGTGGTACTTTGAAAAAACAACAAATTCTATCAAGCAGACTGTGTAATTTTAGTCTTAATTTGTTCTAAAACTAAAGAAAAAGACCAGAGCTGGTTTAATTCTCAAGGAGTTATCTGAAACCATTACAGTGGATAGCATAGCCCAGAGACAAAATGCAGGGTAAGTGAAGAACCCAGGACAACACCATAAAGCAGCTCCATTTAAATGGCCAGGAGAGAAGGCAGTAAAGGAAAATGAGGAGGAAAAAGTATAGTATATACAGAATTCGGCACTATCCATGGTTTCAGTCATCCACTGGGAGTCTTGAAACATATGCCCCTCAGATAAGGGGGGGCTACTGTAAACAACACTGCAAACACTACATACGAAAGCATCAGGCTACCTCCTGATTCCATGCCTCAGCACATGATCCTTCTACTTAGACAGTATTAACTCACCTGCATCTGGCCAACTCTTCCTTTACATTAAACCCACTGTAACTTCCTAAGACAAATTCTCAAATTCTGACACTTCAGTATTTTCTCTACTATGTCCCCACTACCGTAGCAGTTACACTGTATTCATATCTTTATATCCCCAACAACTGAGACAAAGCAGGTATAAGATAAATCCTATCTAATAAAAGAGTAATATGCAAATTTGACAGTGTCTTTGCCATACCCACAAACCACACCCACCAGCCAATCAGGAGCAGATTATGCAAATAAACCTCAACCAAGATGCCTGCTGCCACTGAGAACAGGAGGAAGGCTTGGGTTTCCCTGGCAACAGAGGAAGCCAAGCTTTCCACCTGCCTTGTGGGTCTAGGCCTCCACTTAATGCTACAACGTTTCAATTATAAAAGATACAGAAGCCACAGAGCTGGAGAGAACAGAGGCTTAGGTTTCCCTGGCAAAGGAAGAAGACAAGCTTTCAGCCTGTCCTTGTATAGGATACAAAGTTTCAAACAGAAATGGCTGCTGCCACAGAATGAGCAAAAGGCTTGGCTCTGCTCCAGGCTACAAAGTTTCAATTGTAGACATAGATTAATCCCAGATACCAGGGCCTCTGCTTGGGTCGCTGGGGGGCGTGGCCAGCCTGCAAACCTCCACAGGCCCCTCACCCAGGCCGTCCGTCGCCCCAAGGTAACCCCACCCTGATCTGGGACACTCTTCAGGGCAAACCAGCTGGACCCCACCCATGCACCAGGCCTCTATCCTATCTAATAAGAGTAATTTGCAGATTGACCATCACTCCAACACACAAAAGGGCTGCCCCCATGTGGTCAAAGATCCTGCCCCCATGTGGACACAAGATGGCCACCAAAGATGGCCAGCAGGGGAGGGCCATTGGGAGGTTCCAGGCCCTGCAAGGGAGGGCAGTTGGGGGCAATCAAGCCTGCAGGGGAGGGCAGTTAGGCGTGACCAGGCCGGCAGAGGAGGGAAGTTGGGGGCAAACAGGCTGGCAGGGGAGCAGTTAGACATCAGTTGGGTAGTGGTTAGGGGGTGATCAGGCTGGCAGGCAGAGGCAGTTAGGGGCAATCAGGGAGGCAGGCAGGTGAGCAGTTTTGAGCCAGCAGTCTTGGATTGTGAGAAGAATGTATGATTGTCCATTTAGGCCCCATCCTCCCAGGATCGGGCCTAAACAGGCAGTCGGACATCCCTCGAGGGGTCCCAGATTGAAGAGGGTGCAGGCTGGGCTAAGGGACATCCCTTGCCCCCCCCCATGCACAAATTTCGTGCACCGGGCCTCTAGTCTATATAATAAAAGCCTAAGCGACTGTTAAGGGAGGACGACCAGTGTAAATATTTCTCTTTTCCGCATCCATCGCGGCTAGAGAGGGGGTCCAGTTCCTGAGGAGGGGGGGCGCCTGGGATTGAGAAATGAAAGAAAGAGACAAGACACAAAGACAGAAGGGAAAAGCTGGGACTGGGTGGACCGCTGCCCTTTTCTGATGGAGAGAGTGACCCAGAGCTGATGCAGTGTGTTTATTTTATACCCTCAAATACCAGGAAGTTTCACCAAAAATCAAGACAAAGGAGATTATTTGCATTCTTGAGTAGGCTGAGTCCTATTCATTCCTGGTGCTTGACTGGATTTACATATCAAAAACCACCTGCCTACACCTAGGCAAAGATAAGAGTCAATGCTGAGAACACATCTGCCTTTTTGGTAAGATGTTTAACTAAGATGTGGCTTTGCCTGTCGCCTTGGGTTCAGCTGACAATCATTAAGGAAGAATGCCCAGGCACACTCCATAGACCAGAACAACCAGTTGCTATGATGCACACTGATCCCCAGGGGCAGACACTCAATGCAGAAGCTGCACTCTGGTGGTCAATGTGCTCCCAGAGGGGGAGCACCGCTCAGCCAGAAGCCAGGCTCCCAGCTGGCGAGCGCAGCAGTGGTGGCGGGAGTCTCTCCCACCTCCATGGTAGCGCTAAGAAGCAGCAAACAGGCGGGCGGTAAGGAATGAGGGATCTTGGACAGTGAGAGAATGCAGGCTGGGCTGAGGGACCACCTCCCCACCCCAGTACTGAATGTCATACACCTGGCCTCTAGTATAAGGACAAATTAAAGGAAAAGCTAGGGTAGCACTGACTTACTGAAGGAGTTCAAGGGAGAGACAGCTATTGAACACTGGGGAGACATGAGTCAGGATACCATGCTTTGAAAGCCATCTTGGTAACTACACTCCAGATACTAGGGAAACCTGACAACCCTTCCACTCTAAGCTTTGCTGGCCCCAGAGGTCATGTCCCAAATAATGGTGGCAAACCCCAAGAGTAATCTGTGCACAGAAGAGCCCTTTAGGTACCCAAAGTTATTTACAGACCTGCCTAGGCTGGGTTTTGAAGGCAAGTCCTTTCTCTATGCCCGATAGTCATAGCTGTACCTTTTAGAGAGACCTAAGGAAGAGACCTGGGCTGTAAGCCAGAGTGTAGTTCTTGAGAATTAAATGCCTTATGCAAAAAATTAAAATGATTAAAGAACCAAATGCTTTGGAGAATTAACATACTAAAGAAAATATGACACGGGACTTACTGTCAAAGTGAATTCAAGTTGAGTCTCAATACTACAATTGTGCTGAATAAAGTTGTGATGTGAAATAAAGATTAGTTCCTACAATACCTCAGGGACTCTAGTAATGGAACTACTTAACCAAATTAATTAAACTCCAGTTTGCACTGCTAGATCTGGACCAGTTAAGGGCCAGTATCTTTTAACTCCTTTCCATGAAAGAATGGTAGGGGAAAACTCTATTGAGATATCCTACCCTATATAATAAAGAAGTAATATGCAAATTGACCATCTCGCCCTCACACAAGATGGCCGCCCCCCATGTGGTCACAACATGGCCACCATAACATGTCCAGCAGGGAAGGGCAGTTGTGGGTGATCAGGCCTGCAGGGGAGGGCAGTTTGGGGTGACTGGGCCAGCACGGGAGGGTGGTTGGGGCGATTAGGCCTGCAGGGGAGGAGTTAGGCATCAAACAGGCCAGCAGGCGAGTTGTTAGGGGGTGATCAGGCTGGCAGGCAAAAGCAGTTAGGGCAGTGGTCGGCATCTGTGGCTCGAGAGCCACATGTGGCTCTTTGGCCCCTTGAATGTGGCTCTTCCACAAAATACCATGTGCGGGCGCGCACGTACAGTGCGATTGAAACTTCGTGGCCCGTGTGCAGAAGTCGCTTTTCAGCGTGGAGAAGTGGCGTTAGAACATTCAAGAGGCCAAAGAGCCGCATGTGGCTGGCGAACCACGGTTTGCCGACCACTGGGTTAGGGGCAACCAGGCAAGCAGGGAGGCGAGCAGTTGGGAGCCAGCAATCCCGGATTGTGAGAGGGATCCCAGATTGGAGAGGTGCAGGCAGGGGTGAGGGACACCCCTTCCAGTGCACAAATTTCGGGCACCGGGCCTCTAGTTCAGATATAAGAATTAAAGAGCACTTCAACAATTTCTGTTATAAATATGATTCCTGCCTTGAACTGTACTAGCTAGCAAAATATGGGTTCAGGCCCTGACCAGTTTGGCTCAGTGGACAGACTGAAGGGTCCCAGGTTCAATTCCAGTCAAAGGCATGTACCTTGGTTGCAGGCAGATCCCCAGTAGGGGGTGTGCAGAAGGCAGCTGATCGATGTTTCCCTCTCATTAATGTTTCTAACTCTCTAGCCCTCTCCTTTCCTCTCTGTAAAAAATTAATAAAATATATTTAAAAAAAAAAAAGATAGTTCAGGTCTTGATTGTGTATGGCAAGCAGCTGCCTGGATGACCAGGCACTGAGGCCAATTAATTCCAATGAACTGCAGTGGTTGGCTACCTCCCAGAGCCGTGGTCAGCAAACTGTGGCTCACGAGCCACATGCAGCTCCTTGGCCCCTTGAGTGTGGCTCTTCCACAAAATACCACAGCCTGGGCGAGTCTATTTTGAAGAAGTGGCGTTAGAAGAAGTTTAAGTTTAAAAAATTTGGCTCTCCAAAGAAATTTCAATCATTGTACTGTTGATATTTGGCTCTGTTGACTAATGAGTTTGCTGACCACTGTCCTAGAGGAGCCAGGCCCCAATCACAGTGAAAGAAGCCTGCTTATCCCCTCTAGTGGTTGGTTTTAGAAAAACACTGCCTGTAGCTTTTGCTTCTGATAGTCATAAATAACTTACATACATGTTAATCTGATCCAGGAATCAACAATTTAATTGAAAGTAGACATGAAACTATTAAAGACTTTGATTACTCTGGTTCAGTCATCAATTCAAATGGAGACTATAGCGTTGGTGGTATAGTGGTGAGCATAGCTGCATTCACAATGGAGACTACAACCATGACATCAAGAGAAGGTTGAAACTTGGAAGGACAGCAATGGAAAAGTTAGGAAAGACTTCTGGTCAAGACTGCAGAGTAGATAAATGCTGAAATTGCCTTCTCCCATGATCACGTCAAAATTACAATTAAACTACAGAACAGCCATCATTGAGAACCACCTGATCTAGCTGACCAGAAGGCCTATAACTAAGAATATAAAAAAATAGCCATGCAAAGACTGGTAGGAAGGGCAGAGACATGGAACAAGCAAGCTGGTCCCACACCTACCTGTTGCAGTTAAAAATGGGAAAGGGCATCTCAACTGTGGAGGTCCCCTTTGAAGAATGAGGAATCCCGCTCCAAACCATGCCCTCCAGCTCAGGATTCCAGAGCCAGAAAGAGAAGTCCCCATAACTTTTGGCTGTGAAAACCAACAGGGATAATGGCTAAGGGAGATAGGGAGCTGCTGGAGTCCCAGGGGTTCCTCTTACAGGGCCCACAGAGACTCACTTGCTCTGAGCTCCAGGGCTGGGACACCAGCCCAAAAGGCAACAAGAACATACAGGAAGGAATTGAATTGTCTGTTTTTGGGGCAAGGACTGCCATAAAACTTTAGCGAAGGATTTGTAAAGGGCACTTGAATTCTGCATATGGCAGTGAGATGAAGTCAATCAAAAGGAGATATTATAAATGACACTGTTCAACATGTCAGCAACTGATTGATTATATGTGGCTATTAATACTTAAATTTGCCCAGCCGGTGTGGCACAGTGGTTAAGTGGCGACCTATGAGCAAGGAGGTCATGTTTCAATTCCTGGACAGGGCACATGCCTGGGTTTCAGGCTCAAGTCCCAGTGCAGGCCATGCAAGATTCAACTGATCAGTGATTCTCCATCATCATTCATGTTTCTATCTCTCTCTCCCCCTCTCCTTCCTCTATGAAATCAATAAAAAATTTATTAAAATAGTTAAATTTAATTAAAATTAAATAAGCTAAAAATATAATTCCTCTGTAGCCACATTTAAAATGATTGAGCCGGTGTGGCTCAGTGGTTGAGCATCCGCCCAGGAACCAAGAGATCCTGGTTGGATTCCAGGTCAGGGCACATGCCTGGGTTTGCAGGCTCAAGCCCCAGAAGGGGACATGCAGGAGGCAGCCGATCAATGACGTTTTTCTCATTGATGTTTCTATCTCTTCGTCTCTCTCCCTTCCTCTCTAAAAAAAACAACAACAAAAAAAAAAAACGTATTTTTTTAAAATAAAAATTAAATGATCAACAGTTGCATATGGCTAGAAGCTATTGTGTAGAATAGAGCAGAGAAGTACTGCCATTATCACAGACAGTTCTGCTGGACAGGACTGCTCTGAAGTCTCTATTGACAGTCTATAGTAGAACCGCAGATTGAAAGAAAATACTGTCACATGAGAAGACGCAGTCCAGCTGAAACTACATGCAACCTCTGTAGTCTGAGATCTCTATCTGTGCCAAAGTAAATCTAGAAGAAAGGTGATGCATCATTTTCTTCCTCCCTGCTCCCTTCCCCAAGTCCTGATCCCCGGCTTGTGTTTCTATTATCCAAAGCTTTTTGTGTCAATGTGGTCACACATGCTCCAACTAAGAAATGAGAGTGATAAGCATGTAGACTGTTTGGAAAACGTTAATAAAAAGTTACCTTGTCTATAAAAAAAAGAGAGCCCAGTCAGATGTGGCTCAGCTGTTGAGCATCAACCCAGGAACCAGGAGGTCACCGGTTCAATCCCGGTCAGAGCATATGCCCAGGCTCGATCCCCAGTATGTGACGTGCAGGAAGCAGCCAATCAATGATCCTCTCTCATCGTTGATGTTTCTCTATCTCCCTCTCTTCTCCTCTCTGAAATCAATACAAAATATATTTAAAGCAAGAGAGCTCTGACTGGTTTGGCTCAGTAGATAGAGCATTAGCCTGCGGACTGAAGGGTCCCAACTTCAATTCCAGTCAAGGGCATATACCTTGGCAGCTGATCGAAGTTTCTCTCTCATTGATGATGTTTCTATCTCTCTATCCCTCTCCCGTCCTCTCTGTAAAAAATTAATAAAATATATATTTTAAAAAAGAAGAAGAAAGAGGGACCTGTAGGACAATTATCAAAGTTCTAACAGTTGTACCTTTGGAGATTGGAAAGAAAGAATGAGATTAAAGCAGAACAAATATTTCAAGAAATAATGGACTCAGACTTCACAAATTTGGTAAGAAATAGAAATTTATATACTTAAGAAGTTCAGCAAAAATAAAAATTTTTTTAAAAAATCAAATTTCAGAAGACCAAAGACAAGAAAAAATATTAAAAGCAGTCCAAGGAAAACAACACATTACATATTTACATGATTACAGATTAGTCAACAGAAACCATAGCAGTCAGAAGCCACTTTATAACATCATTAAAGCACTGAAAGAAAGACCCTCAACACACTGAAATTATCCTTCAGCAATTAAATAACATTCTCTGTTGAAAGAAAATTTGCAGCCATGTTCTAAAAAAAGTGCTAAAGGAAATTCTTCAGGCTGAATGAAGTACATAGTAAAAAGTAAACATAAAACTTCAGGAATAAATGAAGAGCAAAAGAAATGGCAAAATTCTGGGGAAACATAAAAGACTATTTTTGTGCTCTTAAATTCTTTGAAATATATAAAATTATAGAACGTAAATGTTAAAATACTGCTAAATACTATTTCAATGTATAAGCTACCCAGGCAGGGCTGAGATGATAAATTTAATATTCTATGTATTTTACAACTGAAAACAAGACAAACTATACATACACACTCACATTTGTACACACACATATATGTACACACATTTGAAATAATTTGCCTTTGAGGTTCATTTGGAAAAGAGAGGTAAGAGGAAAAGTGCACTTAGTTTACTGATAGTTTATCAACTGTGAGTCAAATGATTCCTCCAAAAGAAAATGCTTTATTATTCTAAGTGAAATAACAAACACTTTTGGAATGTATCAGCTCTGGTACTAATTCTAAAAGACTAAGGGTAGTTTTCTTCTCATGCAAATCTTGATCTAATTCCTTTTTAATTTTTTAAAAATATATTTTTATTGATTTCAGAGAGGAAAGGAGAGGGAGAGAGAAAAACATCAATTGGCTGCCTCCTGCACACCCCAAACTAGGGATCAAGCCCACAACCCAGGCATATGCCCCGATCGGTAATTGAGCCATGACCTGCTAGTTCATGGGTTGATGCTCAACCAATGAGCCACACCAATCAGCCTTGATCTAATTATTATTATTTTTTAAATATATTTCTATTGATTTCAGAGAGGAAGGATGAGGGAAGAGAGAGAGATAGAAACATGATGATGAGAGAGGAACATTGATCAGCTGCCTCCTACATGCCCCCTACCAGGAATTGAGCCAGCTACCTAGTCACGTGCCCTTGACTGGGATGGAACCTGCGACCCTGGGACACTTTAGTCCACAGGCGTTCAACGCTCTATTCACTGAGCCAAACCAGCGAGAGTCTAATTATTGTTTTAAGCCCTATAATCCTATCTTATTCAAAATAACTGGGCACTAGAAGAGCAGACAGAATACTATAAAGCCATTTTTGCCCCAAGCCAAAAAACAAAAAGCCTTAATTGATAAACTTTATAAAAAGCAGTTTAATTTGTAAACCCCATTTTTCAATCAATTTGGTCTGAATACTGACAGGGGTAATGGTACAGATCACAGACTGGGACTCCAAAAAAATTTTTTTGAGATTGAAAATCGACTCTAGAAAGTTCCATTTATTGAATTCTCAGTTGTCTCATCTCCAATATCATATTACTACTTTAAAAGAGCATATTGAGGCCCTGACTGGGTAGCTCAGTTGGTCAGGATGTCATCCCGATACACCGAGGCTGCAGTTTTGATCCCTGGTCAGGGCACATATGAAAATCAACCAATGAGCCATATCCAGTTGCTTGAAAACCAGCCCCAGTTAGGGCATGTGCAAGAGGCAACCAACTTATGTATCTCTCTCACATTGATGTTTTTGTCTCCCTCCCTTCCAACTTCTCTAGAAAGCAATGGAAAAATATCCTCAGGTGAGGATTAACACACACACACACACACACACACACGAATCAAACAATGAATGCATAAATAAGTGGTATAATAAATCAATGTTTCACTCTCTTTCTCTCAAATCAATTAAAAAAAAAAAAAAAAAGAACACACTGTCCTGACTGGTTTGGCTCAGTGGATAGAGCATTGGCCTGAGGACTCCAGGGTCCCAGGTTCGATTCCAGTCAAGGACATGTACCTTGGTTGTGGGCACAACCCCAGTAGATGGTGTGCAGGAGGCAGCTGATGGATGTTTCTAACTCTCCATCTCTCTCCCTTCATCTCTGTAAAAAAATCAATAAAATATATAAAAAATAAAATAAAAAGAACACACTGAGTGTTAGAATTCAAGACCCATCTAAATATAAATACAGTTTCTGAGGGGGTTTTTGTAAGTTATTTTCATTGTGAATCATTCTTCCTCTTTAAGATAATTTTTACTTACTTGGTCAACTTGTGGCTTTTCATTGCTGTGAGAAATTCCCTGACAATCTCAGGACTCTGGTGACTGCATGGTGTTTTTGATATGTATTTTAATGTCTACAAAGAGAGGGCGGGGGGGGAGAAAATCAAATCCGAATGAGAAATAATTTAGTATTCTACAATTTTGTTTCAAAAATCTTCTGTAAAACAAATGCCTTCAGAAGAGTCCATCTTCATATAATAGGAATTCCTCAAAAAGTAAACCAGTTACTAGAACAGAAAGAATAATGAAATTTCAGAAAACTTTTTCTGATCTTAAAAAGAAAGAAGAAAAAATTTAATCTGTCAATTGCACTATCATATTTCAGAAAATTTTTTAAATATAAGAAACTCAAAGAATAAAATAGCCAATAATCCATATGAATATAAATGACTGAATAAATAAACTGATGAGAAGTATCAACTATTTTTTATAGAAGAGTTCTAACCATTAAACATAAAAAAGCCGAGACCGGTTTGGCTCAGTGGATAGAGCGTTGCACTGCAGACTGAAGGGTCCGGGGTTCGATTCCGGCAAGGGCATGTACCTTGGCTGCGGGCACATCCCCAGTAGGGGGCGTGCAAAAGGCAGCTGATCGATGTCTCTCTCTCATCGATGTTTCTGACTTTCTATCCCTCTCCCTTCCACTCTGTAAAAAATCAATAAAATAATTTTTTTAAAAAAAACATAAAAGAAATAAGGAAAACAAATCACTATTAGGCAGCTCCACCATAGTAATAATTACTGAGGCAAAGACACACCAATGAGTGCTAAAATAGGCAAATGATTAAGGAGAGCCCTGGCCCGTGTGCTCAGTGGTTAGTGTGTCAGTCTATACACCAAAGGGTCTCAGGTTCAATGCCTAGTCAAGGGTACATACCTGGGTTGCAGGTTCAAGCCCTGGCCCGTTGGGATTGTAGGAGGCAACCAATCAATGTGTCTCTCTCACATCTATGCTTCTCTCCTCCCCCACTTCCCTTCCACTCTCTCTAAAAAAGAATGCAAAAAATATCAGGTGAGGATTAACAACAATAAAAAGTGCAAAATTCAGGTTAGTCACACACTCCACCATAACAATAAATATTAATAGATCAAGTAATTTGTATAGAGACCTACAAAATAACAGCTGAACCCAAGAGCTCCATATTCAAATGTCATTCACATTAAGAACTCCCTCCTGGGAGCACACCCATCCATGCCTTTCTTCCCTCTCAGGCAAAACTCTAAGAGCCCCCATGAGATCTGCAACCAGTGGAGCAATGAGGAGGGCAGCTGTCCTGGGCTAACTCACTGACCCTGTTTCCAAGGCCACTTTTTCTATGAATTGACAGTGAGCCAAAGTAGCTCCCTAGCTAGGCTTTCTCCTGTTGCTTCTTCCATCCTGAGCCCTTCCTGTGTTTCACTATTCCCAGTTTTAATAAACATACTCTCAAAATAAAGTAAAATATTTTTTTAAAAAACACACTAGAAATATATTCTCAGGTATGAAAAGTCTCAAAACATTTAGTCCCACAGAAAGTTTTCTTAAGGCATCACATATTAAAAGCAAGAACTTAAGGTGTGGCACTGAGCTTAAACTGTTTAAATGTGTAGTTAAAAGTACATAGTAGTTGCCCTTGCCAGTTTTGCTCAGTGGATGGAGCATTGGCCTGCGGACCAAAGGGTCCCAGGTTCCAGTCTGGTCAAAGGCATGTACCTCGGTTGTAGGCTCCTCCCTGGACTGGGCCTGGACAGGGTATGAGCAGGAGGCAACCTCTCCATGTGTTTCGCTCACATTGATGTTTCTGTCTTTCCCTCTCTCTCTCAAAATCAATGGAAAATACCCACGGGTGAAGATATTTTTTTAAAAAGTACTTAGTAGGTTTTTTTTTTAATTAGTTTATAAAACAAATTGCCAACAAGTTTTTTTTCTTCTTTGGAAAAGTATGAACTATATACTGTAAAAGAACATGAATGAATAGGATTTTAAATACATGATTAAATGAACAAAAGTGAATGAGGAGGAATAGTGACAAAAGTGCTAAACTCTTTACTTTCCTTAAAAGGAATTAGGATAAGCTTAATTCAAATTTAATATCTTTGAAAAGAAAAATTAAAAAAATTAAAACCAAATCCTTTATCGACAAAATCAGAACTGGAAGGAAATAGCAAGGAAACAAAAAATTAAAATGACAGATACAAAATCAAACATCATCGCCCTAGCTGGTCTGGCTCAGTGGATAGTGTTGACATGTGGACCGAAGGGTCGCAGGTTTGATTCCAGTCAAGGTCATGTACCTTTGGTTGCATGTTCCTTCCCAGCCTGGGCAGTGGTTGGTGCTTATACCGAAGGCAACCAATCGATGTGTTTCTCTCACATCGATGTTTCTCTCTGTCTTTCCCTCTCTTCCACTCTATAAAAATCAATGGAAAAGTATCCTCAGGTGAGGATTAAAAAAAAAAAAATCAAACATCACATACAACAAATACAATGGCTTAAACTTTCTTTTTTAAAGACAAAGCATAAGGCTGGGAGAGAATGTAGCAAAATGTCCACTAGATCGAGATTATGAACTACTTTTTCTGTCTTCTTTATGCTTTTTGGTACATTCTAAATTTTCTAGAATAGTATTACTTTGTTTATAATAAAGAATTTGGCATTGCCCAAATCTGGCTTTGACTTCAGCTTCTGGGAGGTAATCTCCAGACTCTTTGGAATTTATAACTAATATAAGTATCTTTGTCTCAGGCCTTAGATCATATTGAATAGTCTCAACAATGTGACTTAGACTTAGGATAGGAGCTTTGGGTCATATAGTATCTCTCAGCCTGGAGGCTGAGATGAGCTACATGGGCAATTAATTATTCAATCATGCCTATGTAACAGAACACCAACAAAATCTTAAGACTCTGACGCTCAGCTGAGCTTCCCTGGTTTACTGGTACAATATTCTGTGCATATGGTCACACACAACCACATTAAGAGAACAGCATTTTGTATTAAATATTTCTCTTGGAACCTGCCTGACTTGCTTCTTCCCTTGACCAATTTTACTCTGCACCCTTTCTTTCCCTGTCATAAACAGTAACCTACAATATGACAGCGTTTAATGAGTTGTGAATATTTCTAGACCAGTGGTCAGCAAACTCATTAATCAACAGAGCCAAATATCAACAGTACAACGATTGAAATTTCTTTTGAGAGCCAAATTTTTTAAACTTAAACTTCTTCTAACGCCACTTCTTCAAAATAGACTTGCCAGGCTGTGGTATTTTGTGGAAAAGCCACATTCAAGGGGCCAAGAACCGCATATGGCTCATGAGCCGCAGTTTGCCGACCACGGTTCTAGACAATTACTGAATCTGAGGGTAGTCTTGGATCCCTGGTATTAGAAATGAGTGCAGAAGAAAACAAGATGGTGGCATAGGTAAACACCTAAACTGCTGCCTCACACAATAATTTCAAAACTGCAACTAAAAGACAAAACATCTTCCACCCAGAACCACGGGAAAGCTGGCCGAGTGAGAGTTCTGCAGCTAGAAGGAAAGAGAGGAGCATTGGGCCTTGCACAAGCGCGGAAAAGCTGAGGTGTGGAGGCACGAGAACCGGGCTGGCGGCGGGTAACTTTGGGGCTGCTTATTTTTAAACCCGAAGGGAAATGGGCTCCTGATTACTCTGAACTCAAGTTTCTGGGGAGACGCTGGGGAGACGCTGGCGACCCAGAATCCTACAGGGAGAAGCTGGACAGTCTGCCATCGGGACAGAAAGTAAGGGTGGCTCCCTTGCAGAGGCACCAGTGGCAATCATTGTTCACTGAGCAGGGGTGCCGGGATCTGGAGACACAGAGCCGCAGAAACGGCTGAGTGGCAGCCATCGCTGTTTGCCACGCCCTAGCCTAGTGACTCCCTGAGATCCTGCCCTGCACAATCTGCAAACCCACCCAAACTGAGCATCCTATCCTATCTAATAAGAGTAACATGCAAATGTGACCGTACCTTGGCTCCTGATTGGCTATGCTACCAGCCAATCAGGAGCAGTGGGCAGGGCAGAGGGGCAGGGCCGAGCGGTGCGAGGGCTGAGCCCTGGGGGTGAAGACGGAGCAGTGGCGCCACGATGCCCTGTCTGCCTGAGCTTAGAGGCGGCCGGGGGGGGGGTGGGGGGGCAGGACATGGCGAGCACGAGAGCGCCCAGGCCGCCCAAGCTTGGAGGCGGCTGGGGCACAGGGCGGGGCGAACATAGGAGCACCGCCGCCCAAGCTTGGATGCACCTGGCGGGGGGGGGGCAAGCGTGGGAGGCGGCCAGGGGGCGGGTCAAGTGGCTGGGGTGTGGGAGCGGAGGTGAGCGCCCAGCCCCTGGGGCCAGCTGGAGCTGAGCTGAGCAGGGAGATGGCTGAGTGCCTAAGGCCTAAAGCCTCAGCAGAGGCTTTAGGTCTTGGGCATGCTGGGAGTGAGCCACCAGTTGGACATCCCCTAAGGGCTCCCAGTATGTAAGAGAGGGCAGGTTGGGCTGAGGGACCCCCCACCCACCCCAATGCACGAATTTCGTGCACCAGGCCACTAGTTTGCATATAAATGGCCTGCGCTTTCCCAGCTTAACCTACACTGCAGCTCTGGTCAGACCAGGAGAAATCTGTAGACCTCACTGTAGCTCCTGCTGGATCACCTCAGAGGGTAGCTGAACTGCACCCCATTGGAGATCGAGAAGCTAGCATATCTAGAGATCAGTGTGAGATGACACCAGAATTCAACTACTCACATCCATAAGTGACACATTCAAGAGGAAGACTCGGTGAGCACCAGAGCCCCACTGAAGCAAGTCTGCCCCCATAGGCGTGTCTCCGCACAGCAGTTCTTCCACTCCATCAACACAGGGAAGCAGCAAAATGCAGAGACAAAGAAACATGTCATGAATGAAAGAAATGGAGGAAAGCAGACTATCGAACATAGAGTTCAGTACCACATTTATAAGATTACTTAAGAATCTTCTAAAAACCTCTGAGAAACTTGATGAGACCTCTGAGGAGCTTAGAGAGACCTTCAAGAACCTTAATGAGAATGCCAAGAAAATGGAAAAGGATCAGACAGAAATTAAGCATACACTGTCTAAAATAAAAAAATACAGAAATTCAACGGTAGATCAATGGAATCAAAGAATCAAACCAAACATCTGAAATATGAAGACACAAAAAACACCCAACCAGAAAAACAAAAAGAAAAAATAATCCAAATATATGAAGTGTAAGGAGCCTCTGGGACTTTAAGTGTACCAACATCAGAATTATTGGAGTGCCAGAAGAGGAGAGAGAGCAAAATATTAAAAATCTATTATTAGAAATAATGACAGAAAACTTTCCCTACCTGGTGAAAGAAATAGACTTAAAAGTCCAGAAAGCACAGAGAACCCCAAACAAGAGGAATCCAAAGAGGATCACATCCAGACACATCATAATTAAAATGCCAAGGGCAAAAGACAAAGAGAGAATCTTGAAACCAGGAGGAGAAAAACAGCTGGTTACCTATAAGGGAGTGTACCCACATGACTGTCAGCTGATTTCTCAACAGAAACTATGCAGGCCAGATGGGAGTGGCAACAAATATTCAAAGTGATGAACAGCAAGAACCTACAACCAACGTTAGTCTACTCAGCAAGGCTGTCATTTAGAATTCAAGGTCAGACAAAGAGCTTCACAGACAAGAAAAAGCTATAGGAGTTCATCACCACCAAACCAGGATTATATGAAATGCTGAAGGGTATCGTTAAGAAGAGGGAGAAGAAGAAAAAGGTAAAGATAAAAACTATGAACAACAAAATTACAACAAATACACACCTACCAACAAGTGAATCTAAAATTCAAGTGAATAAAAAATCTGATGGAGAGGAACCAAGATGGCGGCATAGGTAAACACCTATCTTGCTGCCCCACACAACAATTTCAAAACTACAACTTAACAACAGAACAAACATCATCCAGAATCACTGGAAAGCTGGCTGAGTGAAAATTCCACAAATAAAAGTAAAGATAGCATACTGTGACTCAGAGGAGCGGCGGAGGGCAGAGTTGAGGATACGCGCGGAGTCAGAGGTTTGGAGCCGTGCACGCGCTCCAGCAGATAGGACGGGCGGCTGCAAACCCGGCTGGTTTTCTCGAATGGGGAGGGAGACAAAGGCGTTCCACTGCACTGATTCCCCAGTTCCAGGCAAGGTCCGGGGAACCCACACTCATATGGGGTGAAACTGGACAGTAAGGAGGAAGCACGCTGAAACTTGGGTGCTACAGAGGTCTGTGAGCTTGTGGAGAGGGGGCATAACACTTGGGAACAGCAGAAGCTCGTGAGTGTGAGAGGACTCATGACTTGCTCTCTTGTTCGGGAACCACCGGACTGCATTGTTTTACAGCCCTGGGTGAGACTGTGGGTGTGCAGACTCATTTGAGGAGAGGCTGAACTGTCCGGCAGTGGGTAGAGCTCAGAAGCAGCTTTCTCTCAGAGGTGCGTGCAGCCATTACCACCAGGCACAGAGACCCAGGTGCCGCATAGGGCAGAGCTGACGGAAATAAAGGCTACTGCTCAGCCCGGAGACTCCGCCCATCCAACCTGAGCACAGCTGATCCTCACAGCCAATTGGCCTGGAGATCAAATCCTCCTAGTGTTAACAACAATAATCTAGGCTTAACTTCAACAAGACTGTGCAACCCATAAAAGGCTGCGCCAAGAATATCCACCTCAGGTAACTGGGGAGGCTGAGCCACTGTCCCTTAGAGGACATCTACCACACAAAGCTAATCGACAAACTCAGGAAAGCAGCCACCATGCAGAAACATGGAAAGAAATAAGATGTGGAAGAAATGGAAGGAAAAAAAACAACTGGACATAAGAGTTCAAAACCACAGTTATAAGGTTTTTCAAGAGGCTCCTAGAAAAGGCCGATGAATTTAATGAGACCTTCAAGGAAATGAAAAAGACCTACAAGGAAATGAACGAGACCCTTGAGGATATGAATGAGACCCTTGAGGATATGAAAAAGGACCAACTAGAAATTAAGGGGGAACAATGTAATTAATAAACTGAACAATAAAGATTAAAATATTTTTTAAAATAATAAATTAATCTGAAAATTTGAAAAAAAATTTGATGAACAAAATGGACTGATGAATATAATAAAATCAGGGACACAGAAAGAGAGTTGACTGACAATTCTTAGGGCGAAGAGGATGCGAGGGGTGCGGGAAGAGACTGGACAAAAATCTTGCACCTATAGATAAAGACAGTGGTAGGGGGTAAGGACATGGGTTGGGAAGGGGGATCAGGTGGAGAGGAGCTATGATGGGAAAAAAGTGGAACATCTGTAACAATCTGAACAATAAAGATTTATTTAATTTAATAAAACAGATATGAGTACGGTCTTTATAGACTATTCCTCTAATTTTATAGTTGGCTAACCCTGGCAACTGGCCAAACTCTTTGCACTTTTTTTTTTAATGTATTACACAAGCTGCTATTTATTTATTTGTTTGTTTGTTTATTTAAAAATATATTTTATTGATTTTTTAAATATATTTTATTGATTTTTTTAATATATTTTATTGATTTTTTACAGGGATAGAAAGTTAGAAACATCGATGAGAGAGAACATCGATCAGCTGCCTCTTGCACGCCCCCTACTGGGGATGTGCCCGCAGTCAAGGTACATGCCCTTGCCGGAATCGAACCCAGGACCCTTCAGTCCCCAGTCCGACACTATCCACTGAGCCAAACCGGTCTCGGCCTCTTTGCACTTTTATAAACAGAATAACAGGAAGATTATAACTATTCAAATCAGGTAATAGGCAATCTTGATTTGGTGGCTAGTCATCAGAAGAATAAACAAACCCTCCTCAAAGACAGTCCGAGAAGACCCTCCAGAAGCCTAGGCTTACTTCATAGGTGATAGTATTCAAATTCTGCTGTCCAGTACTGTGTTTGTTCTTTCCACTCTCTTTACGCTGTTCTTTCAGATCAGTTAGTAACTGGAACACCTAGAAAGAAATATACAAAAGATTTTTAAATTAGAGAAGTTTGAGAAATAAACCTACCCCAAGGTCATTGATTCTGAAGATAAACAAAACAGTACACCCCAATTCTTGCATTAAAGCAAATATGAATTCAAGAAATATGACCTTTTAAAAATCTTTTTATCTAAATCAAGTAATTAAAATTCATTAGTTTACTTAAAATATTTCAAATGTTTCCTACCAATATATGCCATACTTCCGATCTCAAAAATATTTTGAGTATTTAAAAGTAAATTTTGCTAAAATAAATAATTTTAAAAAAATATTCTAGCCCAGCTGGCATGACTCAGTAGTTGAGTGTCAACCTATGAACGTGGAGGTCATGGTTCAATTCCCAGTCAGGGCACATGCCCAGGTCGTGGGCTTGATCCCCAGTGTGGGCATGCAGGAGGCAGCTAATCAATGATTCTCTCTCATCACTGATGTTTCTCTTGTTTCCTCTCCCTTCCTCTCTAAAATCAATTTTTTAAAAAATAAATGGATTCTGCCAGGACCGGTTTGGCTCAGTGGATAGAGCGTCGGACTGCGGACTGAAGGGTCCTGGGTTCGATTCCGGTCAAGGGCATGCATGTGCCTTGGCTGTGGGCACACCCCCAGTAGGGGGCGTGCAAGAGGTAGCTGATCGATGTCTCTCTCTCATCGATGTTTCTGACTTTCTATCCCTCTCCCTTCTGCTCTGTAAAAAATCAATAAAATATATTTAAAAAAATAAAAATAAAAATAAATGGATTCTATCTCTCTAATATGAAAATCCAGTATACTTTATTTTGAGCAAGTGCCAAAATATAGTTTACAAAAGGGGAGAGGGGGGCCCTGGCTGGTATTGCTTGGTGGTTAGAGTATAATCCTGCACACTGAAGGGTCTTAGGTTCGATTTCTGGTCAAGGGCACGTGCCTGGATTACAGATTTGATCTCTGGCCCCATACAGGAGGCAACCAAATTGATGTGTCTCTCTCACTTTGCTGTTTTTCTCTCTTCCCCCTCCCTCCCTCCCTCTGTCTTCCTCTCTCCCTTTCTCCTTTCTCCCTCTCTCCCTCCAACTCTCTCCTCTCCCTCACAGTTTCTCTCTCCCTCTTCCTCTCTCCCTCGCTCCTTCCCTCCCATTCCAAACTCTCTGTAAAAATCAATGGGAAAAATATCCTCAGATGAGGATTAACAAACAAAAAAAGGGGGGGAGGGGAATGCTATAGGACTTAATAAGTAAACTTTCCCCACAAGGAGAAAAATGTGTATTAGTGTTAAGAAGGGTTTGGGGTGTATATCTCTCTCATGTTTTAGAGATTATACAGAAAATTCAGGGAAGTATTATAGGTTCACAGATTCATAGACCATTACTAGATACAATGCAACTCCTTGCCTGCCTGTCATTTCCAGAAATAGTGGCAAGAGACCCAATTAAGGCAATCAATATTTCTCCAATGGATAAAACACCAGAACACACAGCAGAGTCCAAACTAGAAAAGGACATTCCTAAAAGCCAATGGCTTAACCAACAACCATTTCTTCCTATTAAGAGCAGCAACCATTTAAGATGAATCTTTGGAAAGAAAGGAATATGGCCCAACTGAGTTAACTGAACTACCTTCTATATACTAATATATCACACAGTGGAGACCCAAGTCTCTGACAAGTCTTTATGAGTTTAAACTCTGACATATGAAAAATAGACAATGAATGGCTCGTATGAATGGCTCTTTCTACACCGGGAATTAACCTATCACATGATTTTACTAGTACCAAACAAGATCCAGGCAAAATGAAAGATAGGCAAAATAATGTTATATCCCCCCCTCTCAAAAACTTCTTTCCTCCCTTTCCCCAACAATCCAACCCTTCAGCCCCCAAATCCCCAATCTGTTAGTTCTTACTAAAGTATTGATGATAATGGTGAGTCTTTCAAAATGAAGATTTTAATATTTATGAGACTATTATGAGGATCAAAATTATGACATGGAAGTATTTCATAAAGAATAGCAATTAAGAAAAAGCATACATATTTTAATAGAAACTTTTGCTGATAGAGTTCCAGAGTAGATGCTTCCACTCTTCATGAAGCCTCCTTCCACATCAAGATCTAAAATTTTCAGGTTTGGGGAAGATTGCCTACTGTACACTAGTCTTCCCAGTTTTCCTGAATTAATATAATTTACCAAGCTTAGGATATTACAAGGTCCACCAGATAGTGCCATCTGTCATATTTTCAAGTGGAAAATCCAAATTAATTCAGTCATTTCTAACTACCATTAACTCAACAATCTTCAAAAGCAAAGAACAAAACTATCAAATAGGAAAATACTTCAAAGCTATTTACCTCATAGTTACTGAGCAGCGCAGAATTGGCATCCTTCCTGCAAAAGAAAAATTATCATAGTCTGGGTTCAAATCATTTTGTGTGAATTAAATATCTATGTAATAATTCCTCTGTCAAAATTCAGTAGTCCAGGAGAGAAACCAAGATGGGGGCATAGGTGTACACCTAGGCTTTTGCCTGCACAACAATTTCAAGAATACAACTAAAGGACAAAACGGACACTGTCCAGAAGCACGGGAAGGCTGGCTGACTGGAAGCTCGGAAACCAGAGGGACACAGCAGTGCTCACGGATTATCAGAGCCTCTGCAGAGCCTAAGTAAGGTGGGAGTCTGCGCAGAGCGGAGAGGACAGGGTGTCTGAACCTGGCAGGGGTGCTCTAGCGGAAAGGAGACAAAAGCTCCAGGCTGCGCTGAACCCAGTTCGGTTTGCACTCAAAATCCGGGGACCCAGGCCCTTACGGGGAGAATCTGGACTACGGGCAGAATCCCAGGGGAAGAGCCAAAGGCAGAGCTCCGGAGGTGTGTGCGCCAGTGCGCTGAGAGGACGGACTGGGCCGCTGGCGGTGTCTGACAGGAGAAAGGAGCTCAGGGCAGTGCTGTGAGGTGGACTCTTGGGGGAACAGCCAGAAGCGGAGCACCTGGGGTGTGCACCAGTGCTCACGGTGAGGGCGACCTGTTGACTGTGTGGCTGGCGTCTGGCGGAAGGGAGAAAGGAGTTCCAACTGCACGGAACCCAGGTGCCAGGGGAAAATCTGAGATTCCGGATTCACTGGGGACTGGACGGTCTGGCGGCAGGCGAAACTCGAAATTGAAGGTCAGATAAAGAGCTTCACAGTTAGAAGAAGCTAAAGGAGTTCATCAACACCAAACCAGTATTATATGAAATGCTGAAAGGTATTCTTTAAGAAGAAAAAGGAGAAAAAGGTGGCTGCTTCAAACTAGAGCATAAATGGAACTGGAGAACATTATGCTAAGCGAAATAAGCCAAAGAAAGATAAGTATCACATGATCTCACTCATTTATGGAATACAGTGAACAACATAAACTGATGAACAAAAACAGATCCAGAGACAGAGAAGCATTGACTGTCAAACCTCAGAGGGATGGTAGGGGAGGGTGGGGGTAAGGGGAAGAGATCAACCAAAGGACTTTTATGCATGTATATAAGCCTAGTCAATGGACACGGACACCAGGGGGGTGAGGGCACAAGTGGTGATGGAGGGAGGAGGGGATTGGAAGGGTTAATGGGTGATGAGGACACATATGTAATACCTTAATCAATAAAGAAATTTTTAAAAATTCAGTAGTCCAGCCCTGGCGGGTATGACTCAATGGTTAGAGCATTGGCCCAAGGACCAAAGGGTCACAGGTTCAATTCCCGGTCAAGAGCATGTACCTCGGTAGCAGGTTTGATCCCCAGCCTCAGTTGGGTGTAAGAGGCAACCAGTAAATGTATCTCTCACACTGATGTTCTCTCTCTCTCCCTCCCTCCCTCCCATTCCTTCCTCCCTTTCCTTCTTAAAAAAAAAAAAAAAAAAAAAATCAATGGAAAAAATATCCTAGGGTAAGGATTAAAAAATTTAATTTTAAAAAAATTCAGTAGTCCAATTCATGAATTTAGGGACTACAACTTTTAGGAGAAATGCCCAAAGTCCCACTGGTTTAACTGATAATGGACAATTTCAGAGCATACCTTCCTTTTGACAGCCATTGTATATCACACATCCATCACTAGGTAGGTGATTAAAATACTCTATTTATCCCTAGTCTATGTGCTTCTCATTCCACAGCCATGGCCTCTTCCCAGTACCATCTGCCTTCCATCAGCTATTGACATCTTGGGCAGCCCAAGTCCTCCTGCTGAGTCGCCAAAAATGGTATCCTTAACACTAGCATCACAACTGGGAATTCCAGCAATGTCAGAAATCTTGACAGATATCAACAAAACTACAATAAAGATATTCATCTTCTATATCAGGTCCACAGGTACAGTTTATGTGTCAAGCAGAGGTCAAAAGCCTGGCACCCCTGTGTAACAGTCAAGGCAAAATGTCATCTTTCATTTATGAATGAGCTCAGCAATTTGACTTGCATTAAACTGATCCATTCTACAATACAACAACAGAAAGCATTTATTGTTTTTGATAATCTAAAGAAACTCTAGTATAATAATTATAAACACAGTTTTTAAATCAGACAAATCTGGGTTCATATTATGGCCCAGTTACTTATAAGGTATATGAGTTTTAGTGAGTTAATCAACCCCTCTAAGCTTCCTCATCTAAAACAAATAGACAAAAAAAAAGGGGGGGGGGGGATTAACTGGTACCTAAAAGTGTAGCTCCACTGTACATTCACTATGTACATTATAAACTTAGGCAAGTTATTGAGCATCTCTGTCCTTGAATTTCCTCATCTATAAAATAGCAATTATAGTACCAATCTCATAAGATTGTTTAACCAGACTAAATAGAAATATGTAAAGTACCTGGAACAGAGGTACTTTATGCCATCTATTATCACTGCTACCTGTGCTACTATCAGCACCACAATTTCATCCTACCCCATAAAGCTATGATAAGGATGCAAAGAGACAACAAATTTTAGAAGTATAGCAGACTTCAAGTACTTATTAAGATCTCCCTAAATGGAGGCTATTATTTTAAAAATACAAATGTTGCCGAAACCTGTTTGCCTCAGTGGGTAGAGCATTGGCCTCCGGACTGAAAGGTCCCAGGTTCGATTCCGGTCAAGGGCATGTACCTTGGCTGTGGGCACATCCCCAGTAAGGGGTGTGCAGGAGGCAGCTGATCAATGTTTCTCTCTCATCAATGTTTCTAACTCTCTATCCCTCTGCCTTCTTCTCTGTCAAAAATCAATAAAATATATTTAAAAAATAAAAAATACAAATACAAATGTTATTTCACTTAATTCTCATTAAAAACCCTGTAATACAGGAGCTATTATTTCTTCTTTATAGATTCAACTGAGGCTCAAAGATTTTAAAGCTTGCTTAAGGTCACACAGTAGTTGACTTAACTGAAGTGGACAATAATTATGGAATTGAGAAAAGTCAGACTGGACTGTACAAATGGAAACCAGTAATGCAGAATCCTAACACTTCAGGAAGGAGTTTGGGCTTGACATAATGTGCAACAAAAACTACTGTATGTTCTTAGGCCAGGAGTGAGGCTATATAATGAAAATGATGATACAAAATTTCAAAAACATGGGTCAAACATATGAGTGATGTCCCCAATTAATAGGCAAAGCAAAACTAGTAGGCAAATAACACAAGGATCTAACTTAGGCCTTGGTCATCAGCACAATGGTGTCAGCACTGTAATCAATAAGCGTGTGAAGCTCACCAAATGCTGCTGGTCATTCACAAACAGCTGAGATTTCACAAAAATGCTGCTTGGCCCAATGACCACTACTGCACTTCGGTCACAAAGAATATCGTATTTAAAAGAAACAGAACACAGGAAGGACAATGCATAATCAGTATATGTGATATGGTTCTTTTAAAATTGAAAATGACAAATCAAATCATATGTCATCATTGCCTACTTAGTCAGGAAGTCAGCCCTATCTTTGCTTGAAATTGAATTACTACTCCCTTGTGTGCCCTAAAATACACAGCAACTATGATATCACTGCCTGGAACAAACTGGACTGGGGAAAAATACAACTGTTATTTCCCCTCAAAGGTAATGGATCCATCCCAGGTGCCACTGTTACAACTTCATTTCCAAACCACGGCCCTTTCTGTTATGCAAAATAGTCCATGCCCTTGGAAATCTGTTCTGGCTCTTCCAAGTTACTGCCTCATTGCCCAAGTCAATATTGTAATGCAAGAATCCAAAAAACATCATCAGCCTATTCTAGAACCAATATCCAAGGGAGAGAAACCCTCTCTCATGTTTTTTTCATGAACCTCTGGTTTTGGTGGTACCAGTAGCACAATGGATGCTTAAACAGATGCTGTATCCTGCAGACTCTGGCTGGCAAAAGCTGAATTATTCATTAATTCTTCAATAGTAAGATAATGTTTTTAGCCGAAACCAGTTTGGCTCAGTGGATAGAGCGTCAGACTGCGGACTGAAGGGTCCCGGGTTCGATTCCGGTCAAGGGCATGTACCTTGGCTGCGGGCACATCCCCAGTAGGGGGCGTGCAAGAGGCAGCTGATCGATGTTTCTCATCAATGTTTCTGACTTTCTATCCCTCTCCCTTCCGCTCTGTAGAAAATCAATAAAATATATATTTTTAAAAAAGATAATGTTTTTAAACTCAGCTAATAGAGTAAATGCTAATATATGTTAAACACTCCTTTATTCAATAAATTGTCAATGAGTGTATAATATCTACCTTTTGTGAAGTCTTAAATGAACTATTTACCGAGAAAAAACTTTTAAGGCATTTTTTTAAAAGAAATTACTGTAATCACCACTAAGTGGCAGGTTATAGGAAAGAGGACATTGTGAGATTTAACAAACATTAACTTACTAAGCCGTCCTATTTAACAGCACCAATAATGATGATGTGGTACACTGAGAAAGACACATCCCTATAGCAATCCTGTCAGAACTTGTTTAAGTTGAGCCCTAACTGGTTTGGCTCAGTGGATAGAGTGTTGGCTTGCAAACTCAAAGGTCCCAGGCACATCCCCAGTAGGGGGTGTGCAGGAGGCAGCTGATAGATGTTTCTCTCATTAATGTTTCTAACTCTCCCTTTCCCTTCCTTTCTGTGAAAAAAATCAATAAAATAATATATTTTTAAAAATTGTTTAAGTTGAATCTAACCATGAAGATATATTTAAACAAATCCAAACTGAAAAACAGACTTCAAAACAATAGGCCAGTGTTGCTCAGTGATTGATCAATGATTAATGATTCTCTCTCATACTGATGTTTCTATCTCTCTCTCTCTTCCTCTCTGAAATCAATAAAAATATGTATATTTCTAAAAGTTTCAAGTATCAATGTCATTTGTCACAATGCTAATATCGCACCAAAAAAGGCTAGAAGACTATTTTTAGAGTAAATAAGACTAAAGAAACATGACGACAAAACACAATGTGTGACTCTTGACTGGATCTTAATTGGTTTTAAAAAAACAGCTAGCCCTAGCTAGTTTGACTTAGTGGATAGAGCATCAGCCTGTGTACTGAAGGGTCCCAGGTTTGATTTTTTTTAAAAATACAGCTAAAACAAACATTATTGGGACAACTAGAGAAATGTTACTAGAGACTGTATTTTTTAAAATATATTTTTATTGCAGAGAGGAAGGGAGAGGGAGAGATAGAAACATCAATGACAAGAATCATTAGTTGGTTGCCTCCTGCACACCCCACACTGGAAATCGAAACCACAACCCAGGCATGTGCACTGACCAGGAATCGAACCGTGACCTTCTGGTTCATAGGTCAACACTGAACTACTGAGCCACTGCAGCCAGGCATATAGGTTGTATTTTAATAATAGTAATTATATCAGTACTCAATTCCCTGCGTATGATAATGGTATTATATTTACATAGGAGAATGAAGGAGAGGGAAAGAGAAAGCATCCTATATACTAAAAGCCTAATATCCAAATAGACTGAATGGCAGAACAACCAGTCGCCATGATGTACATTGACCACCAGGAGGCAGACACTCAACACAGAAGCTGCCCCTGGTGGTCAGTGCACTCCCATAGGGGAAGCGTCACTCCGCCAGAAGCTGGGCTTACAGCTGGTGAGCACAGCCGCGGTGGCGGGAGCCTTTCCCACCTTCACGACAGTGCTAAAGAGCAGCAAGCCAAGCTGTAAGGAGCAAGAAGGAGGTGGGCGGTAAAGAGCCAGTGGTCCTGGACTGCAAGAGAATGCAGGCCAGGCTAAGGGACACACACACACAACTCCCCCCCACCCAGTGCACAAATTTTGTGCACCGGGCCTCTAGTGCTCACAATACAGAGATAAGGTAAATGTATCAAAATGTTAACAAATGATGACTATGTAAAGAATATAAAGGTGACTGCAGTGCTCTTTTTGCAACTGCCCTATGGGTTTGAAATTTTTTAAGTTAACATGTTGAGAAAAGTAGAAATGTAAAACTGAAGAATTCCATGTGGTTAAAAAAAGACATTAATATAACTTATAACTGAGGGTATAAAATGCATTTTGCCCCAATGTTTTTTAGGGTAACTAGAATCCATCAATTGACATACCTGTCAATCATATTTACAAGCTATTGATCCCTACTGAGCAGGAATTGTCTACTCCATAGCTAACATTTCAGTATTATGTAATATGTTCACAAGCATACAGACTTCTAGAAACTGCCCATCTACACAAAATTTCATATTCTCTTATCAGACTTAGAATATTACTGAATTTATTTAGAGGTGTTTAAAACAAATATTCCAAGTGAATTTTAAAGACTGTCTAAATCTATACTTACAGGCAGGCAGTCACTTAATTTCCTTAAGTAATGAATTAACTGACTGAAGTTGACTTGCTGTTTGAAATTTAACCTGTACAATTTGCTTAACTTGCTGAGTCAATTTAATGGATGTAAACAACTACTTTGTAAAACCAAATTCTGAAAAACAGAACAAAATGATCTATTAACAGACTCTCCTTAGAAACACACACAAAAAGCCCATGCAAACAGTGCTACTGATTGCCACATAGTTAATTCTTATGAAAGCAGTGACGAATGGAATTACTCAAATTCTCTTATGTTCAACCTATGTTATCAATGTAAGTCATGTTCTGGAAAACTAAAGTCTGGTACAAGAAAACTGGGTGGCAGTCCATGAACAATTTCACCTGCAGCATTCTCTTGGGAGCTAACAAACAAACATTCTCTTTCCAGTCCTGTTACTGAAGTGTTATAGCACCTACATTATTAGCTAACTTCTTTAAAACTCAGTATTTCCAGCTATAACATGAAGGAAATTCTGACACTATCTCTTCAATGTGGTACAGAAATACCATCCATTATTGTAACTATGTATAATAAATTCAATAATAAAAGAGTGAACACAAAGCTTTCCAGGTAAATAACCCTAAGGCCGAGCAAATACCTTATATATAGTATATAAATATTTATTTTGCTATGAAATTTCTGTATCCTTTTACCTGAGGAAAATACATTTCAAAATGATGCTCAAGATTTCATTTTTAAATTATATCATTCAAAATGGTGATGGAAGGAGACTTGACTTCGGGTGGTGAACACAATACACAAATAATGTACTACAGAATTATACACCTGAAACCTATATAATTTTAACCAACATCACACCAATAAGTTCAATAAAAATTAAAAAGTAGTTATCAATTTTATGAATATTTAATTATTACTGATGTCTTATTTATTTGTGATCAGAGAAAATAGTGTATATTACTTCAATTCTTTGAAATGTCCTGGAAATTATTTGATGTTCCAGAAAATTGTAGACCTTTGTGACTATTCCGTGTGCACTAAAAAGAATGTGTATAGTGTAGTAACTGGACCCATGGACCTCAACCAGGTCAAATGATTTACACTGCAACACAAATCTATATTTTTACCTATTAATTCTATCAAGTATGAGAAGGATATTAAATTCTCTAACAATGAAAAAAAAATCAGTCATTCAACCAAATAAAAGCATAAATATTCCTCACATTTAAAAAATTTCTAGTGTGTCTATTATGTATTATTCACTCAGTAGGTATTCACTCAGTGAAGAAAAAATTGGAGTAATAACTCAGGGGAGTTTTCCATTTATGTCTTCTTGCTCTAGATCCTATTAATATAGTATGTTTGCCTTCTCAGAGACTCAGGGTTCTACTGAAGATCCCAAGGACCACAGTGCCAGAAGTCATACCTCATGCTGGAGGCCAGACAGGAACTAGAAGTTAGGCCCTTAGACTTTTCCATTTCAGGGGCCTTTCTATTCCCAAATCACATGTCTACCTCAGAAAAACTCAGCTTTCCCATAAACTGCTAGCTTCAAAATTCTTGATTAACTTCATAAGTCAAAGACTCCTTGGGAAGAGCAGATGCTTATAAAAGAAAAAACCCTTGAATCAAACAATTTCACTTAGAAAAATCAGAAAATTGATATGCTAGCAATTAGGAAGCTTACCATATTACTTTAGCCAACTAGAATTTGCTGAATGCCTACTCTGTGCCAGATGCTATGCAAAGCATTAAGTGAATAGATTTTGGCCCCTGCCTTCATAGACTTGCTCTCTCATGAGGGAGACACAGCATTAAACAAGTAAACAAACATACAACTACTAGAGGCCCAGTACACAAAATTCGTGCACAGGTAGGGTCCCTAGCAGCTGCTGGCTGCCAGCCAGGACCTTCTTCATTTACACCTCCCCCTCCAATGGTCAGCACACATCACAGCAAGCAACAGAACTCCCAGTCAGTCAAACTCCCGAAGGCACACTTTGCACATTAGGCTTTTATATATATATAGAAGACTAGAGACCTGGTGCACAAAATTCGTGCATGGGGGGGGGGGTGTGTCCCTCAGCCCAGCCTGCACCCTCTCCAATCTGGGACCCCTTGAGGGATGTCCGAATGCACATGTTTAGGCCCACTGGGATCAAACCAAAATGGGTGGTTGGATATCCGTCTCACAATCCAGGACTGCTGTCTCCCAACTGCCCTCCCCTGCAGGTCTGGTCTCCCCCAACTGCCGTCCCTTGCTGGCCTGATCTCCTCCAAATGCCCTCCCCTGCAAGTCTGGTCCCCCCATCTACCCTACCCTGCAGGCCTGGTCCCCCCCAACTGCCCTCCCCTGCAGGTCCAGTCACCCCCAACTGCTCTCCCCTGCAAGCCTGATCCCCCTGAACTGTCCTCCCCTGCAGGCCTGGTCCCCCCCAACTGCCCTCCCTTGTGGCCTGGTCTCCCCCAACTGCCCTCCTCTGCTGGCCTGGTCACCCCTAACTTCCCACAACTGCTTTCCCATGTAGGCCATCTTGTGTCGACATGGGGCAGCCATCTTTGACCACATGGGGGCAGCCATCTTCTGTCTTGGTGTGATGGTCAATTTGCATATTAGTCTTTTATTAGATTGGACTAGAGGCCTGGTGCACGAAATTTGTGCATGGAGTGGGGTTCCCTAAGCCCAACCAATCAGGGACCCCTTGGGGAAGGTCCAACCACCGGTTTACGCCCAATCCCACAGGTCGGACACCCCTCTCACAATCTGGGACCACTGGCTCCTAACCACTCACCTGCCTGCCTGCCTGATTGCCCCTAACCCCCCTGTCTACCTGCCTGATCACCTCTACTCTCTCTGCCTGCCTGCCTGATCACCTAACTGCCTCTGCCTGCATGCCTGATCACCCCTAACTGCCCTCCCTTGCTGGCCTAATCTCACCCCCAATTGCCCTCCCCTGCTGTCCACATCTTGCCCCTAACAGCCCTCCCCTGCTGGCCTGATTGCCCTTAACTGCCCCTGCCTGCCTGATCACCCCTAACTGCCCTCCCCTCCCAGCCTGATCTCACCCCAACTGCCCTCCTCTGCCAGCCAATTTGGTTCTGATTGGTCAGTTTCTATGCTGGTCAGCATCAAAAGCTCCACCTCCTAGGCAGCCATTGGCTCCTTACATTCACCCATATTTGGTTCTGACTGGTCATTTTCTATGCCAGGCAGTGTCTCTGGGCCTATCAAAGGGGCCTGATCAGAAAGGCGGGGCTGATCAGCAGCCCCGGTGGAGGCCTGGAGAAAAACTGAGGCGCAGCTGTTGGCCAGGCCAGGAGAGAAAGAGAGGCAAGTTCTGATCAACGGCTGCCACAGAGGCTACAGATCAATCCCTGCTCCTCTCTCTCTGCAGACTTCTGTCCAGGCCTGATCTGCACTCCGCTAGGCAGTCTGCCCGAGCCTTCAGTCGTAATGGTTGTTATGACCCTGGCTCTTTATTATATAGACTAGAGGCCCGGTGCATGAATTCGTGCACTGCTGGGTTCAGCAGGCCCACCCTGATAGGGGCTATTGGGGACAAGCTGGCTGGGGTGGAGTGGCAGAGAGCGGATCAGGGGTGAGGGTGGGGCTGGCTGAGGGGAGGAGCTGAGGGCAGTTTGCCAGCCAACCCTGCCCTCAATTAAGGGGGTGGGGACCTGCTGAGGGGCTGGGCCAGCCAGGGTAAGGGCCAGCCACAGGCATTCCAGTCGTTCTGCTGTTCAGTCTATTTGGATATTACTCTTTTATTATATACAATTTATTATATAGGATTATAGCTGGTAACTATTTAAGGGAAAAGTAAACCAAAATGGTATGGGAGACAAAAGAAGAGGATAATTTTGAATTAAATAAAAGGAACCACAACATCAAAAAGGGACATTCAAGGTCAACTATCAAAGGGATAAGAAGAAAGCTGGACAAGGGAGAAAGTACACCAGGCCAAGCAAACAGTGACGTAAAGGTGCTGAAGTAGGAAAGAGCTTGGACGGTTACAGAAATTGTGTGACTGCCAATGCAAAGTGTGTGTGTTTGGGGGATGAGGACAGTGGCAAGAGATCTGATTAGTGATTATGTGAGGTTATACCAGATCACTCTGGCTGCTGTGTGGGGAACAGAATAAACTGGGATGAGCAAGAGTGAAAGCTAAAGGTTACTGCATAATCCAGACCAAAGATGGTGGTCTAGGAAACTTAACAGTGGAGATGGTGAAAAGTAACTGCATTTCAAATATATTCTGAAGGTGGAAATGACAGGACTGGCTGGTGGACTGGCTTTAGGGGTGAGGAAAGAAGGCTAGATTTTTAGTCTACGCAAGTGGATGGATAAGGAAAGAAAAAGAAATCATCAGCATATAGATAGGTAATGAGAATGTGGAGAAAAGAAGTCCCAGTACTGAGCCCAAAAGACATTAGTATTTAGAAGCAAAGAAAGGAAGGGGAGCTAGGAAAGGAGACTGAGAAGTAGTCTCAGTGACAAGATGGAGCGCTCAGGGAATCTTCCAGAGCCCTTTCTGGAGATTAGTGAGGATGAAAGCCCAACAGAATGACTGAGGGAATGAGGGGATAAACAACATTTCTAAGCAGCTTTGTTGTCACTGGAAGCAGAAATGAAGTAGTAGGTGGACAGGAATGCGGAGACAAGGAAGTTTTTAATATCAATAAATTAAAGCAGGTTTGTATGCTGACAGGAAATGCTTTAGTTAAGAGGGATAAACTGCCCTGGCCAGTTTGGCTACCAAAGGGACCCAGGTTCAATTCTGGTCAAGGGCACATACCTTGCTTGTAGACTCCTCCCCATACCAGGCCCCAAAGAGGACATGTGCAGGAGGCAACCAATCGATGTGTTTCTCTCTTAATGATGTTCCTGTCTTTCCCTCACTTTTCTACTCTTAAAAAAAAAAAAATCAATGGAAAAATACCCTCTGGTGAGGATTAACAATAAAACAAAAACAAAAAAAGAGGGGAAACTGATCACAATGGCTTGGGCTAGAGTAATATGAATATTTTTCAAGTGGTAGATTAAACTCCATCAGAGGATAGCAAAATCAATTTAGTGAGTCAACATTCAGTGAGTTTAAATAATGAGAAGAGACTGAGGAAATAGTGGAGGGGGAAAATAAAATGACATAATTTTAACCAACCTGCTAAATTATTAACATTATGAAGGTTGAGGCATAAAAAAAAGATTCTTTTTTCTTGCCTTAACTAGACTGAGAATTTAAACTTTGGAACTTTCCAGTCTTTATCAATACTTTGATAGACACCAGTTTTTTGAACATGTATCAAACCAGCAGATAACCCGCTGACTACCCCCAGGACTCAGACCTCCTGGCGACCGTTCTCGGACCATGTGACATCTGGGTAACAGTGCAGGACCAATTCCAGGGCCAGGAATGCAGGACTGATTATTCTCAAGGATATGACTTTTACTATAACAATTCAACTTTTCTTTCTTCTTGGGAACACTTCTAGGTTTTCCAGTTAGCAACCTCTAAAAACCTTAAGTAAATCATTGTCATTTATTTCTAGCCAAAGCCTCCTCTTTTTGAGTAGGTTTGACACGATAGTATCAGAGTGTACAGTAAGTACTGTTTCATGAAGTTTTCACTTTAGGCACATACACTTATTGTATGTGTATTCTTTTAAGTGTGAAAAATAGTAAGTAGTACATATAAATATTAAGTATGAGACAAAAGAACACAAAGTGTGAGCATTCGATTATCAGCGCCGAAGACAAACGCACTATCGGTTATGCCTATGAATTAGTATCAGCCAAGTAAAAACTTCCATTTGCATGCGGTACGACGAGCAAACCTGGAAAAGACCATGTGGAGTTAAACTGCTGGAGCGACTGTTACTGCCCCGCACACACTCAGCCTCGGTGTCTGCGGTCACGATCCGGGCTCAAGCGCCGTCTTCTCCCCAGAAACCCGCCCCTCCCCTGGAAGAGCTCGCTGCTCCTCCGCACACGGGGCGCACCTCCTCAGAGTCAGGGCTCCCCAGGAGCCACTGCCCCGGCCAAGCGTATCCTTGTCTCCCCCCAGGCACCTCCAGGGCCCAGGGCCCGGACACCGGGCCGGGATCGCCACTGCGACCTCGGAACGTAGCAGAGGAGTGAGAGGGAAGCGGGCACACTGACAGGCACGCGGCCCGGGCCCCGGGCACCGGGCGCCCGATGGGAATGCGGGCGACGGCTCAGAGGCGCAGAGCGAGTCTGCTCCTGCCCCGCCTCCCAGCTCCAGGCCCTCCCCGCCCGCACGCGAGGTGGCCCAGCCCACGCTCTCAGCTCCCAGCTCCCAGCCGTCCCCGCGGTGAGGCTCGGCGGACAGCCGGAACCCGCACTGAGCGACTTACACCTCCATGCCGACCCCGCCTCGTCGCCTCCGGCCGTCAGCAAGCCCAGTGCCTCGCCCCCGCGAGCGCGCCACACAATGTGCCACCGCCTCCGAGCGCCGCAGTGCACGCCGGGAGCCGCGCTGCACGCCGGGAGTCTGGGGGACCCTGTGGGATCGAGGTGGTGCTCGCCCCACCCCCCTCGTCATCTGTTCCCTGTGCGTGCTCCTCGCCCAGCCGGACTTCTGCTTGACTAGCGTTTGCAGGCAGGACTGAGCTATGTTTGCGTGGTCTAGGTTATACCAAGATATTAATAAACTAAGGTTCCAAAGACGTCATCTCCTTATAGTCCTGTGAAGGTCCAACCCCTCCGAGAGCAGTGATGCCCTGGAAGTGAGGCGGCTCAGGGCTGCTGGAAACGTTCTAGTTCATGATCTGAGTGCTGGGAACTCGGTGTGTTCGTTGCTGCAAATTCAGTGAGCTGAACACTTATGTCCACTTTTGTGTGTGTGTGTGTGTGTGTGTGTGTGTGTGTGTGTGTGTGTGTGTTATAATTTAATAAAACGTTTTAAAAGGTAAGAAAAAAATAATCCCAACCTACCTTCTCCCTGTTCCCAATTCTTCCTTGAGAGCTAATTGGAAAAATAAAAATAAAGTAGGCATAAAGAGCTTTAACATCAGGCAGTCTCTGACCTTCTGGCCTTTCTAGGAATTTATCCAAAGGGAATTATCAGGTGCTTTGAAAGATAACATGTAGTGGTATGTTTTTGCTTGGAAATAGCCTAAATGCCCAACAGTAGGGAATTAATAGAGTTTCAGTCATACAATATAATATGCAGCCATGAAAAATCATGTGGCATATTTGGTATATTGAGGAAATGCTCAGGATAGGATTTTTAAAGATAGAAAATGATGTGATGTGACCCTAATTGTATAAAGAAAAATAACACATAGGGAATAAAATACCTAAAGGTTTGGGAGATAGAGCTACCTAATCGACAAAATTTTATGTATTTTTAAAAAGCAGATATTCTATTATCTTTTGGACTTTTTTTTTTTTTTTTGGTGTGTTTGAAATATTTCTTAAAGACTACAAGGAAGTCCTAGCTAGTTTGGTTCAGTGGATAAAGCGTCAACCTGGGGATTGAAGGGTCATGGGTTCGATTCCAGGCAAGAGCACATGCCCAGATTGTGGGCTCAATCCCCAGTGTTGGGTGTGCAGGAGGCAGCCAATCAATGATTCTCTTTCATCATTGATGTTTCTATCTCCCTCTTCCTTCCTCTCTGAATCAATAAAAAAAAATTTTTTTAAATAAGACTAGTGCCTATTTAAAAATAAAAGACTGGAAGAAAATGTGTCAAAATATTAAGTGGTGGGTGTCTTTAGATGAGTTAATTGCTAATTTTTTTCTCCTATTCTCTTTGCAAGGTTCTTGCTGAGCACTTCATTATTCCAGAATATTGCGGCGGCTATGAGGCTGGTCAGCCTGTGATTCTGTTTACCTCCATCATTTTCATAGGGGCTGTTTGATTTGGGGAGATTACTTAACCTCTCCTAATCTCAATTCCTTAATCTGAAAGTCATAGAACTGTTAGGTAATCCTTAAAATGTGCCTAGTATATAGTTAAATGCTCAACAAGTATTAATTACTGTGACAATACAATCATGACATTATATGAGGTATATTCTATTGTTATTCGAAATTTACTATTGAGGAAACAGAGGCAGGCTTAGAAAGGTTATGGTTTTTGCCCTAGCTGGTTTGGCTCAGTGGATACAGTGTTGGCCTACAGACTGAAGGGTCCCAGGTTCAATTCCAACCAAGGGCATATGCCCAGGTTGCGGGCACTATCCCCAATAGGCAGTGTACAGGAGGCAGCCAATCAATGATTCACTCATCATTGATGTTTCTATCTCTCTCTTCTTCTTCCTTCCTCTCTGAAATCAATATATATATACACATATATATATATTTTTTAAGTTTATGATTTACCTAAGGTCAGTCATCTAAGAACTTGTTCAGCAGGGATTCAAACCCAATCTAAAAAAATACATGAGTTGTATTAAACTGTTAATAGTGACTGGTGATTGGATTTTTAAAATGTGCTATATTGCTGAAACCAGTTTGGCTCGGTGGATGGAGCATCGGCCTGCGGACTGAAGAGACCCGGGTTCGATTCTGGTCAGGGGCATGTGCCTTAGTTGCGGGCACATCCCCAGTAGAGGGTATGCAGGGGGCAGCTGATCAATGTTTCTCTTTCATCAGTGTTTCTAACTTTCTATCCCTCTCCCTTCCTCTCTGTGAAAAATCAATAAAATATATTTTAGAAATAAAATAAAATGTGCTATATTAATACAGTGGAATACTATCTGTAGATATAAAAGCCTAACAACCCAACGGTGGAACAACTAGAACGACCAGTCAACCAGTATCTATAATGCACACTCACCACCATGGACCAGATGCTCAATACAGGAGCTGCCCCCTGGTGGTCAGTGCACTCCCATAGTGGGAGCACCACTAGGCTGACCAGGATGAGTGATGTTCCCACAGCAACGCCAATCCCTGCAGGCCACGCCCCTGACCAGTGCACAAATCTGTGCACTGGGCCTCTAGTTTATCAATAAGAAGGAATGGAATACTGATACATTCTACAACATGGATGACCCTCAAAAACATGCTAAGTGAAATAAGCCAGACACAAAAGACCACATATTTTATGATTAACTTATATGAAATGTCAAAGAATAGGCAAATCTCTAGAGACAGGAAGATAATCAGTGGTTGCTTAGGGTTGGGAGAGAGATGGTGATGGAAAGTGACAGTTGATAAGAGTTTCTTTTGAGAAAACAAAGATGTTCTAAAATTAGGTTGTAGTAATGGTTGCATATCCCTAGGAATATACTAAAAATACTGAACTAAACACTTTAAATGGGTGAATTGTGTGGTATCTGAATTATACTATATCAATAAAGGTATTTAAAAAATTTTACTAGTGTTTGCCTATGTGTTTTGGATTGGGAAAGAAGTGTGCAGAATTTTTTTAAAATATATTTTATTGATTTTTCTACAGAGAGGAAGGAAGAGGGATAGAGAGTTGAAAACATCTATGAGCACCGAACCAGTTTGGCTCAGTGGATAGAGTGTCGGCCTGCAGACTGAAGAGTCCGGGTTCGATTCCGGTCAGGGGCATGTACCTTGGCTGCCGGCACATCCCCAGGGTGGGGTGTGCAGGAGGCAGCTGATTGATGTTTCTCTCCCATTGATGTTTCTGACTTTCTCTCCCTTCCTCTCTGTGATAAATCAATAAAATATATTTTAAAAAAATAAATGTGTAGGTAACCTAAAAAAGAAAAAAAAACATCGATTAGAGAGAAACATCGATCAGCTGCCTCCTGCACACCTCTACTGGGGATGTGTCCACAACCAAGGTAGTGCCCTTGACTGGAATCAAACCTGGGACCCTTCAGTCCACAGGCTGATACTCCATCCACTGAGCCAAACTGGTGTTGGCTGAGTGGAATTTTTAACATTTAACTCTACACGTTCAGAATTTTAAAAATGATTTCCAATGCCCATGTTATTTTTAATTATAAAATATTATTTATTTACTTTGTTAAATGTTTTTATTGATATTAGAGAGTAAGGAAGAGGAGATAGAGAGAGAAACATCCATAAGGGAGGACTATGTGGAGAGTCCCCTGTACCTCCCTTGAGGAGAGTGACCCCCACAAACAAGTGCTGAAGATGCTCATGTGTCATTCACTCCGCAACCTTGGTGATGGCTCACTCGGTGGGGGTGACACGAGTGTAAATAACACACACGCCCTGCCTGGCTAGCGGACAGCCAAGTTGGAGAACCAGCTGTGGACATCAATAATTACAATACGTTGTTTTTCGACGCGATGGAGCAAAGGGGAAATGACTAATGATCTGGAGAGGCATCACAAAGCCCAGGGTGTTTGAGCTGGTGCAGGGAGGAGCACACAAAGGAAGCTTCCGGAATGAGCTTCCACGGAAGAGAGGCTAGTGCCGCTGAGGGCCCCACCATAAAGTGGCTGAGCTCCAGGTGCTCCTAGGGAAGTTACCCTAAGACCTTGGGGCCATATGCAGTCACCCAACTTATCTCGTAGGGCCATGGTCGGCAAACCGCGGCTCGCGAGCCACATGCAGCTCTTTGGCCCCTTGAGTGGTGCCCTTCCACAAAAGCTGGGCAAGTCTATTTTGAAGAAGTGGCCTTAGAAGAGGTTTAAGTTTAAAAATTTTGGCTCTCAAAAGAAATTTCAATCGTTGTACTGTTGCTATTTGGCTCTGTTGACTAATGAGTTTGCCGACCACTTGCCTAGGGGCAGCTGCGTAGTCAGGAGTGAGGCTGATCCCAGGGGGAAGGCTGCCCCAGCCTGCAGGAAGAGAGAACCCGGCCCACAAAGCTGGGCTGGACAAGGCTGGAACTCCAGCCTGGCCTGGCCCCGCCCCATTCAGGGCCTCCGGCTGCTTTTCTAACTTGAGGCTGCCTAACGAGTCTCTATTCTTTGCCACCCAAAGCACACAAACCAAGGCTTTTTTCTTTTTTTTCCATAACAGCTGGCTTTTCAGGCAGAGCTGTCAAATATCCACAAAAGTCCAGAACACGAGCAAACTTCTACGTCTTCCAAGTGGAACGTCCTGTTGAACATTGAAGCCATTAGGTCTAGGCCTCAGAAGAAAATCAGCAGAGAGAGTTTTTGAAGCAGAAATAAAATTCAGGAATCGTCTAGAAGAATAAGACATATTTGGTGGTTAGCTTTTCTCATTTAATCCTCGCAAAGTTGCCATGAGGATGTGTGCCAGGCACGGCACTAGCAGTCTCATTTACTTCTCTCAGGAATTCTTGAAATTAAAACAACTACGATCAGACCTAGCCAGTTTGGCTCAGTGGATAGAGCATTGGCCTAGGGACTGAAGGGTCCTGGGTCTGATTCCAGTCTAGGGTCCATGCACAGGTTGGGGGCTCAATCCCCAGTAGGGTATGCAGGAAGCAGCCAATCAATGATTCTCTCTCATCATTGATGTTTCAATCTCTCTCTCCCTCTCCCTTCCTTCCTGAAATAAATAAAAAAATATATATTTTTATGATCAGCCCACTTCACAGAGCGGAATTGGGAAGTGGCAGAGAGGAATTATAGAGGAAGCAGTGCGGCTCTGAGAGAAATTAGGAAGTGGCAGAGCCAGGGTTCTCACTCTTCTCTGGCCAACTCCAACACCCATGTGCACCAGCACCACCCCAACTTTACCTCTCTCAGTTCTAGGGGCTGCCAACATTAGGGGTACCTCCCTTCTTTGCACTACACCCTTCCTCAGTTATTTTGATGTTCCAGAGGAGAGAGGCCAGGTGAAGTTTTCACACTTCTGAGGCAGATAAACCCTGGGCGGCACTCAGCCCTCAGCTGAGAACAGGCATCACCCGCCGTTGCACAGTCCTGGACCCCCAAGCTGAAAATGAGGATGGACACCGAAAGTGTGCCTATGACCAAGGCTTGGCAGGAAACACCAGCAGAGTCGAATGGAGTCGTGATCCCTTTTTTAACACCCCAGGAGCAGGAATTGTAGATCCTTGATGACATTTACTTATGGGTTATATTCCTGAGAGACACAGGAATGAGGCAGCCAAGTGTTGTGGTTATTTATAGGTGTGGGTTCTGAGTCAGACACCTGAGTTAAATGCAGGTTCTATCACTCACCAGCTGTGCGGCCTCAGGCAAGTTTCTTAACAACCTTGCTGTGTCTTGGTTAATTCATCTATAAAACAATATAGAGTTGTTGTGCTTAGAAGAGCACTCGGCAAGTGGGAAGCCTGGAGGGGGGAAATGTTAACTATTATCCTCCTATGTATCCAAAGCACGGAAATAAGATTTTTAATAAAGAAAGCTCTAAGTATAGGGTGAGATGTGCATATCACCTAGTTCTCATTGCAGATATACTGTCCATCTTCTTGGGAAAATCATGGAGTCACCAACTGTCTCCATTAATCAGGCACTGGACGGGGCTCTCGCCGTCCCCTGTGGCATTCATTCAGGTTCTGAACTCCCAACACCATGTAGGGTCGATCCTGATTCAGCATTTGAAGAGGACGGCAGCCCGCAGGCCACAAGATTCAGTGTCCAACTTTTGTTTTCACCACAACGACTGGAAGGACAGTTGATTTGCATGTGAGAGTCAGTAAGGATCATATTAGCCAGTTGTTCTTACCCATCCTTACCTCAGAACACGAGTTACATTAGAGGCTTCCACTGAGTAAGAAAATGTGTTACCTGGCAGTGCAGGGTGGGAATTGGGGGGTGGGAGGTTGGAGGGGAAACAGCGGTCTGCCCCATTCAGGAGCATTTTCCTGGAGTCTCTCCATATGGTAAGCAGAATAATGGTTCCTCAAAGATGTCCACACCCTAATCCTGCAGATGTGACTAAGGTTATGAACCTTGAGATGGGGAGATTATCATGTGTCATTTGGACGGGCCCAATCTCATCACATGGGTCCTTACCAGAGGAAAATCTTTCTCAGCTGATTTCAGAGTCGTGTGTGACTGTGGAAGAAAGCTCAGAAAGACACTATGTTGCCAGCTCTAAAGACGGAGGAAGGGGGCCATGAGCCATGGGATGTAGGTGGCCTCCAGAAACCAGAAAAGGCAAAGAAATGAGTTCTCCACTGGAACCTCCAGAAAGGATTGCAGTCCTGCCAACACCTTGATTTTATCCCAGTAAAAGCCATGTAGGACTACTAACATAGAGAATTGTGAGGTAATAAATTTGCGGGGTTTGTGTTATCATTTGTGACAGCAGCAATAGGAAACAGATACACTCCCATGCAAATCTTTCATTTCATGCAGACTGTACTCGCAGACAGACCTGTGACAAAGGCAGCCTTTGAAATGACCCAGCCCTAGCCAGCATCTATCTACAACTGCATGACAACCTCATGCCAGAACCTCTTAGCTGAACAGGTTCACCCCCAGAATGATCCATCCCAAATGAAAAGCTCTGAATAATTACTAATCCTAATTATTCAAACCAGCATATCCTACCTACTCCACTAGGGTTTCATTTATTAATAATAGCAATGACCATTTATTGACTACGTAGTATAAATCAGACATAGTACATATACAACTTCTTCACTCAATGCCCAGTACACAGATATCATTATCCTCTTTTTAATGAACCCCCAAAAGGTTAAGTCACTTTCTCGAGATCACATCCACAGAGTGATGTGGCTGCGGTTCCACCCCTGGCTCCTCTGACTCTCAGAGCCTGTTGTGAAACACTCTAGGATGGTAACTGCTGCTTGAGCCCTTCCAAAGTGCTGCCCATGGTGAGGCCACTGTGCACACTGGGTCCCCAACTGTCCCCATTAATCACGCACTGGACGGGGCTCTCGCCATCCTCTGCTGCATTCATTGAGGTTCTAAACTCTCAACACTATGTAGGGTCAATCTTAATTCAGCATTTGAAGAGTACGGCAGCCCACAGGCCTCAAGATTCGTTGTCCAACTTTTGTTTTCACAGCAACTGGAAGGACAGTTGATTGTCGTGTGAGAGTTAGTAAGGATCGTATTAGCCAGTTGTACTTAACGTGAACCCTCAGGTAATTAATTTCTGATACAACCTCTTGGCATGCTCCCAACATGGACGTTATTGCTGCCCTGCACAGAATGACGATTTTATGGCCAGACTGCTGGGGTTCAATTCCCAGTTTGGTCACTTTCTAGCTGGGTGTTGTTGGGCACATCACTTAATCTCTCCCAGACTCAGTATTCTCATCAGTAGAATGGGAGCAATTATAGTAATGACCACAGGGGTAGTTGTGAGGACTTAAGGAAATAATCACCTTGTATATAAAATGTTTGGCATAGTGCCTGGCACAGTTAGAACTCAAGAAATTGTTGTTGAAATTGTTAATAGCGCCCTAGCTGGGTTGGCTCAGTGGGTAAAGCATCGACCTGCAGACTGAAGGGTCCCAGGTTCCATTCCGGCCAAGGGCACATGATCAGGCTGTGGGCTCAGTCCCCAGTAGGGGGCATGCAGGGGGCAGCTGATCAATGATTCTCTCTCACCACTGATGTTTCTAACTTTCTCTCCCTCTCTCTGAAACCAATAAAAATATATTTTAAAAAGAAATTGCTAATAGCTATCATTGTCATTTTATTTATTGTCCTGGTGATGTATAGAGAAATCACCTCAGCCTACCTCTGAATGTCTTCCTTAACTTTCTCTCCTTTCCTCAGGCAGGCGCCAGGGATTTCGCAGGATGGGGCTCAGGAGGAGTAACCAGGTGAGAGCCCCTTCCTTTGCTCCCTGTCTCCCCGCTCCTGAGAGCACATCTGTTATGTTCAGTAACGGCAATGGCAGGACACTTAATGGGGCTGATTATGTAACTGCCAGGCCATCTTGAAATCTTATTATGCATTATTAACTCAGATTCTCAGAACAAATCATACAAGCTAGGTATTTTTGCTCATTGATTCATTTTTTTTCATTTAACAAATACTTATTGTATTATTTCAGTGTTCTCACTATTTGGAAGACACTGAAAAATGAAACAGATAGCCCTGGCCAGCACAGCCCAGTGGTTACAGCATAGGCCCTCATCTAGGGTCTCGGGTTTGATTATCCGTCAAGGGCACTACCTGGGTTACAGGTTTGATCCCCACCCTGTTTCCAGGCACAAATGGGACACAACCAATTAACGCGTCTCTCTCTCATCAGTGTTTCTCTCTCTCTCCTCTCTCTCCCCTCCCCACCTCCTTACCACTCTCAATGGAAAAATGTCCTAGGGTGTTTCTCTCCTTCTCTCTGCCCCCTCCCTCCCTCTCTTCCACTCTCTAAAACTCAATGGATAAATCTATAATAATAAAAGCATAATATGCTATTAGACTGGACACCCTTCTGGACAAAGCCACAGGGAGCTGGCCGGGCTGAGGCAGGGGCGGCAGAGGCCCCTGCCGCAGCAGCAGGGGGGCCGGGGCCAAGGCCCTTGGACAAATTTAGTGCACCGGGCCTCCTGTAAGTAAATAAAGTGGTACAGGTGAGACCTGCCACATGGCTTAGTCGGTTGGAGCATTGTCTGGATGTGCCAAAGCTGCAGGTCCCATCCCCCTCAGGGCACATCCAAGAAGCAGCCATGCCCGGCTGGCATGACTCGGATTTCAGGCTTGATCCCCCGTTGGGGCATGCAGGAGGATGTTTCTATCTCTCTCCCTCTCCCTTTCTCTCTGAAATCAATGAAAATATATTTTTAAAAAGAACTCTTAAAACACAATAAGCAAACAACCCAATTTTAAAAGGGCAAAAATAACAGACAGGTCACTAAAAAAGGCATATGGATGGCAAATAACCACATGGAAAAAATGCTCAGCATTAGTCACTAGGGAAATGCAAATTAAAATGATAATGAGATGCCATTATGCACCTGTAAGAGTGAGTAAGTTAAAGAGACTGACCAGTCTAAGTCTTGACAAGGATGGACAGAACTGGAACTCGTATACCTCTGGTGGGAAAAGTAAAATTGTACCACTTTGCAATACTATTTGTTAATGTCCTAAAAGTTAAACATATGATCTAACCATTCTACTCCTAGGTATTTACCCAAGAGAAATGAAAGCATATGTCCATAGAAAGGCTTGTGCACGCATGTTTATTCATAACTGCCCCCCCATGCCTAATCCCTGGCAACCACTATTCTGTCCTCTATCTCTAAAATTTTGTCATTTCAAAAATGTCATATTAGTAGAATCAATACTGATGTATTCCTTTGGGATCGGCTTTTTTATTTTCCACAAAGCATAAAATTTCCTAGAGATTCAGCCAAATTGTGGCATGTATAAACTTCATTTCTTTTTATTGCTGAGTTATATCCCATGGTATATACTTATACAGTAATTTATTTTTATGGGTCATTTTAAAATACAAAATGATTATCATTATCTGCTGCTTGCAAAGGGCACCAACAATTTATTTTGCGGTTGTTGAGTGGCATGTTCTCTAAATATTATGACATATAACATGCAAAATATGTGTTAATTGACTGTTTATGTTATCAGTAAGGCTCCACGTTAATAGTAGTAAGTGCTCGCTTCGGGAGCACATATACTAAAATTGAAAAGATACAGAGAAGATTAGCATGGCCCCTGAGCAAGGATGACATGAAAATTCATGAAGCGTTCTGTATTTTACAAAAAATAGTAGTTTAAGTTTTGGGGAGTCAAAAGGTATACATGGATTTTCAACTGTGTGGGGTTCGGCCTCCCTAATCTCCACATTGTTCAAAGGTCCACTGTAGTTGTTTGTCTATCATCTGGTTATTTTTTTCTATCTGTACTTGTCATTTATTTCTGACTTCTGGATTGAGGATATTTTAAAAGCCCATTTTATCTCCTCTATTGGGTTTTTATATCCAGATTTTTGGGTGGTTGCTTTAAGAATTACAGTATGAATCCCTAACTTATCCCAATGTTCCCTGAATTAAAATTATACCTCTTCATGTACTAGTCTAATGTAAGAACCTTACAACAGTATAATTCCATTGTTATCCCTCCCCACTTGTTATAAAACTAACAATATATTGTTATTGTTTTTAAATAGTTATTTATATTTAAATTTTTTGAAGTATTTTTAAAAGTCTTCTATGCATAGTTGCCTTGTCTGGTGCTCTTTATTCCTTCTGTAGACCCAACCTTCCACTTGATGTCATTTCCCTTCAGCTTGAAAAACTTCCTTAGCATTTCTTAAAGTCTGGGTCTCCTGGCAACGAAATGGGGCACCTGTCATTTAATAGGCCTTGCTACCATGTCTGTTGCATTATAGAATTCAGACAACACAAGCAAGTCCCTGGGTATAGACTCACCCCAGTCCCCAAACCCCAGCAACCTCATCCTGGCAGTCTGAAAAGGAGCTGGGTCTGGTGGTGATCAAAGAGGTCCCTGAGAATGAGGCACCTGCAATGGCTTCTCACAGCCCAGTCTTCCTGCCAATCCTGTTCCCACAACAAACTTAGGGTCCACCTAAACCTCCCACTGAGAGCAGGAGCAGCTCGGCTGTGTATAGACCCAGGGTTGTCTCTTCCAGGCCTACGAATGTCATCCCTCAGAGCCCTTTCCCTGATCTCTTATGGCCTGCAGACAGTAGACATGGCCTTCTGGTGGTTAGAGATGACCTGTCCCTCCTGCCCTCCTCCCTGCACTAGTAACAGACTGGCCCCTGACGTTTACACATCCCTGAGCCTCTCTCAGCCTCCCAGAGGTTTTGCTCAGGGGTCTCAGCTTTTTCGGAGGGAACTTAGCTATTCAGCTCTCATGAGTCTTTGATGGATGTTAAGGACATCTCTTCAAGATTAAGGTCATGGCCCTAACTGGTTTGGCTCAGTGGGCAGAGCGTCAGCCTGTGGACTCAAAGGTCTCAGGTTCGATTCTGGTCAAGAGCATGTACCTTGGTTGCAGGCACATCCCTAGTAGCAGGTGTGCAGGAGGCAGCTGATCAATTTTTCTCCCTAATCGATGTTTCTAACTCTCTGTAAAAAAAAAAAAAAATATATATATATATATATATATATGTGTGTGTATATATATATTTTAAAAAGATTAAAGTCATGTCCACTTTAGTGTCTACTGTCAGGGCCTTAGCTGCAGACTCCTGTGATTGGATATTTATCCACAAGCCTTTCTTTACGCTGCCTCCTTGTCTTTCTCCTTCTCCTGAGTTCCTCTTCCCGACCCTCCACACAGGCCACGCTTGCTATGTGCAGCAGGCAAACCTAGGATGGTGGCCTCTCTTCTGTCATGTGGTGCAGTGGGTGCCTATGGGCACATCCTATAAGCCCTAAGCTCTTGCAGCTTTAGTTTATTCACCTGATAACAGAACTGTTGTGGAAATGAAATGGGATTAATCATGTGAAGTCTTTTTTTTAATGAATTTTATTGACTTTTTACAAAGAGGAAGGGAGAAGAGGGAAAGAGAGTTAGAAACATCAATGAGAGAGAAACATCAATCAGCTGCCTCCTGCACATCCCCCACTGGAGATGTGCCCGCAACCAAGGTACATACCCTTGACCGGAATCGAACCTGGGACCCTTGAGTCCACAGACCAACGCTCTATCCACTGAGCCAAATCGGTTAGGGCAATCATGTGAAGTCTTTAGTACAGAATCTGGAACCTGATGAGTTATCCACATTAGGTATTGTGGTTACAGCCCTTCCTCAAACACTTTCCTTTTCCAGCCTCAATTCATTTGCCGAGGGGTTTGGCTCCTGGATGTTGCTGGATAATCAGGAATGTGACCTCGTTTTGCAACTGGCTTTCACATTCGGCCTCCCAGGAAGGGATGCCGGGCCTCAGACACTAGCAGGTAGATCCTAGGGACTTGCCACCTGCTCTCTGTTTTCAGGACCACGTGGCTTTCTCAGGGGCTTTCCAGTCCACCTAGTGGCCTGCTGGAGTCAGAGAGGTAAGATGGGTGAGGCCTTGCTTCCGAGGAGTTCACACTTGCCTCGGGGAGAAGCCACAGCTACAGTGCTCCCAGTTCAGGGAAAGACTGCCAGATGCTCCTATGCTCAGGATCCCTCGGGAGCACCTGGACCCTGCATCCACCTAGGTCATCTGGGAGTCTCCCCGGCATTGATGATGCCTGGCTAGAACACTGAGGGAGGAATGGGAGGTAGCAAGACAGTGAGGGAAGGGCATCCAGGCATAGGGAAGAGCGTTTAAGAAGGCTTGAAAAAGCCCTGCACATTACTGGAAGTCCACTCCTGGGTGAGGGCTAAAAACCTTCAATCCATCCACAAGGCACCCAAGACCAAACTCTCTCCCGAGAGTTCAAAGTCCTTCACAATCTTGCTCCACCTTACTTCCCGCCTCTCCTCCCCACCCCCATCCTCAAACCCGGACCCTTAACGGCAGCCACTCCGATGGTTTTTCCCGTTCGCCGCACCCGCCATTCCAGCCTCCAGGCTTCGCCCAGGCTGCTCCCTCTGCAGGGAAGTGTTCTAATCTCCACCGAGCGAGCTCCCTCTCGGCTCCCAAAACCCAACTCGGGAGCCACCTCCGCTGGAAGCCCTTTCAGTAAGAGTCCGGGGCCACCCCTTAGAAGCCAGCCCGTTATTTTTGTTGGACGATTAGCTAATCGCGCCAAGGAAAGAAACACCCGCTGTGGGTGGCGACACGCCGCACCCCGCGCACCCCTTCGCCCACGCCGGGCTAAAGCTCCTGGAGGCCGGCGTCATTTCTCGTGCTCTTCGCTCCGTCTCCCGTGTCGGACCCTGTGCCTGGCACGCAGGACGTGTTTGTTGAGTGAATAAACGATCGGCAGCCCATTTCACATTTTCTGTATCTTCTGGGCCCACCAGCCCAGCCCGCATCTTCGCCTCTACCCCCAGCTCCGGTCTCCAGGGCCCGGAGCGCCCGCTGCCGGGAGCGCCGGGGCGCAGGCACGGTCCCCTCCCCGCACCCGGGCCGCCCCGCCCACAGCCGGTCCTTCGGGGATTGGTGCCACCGCCGCCCGGAGGCGGGGACAGGCCCCGCGGCGGCTGACCCCGCCTCCGCCAGAAAAGCCCCGCGGCTGGCGGGCGGGCGGGGGACAGACGGCGCGGCCGGCGGAGGTGAGTGCGCGGCGGCCGGAGGCGGGGCGGGGCGGGCGGGAGCCGGGGACGCCGAGGACCGAGGCGCGGCTCGCGTCCGCCGCCCCACGTGCTGCGCTCCGCCCAGCGCCGTGCGGGAGCCCAGGGACCCCGTCTCGGGGCTGAGGAGGTCGTCAGTGCCGTCTTGTCTTCCAGACCCGGAGGATCGAGGCTCCGGACGACGAGGAACCACCCAACATGGCATCGGAGGTGAGTGGGACTCGGGGACGCGGGTCCTGCAGGACTCCGGGCGAGGGGGAGGGGCGCCCTGCGAGCAGCCGCAGCCGCGAGCTGCGCGCGGGATCCCCCGGTGACGGTCCTTCCTGGCTCCAGGCAGTGGGCACCTGCCAGGGCCTGGCAGAGACCTGCGCCCCTTCCCAGAGCCTGTGTGGCAAACCCACCACAGCACACTGCTCAGGAAGGCGGCCCTGACCCGCCTGCTGCCTAAGCCGCCGCCCCCTGTCCCCGAGTCAGGAGGTGGGGGACCTTGCCCTGCGGCCCCAGTGGCCCCAGGGCCCCAAGCTTCCTCCCTGCCACAGAGCCAGAGGGCCCCCGGGTTCTCTTCCTGACCAGAGTGGCAGGAGGCTGACGCACAGGCTCCTTCTCTGTGCCCCAGCTGTTTTATCTGGCAAATGGGGGGAATGATAGCTGGCTGCCTCCCTCGGTAAGGTGCTAGATTATGAGGTCATTGCTTGGGACCCTTCGGGTAAAAGGAACTGTGGCTTGATGTCATTGGACCTGGGAAGCAGGAGGTCTGGCGATCAGTCCCTCCCGGCCCTCGTTAGCTGGCAAATCACTTCCTCCTCTGGGCCTGTTTGTGCATCTGAATAAATGGGATGCCTGCCCTGCCAGCTTCTAGGTCGCCGTGGAGGGCTGGGGGCAGGGCCTGGACTTTGGAGCCCAACAGTCTTGGTGTCTGGACAGTCACTGGACCTCCCTGAACTTCTTTTCTCGTTTATAAAATAGGACTGACAGTGCCCACCTCGTAGGAGGGTGTGACAGCGCATAGAGAAAGCCTAGCGAGACAGGGCGGGTAACAGGAGGTGCTCAGTCAGTGGTGCCAGCCTCTGCTCACAGTAACATCTCAGCCGGACCCAGTGCCCCTGCCCCTTCCCGAACGGGACCAGTCTGGCCCAGAGGTTCGCTGTGGCGCCTCATTCTGACATTTTCCTGGGGTCTTTTTAAGCCTGCCAGTGGGTTGGAAGCTTGGCCCCAAAGCAGAGTAGGCTGCTTTCAGGAGACCCGGGTGCCAGGTGACCTCCACTTGCCCCAGGCTGTCCTGTAGGTTTGGACTAATTGGTTTGGCGGCAGCCCCACTTGTTAAGTAGTTGTTATTGCTGACAGCCCAGGCAGAGTCAGGCACCTGCTGAGAGAGGTGGTGCCAGGCTTCCAGCTGAGGGGCAGGCTGGCTCCCCATCCTTACTGGCTGGCCTGGCCCTCTGGCCCCAATAGTTAGGACGGGGACCCCACGTTTTGATGGAGGTCAAGGTTTGCCGGGGCAGCAGAGGCTAAGGGGTGGGCCCAGCTCAAAAGGCTGAGGGGGGCGGAGGCAGCTTCTGCAAGGAGCCAGGGCTCCTGGGCACTGAGGGGTCAGCTCACAGCCTGGGCCCGAGTGCGGGGGAGGCCCCATGGTGCACACAGGAACCAAGCTAAGGCACACCCTAGCCCACGCACCCCTCGGCTGCTCCCTTAGTGAGTGGCAGACACGGTGCTGTGTATGCACTTGGCAAATTTTATCAAATCGATAGAGGGGCAGCCCTGAGGCTGGGAGAGGTTGTGTAACATGCCCACGGCCAGGCGGTTCGCAGAGGGCCAAGCCATTGAGGAGGACCGGGGAGGACACGTCCTCAGTAGCCACTTAAACCCCACTCCGGGGGAAAGAGGCCGGAGAAGTACCGCGCACACCTCCACCCCGGCCCACTCTCTTCCTCATCCTTGGCACTCCGGGTGCTCGGACTGCTTCAGAGGTGTTCTGCACCCCTCCCCCATCTGCCCGTGCCCTGGCCTATGCCCTCTTTCAAAACAGAGATGTCTCTGTGCCATCTCCCTGCCCTTGGCTCCTGGGGGCAGAGGGGCAGCTCCTGACCTCCCAGAAGGCCAGTGATAACGGTGTGTTGGAGGTGCTCTCCAAAGAAGTTTTGGGGATGGGGCCTCAGGTCCTGCCCCAAGCTACGGGAGGGAGATGCAGGGAACGCGAGCTGATGGGCACCTCGGGGCCTCCTTGCCTGTCCCTGCCGCAGAAGTTCAGAACAGCAGGGCCAGCGGAGGTCCTGGCGGGCGTGGGTGCGGAGTGTGCGCGGGCTGCCTTCACTCTGCCGACTGCAGTCCTGGCTCTGCCAGCCCTGCCGAGGGCAAAAGATACTTAACTGTTCTGTGCTTCAGTCCCCCCCCCTCTGTACTGGGCAGACTGGTGCCTTCTTCAGAGGGCCGCTGCCCAGCACTCAGAACAGTGGCTGGTAAGCTGAGCTGTTACCAGGATTATTGTCATTATCTCTGGTACCTCAGAGCTGATTCAAACTCTGGATTCCACCTTGGCCAGTGGCAGGAGAGGTCCCAGAAGTCCCGCTGTGGTCTCAGGGGTCCTTGTACCCTGGAGCAGTGTCAGGTGGTGGGAAAGAGCCCTAACTTCACTGTCCAGCCACCATCCCACATTCATTCCTTGGGCAAGTGCCTGCCTCTCTGAGCCTCAGTTTCCTTAGCTGCCCAGTGAGAATAATCCTGCCCACCGCTGCCCCTGCCATCACATTGATAGCCCTCCTGAGGGCCCGTGGTGAGAGGCACTGCCCCTGAGGTTGGGGGAGGGCGGGGAGACTGATTACTCTGCTCTCCTCCAGAGCGGGAAGCTATGGGGCGGCCGGTTTGTGGGCGCAGTGGACCCCATCATGGAGAAGTTCAACGCGTCCATCGGCTACGACCGGCAGCTGTGGGAAGTGGATGTGCAGGGCAGCAAGGCCTACAGCCGGGGCCTGGAGAAGGCGGGGCTTCTCACCAAGGCCGAGATGGACAAGATACTCCACGGCCTGGACAAGGTACTGGTCATGCCCCAAGGTCCTTCCGAGAGCCCCTTCCTGTGGCCTCGGGCCCCCAGAAACCCCCGAGCACAGGCTGAGGGTCGCCCCGAGCCTCTCACATCCCTTTGCGGCGATTGGACACCTAGAGAGGTGCCCTTACCCCTGTGCAGAGCTCACTGTCTCTCTGCATCCTGTCTCGGCCCCCTGGTTCAGGGGCAAAGGGGCATGGGGCCTGAGATGCTCCCTTGGGTGGGGGCTGCACAGCTCCTCCCCCCCTCCCCCCCGGAGCACTGCCAGGACTCAGCTCCAATCCAGGGACAGTCAGTGATCAGGGTGAGGCTGGGAACAGGGCTTGGCCCTCTTGGCTGCCCGTGCCTGCCAGCCTGACCCCTGGGGGGCTGCCACCCACAACAGGTGGCTGAGGAGTGGGCCCAGGGCACCTTCAAACTGAATCCCAACGACGAGGACATCCACACGGCCAACGAGCGGCGTCTCAAGGTACGACCCCGCCCTCCCTCCTCTCTCTCCCACCCCCTGACCCCGCCTTCCCTCTCCACTTGCCCTGAGCCTCTTGGAGCATGCGCACCAATTCTGTTCACTTTGTCATTGGCACAGTAGAAGCAGGACTTCAGGCCAGGAGGCCTCGGCCGAGAGGGCAGAGACTCGGGCAGGACCCGGGGCCCCTGGGGCAGGGCGGGAGGACTCCAGGGCAGGGAGGAAGCATGGCCACGTGGGCGGCCCCCCCCCCCCCCCCCGGGCTTGAGCAGACCCTGCCCCGTGCCTCCTCCACCCCTAGGAGCTCATCGGTGAAACCGCAGGGAAGCTGCACACAGGACGAAGTCGGAATGACCAGGTGCCGCCAGCCCTCCTCCCCCACCCTGTGCTTCCCCACCTTGGGGAGCTCAGACAGCAGAGCTGGGGCTCAGCAGCTGTCCTGGCTCCTCAGGGGAGCCGTGCACCAGTCCCCCTGAGTGCCGCCTCCCCTCCACAGGTGGTCACAGACCTCAGGCTGTGGATGCGGCAGAACTGCTCGACGCTCTCTGCCCTGCTCCGGGAGCTCATCAGAACCATGGTGGACCGGGCAGAGGCGTGAGTCCCCTGGGGACACCCAGTGGCAGAGAGGGGCACCAGGGCGGCCAGGTCTCTTCTCCCCTGAGACAGGCAGCTGGAATGCCAGCCCCAGGAGGCACAGGTGAAGAGGGTAGGGGAGCCAGGCTTTGGGTGCAGGGGGTCCCAGAGCTCCTGGACTGAGTGAGCAGAGCAACAGGAGTGGGGCGTTCCTTGCAATATGCCTTACCCCCCACCCCAGCAGGTGGGCAAGCTCATGCTTTGAGGATTCGTGAGCAGGAAGCTAAAGCACTGGGCAGACGCCCTGAAGCCCGAGGAAGGGGGCTGGATGTGCCTGGGGCAGACAGAGCCGCTCCCCAGCCGCCTGTGCCCCTCGTCCCCATTTCTGCCCAACACGCTGGCAAAGGACAGAGCCAGAGGCTGCCGCCCAGCTGCCTCCTCCCCAAGCTTTGGCTTCTGTGCCTTGACTATTGAGAAGTCCCCATTTGGTGTCAGGGACAGGGTTAGACCCCCTCCTCCTCCCCAATTCCCTGTGACCCCTGTTTCACAGACCACATCCCCTGGGGGCAAACCAGGGCACAAGCACCATCCCCTTTGGGGGCCAGAGAGTTAAAGAGGGATGCTGAGGAGAGCGGGCCTTCTCCTTAGGGGTAGCGGAAGGTTCTAAAATTGATGTGATGGTTGTACACTTCAAATGAGAGAACTGCATGTGAATCGTCACCTCAGTGATGTTTACTAAAAAAACAAACCAGAACCACCACCCACAGCGCTCTGCCCCGGCCCGCCCCCTCGGAGGGGCCCCTGGCTCTCGGGCTCCTGGGGAGCCTCTCGCTCGCAGACATGGCTCCCACCGCCAGGCCGTACCGCTGTGCTGTGAGTTGCAGAGAGCCGAGCTGAGGGTCTAATCCACGCTTGGTCTTGGTCTGTTCCCTTACAATGATGTATCCCCAGGAGCTCACTCCGCCCCTCCTGCAGGCAGATCCTGGTGGACCTGCCCTGCTGTTTTCCGGAGGGGCCAGGCCTGCGGGCCCTCAGGCACCCGCCCTACTCTCCCCCCACAGGGAACGCGACATCCTCTTCCCAGGGTACACACACCTGCAGAGGGCTCAGCCCATCCGCTGGAGCCACTGGATCCTGAGGTGAGCGGACGGGGACGGAGGGGCCGTGATGGAGGGGAGGCCCCCTGGCCGCCCTGACCTCCCCGTGCCCGGCTTCCCACAGCCACGCCGTGGCACTGACCAGAGACTCTGAGAGGCTGCTGGAGGTGCAGAAGCGGATCAACGTCCTGCCCCTGGGGAGGTGAGTGAGGTCCCAGTGCTCCAGGGTGGGGACGGGGCTGCTGCCACGTAATTAGCATGGCCCTTGGGGATTGACAGGAGAGGAACCAGCCAGGACCGAGGGGCCTGGCCTTCCCATCCAGCGTTCTTCCTACGTAGGCAGGGACACCCAGTTCTCTCTGAGGTGTGGACAGCCGAGCTAGAAAGTGTGTCAGAGCAGGGCCAGAGCTCCCCAGAGAAGCCCCTGAGAGCCGGCCAGTTACCCACAGCCTGCCATTCCCTGCACGGGGACACGCGTCAGCCCTGGCAGCCACGGCGCTGCTCTGGGGGGGGTATGTGCCAGGGCCTGCTTGCCAGGAGCCCTGGTCACTCAGAATCCCCTGCCCCTGCAGTGGGGCCATTGCAGGCAATCCTCTGGGTGTGGACCGGGAGCTGCTCCGAGCAGGTAAGCCCTCCGCCCAGCCTCGGGAGATGACCATCGGCTTCTGCCCGGGTCTTGCAGAGAGAGGGCAGGGGTCTGGGTGAATCCTGGTACCTATGGACGCTGACGTTACAGGGGCAAGGGAAGGCCTGTGGCAGGGGTGCATGGCCCTGGGTACGCTCAGGGCTCCTGCCTCCCTCTGGGACCTGTACAAGAGGCCCTCCCTACCCCCTACCCCTCTCTACCCCTCCTCCCTGAAGGGGGCCACGGGAGGTGGCTGGGCAGCCCCGTTCAGGGTGAGGGAGGCCGTCCCTGTCTACAGCTCAGCCCTGTTGCCTTCCCCTTCTCCCCCGTGTCCAGAGCTCAAATTTGGGGCCATCACTCTCAACAGCATGGATGCTACCAGTGAGCGAGACTTCGTGGGTGAGTCCTGGGGGCCAGCCCACTCGTCCCCTGCCAGTGCCCCGCCTCTGTCCCCCCACCCCACCCCCCCAGCCCGGTCCCAGTCCTCTCCAGCCGCCTCCCACTCCCATGGTGCACCTGGAGCTCTCCGGGCGGGTGAAGAGCGAGAGAGGCCTGGTGACCCGAGAGCCTGCTTTCCCTCCCCTCCCCCCACAAGCCGAGTTCCTGTTCTGGGCCTCGCTGTGCATGACCCATCTCAGCAGGATGGCCGAGGACCTCATCCTCTACGGCACCAAGGAGTTCAGCTTCGTGCAGCTCTCCGATGCCTACAGGTAAGGCCGCCCGCCGGCCTGCCCGGCTCTGCGCCCCCCACGTGGCTTCCGCCCTCTCCGCCCCAGCCAGCGGAGCACCGGGGGCAGAGGAGCCCCTTCAGCCCCAGCCTCTCTGTCCCTAGCACCGGAAGCAGCCTGATGCCCCAGAAGAAAAACCCGGACAGCCTGGAGCTGATCCGGAGCAAGGCGGGCCGGGTGTTCGGCCGGGTGAGACGGGCAGGGAGCAGGGCGAGGCCTCTGGCTGACCCAGAGGGCCCTGGGGAGCCTCCAGGACGGGCTCCGAGGCCCAGCCTCCTGACCCTCACTCTGCCCTCAGTGTGCTGGGCTCCTGATGACCCTCAAGGGACTTCCGAGCACCTACAACAAGGACTTACAGGTGTGAGGCTGGGGCGGGGAGGAGGGACCCCTCTGCATACCCGCCGTGCGCCAGTTCTCAGGGGCCTGGCACTTCCAGGCAGGGGCCCCACAGAGTTGCCACGTTCCATCCCGGCCTTGACCACCCTGAGAGCTCTCTCCCCGCCCTCCGTGTGAGGTGTGGGATGGGGGTGGGGGTGCTGAGTGCTCCCAGCCGTGGGGGTGCCTCCGTGAGAGACGAGGCTGCTGAGCCCTCCCCTCCTGCCACGTGCCTCCCTCTCAGGAGGACAAGGAAGCCGTGTTTGAAGTGTCGGACACCATGGGGGCCGTCCTCCAGGTGGCCACTGGCGTCATCTCTACGTTGAAGGTAAGACATGCATCTCCTCTCCCGGTCCCTAAACTCGGACGGGCAGAGGGTGATGGTGAGAGGAGGCTGCGGTGGGTGCTCCAGAAGCTCTGGGGCAGGGGGAGGGGCACGTGCTTGGCCCTGCCTTTGAGGGACAAAACGATGGAAGTAGTTAGACTCAAGGAGTCCCATCACCTGGCCTGGCCAGATTTATTTTTATTATGGGAAATTCCGAATGTGTGTAATGGGGACCCCTGCGTGCCAGCACCCGGCTTCAGCAATCACCACCGCGTGGCCGTTCTTGATTAGGCAGCTATCTTCGCCCCACCCCTTATTTGAACCAGATCCCCATCTGCGTATCGTTTCAATCCCAACTAGCTCGGATGTGTCTAAAGCAGTGGTGCTGGGCCCAGCAGCGTCAGCATCACCTGGGAACTTGAGAGAGTGCCGTTCTGGGCCTCATTCCAGTTACACTGGATCTGACTCCGGGACGGGGCCCGGCGGTCTGTATTTGTAATAAACCCTGCAGGTGATTCTCGTGCACTCGAGACTCTGAAAATATAACGGCAACCGCTATAGCACCCCTAAAAATTACCAATAATTATGAAAAGACGGCTCGAGCTGGAGAGAGCAAACAGGGTGGGATAGAGTGGATCTGCCCAGGGCAGGAGACCTACTGGCTGAGGGGCAGGCTTGGAGCTGGCAGCTTCAGGCCCGGGGTCCCCAGGGCCCCAAGACTCACCTCTTCCCCCACCCACATCCCCAGATTCACCGTGAGAACATGGTGCAGGCTCTTAGTCCTGACATGCTGGCCACTGACCTCGCCTACTACCTGGTCCGCAAAGGGGTGAGCGTGGGACGGCTGGCTGGAGGGGCCGGGGTAGGGGTGGTGAGGGAGGCACAGGCACCCACAGCAGGGCAGGGCGCCGGGAAGCCTGCTTCAGTGCTGCCCTCTGCTCGGCACCTGCAGATGCCATTCCGCCAGGCCCACGAGGCCTCTGGGAAAGCAGTGTTCATGGCAGAGACCAAGGGGGTCGCCCTGAACCAGCTGTCGCTGAAGGAGCTACAGACCATCAGGTACGGCCCCCTCCCCTCCCTCTGCTGCCTCCCAGGCCCCTGAGGCTGCGTGCTGGGCCGTGCTAGCCCGTCTCCTTCCTTCCCCAGCCCCCTGTTCTCGGGCGACGTGAGCCAGGTGTGGGACTACGGGCACAGCGTGGAGCAGTATGCTGCCCTGGGTGGCACCGCTCGCTCCAGTGTCGACTGGCAGATCAGCCAGGTGCGAGCGCTGCTTCGGGCACAGCAGGCCTAGGCCCCCCACCCCGCTCCCAAATAAAGTGCGCCTCGAGGGGGCTGCTGCCTGTCTCCTGCCGAGCCTGACTCCCTCCCGGGGCTTTCTGGGGTCTGTTGGGAGGCAGGGGAGGTCATCAAGGAGGTGAAGAAACTGGACAAGGAAGGCGAGTCACAGTGGGCATTGCATCTCATCAGAGCCTCTGCCCCTCTCAGACCCCTCTTCCCTTCACTGGGGTTGGGGGGGGGGGCATCATAGTGACCCCCTGGCCTGGGTGTCTTGGCAGAACTGGCCTCTCTGGAGCCCTGTTGGGACCTGATGGGCTTCGTTGAGCAGTCAGTCCCTGTCTATCCTTCCTTCCCGTGTCCCCAAGGCTCCCCACTCCCGTTCTCCCCGATTAACTCATCTCGGGGCCATCAGGCACAAGTGCAGGGTATTGCTGTCCTGAGGGATAGTTGGTGTGCGATACCTGGCACTGGGTAAGCTTCTGCACAGGTTAAGAAGGCACCTCCTCCAACAGGCAAAGGTACTCTAGTCAATAAATGGTGTTGGGAAAATTGGACAGATACATGCAACAACAACAACAAAAAAAGTCATCAAAGCACCTTCTTACAGCATATACAAGAATAAATTCAAAATGGGTTAAAGATGTAAATGTAAGACCTGAAACATGAAGCATCCGGAAGAAAACAGGCGGTAAGCTCTCACACTGCTCTTACTAATCTTTTTTCTGGTTTATCTCCTTGGTTAAGGAGAACAACAACAAAAATAAACAAATGGGACTACATCAAACTAAAAAGTTTTGCACAGCAAAGGGAACCATCAACAAAACAAAAAGACAGCCTACTAAGTGGGAGAATATATTCGCCAACGATACATCTAAGAAGGGGTGAACTGAATTTGGAGGGGACACCATTCCACGCACTACGCTGTGCTTTCTGATTCCTTCACCAGCATTTCCCTCCATTTCTAATCTGAAGGCCATGCTCCCAGACAGAGGAGGCGGGAGTAAAACAAGCTGAAGCAGCTCCTCCTGTGTCCGCATCTCAAATCCAACTTCAGAAACTCTTACCATTTCAGCTCCTTTTTGTGTTTTTCCTCTGCTGCCCTCTCACTACCAGCCAGGTCTCCACATGGCACCGGACCTGTGCTCCTGCTCCTGCTCAGCCAGAGCACGTCCTCCCCACCCTCTGACCTCACTTAAAATTGTCCAAGGAGAACTTGGAGGCTTCCAGAGCCATCCTCTAACTTAGAGCATCTACTTGGTTAGCTCTGCAACGGACACTACAACAGCTGCTCGCTCTGGGTCACGTCCTAGGGTTGTAGGAGTCCCACCCAGTATTTGAGACAAAGGGTTTTTGCTGGGGGGAGGGGCTACTGGGAGAGTGGGTGTGACCTCCAGATGTGAACTCAGAAGGAGTGGGTCAGTTTGACAAGCTTCCTCCTTCGGGTCAGACCCGAAGCAGAGCTTCCACATACCACCTGAGCAGACGTCTGTCCTGTGGCTGGCCTTGCAGAATATCCCCTCCTGAAGCACCTGTGGCTCCCTACGCAGCCTCAAGGGGGTTTGATTCCCAGTCATACCTCATAGCTTGGTTGTAGGTTTCACAGAGGAAGCGAGAAGGAGAGATAGAAACACCAGTGATGATGGAGAATCATGCCACATGTGCCCTGACGGAATCAAACCATGACCTGGTTCATAAGTTGATGCTCAACCACTGAGCCACGCCAGCCAGGCAAATGCCTCATCTTTAGTCCTTGCTGCAATAACTGCTGCTTCCTCTAGCGCAGTGGTCGGTAACCGCGGCTCAGCCGCGGTTTGCCGTTCTGTTGACTAATGAGTTTGCCGACCACTGCTCTAGCAGATGGAACATTCCTCTCTTTCCTTCACTCTTGCTCCTTTGAGTGACCTCTGGGTGTCCTCAGGCATCTTTCCTGCTGACAGGGCAGCCCTGCAGTCTGGAAACGGGACAGGTGGCTGCCCATCCTGACCCATCCATCAACCAGCCTTTTGCATCTCAAAGGTGAGCTCAGACCCTAGGGCAGGCAGGACCTGGAGGTCAGGGGCCTAGATGGTAAAAACTTCAATAAAAGTTCAAAATGTCCTTACTCCTTCGGTAGTTATTTGTACTCCCTTTCATTTTGTTCCCTTGAGAAATGGAGCCTCTGGAGCTTCTCTCCAGGGAAGGGAGGATAAAAATTAACTGGATTTGCTGTAATGTTCTGCTAATCTTCAAAAACGTATAAAATCACAAGCCTAAAAACACCGATTCCAACTAATTGTGGAACAAAGCAAAATTACAATGTAAACACACTTCATTTCAAAATATGTAAGAAATCACATATTATATAATTTATTTATGTGAAATATCCATAATGGCAAATGTATGCAGACAAAAAGATTAGTGGTTGCTTAGAGCTGGGTGTGAGGGATAGAAAGTTAGATAGCCAATAGGTTCAGAGTTTTTATCCTTATTGAGAAGTGAGAATTTTTTTTTCATTGATTTTTATAGAGTAGAAGGGGGGGGGGGGAGAAACATCATTGGTTACCTCTCTCTTGTGTCCTGACCAGGGTCTGGGATTGCACCTGCAACTGAGGTATGAGGTATGACTGGGAATCAAACCTTCAGCCCTCCAAGGGTTGGTGCTCAAACCACTGCACTCCAGCTTGGGCGGGTACAGAGTTTATTGATGAGGTCATTCTGCAAGGGACTCAGCCTCATCGGAAATGACAGGAAGAGGCTCCGAGTTGACAAACAGTGGGGAAGAGAGAGAAACTGGCCATAGTTTACACAATCTGTAGTCAAGGCACATGGTTGAGGGTACTCCACTGGACCTCCTTGACAGGATGCTCAGGTCAGTAAATGCTCATTTCCCTATCAATGTCTGTTCAGGAAGAGTGGGGCTTTTGTTGAAATCTAATAATTTTTGTATTAAATCTATCGGGGGAAAAATCTACCTGTAGCATTCATATGGGGCTAAGCATTGTTTGTTCAATATCTCCAGCCCAGAAAGTTAGTGGCATTGAACTTGTATCAAACTCAGCTGCTTAGATTCAGCAAGCCACAGCAGTTAAACACCAAGGATATCAGAAAAATGTTAGAAATTTTATCTATGTCTCTGAAAAAGAAACCAATCAGCGAGCCCATGTATAAGATCTAAGAGTTGTCTAGCTACAAAGAAGATGGTAGGTGACTCTCAAAACCTACTTATCATATTTTAAAAATACAATAACATTTATCTACTGGGGAAAAGTGTAAAAGGAAGTCTAAACTTGTCTCCCGATCAGCTGAGCATCCTGTGACTTGCATGTGATGCTCAAGGCAGTAACCCTCCCCTCTTTGCCGGGACGTTGTGTGTTGCTGCATCCCTCCAGCAGGGGGAGCATAGTCTATTATTTCCTGTCCTAGACATCAGAAGGTTGTTTCAATGCAGGGCCATCTGAGGGAAGAAGTGATGTGCCATCAACAAGGGTAAATGTAGTTTTGCATGTGCTACTGTGGGCAAGTCACTCCACTTCTCTAAGCTTCCTCATCTGTAGCAGAGAAAGAATAGCTCCATTAGATAGTCTTCTGGAGCTGTAGATGCCAGCTAATGTGGGCTACTGTTATTATTGTCATCAAGCAATAGAAATCCAGTTGATGTACCCACATGCCCCAGATTACATTTACCCGAGTGATACCCTGTGGGGTGAGGGTCCACGTCATTGTGGTTAGAGAACAAGGTGGTGGATCTAATGCCAGAGTCACAGTTTGGCTCCGGCCAGGCAGCCAGGACTCCAGCTCAGGCCCCTGCTAAAAACGTAATAACAGTTGCTGACCCAGGAAGACGGAGAAGGGAGAGGTTCCTTATGACTGAGGAAGCAAAAAGCTGGCATCTGAACGAAGCTTAGAAAGATGGCTCAGAGAATGGGAGAAAGCATGGCAGCCTCCAAGACAAGCCTGGGAAAGTATTTCTGGCCAGAGGAGCAGGTGCACCCGTTAGAACCCCCCTGAGGGATGCGGAAGGTATACCGAAAAGTAGCTTAAGGCAGAGTTATATTGACATTAAGAACGTCCAAACCTGTAGAGAATTTGAACCAAGATGGATGACAATGGCTAGAAAGCAAGATCCCAAAAGCTACAGACGATGACAGTTTTGCAGTTTCTTCTATGCATTTGAAATTAAGGATGGAATGTAAGGAAATTTACATGAAGGTGGGAGAAGGCAAGAAGGGGGTTGGATGGCAGGATAATTAACAATTATGTGCTCTCTTGAGGGTGATTATACTTATTTCAAAGATGTGTTAACCTTCATGCACAAAAACAATGGACAGGGCTTGCTTAAGGCAAAGATGAACCTTTTATTAAAAGTTACATGCCTGAGGTGTGACTACCTATCATGATCTTGTTAGGAATTTATGGTCAGGTCACTTTGTGAGGTTACTTCCCATAGAACCTGGTTTCCATACACACTTACTTAGAGTCAAATAGCAGCATAGTGACTCCATCCTTTAAATCTCTCTATATAAAAGGCTAATATGCTAAGTGTCCAACTGTCCAACCATCTGCTATAATGCACATTGACCACCAGAGGGCAGACACTTGACACAGGAGTTGCCATGATGGGCACTGGCCATTTACAGTGAAATGGCACGAGGATCTGGCGTCCATAAAGCAAGACTCAGCTTCTCCCCAGTGGAACACAGGCCCCGTCACCAAATTGTAGCCAATGCTGCAGAGACTCCATGATACAAAATGTGGCCCACAGCCCAGTCCAGCCCAGAATGGTGGCTATGGATGCTGGGTAATGACATCATATAGAAACGCTCGGCTTCCTCTCCCTAGCAACTATCTCCTTGGAGTTTCTTTAGCCCAGGAATACGACTTGCTTTATAGCCAGATGGAAACATTTTACACGTCATCCAAATATCTGTGAAGCATCCCAGGTTCAATTCAATCAAGGGCACAAGCCCAGATTGCAGGCTCTATCCCTGGTGGGAGGTGTGTAAGAAGCAGCCGATCAACGATTTCCTCTTATCATTGATGTTTCTATCTCTCTCTCCCTTTCCCTTCCTCTCTGAACTCAATAAAAATATTTTAAAAGAAAGAAACTGGGCACAGTTTCTTGATATTTCTGAATATCATTCTATTCAGAAAACTCCAGACAAGCCAACTCTATAGTGACACAAAGTAGAACAGTGGTTGCCTGGGGTCAGGATTGAGGGTAGGATTGACTGGTAAGGGTCAATATTGGGAAAATGTTGTAGTATTTTGGTAATAGTGGTAGGTACTTAGGGTATACATTTGCCAAGCAAGAGAAAAGCAGATAGTTACCTACAAGGGAGTGTCCATAAGACTGTCAGCTGATTTCTCAACAGAAACTTCACAGGCCAAAAGGAATTGTAATAAATATTCAAAGTGATGAAAAGGTAGGACCAACAACCAAGATTACTCTATCCAGCAAAGCTACCATTAGAATCAAAGGACAGATAAAGAGCTTCCCAGAAAAAAAAAAAGCCAAAGGAGTTCATCACCATCAAACCTGTATTATATGAATTGCTAATGTGTCATTTTTAGAAGAAGAAGAAGGCCCAGGCCAGGTAGTTCAACTGGTGGGAGTGCCGATCTGATACACCAAAGTTATGGGTTCAATCCCTGATCTGGGGACAGCAGGAATCTACCAGTGAATGCATGGGTAGGTGGGAAAACAAATTAATGTCTCTCCCCCCGCCCCCATTTTATTCTTTTTCTAAAAATAAATAAATAAAAGCAAAAATGGTTAAAAAAAGAAAAAAGATAAGAAATATTAACAATAAAATGACAATAAATACATATCTATCAACAATTGAATCTAAAAGACAAAAGAACAAGCAGAGCAGAAACAGACTCACAGTTATGGCGAATATTTTGATGGCTGCCAGATGGGTGGGGGTATTGCGAGATGCTTGTAAAAAGTGAGGGGATTGAGAAGTACAAGTTGGTTGTCACAGAATAGTCAGGGGGATGTAAAGTACAGCATGGGGAATATAGTCAATACGATTCTAATAACTATGTATGGCATCAAACAGGTGTGAGATTTATCAGGATGATCACTTAGTATTATAATGTCTTATCAGTGTACACCTGAAACTAATATAGTAATGTATGCCAACTGTAATTGAACATTTAAAAAAAGAGAGTTGAGGAAACTTCGACTTGTATGATATGATTGATTCTAAATATCCTTCCAAGGACATTAAATTCCAGATTACCCCACCCCATGACAATGAATGTCTTACCCAGCTTCTGTTCCCCAGCCTGGTCTGACATACTCAGTCCGCTCCTTCCCATGTTTCCTCCTTTCTGTCAGTGCGGGTTGTCAGGACCCTGCAGTTCTTTCGTCAAGTGAGCTCTTCCTCAGAGGGGATCCTGCAGTCCCCTGTGCATGCTGGCTGAGTCCTGGCCCAGTTTTTAATCCGGAGGAGAGTTGAGGAGGCGAGTTTGGATCTGGAGGAGGCCATCTTTTGTGAGTCAGCCCCTCAGGTGACATCTTCACCTGTGGTTTCTGTGAAAAGGGGTCTACTTCCAAGGAGGTAGAGCTTTTTTAGCAGATCAGAGGATTCAGGTAAATCTGGGAGTTCAGGTAGAACCATCCAAATGTGCACATCCCAGTTCCCAGATCCCCAACTCTAGCGGCACTGGCATCTTATGGTTAAGTATTTGGCCTAATTTTCAATATGTCCTCCTGCAACTGCAGGATATGAATGTCTTTAGACAGCGCCAAGAAGCTCTTTGGTTTTGGCGGCAGAAGTGAGAGAAGATAGAGGACATCACCATTCAGAAAGTATCCCAATAAGACACCTGTGTTGTGCCGCTGCTGTGGCTCTAAGACCTACCTACCCCCTTCGGAAGTCTCCCTGTGCCAAAGTGGCTACCCTGCCAAGCAGAAGGGAAAGCATAACCTTTGATTTGGTTGTTTATTTCAACACTCCCCTAGGCTTTTGATTTTCTTACTACCTTATGAGTGCCAAGGCTAGAGATGAAATGCCAGCAGGACTGGTCAAATGAGGCACCTAAAAATTGTACACCGCAGATTCAGGCGTGGATTCCATTCAGGAACAACACCTAAACCGGGGGCAGCTGTTGCAGCACCCACTTCATCTTAAGGATTTCAATGATTAGTCATGCAATCAACGTTCTTTTTTAAAAAAAAAAAAAACAGACAGACAGCCCTAGCCTGTTTGGCTCAATGGATAGAGCATCAGCCTACAGACTGAAGGGTCCCAGGTTCGATTCCGATCAAGCAGTTGCGGGCTCAATCCCCAAGCCGATCAATAATTCTCTCTCATCATTGATGTTTCTACCTCTCTTCCTCTCCCTTCCTCTCTGAAATCAATAAAAATCTATTAAAAAAAAAAAAAGACAGAAAACAACACCAGTTCCAAAGAGGCTTCTGGCTTTAACACTGTGCCTGATATTTTCGTTGGCTGAATGGAGCCTGTGATTCTTTTTCTTCAAGGTTTTCTGGGCACATAGCAAAACTGGATAACTCCAAATTACTTAAATTACCTTTACTCACATTTCACTCAAGTTATATTGCACAACCTAGAGTTTCCCCTTCCACCTGTATCTTATCTCAATTCACAACAGGAATAAGTAGTCTCAGTCGTTATAATTCAACAGCATCCCAGGAGCCATTACCCAATACCTGTACTTACTAACCTGACAATCAGGTCCTTGTTGGTGACCAACTGGAAGGTTGACTAGCTCCAGAGTCTCATTCTGAGGGATGACTTTCTAGAGATGCTTCCTGTTGGGTTCTCTCGAATGCAGAGCCTAAGACAAAGACCCTTTAGACACAGGAAGTGATCCCAGGAATATGGTAGCAGGAAGAGTAAAACAGAGAAGGAATAGCCAATACCAAAGTGCATTATCAAGGTCACACCTTGACATATCTTCCCAGAGTTGCCATTCCTCCGATGGTTCCTGGATCCCTTTGGATGAGGTGTTTCCAGGTTATTAATATCCATTTAACCCCCACCCCCCATACACACACACACTTCTCACCTCCACTGAAAAAGCAGGATTTAGCAATTTAGAGCCTGCTGGGATGGGATGCTGTTAGTAGAGGCTGAGCCTGAGCTTCCAGGGGTGAAATCAGAGGCTGCTGGGGATGTGGGACGTAGGGCGCCAGAGGTACCTACAACACCATGTGAACATTTTCTGGCACATCTCCTAGGGCCTTAGAAGAAGCTCTGGTGAGTGAGGGACCCTAAAACTTAAACTTTCAGCTTTAGGATTAATCTACCTCTGCAGGGGACTCACACTGGTCCCAGAGGGAATGATTGAGGAAGAATGCTTCACTCAAGTCAGCTCTACACACAAGAGTTTGCCCTCCTTCCCCTCCCCTGCCTGCCACTCTGGGATGGAGTCTCAGGGTCTCTCTCAGGTACTTCCTGCGTGGCCCTCTTCCCAGCCCTCGGGAATCCCATGGCTGGGGTGCAGGACAGCCAGGAAGCGTAGGTCTTGTCTTGGGCTTTATTGGGATGTTGCTGAGTTTTAAGAGTTCCCATGTCAATGGCCTCAGTGAGATAAACTAGAATAAAGATGAAAAAGACTGGAGTTAGCAATATGTAGACTGGAGGAAATGCCCTGGGGGGCTTATTCCAGGTGAAGGAGGAATTAGTCCCTCAGATTTTCAAACTGTTTGCTGGAGGTGGTAGGGGCTGGCTCAGGCAAGGCCTCTGACATACTTGGAGGAAAGGCTCAAAATAAAGGCCGAGATATACAGACCAGTGCCCGTGAGAGTCGGAACTTGGTAACTTCCCCAAGTCTGTTAGCTTGGTTTCCCCTTTTTCCCGCAGGGTAACTGGCAGGTCAGCTCTGAGAACAGGAAGAGTTTGTGTACCTGTATTTGGGAGCAACAAAGAGGACATCGATCTCATTCCCAGGGCAGGCTTGGGGGCCGGGGAGGAGAAGATTCCCCAGGGATAGGTGGGTGCTGGCCAGTGAGGAAAAGGGGAGGCAGAGATGGACTTGCTCCAGAATAAAAGCTATGGAGTAGCCGGTGACCCAGGGAGCTGCTGCAGGGCATCGGTGAAGAGTGGCTTCCAGACTGGAAGACCAGGAGAGGACAGCTCTAGTCAGAAAAAATAGGGAGGGGAGAAGTGCTAGTTTTTTGTTGATTTTTTCCAAATATTGCACCCCATAAAGCAGAGAGCCAGGGAGGCATGTGTGTTGTTTAGGCGTCAGCAACACTGTCCTCACCACACGCTCGTTGGACACGCAGCCCCAAGGAAAGGATCATTAAGGAGCAAGTTTATGGTAATGGGGATGGTGAAAAGAGAAGATTGTAGCTGGGAGAAATCTCAAGTTGTGGGGGTTCAGAAAATGAAAGTCTACAGTGTGGCCTAGGAAATGAGCAATTATAGGGAGGGAACGGACTAAGGTCAAGGAGGTCGCAGAGGTCAACACTCAATGTGGGAAGGCCACTCACAGGCCATGAAGTGGCATGGAGAAGGGGCCTGAGCCAAGTGCCAAATTCCTCAGTGAACTTTGAGTGTGTGTGTGTGTGTGTGTGTGTGTGTGTGTGAGTGTGTGTGTGAGTATGAGTGTGTGTGAGTGTGTGTGTGCGAGTGTGTGTGAGTGTGTGAGTGTGAGTGTAGGGGCAGGTACAGTGTGAGTGTGTGTGTGTGTGTGTGAGTGTGAGTGTGTGTGAGTGTATGTGAGTGTGTGTGTGTGAGAGTGTGTGTGAGTGTGTGTGTGAGTGTGTGTGTGTGTGAGTGTGTGTTTGTGAGTGTGTGTGTGTGTGAGTGTATGTGAGTGTGTGTGTGTGTGAGTGTGTGTGTGTGAGTGTGTGTGTGTGTGTGTGAGTGTGTGTGTGTGTGAGTGTGTGTGAGTGTGTGTGTGAGTGTGTGTGTGTGTGTGTGTATGTGTGTGTGTGTGTGTGTGTGAGTGTGTGTGTGTGAGTGTGTGTGTGTGAGTGTGTGTGTGTGTATGTGTGTGTGTGTGTGTGAGTGTGTGTGTGTGAGTGTGTGTGTGAGTGTGTGTGTGTGTGTGAGTGTGTGTGTGTGAGTGTGTGTGTGTGAGTGTATGTGTGTGAGTGTGTGTGAGTGTATGTGTGTGTGTGTGTGAGTGTGTGTGTGTGTGTGTGTGTGAGTGTGTGTGTGTGAGTGTGAGTGTGTGTGAGTGTGTGTGTGTGAGTGTGAGTGTGTGTGTGTGTGTGAGTGTGTGTGTGTGTGAGTGTGTGTGTGTGAGTGTGTGTGAGTGTGTGTGTGAGTGTGAGTGTGTGTGAGTGTGTGTGTGTGTGTGTGTGTGTGTGTGTGTGTGTTGGCAGTGCCCTGGAGGCCTAGGAATGGGAAGACAGAGATGTCTGAGCTGAGTTTGAAGAATGAGAATCGTGAGGAAGAGGGACAAAGACATGCAGGTGGGCAGACGTCAGGTCAGGACAAACCATGCATGCGGGGGAGTGTGGCTCTCTCCTCAAGGAAAAGAGGACCTGCCCATGCCTCCTCTTCACCCTGTGCTCACAGGGTTGGGGTGTCTCATAGCTATCTTTTTGAGACAGGCTGAGCCTCTCAAACAGATGGAGATGCTCTTCAGTTATTTTTTAAGCTTCTCCTACATAAGTTTAAAGTTTCTCTTCAAGGCACTCCCTGAAGAGCTCCTCTGTACCTGCCCTAGTGAAATCTGGAAAGCAAAGAGCTCCACTCTGCGCCTGCATGAAGAACCCAGCCCAGCTAGCTGACCCGGGCAGAGTCTGGGAGCCACATTCCTCATTAGTGCGTGCTGTCTTGATGCGGCACACTCCCTCCCTTTCTCCACTTGTTTTTAGGAAACCTCTTCTTTTGAATCTGTTTCACCTCTTCTCTTAAGTTCTATCTTGAGGAGGAGCAAGAACCCCTTCGCCGGGGACATTTTCATCAGTTCTCCACTTCCTTCTTTCATCCGTTCTCAATGCTGACAACTCCCACAGTCACATCTCCAGACACACGTATTTGTACACAGCTGCAGAATCAGATGGGGACAGAAACTGGCTGTTGGACTTTACTTACCAGGGTCTGGTTTCAGGTTCATAATTTTGGAAACTATTATATCAGTGCTCTATTCTCCTCCTCCCCATTAGGCAGTAGTGTGGAACGAACTCAAAAAGAGTCTGGAGACTTTGGCTTGAAATAAATGATAACAATTTGTCAATACCCAGAGTGCTTTGAAGAAGAAAGAAAAGCCAAGAGGTTTTATAATAAAAAGTACATTCTTGAGAAGAATCAGTCCTGCATTCTTCGCCTCCGGATTGGTCTGGATCCTGGGTATCAGGTGGTCTGCATATGTGAATGTGTGTTCCTTAGTCCAGGGGTAATCGAAGAGTTACCTGAAGGTCTTCTGTACATCCAGGAAAGTTCAAAAGTTTAAGTTCCCAGGCTCGTTAAAGCAAGAATAAAATAATTTCCTCATGCCTCAACCTAGTTTTAGTAATTTTTAGCAGCTTGACTATAATGACTCCATTTTGTTTCTTCAATCTTGCCTCAGTACAAAATCATCTTGTACAGCCCTAGCTGGTCTGGCTCAGTGGGTGTGGACTGGAGGGAGGGTCATTCCGGGTTCTATTCTGGTCAAGGGCATGTACCTCAGTTGCAGGCTCTTTCCCTGGCCCCAGGTGAGGTGTGTGCAGAATGCAACTAATCTGTGCTTCTCTCTCTCTGTTTCTCTCTCTCCCTTTTACTCTCTCTAAAAGATCAACAACAACAACAACAACTTTATACATCAAGTTGTATAAATTAAATCTATAAAGACTTGTGGGTAAACGAAAACTTTATTCGTATATAGGGACAGATAGACCTTTATTGATTTTTCAATTTTGTCTATTTGTGGTTTTTAAAAACCTATTGGCTTGATTCTGATTTTAAAAGTAATGCATATTCAGGCGCATTCTCCTTCCTAGGAGCATGCCTTCACTTTTCCCTCCTAGCTCCTCTTCCCCCACAGGCGTGGATCCCCTAAGCTCGAGGGACCTCACGAGACTTGCCACCAGGGAGCAATGGGAAGTGGCAGGTCTCTGGAACGAAAACCTGAGCCTGTTTTCAAGGCCCCCTTTTCTCTGACTTTCCAGCTGACAGCAGCCCAGCCTTGGTCTCAGTGAGCCAAAGCAGCCCCAGGCTCTCTCCTGTTGCTTCTCCTGCCCCACACCCTTCCTTGTTTCTTGTCCCCAGCTTTAATAAATGTTCTCTCAAAATAATAACAGCCCAGCGGGCGGGGCTCAGTGGTTGAGCATCGACCTATGAACCAGGAGGTCAGGGTTCGATTCCCAGTCAGGGCACATGCCCAGGTTGCGGCTCCATCTCCAGTGTGGGGCTCACAGGAGGCAGTCAATCAATGATTCTCTCATCATTGATGTTCCTGTCCCTCTCTCCTCTTCCTTCCTCTCTGAAATAAATAATGATGATGGTGATGCATGTTCATTATAGATTTTAAGACATCAGGAAAGTATGAAGAACAACATGGAAATAATCTGTACAACTTCAATAATAACTGATAACACTTTACATCTGTATTTGTGTGGGGATCATGCTGGATATATTTTTGCATCCTACTTTCTCTTATTTTTATATTTTAAGTATTTGGGGGGGAAAGCCTTTACATCTTGGCAGTTCCTAGAATATATTTTATTTTTACTGCCCTGGGATTCCATTTCTAGTATCAAGGTTCACTATCAGAAACTTGCTTAGGTAAGCATGAAATCAGAGCAAAAATGAAAAATAATCTTTTTAAAAGCCAGGTAATTGTACAAACAATGATATCCAGACTGGGTTATTGGGGTCATAGGTCCCCTATTCTTGCATTCTTGGCCCCCAGGGTAGGGGTTTGGGGCCCCGGAGGCCGAGGGTCAAGGCTATGGCCTAGTTCCTGGGACTGGTGTCCCCGCGGGGGGACCCCATCGGGCACAGTGAAGACCTCGTCCGGCCTCACTGCGGTCTGGCAGGCAAAAGCAATGGAGTCCCAGGGCGGCCTCTGAAGAAACAGGTCCGGGTGGGAGCTGGGGGAACTCGGCGTCGCTCTGGCCTGCGGCCCTGGCCCGCCACCCGGGGCGGAGCAGTGCGGGAGGGCGGAGCCAACATCGCGCCGGGGGGCTTCAGGCGGGACCCTTGGCCCCGGCCCCGGCCCCGCCCCGCCCCCAGACAGGCCCCGCCCCAGACAGGCCCCGCCCCCGTCCCGCCCCCATGCGGCGGCCCCCGGGCGACAGAGCGCGGCGAACGGGGAGCGGGAAGCATGGCGCGGCGGGCGGCGGGGGCCTGGGCCGTGCTCGGCCCGCTGCTCTGGGGCTGCGGGCTAGCGCTGCGGGGCGGGATGCTGTACCCCCGGGAGACCGCGTCCCGGGAGCGCAAGGAGCTCGGTGGCCTCTGGAAGTTCCGCGCCGACTTCTCCGAAAACCGGCGCCAGGGCTTCGAGCAGCAGTGGTACCGGACGCCGCTGCGGGAGGTGCGGGGACCGGGGCGGGATGGGGCCTGGCGGGAAGGCCCTAGGAGGCCGGGGTGGGGGTGGGGGACGGGATAGGGGGCCTGGGAGCCGAGCCTGCGGAGCTGCGGGCCCGGAGGGGTTGAAGGTAACCGGTTTGGAGGCGGGGTGGGGGCTCCGCGGTCGCGGAAGGAGCTGACCAGCGGAGGGCGGACCGGAACCGAAAGTCTGGGTGGGCGCCCACCCTCCCGGGCGGGGACAGGGCGCTGGTGGAGCCCGGTCAGCGGGGTGGGCCGAGCTGGGCAGGAGGGGGCGGAGGGCGGGCGTTGGACACCTCGGGACCAGCTCTGCCCTGGCCGGCAGGACCGTGGGCCCAGGTTCAGGTAGCGGTCCAGCCAGGGGCCCCATCCAGGTCTCCCCTCTGCCTGGAGTCGGGTCGGCCAGAAGTGTGTGCCCTGCACCGCTAGCCTCTCCCAGATCCAGTTTTGGGGGGTTGCCGCCCAGCATTCAGCAGGGGAGGAAAAAAGGAAGTGGCGGTGGGGGTGCTGGGTGCCGGGCATGTGCCCCACTCACAGTTTCCTCAGCGAAGCAGCCCCTACATGGCCAGCCTTCCTCCTGGGGCGGCCAGTCAATTATCTGCCTCTTAGTCTCTGGGCTCTGCCGATCCTCCTTTCACTCAGGCTGCGTTGTGGTCCTGGGCCACCCCTTTCCCTGGTGCTGGAGACCCTGGTGCTGGTTGCCTTGAGGAAGAACTGGCCCCACCAGTCCTTGGACATAAACCGTCCTAGCAGGCGATCTCTCATCTGCAAGTTATCCATCCATTCAGCCAACATTTATCCGGTTCCAGAGCTTGTGTCAGACCCTGGGGACAGCTGTGAAGGACTGAGGAGATCCCCTCCGTAGAGGTCCCACCTCCCACATACAAGCTCCTCCTCAGGAAAGCCAGGCTGCATCCAGGCTCACTGAGCCCTCTGCCTTGCTCCTGCCTTGCCTTGGACTGAGGTGTTCACAGGATTCCCTGCTGGGTGGGCTCAGGATCACCCAGTTCTGCCAGGTTGTCCCTGAGGCAGTATCCCTGGGCCCTGGCCCCAAAAGGCTTTCCCTGGCTCCTAAGACAGTCCCCTGCCCCTGTCAGCACGCTCTTCATAGAGCTGACCACCTGCCAGCAGAGGCCCGTTCACCGTTTTATTCCTAATGACCAGAACATTGCAGGTGTTCCCTACCCTGTCCCTTGAATGGGTGAGTGATGTCTACATCATAGAATTGTGAGAATTAAATGAGCGCCATGAAAGACATTGGTCAGTTGCTGACAAAGAATCACAATGGGGAGGCCTAGACTTCCAGGGTCTGGTGAAGCTTTCCTGAAGACAAGGTTGCAGGGCAACTTGGCCTCTGGGGAAGGGGGCTGCCTAGGCTCTGGTCTGAGATTCCCTGATGGTCTGGACCTGATCCTGCCCTTCTTTTCCCCAGTCGGGTCCCACCCTGGACATGCCTGTTCCCTCCAGCTTCAATGACGTGGGCCAGGACGGGCAGCTGCGTGGCTTTGTCGGCTGGGTGTGGTATGAGCGCGAGGCGACGCTGCCCGAGCGATGGACCCAGGACTTGTACACAAGAGTGGTGCTGAGGGTTGGCAGCGCCCACTACTATGCCATTGTGGTCAGTATAGCCAGCAGCAGGCAGGGCGGGTGGGCAGGTGCAGCTGCTGAGCATGCATGGGTCTTCCTTGGGGTGCCTGGCTCCCAGCTGTCACCCGACAGCCTGCCTTCTGGGTGGGGGGGGGGATGCTCATGCCCCACATTGGGGAAGGCTGTCTCATCTCCATTGGAGCGCATTCCTCCCATCAGGCTGGGGAGACTGGTATAAGCTGGCAGGGCACCTCTGTGTAAGGGGGCACCTGAGATGGCAATGGCCCTTCCTCATGCGTTGGCCCCCTCCCCATATTTTCCTGTGTCTGCAGTGGGTGAATGGGGTCCATGTGACAGAGCATGAGGGGGGCCATCTTCCGTTCGAGGTTGACATCAGCAAGCTGGTCCAGACGGGGCCCCAGTTCCTCTGCCGCATAACCATTGCCATCAACAACACACTCACCCCCCACACCCTGCCTCCAGGGACCATCGTCTACAAGACAGATACCTCCAAGTGAGCAGAACCTGCTCCCCCATTCCAGTCCCCGCCTGTCTGTGGTCTTCCCACCTGCCTTAGCGGAAGTGAGGTGAAGGCAAGAACCCAGTTAACCACTGTCCTCTCTCTCTAGGTATCCTGACAGTTACTTTGTCCAGAACACAAACTTTGACTTCTTCAACTACGCGGGACTGCACCGGCCAGTGGTCCTCTATACCACGCCCACCGCCTACATCGACGACATCGACGTCACCACCGGCGTGGACCAAAGCACTGGTGAGGGCTCCAGCAGCATCCTCCCTCCCCCAGGCCCAGAGTGCTCTGTTCCCAGTTTTGAAAGATGCTCCAGGAGAAAGGCTCTTCCAGCATTTCTTAACCCTCACAGGGTCCCATTTACCTAAGGAGCTAAAATCCAGCTTACACAAGGGGTTCTGAAATACCATCTGGTCTGACCTCATTAAAAAAAAAAAAGAAAAAAAATATATATATATATAATTGATTTTTTACAGAGAGGAAGAGAGAAGAATAGAGAGAAACATTAATCAGCTGCCTCTTGCACACCTCCTTCTGGGGATGTGCCTGCAATCAAGGTACATGCCCTTGCTCGGAATTGAACCCGGGACCTTTCAATCCACAGGCTGATGCTCTATCCACTGAGCAAAACCAGTCAGGGTGTGGCCTGACCTCATTTGGTGAGGAAATAAAGCCCAGTGAGAAATGGGCTTGCCTAAAATCACGTCACTCACGCTACATGGGGATCCCGTGTCCCTTCCCCACTGTGCTGACCTCAGTCTCCTCACTGCAGGTCAAGCTAAAAAACATAAACAGTTGTGGGGTAGGATCTCGGGGCCTAAGTGGACTCCTCAGTGGTGGCTTCAGGGTCATCTCATCTGTGTGACCCAGGTCACACCCTTCCTTCTCTCTTTTCTGATCTCTTGTCTCCCACAGGGCTGGTGCATTACCAGATTTCCATCCAGGGCAGTGAACACTTTGAGCTGGAAGTATATCTTCAGGATGAGGAAGGCAATGTTGTGGCCCGGGGGACTGGAGGCCACGGCCAGCTGCAGGTGCCCAATGCCCACCTCTGGTGGCCGTACCTGATGCACGAGCACCCTGCCTACCTGTACTCACTGGAGGTAATGGTGGTTAAGACTGGGGCTGTGGGAGGCCTTTTGCCCCTTCCAGCAGCCTTACCTAGCTTTAGCAGGTGTTTGGACAGGTGGACAGGCAAGCATGGGCCTCTGAGCTTCCTGGTCAGTTGGACTAAAGCATTCACAGCCCGAGTTTTTTCAACCCTTGGTGGGGCAGCCCAGATTTGAAGAGCAGGCTGGAGGGGCAGATGCCGGTGGTCTTGATCCAGAGTCTAGAAGGGTTCAGAAATCTGGAGAAGGCGCTGTGCGTAAATTAAATGAGAGTCCAGAGACAAGACATAATTTTGAAAGTTATCATGGGGAGTCAGAGGAGCTCAGCTAAAGAAACCAAGTTCTCTTTGTCTCAGGACCCCTTGCTTTTTATTAATACAGTTTGTCCTAAGGCAAGGTGGAGATATACACATCAAAGGCCAGGGTTTAGTTCACAGAATCCATTGTCAGATGGTGAAACTACTCCGGCTATTCAGGAGTTTGGCCAGGAGGAGGCAATAACGTAGATTAAGATGCTCTGAGCTGTCTGGCAGCAAGCAGTCATCCTTTTCGGGTTTGGGGAAATGGCCTCAGCCATCTCCAGATGATTCAGCCCTGCTGACGTGCTGGAATTGGCTTCCGGCAGGCAGGGTGGGGAAAGGTTCTTCCTAACTAATGGCAGAAGCCTGTAATTTCTCAATCTCTCTGCTTGTGTCCCAGAGGTGGGCTGCTGCGGTTTTCACGGGCCGTTCTGCTGCAGGGCGGCTGTGTGGGACTCGGGCCAATAAGGTGCCTCACTCCAGTGCTTGGTTTTCATAGGTGAGGCTGACTGTACAGACGGCAGCTGGGTACAAGTCTGACTTCTACTCGCTCCCCGTGGGGATTCGCACTGTGGCTGTCACAAAGAACCAGTTCCTCATTAATGGGAAACCTTTCTACTTCCATGGGGTCAACAAGCATGAGGATGCAGACGTGAGTTGGGGCTCCTGGGTCCCTATGCGGCTGTTTCTCATCTTTACCTTCCCAGTGCCCTGCAGTGGTTAAGGGCAGCTCAGAGCAGTTAAGCAAACTGCTCAAAACTGCTGCCTGATGGGGTCTGTGCTTGGTTGGGTAGAGGGCTGATGGGTCCAGCTCTTGAAGGAAGTGCATCAGGGACAGGGCAGGGGTCACTTCAGTTTGCTGTCCTCTAGATCAGAGGGAAGGGCTTCGACTGGCCACTGCTGATGAAGGACTTCAACTTGCTTCTCTGGCTTGGTGCCAACGCTTTCCGTACCAGCCACTACCCCTATGCGGAGGAGGTGATGCAGCTCTGTGACCGGTATGGGATCGTGGTCATTGATGAGAGCCCTGGTGTGGGCATCGTGCTGAGGTGAGTGCCCACTGCCCATGCTGCCCAGCCTGCCACCGTGGCAGGTGAGGACACACTCCCTTTTCTCCCCACCCATAGCCAGAGCTACAACAACCAGTCTCTGCAGCACCACCTCGAGGTGATGGAGGAGCTGGTGCGCAGGGACAAGAATCACCCGGCTGTCGTGATGTGGTCTGTGGCCAATGAGCCCACTTCCTTCCTGGAACCCGCAGGTTACTACTTCAAGTGAGTGCCCTCCTCTGCCCTGGCCTGGGTCAGGGAAGGGACCCGCCTTCGGCCCCGCTCAGCCTTGGCCGCCGGCCATTGGAGAGCTGAGGTCTCCCAGAGGTGGTGTGGGAGCCAGCATCCAGCTCCCAGCCCAGACTTGAGTGCATCCAGACCGCTCAGTTCAGAGGACCAGACCCCTGCCCACCTGTTGTAATTTCAACCCAGTGAGACTCAGAGTCTGCTTTGCACAGCTGAAATGAAATCCAGAGGTAACTTAACCTACTCATACATAAAACTTTAAGTTAAAAGAAAAAAATAGCGGCATGGTCTAACTGTGATATCAAGGAGAATTATTTATAAGATAATACGTGAATACGTGGGCCTGACTCCCCAGAAGACCAGTGAGGAGGTCAGATGCTTACTCCTAGATACAGAATCCCCTGAAAGCACAACTCCAAAAGCTAACGGCAGTGGTGCCATGTTGGCACCTGTACCCCAAGAGTGCCACACATTTCCAAAATGGTGAACCGCTCTAGGTAAAGTTCCACATGAAATCAAGTATAATCTTCTCTCACTTCTAAATATATAAAGTTTTATTGATTTCTGAGAGGAAGGGAGAAATTGAAGCATCAACGGTGAGAGAGAACCATTGATTGGCTGCCTCCTGCACGTCCCACCCTGGGGATCGAGCTTGCAGCCCCGGGCATGTGCCCTTGACCGGAATCGAACCATGGACCCTTCAGTCCACAGGCCAACGCTGTCCACTGAGCCAGACAGGCTAGGGCTAATCTACCCTCACTTTTAATGGTGTGTCCATTCCTGGGAAACTTAGTATGTGTTAAAATTTCAAAAACTCCACCCACTTTGTGATGCTTGGGTTCATCTGTAAAGGGGAGCTAGGCTTCATAAAACCAGCTTATCTGCCCATATAATTATAAACAGGCTTTTCAACATCTAAGTATTCTAAAGTTACATTTGGATAGGACCAAGCCATCGAAGGTTCATGGTTCCAGTAGCTCCTCCCTCCCTGCTCCCCTCTCTCTGCATTGCAATGGAAAGAAACACCACTTGAGGGCAGTGTTTCCACAGTGGGAGGGATCCCCCTTTCCCTGTGTTCCTTGGTTCTGTCTTTTTTTTTAATCTTTATTGTTGAGGGTATTATAGATGTCCCCTGTTTTTCCCAGTGTCACCTTCCACCTGGTTCCCACCCCAAGACTTTGACCACCCTATTGTCTGTGTCCATAGGTAATGCATATAGGCATGTAAAATCTTTGCCTAATTTCCTCCCCCATAGCCCGCCCGCTTCCCTTTGAGATTTGTCAGTTTGTTCCATGTTTCCATGCCTCTGATTTTATTTTATTCACCAGTTTATTTTGTTAGTTAGATTTCTTGTTCATTTATTTTAACTTTTAGATTCAATTGTTGATAGATATGTATTTATTGCAATTAGATTGTTCATATTTTTTATTTCCTTTTCTTCCTCTTCATAAATAATACCCTTCAACATTTCACATAAAACTGGTTTGGTGGATGATGAACTCATTTAGCTTTTTCTTGTATGTGAAGCTCTTTATCTGACCTTCAGTTCTAAATGACTAGAGTCTTGGTTCATGAATTTGTGCACCAGGAGGTCCCTCGGCCTGGCCTGCGGGATCAGGCAGAAACCGGCTCTCTGACATCCCATGAGGAGTCCCAGATTGCAAGAGGGTGCAGGCCAGGCCTAGGGACCCCCACCGGTGTACAATCAGGGCCAAGGAGGGACACAGGAGGTTGGCTAGCAGAGGAGGGACCACAGGAGGGCTCCAGGGCATGTCCGATCTGTCTCGCTCAGTCCCTATCAGCTGGACCCCAGCAGCAAGCTAACTTACCAGTTGGAGTGTCTGTCCCCTGGTGGTCAGTGCATGTCATAGTGAGCAGTTGAGCAGCCTTAGCATATCATTAGCATATTACGCTTTGATTGGTCAGATGGATGACTGGACACTTAGCGTATTAGGCTTTTGTTATATAGGATAGCTTTGCTGTATAGAGTAGCTCCTTGCTATTCATCACGTGATTGTAGCTATTCATCGCTTTGAATATTTCTTGCCACTCCCTTCTGGCCCTGCAAAGTTTCTGTTGAGAAATCAGTGGACAGTTGTATGGGTGCTCCCTTGTAGGTAGGTAACTGCTTTTCTCTTGCTGCTTTTAAGATTCTCTTTGTCTTTGGCATTTTAATTATGATGTGTCTTGGTGTGGGCCTCTGGGTTCCTCTTGTTTGGGACTCTGTGCTTCCTGGACTTGTATTTCTTTCACCAGGTAGAGGAAATTTTCTGTCATTATTTCTTCAAATAGGTTTTCAATATCTTCCTCTCTCTCTTATTCTGGCACTCCCATAATGCAAATGTTAGTATGCTTGACATCGTTATCCCAGAGGCTCCTTACACTATTTTCATATTTTTGGATTTTTTTCTTCTATTCTTTTGATTGGGTGTTTTTTGCTTCCTCATATTTCAAATCACTCATTTGATTCTCAGAATCCTCTACTGTTAAGTCCTAGTAAATTATTCTTTATTTCAGTAGTGTAGGCTTAACCTCTGACCGGTCCTTTTTCGTGTCTTCAGTGTTCTCACTAAGATACTTAAAAGTCTCACTAAATCTCTTGAAGCATTCTTTGAGTCTCTTGAAGCTCTCATTAAGATCCTTGGGTAACCTTAAAACCATGGCTTTGACCTCTATATCCAGTAGTTTGCTTGCTTCCGTTTCTTTCATTTGTGACATGTTTATTTGTCTCCATATTTGGCTGCTTCCCTGTGTTTGTTTCTATGTATTAGGTAGAGCTGCTATGTCTCCTGGAATTTGTAAGGTGGCCTTATATAGTAGGTGTCCTATAGGGCCCAGTGGCGCAGCCTTCCCAGTCACCTGAGCTAGGCACTCTGGGTATGCCCTGATTGCTATTGGTATCACTGGGAGAACTTGACCTCCAGCCCAATTGACTGTGAAGACCAGCCATGACTACAGTGGAAGAGCAGCTGTGCAGATTTCCCTATTAAGGAGGACTTGCTTCAGTGGAGCTTTGGTGCTCACTGAGTCTGCCCCTTGAGTGTGTCGCTTGCAGATGTGAAGAATTGTAATCTGGTGTAACCTGAAGCTGTTCACCTGGTGCCCTGGCTCTGGAGCCTCCCAGGAGGTGCAAAGTCAGCCACCTGGCAGGAGCTACAGATAGGCCTGTAGACGGTTGCTACTTATATTGGGCTTGTGAAGTGTCCAGGCAAGGCCCAGCTGCGAAGCAAGACAGGCTGGTACTAGTGCTGGGACTTGGGTTCCTTCTCTTTCTTACAGTCCTGCCCGTTATAACTTTGCCTGCAGAGGAAAATCATTTCACTTGCTTCAAGAGGCTATCAAAACACTCCGTGAGGCACACTGCATGCCAGTTCCACGGAGTGCTCTCAACTGAGCCACATCTGTAGAAGGCTCTGAGGAGTGACCCACGTGGGCAAAGTGACCAACAGCTCTGAACTGTGCATGGGGTCCCGTAGTGTGTTGAGCAGGGCTGGTGGGCAGATTTTTGTTGTGAGGCGAAAAGACAGGCTCCCAGAAACGGGTGTCTGAAGATCCAGATGGCTTTTTTGGGAGGTGGGGAGAGGCAGATGCATGGTTTTGGGAGCAGCAGGAGGGGCAGGGTGTGGGGAGAGCTGCCCGGGCTGGAGGAGTTCAGCTAGGCTTTGAGCCTTCCCAGGTGACAAACAGGCTGCTCCGGAGTGGAGTGTGGATTTGAGGCTTGCGGGTAAGGAGCACAGTTCTGGCCTGCGGAAACCACAGCCTTCGAATAAGAAAAGCAATTATGGGGAGAGGGTGTAAAGGAAAGAAAAGCTGTGAGGAAGGAGTAGAGGAGCATAGGCTTAAACAATGAGTGCAGGTGACCTGCCCTGGGAGACCTGACAGGGTCCTCTGTTGGGAAGCCTCTTCTTGCCATCCCTCCTCGGTTAGTGCGATTCAGCATTAATGCCATTTCTTCAGATAGGCCCAACTGACTCCCCTGTCAATTAGGTGCCCTGGGATCGTCTCCTAGAACCCTCTTTCCTGCTACCACTTGTAGTTGCAGTTTCTCACACCCGCAGGTGCCTCTGCTCCCACTGCTCCACAAAGCTACGGCACAGCTGTGAGGTCCCGAGTGCGTGCCCCGCACACAGCACACACTCTGCTACCTAGCACCACTCCCTAATTCTTTGTTAAATTAACAGCCATTCTAATCAACACCCCATTCCCATTGTCAAGAGCTTTTTCAGAGATTCAGAACCAAGTTTTTGGCAGTGCCCAGCCCAAGGACCCAGTTTTCCCTGCGAGGTGGCCTCTTTGGAGGAGGGGAAGCTCAGATTTGGGGAAGGAGAAGGAATGATGTCAGGGAACATGATCTCGGACTAGAGGAACATGTTTGCATACCTAAAATACACTTAGAGGAAGGAAGGGAGCGAGGATTTGGAGGGGAGAGGGGATGAGAGGGAGGGGTTGACAGGTGGCTGACAGCCCTTCCCAGTTGACAGCAGCCCTGTCTTCTGCCCTCCACGACAGGACACTGATTGCTCACACCAAAGCCTTGGACCCCTCCCGGCCCGTGACCTTTGTGACCAACTCCAACTATGACAAAGACCTTGGGGTGAGCCTGGGGGGGTTCCCCAGTCTCATTTCTTTAGTCCTGCCCTCGAGTCCTCCCTCCTGGTGTGGGTCCAGGTCATTAGGGGAACACCTTGTACAGCAGAATCCTTGAGGTGGGAGGGGGCTCCTGGGCCACGTGAGGGGAAAAACCATGAACCACCAGTCCAGCATTTTCATAGACGGATGCTCCTGTCGGTCAAAGATAACTACCTGCTAGTCACTGGGCAGTGTGGCTTCCTAAGTCCAAGGAGGCTGGGCACACGGAGATTTAATTTGTTCTCATTTCAGATTCTAGGTGCCTCAGTCTAATTGTATGCACCTCAGTTTTCTGTGTTCTTACAATGGCAAAGTTTTAAGGGAGCCTAAAGTCATCATTGTGCATTGTTTCTCAAACCTGGCTGATCATCAGAATCACTAAGGTGTCTGGTTGTTGAGATTCTGATTGAGTCAGCCCAGGGTGGGAATCTGAGTTGTGAAAAGTTCTGCAGTGACTCGGGTCATCAGCCAGCTTTGGGAACCATTAACTAGATCTAGAATGAGGATCGAAGTGCAGGATCCCAAAGCTGGCTGGCCCAACAGCCCCCCTCACTGTGCCCCCTTCCTGTGCCCGGGCACAGCAGCCCTTCAGAAACAATGCGTTCAATTGCACTGGAAGCTGGAAACATGGGTACAAAGAAAATACTCCCCTGGGGAATTGAAGGCAGAACTTAGGAGGGAAGTGCCGTAGAAAGAGAAATCATCTAAAGAAAGAATGGATGAGAAAACACTGTAGAAGTGTAAATTGTGACCACCAGATGGAAAGAAGCTCGTAGCCCTGGTGCTCTCCTGCCATCTGTCGAGACAACCCCCTTCAGAGAAGCATAAAGATGGAGAAGCACCAGCTGGACCTCCTCAGACTCATCTGTCGGGATGTGTGATCATGTACATGTGTCCACTCAGAGGTCCCCCCAGCTTCCTCTTCCTCTGCATTTCCCACCACCAGCTTGGAGAGAGGCTGTGGTCACTTGGGAAAGGCAGGCCTTACCAGTCCCGGTCAGGGTCTGGAGGCGAGCCTGGCATTAAGAGACTCCACGTTGGGCTGTCTAGTCTTTGCAGCCGACTCCTGAGCTCTACGTTGGTTAGACTCCAAGCTGTTTCGCTCCATCACCTTGGCAACCCTGCTAGGAGGGAATCTTCCAACCACTTTAAGGCCCACAATATAAGCTCAGAAACAGTATGGGGAAAACTCATCTCACTTGGGAATATTTCTCCTGGGTCAGATGGGGGAGGACTAGTGATGGGCGCACTAGCTAGAGAGGAACAGAATCCAGTTGGATGGGCCCTAGGCTTCCAATGAGGGCCGCTCCCTCGGCCTCAGCCCTTGTCAGAACTTAGCCAGGTCAAGAGCGTCCATCCAGGAGTGTATACTAGTCCATTTGGGTCACTCCTTGTCTACACGTGTAAGCATTTAGATCATTTTCCGTGTCCTCTTTTTACCTGCTCTGTCAGAATGGCCCCTGAGTAGGACAGTCCTGACTTCCACCATCTTCTGGTGCAGGGACAAGCTTTCATGCTCTTGTCCTAGGCACCGTACGTGGATGTCATCTGTGTGAACAGCTACTTCTCCTGGTATCATGACTTTGGGCACCTGGAGGTGATTCAGCTGCAGCTGGCCACCCAGTTTGAGAACTGGTACAAGACCTATCAGAAGCCGATTATTCAGAGCGAGTATGGGGCGGAAGCCATCACAGGGCTTCACCACGTAAGTAATGCAGAACATTCTGTTCCTTCTTCTCTGTCTTGGGCAGTGATGTCACTCCTTGCCCCAGGTTAGAAATGTACCTTCTTCCCCACCCTCACCTGTCCTGACAACTTCCCTGTAGTTCTTCAGTCTCACCCCGCCTGCCACTCCGCATGCACACTGCCTACCATGCAGGCCTCCTCCCCTCACTTGATCCTCAGGGGCAGCTTCTTTAAAGCCACTGGCCTCCTTCTGCCTGGAACGCTCTTGTTAGCATCACATTCATGATCCAGTGGTCCCTCTGTGGTGACCTTTACCCCATCAGCCAGGCAGAGGAAACCTCCCTCCCGTTTCTGTCTTGCTGTCTCTCACTGTGCACTATCATTATTTCTTTGGCTCTGCCTTGACCAGACTGCGAGCTCTAGGAGAGAGACTGAACGCTATTCACTGTTGCTTTGCCAGCACTAAGCAGTGGTCAGCACACCGTGGGTGCTGAGCAATGTTTGTTAAGGGAATGCATGAAATCTTGGAGCAAGTTTTAATCACTAGCTCTTTCTCACTATTTTGTTCATTTCCTCACCAGAGATATGCTGCTTTGTTTTGATGCCAGTAGTCTTGATCCAGCATTTAGAAAGGTTCTGTAATCTGGAGAAGGCGCTGTGCATAAATTAAATAAGAGTCCAGAGATGAAACATCATTTTGGAAGGCATTTGGGGAGTCAGATGAGACTTAGTTCTCCTTGTCTCAGGACCTCTTGCTATTTATTAACACAATTTGTCCTAAGGCAAGGTGGAGATATACACATCTAAGGGTAGGGCTAGGTACAGAATCCATTGTCAGATTGGGGAATTCTCTTTGGCTGTTCAGCTGTTTGGCCAGGAGGCGGCAATAACATGTAGATTAAGATGCCCTGAGCTGTCTGGCAGCAAGCAATCAATTTATGGTTTTAGGTTTGGGGAAATGCCTTTAGCCATTCCCAGATGATTCAGCCCTGCTGACATGCTGGAATTGGCTTCTGGCATCTTGTGGGGACTTTTTTCATGGGGATTCTTGAACCACAGCCACCCCACACTCCCATTACAGCTATTGGGATTCTTTGTTGCCACACAATCCTTAGTAGGCTGATTCTTGGCATGTCAAACAGCTACCCATATGAACTGTATTATTCTGTTCACACCCTGAAATTCATCTTGCTTACACAGAATGCCACTTCTGCAAACTGGCAGAGGGAACTAGCTCATGAAGACAGTGTCTTTTCATATTTGTTCTCCCTCTCTGAAAAGGTGCCAACTCTGGATTTTTAGGAAACTCTGAGAGAGCCTAGGTTACCACTGTCTGCTGGAACCTTTGCAGAGTGGAAGTGCTCTGTATCTGCACTGCCCCCAAGGGCAGCCATAGCCACATCTGGCCTTTGAGGACCTGAAATGTGACTAGTTTGCCTGAGTCGATTTGGTTTAATTTAGTTTTAAATTTAAATAGCCACATGTGACTAGTAGTAGATAATGCAAGGTTATTTCCATTAAAGCAAAGTAAGAAAATGTACATCTTGCCCTGCCTTCAAATTCAACTTTAGACCTGAAACAATTGTACAGTTGTATTTTCAGTGCTTCTTATACAGCATTCTAATCCTTCTCTCTGGAAAAGAAAGGCAAAGCCAACAGGGCTGTATTCTCTCGCAAATGACTGGATTCCGCATCCCTCAGCCTCTAACACCGCCAAGGTTCCCCTGAGGTGAGAACTTAGACCAGGAACACCTGGCAGGTCTGTCTGAGCACAGGACACGCAGCTCTTCACCAGCTGACGGGTCTGTTGACGTGGCCTCACCTGGCAGCTCTGGCTTAACTTCCCCAGGCGAGTTTTGTGTGGCCCCTGAGTCCATTACCTCCTTCAGCCAAACATCCTCGGCTCCTTTGCTCTCCCTGCTCACCTCGTTACATTTCCCCGTGTCTTTCTTGCTGTGTTGGAAAGCCTGTGAGGGTGGGGCCACTAATCTTTCTTGCTTATCACTTTATCTCCAACACCTGCCATATAAGCACATATTAAATGATTGTCAAATGAATGTGCTAAACGACTACTACTTACTCAGACCAGATAAAGGTGAGTCTGAGGTGAGTAAATCTGAGTCACACACTAGTTCTCAAATTATACAGTGGCGGCTGCTGAAGACTTGAGCTTTAAATTAGTCGGACATTTTCACTTCCGGTACAGTTCAGCTAGTGAGTAGAGATGGAAAAGATAAAGCAAGTATCAAGTCATATTGATAAATAAAGTGGTTACTGATTAAAGTTTGGTTTTCTTTTCATCTTTTTTTACTCTGGGCTTGTCATATCCTGGCTGTCTACACCGCCAGCGGCCCACCTTGAGGACAGATATTTTAGTCCTTATCACATGGACCTTTATTTTTATCTGACATTTACAGTTCTGCCAGTTCTGATTCTTAAGTTCTCTCTTTGCCTTGAATTCCAGGATCCACCTCTGATGTTCAGCGAGGAGTACCAGAAAAGTCTCCTCCAGCATTATCATTTGGTTCTGGATCAAAAACGCAAAGAATATGTGGTTGGAGAGCTCATCTGGAATTTTGCCGATTTTATGACTGACCAGTGTAAGTGGTAACTTGGTTTGTGGAATGTACTGATTCTTAATTTTTTCAGATCGGCCTCTCAGTTCAGGCCTTTTGGTGGGAAAGTAGATCTAATCAATGTAGGCCTTGTAAAACATTTCCTAGGAAAAGTTAAGTTACCTTTAGCAAGCAATCATCGCTTGCTTCCCCATTTTACAGTGAAAAAGCAAATGGGAGCGCCTACTCTCTTGAGGCAGAATGGCTAACTTGCCATGTCTATTTCATAACAGTGTGAGGAAAAAGTGGGCGTTGTGGAACACCCTCATTATTCCAGAATACAGCACAAAATCTGAGAAATGTCAGATATTCACTTGTACGAGGCAGGTTTGACAAACACAGGGAAAGGTCCAAGCATTTAGAAAATATATATATTTTTTATTGATGTCAGAGAGGGATAGAAACATCAATGATGAAAGTGAATCATCTATCAGCTGCCTCCTAAACACCCCACTCTGGGATTGAGCCCACAACCAGCATGTTCCCTCACTGGGAATTGAACTGTGACCTCCTGGTTCAAAGGTCGATGCCTAACCACTGAGCCACTTGGCCAGGCATGTCCAAGCATTTTGAGTATGGGCGTGTTCAGACGTCTTCCAGGAGAATACATCTGTACGCCTTTCTCAAGTGGGATAGATAGGGCTGCTCCAGACCATACACTTAGGTGGCGGGGAGAGGTTTAGTAGTAGTGGGAATGACAGTGCAGTACATAAGGGGAAAGACAGGTCTTTGGAAGGTTAGAGTTTAATTAAAAGTTAGAATGGAAAGAGTTAGGCAGAAGAATGAGAACGTGAGCCCCGACTCTACCTGGCTAATGAGAAGAACGGCTTCTGGAAATACCCTGCCGGCAGTCTAGTTTCCTGAGCAGGTGCCCCGGCTTTGGGACCTTGGACAGGTGACCTAGTTCCATAAACTTGTTCAGTGGACAGAGCCCACCACCTTGCAGGTTGATGTAGGGGTCCATTTGATGAAGTGCTTGGTAAAGTGCCTGCCATTTGCTTACGTGGAAGAAATCCCTGTTGTCTGAACTTCTTGGTGGGAAAGATCTACTTTGATTTTGGAAACTGTGGTTTCCCAAGGGGTGGAGAGGAGGTGTGTGGCTCCGCTCCCTACCCAGCCTCAGCGCTGGCAGACCCGCCACCAGGAGTGGGAGCCCGCTGGAAGGCGCCGGAGGACTTGGGCATCTGCTAGGAGGTCCCACCTAGGCACTTAGGCTGGCAGGACTCTGGCTCCCACTAGGGAAAGGTAGCTTCTCTCCACTCCCTCCAGTTACCAGGAATCTGGGACCTTCGTGTTTCAGACCTTAGTGTACAAGTAAAAGATAAACCATGTTGAACAGTTTCCCCTAACGGATGAAAAATCGACACCAGGGAGTTAAGGTATTTGGGGGGGAACAGTAGTAAATCTTTAACTCAGTTTGTGGCCACATCAGACCAAACAATCCAAACTATAAGGCTATTTCTTAGTGCCCAGTTGGGCTGCGGCTTGGCCCATTGGAGTCATCTGAAACATCTCTTGCTTGTTTTTAGCACCGGTGAGAGTACTAGGAAATAAAAAGGGGATCTTCACTCGCCAGAGACAGCCCAAAGGTGCAGCGTTCCTTTTACGAGAGAGATACTGGAAACTGGCCAATGAGACTGGGCACCACCCGCCAGCTGAGAAGCCACAGTGTCTGGCAAAGAGCCCCTTTACTTGGTAAAGCAAGAACTACCTCTTGGCTAACACCAGCTGTCAGCCCCTCCTTCCAGGTGAGGGCTGTGGCTACAGCCGACAGAGAAAGTGCCTCCTGGCCTATGTGTGGCAGAAAGGAGAGTTTCTGGTCTGGATTTTGTAGTCATTTGGGAACATTAGAAGTGAAAAATAAAGGATTTTGTAGTATGGGAATTTTAAGAGTTGGCTCAGAAGTGACCATTCCATAAATTGAATGATGATCTGTACCAGTGAAAAGCCTCTGAAGTTATTTTGAGAAACAGCTTGTGGCAAGCTGTTTCTATAGCCTTAACTGGGTATAGACTTTTGAGAAACTTTTGCTTCAACACTCAACACAAGTTCAAAGTTGCTGGTTACAGACTGCTTTGCAGGAGTAGCTCCCCTGCCTTAGGGCCGCCCTGCTCACATACCAAACCAGGCCAGCCTGTGAAACTCCACAGAGGAGCTGCAGTCCTAAACACTGACACAAAGTGATATGCTGAAATAATGAACACTATACTAGTTGCCACAGGTAAGGGTTGAGGAATGTCAGAATTGGAAGGGAGCTCAGAGGTAAACCAGCTCTCCCAGGACATTGTTCCATCCAGTCATAGCTTTATTTTTAAGAACACTAGCAAGGTGGCTGACTTTGATCTCCACCTTTCTTCCTCCAAAGTATAACACCCTGTATGAAATACGGCTCTGGAATTTCAGGGGTGACCTACCCCAGGACTGCTCAGATGGGGGCAAGAGGTTAACACATAAAACAGCTTTGTACCAAACCCCCAATCATTATGGTAGGGTTCGGTACCCAGCACAGTCCTTCTCAGTAAAAAGTTCAATCATAAATGAACGCCCGGCTGCTTTGCTAGCCTGGTATTCCCCCATTTTGTACCAAAGGAATAAGATTGCAAACCTGTATTTGTTGCCTATCCGGGATTTTTCTGTCCTTAACAAAAATGAAGGCAAAATAATGAATTAAATCTCAAGTCTTTTTGTTTTCTAAAAGCCAAAACAGACCATTACTCTTTTACTTTTACCTTTAGCACTGCCATTCACTGCAGATTCTCCGCTATTCTTGTTGTTCAGATTGTCCACTTTCTCATACACCTGGTAGAACATTCTTTTCATCTGAGGGATGCCTTCAAATTACAGACAGGGCATGCCATTTTTATTTTCCTGCAAAGGTCATTACATTTAGGTAAATTCTTAATATACTTCAATTCTTGGACCAAAGTATTTTTATCTTCCCCAATCTAGGTGTCCCATTCACTTTTGATGCCTTATCACCATCACTTTTAATCAGAGTTTTAAGGTTCATTTGAGGCTTTTAGTCTTCCTTTATTTTCTGTTTTCTGAAATGAATATCCAAATTGGGTCAAAGGAAGTGGGTAAATTTTGAAAAGATGGTTCTAATTTTCAGACTATAATTCCCGCATTGCCTTTCATGTAGAGGGAATGTATCCTCACAGAGAACATTTCAATGATCAACACAAATGATGTGTCTGTCAGGCCCATTTCTTAAATCCTAAGGGTCTAGCACAGAATACATTTGTTCTAGTCAATAAAATATGGCTACACTGAATTCCAAATTGATTCATCTTTCCTGCAGATGTGACTTTTAGAAATCTGTGAAAATGGAGTATTCAAGGTGAGCTAAAGTAGAACAGTGGAAAAACAGTTGGTTCATACATTCTTTGTGCTTCTGGAATTTGCCAATGAGTCAGGGTACCACTCGCCAGTTGAGAAGCCAAAGTATCTGGGAAAGAGCCCATTTACTTGGTAAAGTAAGAACTACTACTTGGCTGTAACACCTTTTTCATTCATAACCACATAAATTATAAACCTATAGCAATTCCAGGAACTAGAATCTCTAAGAATTCTGCTTTTGTACTCTGTAAGTTACGTATGATTTAAGAGGGGGAAAAAACCAACTCAGTATACCTGTAGATGTGAAGTTTCAATTATGAGGTTACTTTAAGAATAGTTTGAGTGGATTTGTTTCCGCTTCTTTTTGACCTATAATACTGCAGCATAAGAATGATGGCAGCACAACTTCCACAGGTAACTTCTACATTTATTTTATACCAAAAAAAGTTATGTGCAACAAATAAACATTCTTACATATTTACATTTGTTTTTTACCAGTTAACAAAACTGTGTCTTAAATCTCTGATAAAGAATATTCCTATTAATATTAAAGGGGATATCTGCCCAGTGAACTCCATTTTAAATGAATGTTTACTCTGGAGTTTAAAGCACTAGTAATATTTTTGATGGGGCATACTATACAGATCATATACTTCATACTTTGGCCATGCTTAATAGTTCTATAAGAAAACGCTTAATCTTTTCTGGGATAATTTGTTAAAAACATGTTTAACCAATTGGCCTGGGCTCCCACCACACCACACACCTCTTTCGTTTCACTTGAAGGGTAGTTCTCATAAATGAGGAGTCCTAAGTGCTGCCTAACAGGTCTGAGTGGCGAGAGATTTTTCCAATGTTTGCATATTAGGTGCTCCTTCCCAAATAGATTACCAAAAAAGGTAGTGGGTTTCTTGCTGGCATCTGTTTAATACTGGTTTTCAAGATCTGTCAGCATTCCCTGGTGTCAGGTAGAGATACCAATCTAAGTTACGAAGTAATAGTTGAAGGTAACCTTGCACTTTTGCTGATAGTCTTAAAAGGAAATATAAGCAAACTAAAGGCAACAAATCATTTTAATTTCACTACAGTCTTGGTCCTCTATCCTACCTTGTTGGTCCAGAGATCTCTTGTCCCGTAGAATGCAAACAGTCACTGCCTTTACCTCTTTAAAAGTGATGGGTTTAAAGAGAGGCTACATACATCAAGTAAAAGTAATTCCTGGCACACAGCTAGTTAAACCCGGGTAATTTCACTTAGTTTACCCTTACTGACAGCAACTAGCTTTAATGAAACACCAAATGAGGTTCTCCAAACCACTTCGCTTCCCTATAATATAACCTCAACTTCTCTTATTTCTTCAAATGATGTGACTGTCAAGTTAATAAGAGACTTCATTTACAAATCATTTCAAAAATCAAGAAGCATGGAATTACTGCCAAAAACAGAAATTCAGTTTTTCCCCTAATCTGTTCTTCAATGCCAGTGGCTAATTTTAAAATAGTCCTAACAATACTGGAATTTTAAAACACGGTATCTTTCTGCCCCCTCTCCCAGGGTGACGTAGAGGATGTGGAGGGAGCCCACACTTGCGGGCACGAGTGCCCAATGGCACCCAGCGGGCTCTGTTGCTCACTGAGGCGGCGGCATTAGGGGCTGCAGCGCAGGCAGCACGTGTTGGCCGCTCAGTGAGAAAAAGGCGATCGGTAGTTCTGGGTCATAGGAATGTGGCCATTTTTTAATACAACTGCAACAGTGGTGTCCCCCGGCTTAGGAAAACAGGAAAAACCTGAAGGGTCTGGCTGAACATTTTCACATTTTCTCTTTGAGTTGAAGACAAATGTTTTCAAGAAGGCAATATCAAGACAAGCTTTAACTACACTCAGCTGATTGATACAAAATATGATGGAAAAAAAAACACCACATTTTAAACTGGGACATGAGGAACTTTAGCATGACCAGTGTTCTATGTACCACAGAAGTCTGAACCGTTGAGCCACTGCCACTGTCGCTGGGAAAAGAGAAGCAGCAGTAAACGGCTCGTAGAACTGGAAGCATTGCGACGTGACCTCATTGTACAGTTCACTTCAATGTCAGGACTCGCTTCTCCATCCACACGAGGCATCTAATCAATGCTTTCTAGAGTTCTTTAACTATAGAAATAAAACAATACATACAAAATAAAACAGGCATTGAAATATTCACATTCATGGGAAAACATCAGCCTGGATGAAATCTGAATTAACCTTTCTTTTTACAAAACTGGTGTAAACTCAATCGTTCATTACAATTCAGATTTTATACCTGCCTTGGACCAGAATAATACATTGCATCAATTATGACAGTTAGCTGGAAACAGTTGCTGACTCCACACACGTTTACAGAGCAGAGCAGAGCCTGTCCCCTCCTTCAAAAAGGCAAATACGCACTTAAATTACCGGTCTATTTTTAATATAATGATTAATCAAATTGAAAGCAAAATTATTGCTACTATTTCTCAATCTAAGGAATAAAATGATCATACAGAACCTTTATATAGAATGCAAGTTATCTACTTCGTGCTAAGGAAGGAAGGAAGGACACTTCTGCCCAAGTTCAACAGAAAATATTTGGTTTGAGATTTAAGACAGAAGGCACTTTTAACATTTTTATATGTTAACCTTAGAAGCATACTGTCACAATTTTATTTGGGTTAATTCAAATCACTTTAAAAAATTCTGCACTTGTATAGTTATAGAAAGAGTAGTGACAACATTAGTATTTCACCTTCAGGTATTTCTACCTAAAGTATTCCCAATTAAGCTAACTGAGCAGCATATATCAGCCCTAAAGTTTACACAGCCAATATTTTACTCTAAAACAAGTTAGAAATCTGATTATTTAGTGCAGAAACAGGAAACACCCAGAGCTATCCAAGAGCAATCCTACTCTGGAGTGAATGGGCTTATACTGATTATTTCAAAGCCATAATACTGTTTGGTTGGCACCAATGTTAAGGAAAAGTATCTAAATAAAATTCAACTGTTTTAAGAGACTTTACCTTAAAATTCATATATTTCCAGCTTTTCTCCAAAGAAATGTACCCATTTCCCCATCTTTAGTGTCCTGAAGGCCTTGGACTTGATGGTTTGGTCACATGACTCACTCTGTAAGGTAGAACTGATCCAGTTTTATGACTAGACACAAGTTTGACTTGAATGTCCAAAGTTTCTTCCTTGCGGAGGAAGGAGATGAAAGGGAACCAACTACCCTATTTTTGCTGTCAATGCTGGACCCACAGCTGGCAGTACTTTTTACAAGACTCTGTATGCATTTATCTATTTTCACTTTTTCTTCAGTCAGTGTTGAGCTGACAATTCTTCATTGCTACACTTCAACTCAACTGTACAGCAAGTTCTGCAGGGATGGATCCAATATTTCTACCTTTATTTACAAATATCACAGAAATGAATTCTAGTTGAATCTACATGTTTAAATCCATTGGCTAAAAACATATTACATATTGTAAACATGGCAATACTTAATACAATATCTAGTCTAAAATATTTTCATGTCATGATCACATTTGTTATACCCGAAACTGAATTTATACACATTGGAGAGTTATTAGCAATGGTTGCTCACTTTACAACAGGGGCTACATTTAATTATTTCAGAAACATCTTCAAAGTAAAGTTAAAGCTTGTCTTTGATTGGCTCGGCGTATGCTTTTTTTTTTGTATCCATATTTAAAATGAAGATTGACACAAAAAAATACCCTTCTAATTTACAAGATTTTAAAAAAATCAGTTTAAGATTCTTAGGGAAAGTGTCTGTTGTGAAGAATAAAAAAAATGTTGCAAAATTAACTTAATGGAAAAAAGGACTTGGAACTCGGGTGAGAGTTCCTCAGGCTGTCAGTCCTGCTTGGGCTGCAGTTGCCGTTTCCAGGCCTCGTTCAAGTAAACCAGTCGCTTGTAGTTGATGATGAGAAGAATGAAGTTCAGCACATATGTGATGACACAGATGATGCAAAACTCCTTCAGCACAAAGTACAGAATGTAGGCCAGGTACAAAGACCCTACTACAGACAGGATAGAGGATGTCATGAGGATTAAAGCTGCAACTGCACTTGCTGTCATGCCTGCAAGAGAAAGAGACACTTGGCTCAGTCAGACCTTGACAATGGAAAGTTTCTGAGTTAAAAGGTAACCTTTTGTGATTTGTTACTGTTGAAAATATTGATCTTCCAGCGGTTGCCAAACTTTCGGACCTCACGGACCACAGGTGAACCGCCGGTTGGTGACTGCTGTTCTAGATGACATGTTACTTATTTCATAAACTAGCCTTAGTTATGGCTCACAAAGGAAATACGCAATCTGGCAATCACATGCAATGAAGCTGAACTGTGAAACTACTGTGCCGCCTTTCTTAATGAATCAATGTAACCTTAGGACCACAACCTTTTCTTCCTATCAGGACACATTTTCCCTGGCCTTCTCACGACAGGCTTCTCATATGTGGGAAATAAAATTTGCTTTCCCATATTTAGACCAAATTTATAAAAAACCCATAATGGGAGATGATTACACCAGCATGCTGAAAAACAAAAAATAAATAAATAAAACACACAGAAAGGGCTCACCCTGGAGGATAAGGAAACCACATTTGGCCAGTTGACCACATGTGGGTCAACCCAGATCAAGAAAAAAGGCAGTTGCAGAAACCGGTTTGGTTCAGTGGATAGAGCGTCGGCCTGCGGACTGAAAGGTCCCAGGTTCGATTCCGGTCAAGGGCATGTACCTTGGTTGCAGGCATGTCCCCAGTAGGGGGTGTGCAGGAGGCAGCTGATCGATGTGTCTCTCTCATCGGTGTTTCTGACTTTCTATCCCTTTCCCTTCCTGTCTGTAAAAAATCAATAAAATATATTTAAAAAAAGAAAGAAAAAAGGCAGTTATGTGTGCTAGGCCGAGGCCCTCCTGACAAAAACCTTGCTTGAATTCTTGATGCCATCGGACATCTTTACATGCATTGTTTTGTAACTTCCTGTACCCAACAGTACTGAGACCATGTGCATTTATTTTTATTTATTATTTTTAAATATATATTTTATTGATTTTCCACAGAGCAGAAGGGAGAGGGACAGAAAGTCAGAAACATCGATGAGAGAGAGACATCGAACAGCTGCTTCTTGCACGCCCCCTACTGGGGATGTGCCCGCAGCCAAGGTACATGCCCTTGCCGGAATCGAACCCGGGACCCTTCAGTCCGCAGTCCGCCGCTCTATCCACTGAGCCAAACCGGTCTCGGCATGTGCATTTATTTTTAAAGAAATAGCACAGAGTATTAAACTACCCTCTTACCCAACAACTAATGAGTCAGGGTAACAGAAACAGAAAAAAACAAAAAAGGTGGTGGTAGGTATGAAGAAGTGAGACAAGGAGCTAAAATCCACGCTGCCTGTCAGGAGAGAGCGCAGCCTAGCCCCAGGGGCCCGACTTGCCCACGCCTCCTGTCGCACTAAAGCACGCGGCTTTAAGAGGCTCCTCAAGCCCAGCCAGGCTGGCTCGGTTGGTTGCGCACCGCCCTGTGCACTGAAAGGTCGCTGGGCAGATTCCTGGTCAGGGCACGTGCCAAGGTTGCGGGCTCAATCCCCAGCGGTGGTGGGGCATGAGCAGCAGCCAATGTTTCTCTAAAATCAATAATATATGTGTGTGTGTGTATGTATATATATATAGATATATTTTAATGGCAAAAAAAAAAAAGTCTTGGAGCATTGTGCCATATACCAAAAAGGTTGTGAGTTCAATCCTTGGTCGGAGCATGTACAGGAGGCAACAGTTCAATGTTTCTTTCTTTCTAAAATCAATAAACAATCCTTGGGTAAGCATTTTTTTTAAAAAGGGAAGCTTGCCGTAGCCCAGTGGTCGGCAAACTCATTAGTCAACAGAGCCAAATATCAACAGCACAACGATTGACATTTCTTTTGAGAGCCACATTTTTTAAACTTAAACTTCTTCTAACGCCACTTCTTCAAAATAGACTCGCCCAGGCCGTGGTATTTTGTGGAAGAGCCACACTTTGCCGACCACAGCCCTAGCTGGTTTGGCTCAGTGGACAGTCGGCCTGCAGACTGGAGAAGAGTCCGGTCCAGGGCACATGCTCGGGTGAGCAGGAGGCAGCCAATCAATGATTCTCTCTCATCATTGATGTTTTGCTCTTTCTTTCCATCTCCGAAATCAATAAAAAAATATTTTTATAAAATAAAATAAGGGAAGCTTTCAGGACTAAGATGCTGTTGGATTATTTATGCCAGGGACTAGCAAATCTGGCCACTTGATTTTGTAAATAAAGATTTACTGGAACTCAACTTCACTAATGGATTTATATATTGCCTATTGCTGCTATTTCACTATAGTGGCTGAGTTGAGTAGTTATGACAGTTAGCAAAGCCTCAATTATTTTCTCCCAGCTCTATGCTAAGAGTTTGGTGATCTTATCTATGCTAAACATCTAAAATTTCAAAAGTATGCTGCCACTTAATTTTAACCTCAGAAAGTTAGTTTCAAATAACATGACTACATCTTAATACCATTGTGCAGATTAAAAGATCTAATAGGTATAAATACTTAGAATGCTTTATAAACACTAGCTATTAGTTAAATACTATTGTACAAAACTTGTTGTAATGTAATGTAATGGTGGTTTGGGAAACTCCCAGTGGAATTAAAATGTGCTGTAACTCTAAATAGAGGATTGTACAATCAAGCAGTGGAATATTCTGCAGCTGTGAAAAAGAATGAAGACTTAATGTTCTACTATGGAAAGATCACCATGTGTCAGTCCAGCAAAACAAAGTATGCAAAACAGTGTGTATAGAATTTGCCTTTTTTTAAAAAAGGAAAATTAAGATTATGTATCTGTATTTTCTTGTACTATATGCCTAACAAATTCCCTATCAACTGCAACAGAAAGCTACCAGTCAGGGATGAGAGGCAGTGGGAAGTGGACAGAGGGGAACAAGGGTGGGACAGACTTTTCACTGTGTAGAATTTTATACATTTTTAAAAAAAACTTTTGAACCATGTGAATTACCTATGAATAAATTAAATTTAAAATGATGTATCTCAAATAACTTAGAAGTGAAGATGATGTGGTCTGAGAACTGTACATGAGTTCAAACGTGCCTCCAATGGTAAAGACCCCGACATTAAAAATGCATAAAACGCTGTCCTGCCGGTGGTGCTAAACGGTCAGTGTCAGCCCAGCACCGGAGTGTGGCAGGTCTGATTCCTGGTCAAGGGCATTTACCTGTGTTACAGGTTGTTCCCAGGCCCTGGCTGGGATGTGTGCGAGAGGCAACAAATCAATGTGTCTTTTACATCAATGCCGCTCTCCCTCCCTCCCTCTTTCCTCCCCCTCCATCCTTCCCCTTCCATTCTCTATAAAAATCAATGAGGGAAAATATCCTTGGGTGAGGATTAGACAAATAAGCATAAAATGTGAATAGAAAAAATACATGTAATACATGATTTAAAATATATCTATACATAATGATATTAAATATAATAAACAGAAATGTGTACCACCTCTATCTCCAAAAAACATCTTAGGCTATTTTAATGTGGGCTTAGAAATCCAAACAAAACCAATACATGGGATAAAAGTGAGTCTCACTCCAACCACCACACCCCCTCCCCCTATACGTTTACGTGCGCGTGCACGCGTGCGCACACACACACACACGCATCCTATATAATAAAAGGCTAATATGCAAACTGTCCCCTCGACCAGGAGTTCAACCAGAGGGTAGAGCCACCAACCTCCTGCAACTCCTCCCCGCCATGAGCTCGGCCTGATCGGCCCCTATGGGGGTGGACTGACCTGATCCCACCTGTGCACGACTTCGTGGACCAGGCCTTATGTATGTATGTATGTGTGTGTGTGTGTGTGTGTGTGTGTGTGTGTAAACATTATACCACAGTTTGCTTTTTTAACTAAACTATGCCTTTAAGATCTTTTCACATGTAGACCTATTTTCTCCTTTAATGGTTATAATGTTTTCTTGTATGGATGTAACTGAATTTATTCAACCATTATGTTTTGCTAAGCTGCTTCTAACTCTTTGCTATTTTAAACTATACTGCAATGCATATTCTTGTGCATGTTTTTCTATTTCTACAGGATATATAAGTATGGAATTGAAAACTTACTAGGACATTGAGAAAACTTTAGATTCACAATTTGCCTCATAACAAATCAACTTCAGTCAGAAGAGCACAGAAGAGCTGGCAGATAATAGGATGAAATAATAACAATTGAAATGCAAGGGCAAAAATAAATAAATTTAACTTTAAAAGTATGAAAACTTTGACCAGACCAGTTTGGCTCAGTGGATAGAGTGTCAGCCTGTGGGCCAAAAGGTCCCAGGTTCGATTCTGGTCAAGGGCATGTACCTCGGCTGCGGGCACACCCCCAGTAGGGAGTGTGCAGGAGGCAGATGATAATGATTCTCTCTCATCGATGTTTCTGACTTTCTATCCCTCTCCTTTCCTCTCTGTAAAAAATCAATAAAATATATATTTTTAAAAAGTATGAAAACTTTTATACAATCGAAATTCACAAAACTAACATAATAAAAGGATAAATAACAGGTTAAATGTTTGTAACAAATATGAAAATAGACTATAATCAGGATTCCAATAACTAAATTGAAAATAAAAGTTAAAATATAGTAAAATAAAAATAATAGCTACTAATATGTTAACTTATATTAGGTATTTTACAGAAACAACTTCTTAAAATAACGATGATGGAGCTTCTGGGAAACCTGACAACTTTGTTAATACTTATTAAGCTCCATTTAAAAATCTTGTTTTTGTCTCATTCATCCCACATTTGGAAATTTATTCCATGGAAATAATTCAAAGAAGGAAGGTTGTGTGTGTGTGTGGGGGGGGGGGGGGGAGGGGTGAGTTGGCGGGGGGAGGGGAGACAGGACTTAAAGTTGATCTGTATTATTATTATTTTTTAAATATATTTTATTGATTTTTTACAGAGCAGAAGGGAGAGGAATAGAAAGTCACAAACATCGATGAGAGAGAAACATCAACCAGCTGCCTCTTGCATGCCCCCTACTGGGGACGTGCCCACAGCCAAGGTACATGCCCTTGACCGGAATCGAACCCGGGACCTTTCAGTCCGCAGGCCGATGCTCTATCCACTGAGCCAAACCGAAACCGATCTGTATTATTTAGACATAAAAAACTTTGAAACCTGATGTCAACAATAACAAAACATTTAAGAGGGTAGAAAATATAAGAGTTTGTATAAAAATCAGTGAAAAAAAATCAGAAGACAATGGAAAATAGTGGGTAAGGTAAAGGTGGTGGATTATGAATGTAATTAAACATCAATGTTTTTCCAAAACATATATTTAAAAATAGCTAACAAGTGTATAAAATAGTAAGGAGGAAGATTTATAGGGAAGACTGGAGTATTAATTTCTCTAAATAGGACTGGTTTTTATAGACATTATGGGATGCCACTATCCCTGATCAAATACCAACAGATATCAAATTCAGCATTAGCTTCATCAAAATCAAAATGAACCAAGTCTCACATCACAAAAATGTGAAGCAATTGGTTCTATCATTAACATATGCTTTCATTTAAGATAAAGACACACGTATCAGAGCAAAGACACAAAATACTAAGTGGAATATAACAAAAGAAATTGTTTTTGTATTGCTGTATAATACTTACCAAGTAATAACTGAAGTATATAAAATATAAGTCCAAAGACACTGTTTGGTTGGTTTAATGCACCATCCTTTCCAAAAATGGAACCCAAAAGACCAAATCCTCGGCCCCATCTGTAAAATAAGGAAAACCAGTAACCCTATATTTGAGTTTTCCTATTTTGAAAAATGTAAAATTTTCTGAGACTGTTATGCCAATATACCCATCAAGATCTCTAAAGTACCAGTTTATATATAGCCTCTTTTCTAAACGGTAGGACAAAGTATTCTTTTTCTGATGGCTACCAACGTCTGCACAGAAAGACTCTCTCAAAAGGAACTGTCTTTATTTATTGATTTGAGAGGGTGACACACGGATTTGATGTTCACTTATTTATTGGCTGATTCTTATATGTGTCATGACCAGGGATGGAACCCGACAACCTTGGCATTTTGGGATGACACTCTAACCAACTGAGCTACTTGGCCAGGGCCCAGTTCTCTCGATTTCGGCTAGGGTTACTTAGCAGTGACACCACTGACATTTTGGGCTAATTCTTTGTGGTAGGGGCAGTTCAGTGCATCACAGGGTGCTTAGCAACCATGGCCAAATGTCCTCTGGAGCAAAAACACCCCCAAGTGAAAGCCATTAATGTAAGTTGTCCTATTTGTTCAAAGTATATAGACAGAGGCAGATCCAAAATGGCATAGGAGGATGCTGAGTTAGCCCCTCCCAAGAACACATCCAATGTACACCTATATTTAGAGCAATTCCTCCTGAGAGACAACTGAACAGCTTCTGCACAACAAATAATAGAGAGAGACCACATGGAGAAGGTCGGGGAAACACAAGAGCTCTCCAGAAATTGCGTGAACCATCCAGGAACAGAGGAGCCCTGAGAGCCATTGTTTGCTTTCCCTGGCACTTGGACAGCAGGAGGAACTCTATCCAGGTTCTCTGGCCAACGTGCAGTGCTGCCTTGGCACGTACCCCGCCATCTCTCCCAAGAGCTAGCTCCAGCACAACAGGATGGCTTTCAGTTGGGGGTGTTTTTGCTCCAGAGGACATTTGGCCATGATTGCTAAGCACTCATACAAGGAGCCCCTCCACCCAGATTGAGCCAGTGGGTATGGCAGAGAGAGTACAGAGCTAGCAAAATGTTGTGGAGCCTGCTGCCTGTCCAAAGGAACTGCAGAGACATTGGGTGCTGCTGCTCATGCATACGGAGTTGCCCCACTGGGAGAAAGTGTGGCGGCAGCAAAGCATTATGGTACACACATGGGACTGCTCCATTTAGAGAAATGTGAAGCCAGTAGGACAATGTGATGCACTCACGCAGAGTAGCCCTGCCCAGACCCAATCGGGCTACAGACGAAACAACAGGATATAGGCCCAAACCAGACAGCCCACCCTAAACCCACTCCTGGTCAGGCAGCACGTGAGGTACCACACACACACTACAACCAGCCTGCCAAACCATCTGCTGGGAGGCCGTCTACATAGAGGCTACTTTTCAAGATTGAGAAAGCTATTTTATCTAATCCATAGAAATAAGCACAGAAAGTAAAACAAACAGGGAGACGGAGAACATGCCCCAAATAAACAGGGAAAAAAGGTAAGTAATTTGCCTGATACAGAATTGAAAGAAATGGTCATAAGAATGCTCAACAATCTTGAGAACAGAATAGAGGAACTCAAGAGCTTTTCAAAAAGTTAGAAAATGTAACAGAATAATTAGAAACAAAGAATAAAATAACTGAAATGAATAATAAATTAGAAGGAATCAACAGCAACATAGTTAATACATATGAAAAGATTAGGAACCTGTGAGAAAGAATAGTGGAAATCACCCAACTACAACAGCAAAATGAAAAAATATAAATTTTTAAATTAGAGAATAAGGGACCTCTGTGATAACATATCAAACACTCTAAAGTTCACATTACAGCAATTCCAAGAGAAGAGGCAGAAAGTATATCTGAAGAAATAATGGCTGAAAAACTTTCCTAATCTGAGGAAGGAAACAGACATCCTGGCCCAGGAAGCAGAGCTCCAAACAAGATGAAGCCAAGGAGGCCCACACCAAGACACACTGTCGTTAAAATGGTAAAAATTAAGGATAGAGTCAATCTTAAAGGCAGCAAGAGCAAGAGTGAACAAGTCACATACAATGGAAACCCCATAGGCTATCAACTGATTTCTCAGCAGCAACTCTATAAGCCAGAAGGAAGTAGCAGGAAATAAAGTGTTAAGAGAGAGGAACCTACAACCTAGAATACTATATCTGACAGTTTATCATTCAGAACTGAAGGAAAGATGAGAGTTTCCCAAACAAATAAAAAAAAGGGATATGGGCTCAATCCCCAGTGGGGGTCTGCAGGAGGCAGTAATCAGTAATTATCTCTCATCATTAACGTTTCTATATCTCCCTCTCTGAAATCAATAAAAATATATTTAAAAAACGAAAAACGCCCAGCACTCAAAAACCCAGATGGCTTCATGGGTAAATTCTATGGAAATATTTTAAAAATTAATACTTTATCCTTCTCAAACTATTCCAAAAAACTGAAGAGAAAGGAATGCTTCTAAATTCACTTTACAATGTCAGCATTATCCACACTAAAATCAAAGGCACTACAAAAAAGGAGAATTACAGGCCAACATTCCTGATGAACATAGAGGCAAAATTTCTCAACAAAATATTATTAAACTGAATTCAACAATGCATTAAAAAGATTACATAACACGATCAAGTGGGATTTATACCAGATATACAAGAATGGTTCAACATCCACAAAATAATTAAAGTTATTCATCTCATCCACAAAACCAAGGATCAAAATCATACAATTCAACATCCATTTATGATAAAAACTCTCAATAAAGTGGGTAGAAGGTACTTACCTCAACATAATAAAGGCCATATATGACAGCGTCATATACTCTAAGAGCATGAATAAGACAAGCTGTCCAAACTAACGACAATTATTCAATAACAATAATTATTCAATAAGAAATAAGGAATTCACTGCAAAAGGAAGAAGCAAAACTGTCACTATATGCAGATAACATAATATTCTATATAACCCCCCTAAAGAATACACTGAAAATTTAATAGAATAAATTAATTCATTAAAGTTGCAGAACACAAAATATACAGAAATCCACTGTGTTTCTAGACACTAACAATGATCAGAAGGAGAAATAAGAAAATAATCCAATTTATAATTGCATCAAGAAGAATAAAACTGGGACTAAATTTAACAAAATAGGTAAAAAGATTTGTACTGTGAAAACTAACAGACATGGACAAAAAAAAATAGAATACAAATAAATGGGAGGACTGGAAGGATTAACATTGTTAAAATGACCATAATATCCAAAGCTATCTATAGACTGAATGCAATCTTTATTAAAATACCAATGGCAGCGGAGATGGGTTTGGCTCAGTGGATAGAGCGTCGGACTGCGGACTGCGGGGTCCCGGGTTCGATTCCGGCAAGGGCATGTACCTTGGCTGCGGGCACATCCCCAGTAGGGGGCGTGCAAGAGGCAGCTGATCGATGTCTCTCTCTCATTGATGTTTCTGACTTTCTATCCCTCTCCCTTCCGCTCTGTAAAAAATCAATAAAATATATTTTAAAATAAAAAAAAATACCAATGGCAGAGGAACCAAGATGGCGGCATAGGTAAACACCTATCTTGCTGCCCCACACAACAATTCCAAAACTACAACTTAACAACAGAACAAACATCATCCAGAATCACGGGAAAGCTGGCTGAGTGAAAATTCCACAAATAAAAGTAAAGATAGGAACCGTGACTCAGAGGAGCAGCAGAGGGCAGCGTTGAAGATATGCACGGAAACAGAGGTTCGGAGCCATGCATGCACGCAAGCGGAGAGGGTGGGCAGCTGCAAACCCAGCCGGTTTTCTCGAATGGGGGAGACAAAGGCATCCCACTGCACTGATTTCCCAGTTCGAGGCAAGGTCCGGGGAACCCACACACATACGGTGGTGAAACTGGACAGTGGGACCCGCACACTGAAACCCGGGCGCGGCAGAGGTCTGCAAGCTTGTGGAGAGGGCAAGCTTGTGAAGAGTGCCTGTAAACTTGGGAACAGCAGTTTGCATGTAAACTTGGGAAGAGAAGTGTGCGACTGCACAGAGAGGACTCGTGACTTGCTCCCTTGTTCGGGAGACCACCGGACTGCTTTGTTTTACAACCCTGGGCGAGACTTTGGGGGTGCAGGCTCATTTGGGGAGAGGCTGAGTTGTCTGGCAGCTTTCTCTCAGAGGTGCGAGCAGTCATTACCACCCAGCACAGAGACCCAGGTGCCACACAGGGCGGAGCTGACACTGCCTGCTCAGCCCGGAGACTCCGCCCATCCAACCTAAACACAGCTTACCCTTCACAGTCCATTGGCCTGGAGGTCAAACCCTCCTAGTGCTAACAACAATAAGCTGGGCTTAACTTCAACAATACTGTACAACCCATAAAGGGCTGCAGCAAGAGTATCCAACTCAGGTAACTGGGGAGGCCATCTACCACACAAAGCTAATAGACCAACTCAGGAAAGCAGCCACCATGCAGAGAAATGGAAAGAAATTAGGTGTGAAAGAAATGGAGGAAAAAAGACTAGACATAAGAGTTCAAAACCACAGTACTAAGGTTTTTCAAGAGGCTCCTAGAAAAGGCCAATGAACTTGAGACCTACGAGAAAATGAACAAGACCTACGAGGATATTAACGAGACCCTCAAGGATATGAAAATGGACCAACTAGAAATTAAGCATACACTGACTGAAATAAAAAATATTACACAAAGATCTAAAAGCAGTCCAGAGGACCACAAGAACCAAGTCAAAGATTTTAAATACAAAGAAGCAAAATCCACTCAGCTGGAAAAGCAAGAAGCCAAAAGAATCCAAAAAACTGAAGATAGTGTAAGGGGCCTCTGGGACAACCTCAAGCATACCAACATCCGAATTATAGGGGTGCCAGAAAAAGAGAGAGACCAAGACAATGGAAACCTATTTGAAGAAATAGTGACCGAAAACTTCCCACACCTGGTGAAAGAAAATTACTTAAAAACCCAAGAAGTACACAGAACCCCAATATATAGGAACCCTAAGAGGACCACACCAAGGCACATCATAATTAAAATGCCAAGAGCAAAAGACAAGGAGAAAATATTAAAAGCAGCAAGAGAAAAACAGTTAGTTACCTATAAGGGAGCACCCATACGATTGTCAGCGGAATTCTCAACAGAAACGATGCAGGCCAGATGGGAGTGGCAAGAAATATTCAAAGTGATGAATAGCAAGAATCTACAACCAAGATTACTCTATCCAGCAAAGCTATCATTCAGAATTGAAGGTCAAATAAAGTGCTTCACAGATAAGAAAAAACTAAAGGAGTTCATCACCACCAAACCAATATTATATGAATTGCTGAAAGATATTCTATAAGAAGAGGAAGAAGAAAAAAGTAAAAATATAAATTATGAACAACAAATACACATCTATCAACAAATGAATCTAAAAATCAAGTGAATTAATAATCTGATGAACAGGATAAACTGGTGAATATAACAATCATGGACATAGAGAGGGAATGGACTGACAATTCTTGGGGAGGAAAGGGGTGTAGGAAATGCAGCAAGAGACTGGACAAAAATCATGCACTTATGGGAGAGGACAGTGTGGGGGAGATGAGAGCGGAGGGTGGGATGGGTACCGGGTGGAGGGGAGCTATAAGGGAAAAAAAGGGGGAACAATGTAATTAATAAACTGAACAATAAAGATAAAAATAAAATACCAATGGCATTCTTCTCAGAACTAGAACAAAATAATCCTAAAATTTATATGGAATCACAAAAGTCCACAAATAGCTAAAACAATCTTGAGGGGGTAAAAACAAAGTTAGATGTATCACACTCTGGTTTCAAACTATACTACAAAGCTATGACAATCACAACAGTATGGCACTGGCACATATACATAGATCAATGGAACAGAATAGAGAACCCAGAAATGAAACCTTGTTTATATAGTCAATCAATCGATGACAAAGGTGACATTATGCAAAAGAGAAATGCTAGTTTTTTCAACAAGTGGTGCTGGGAAAACTAAACAAACATATGTCAAAAAATGATATTGGAGCACTTTTTTATATCACATATAATAATGAACTCAAAATGGATTAAATATTTAAATGTAAAAATTAAAACCATGAAACTCTTAAAAGAAAACATAGGTAATAAGTCTAGTAATACCTTTGTGAATATGTCTCCTTGAGCAAGGGAAACAAAAGCAAAATTAAACAAATAGGACTTCATCAAATTAAAAAGGGAATACAATAAAGGGAAGATTCAAGAAAACAAAACAAAAATCTACTAAATGGGAGAATATATTTTCAAATGATATATCCAATAAGGAGTTGATAGCCAAAATACATAAGGAATAACAAAAAATATATAAAGAATCATATAAAAAATAAGCAGAAGACATACAGCTGGCCAACAAACACATGAAAAGATGCTATACATGTTATTTGTTGACATTTTGATAATAGCCATTCTGACTGGTGTGGGTGGTATCTCATTGTATTTGTGATTTGCATTTCCCTGATAATTAGTGATGTATAGAACCTATTTTTAATTTTTAATTTTTGGAGGAATCTTCATATTGTTTTCCACAGTAGCTGCACTAAGTTGCAGATGTTCAACCACTGAATCATGCTGGCCAGCTGAATGAGTATGCTTTTTAAAATAACAAAAAGAATACCAGTCATAGTTTTAAGTCCATTACAAAACACTCAATAAAACCCAAACTTTGCTTCTGAAGATAATAAATTATTATTAGTCACACTATTTTAATAGTACTCAGTGTCCAAGAAATAGAGTGATACCTCTTCATAAATATGATATTGAGAGATCAGAATAACCTCAATTTTATAAGCAAGTGAGAGCCATGAATATTTTTATTGTACAGGGTTATACATTTCAAGTAACACAGAGTATCGGCACCATATTTGGGTATTCTTTTGCACATTGAATACTTATTGAGCATGTTCTAGGTGCAGGTAGAGTCAGGTGCTGGGGTCTAGGAGTGTAAAGTCAGACAAGAAGGTGCCGTGCAGAGCCTGTTTCATTTAGGGAGAATAAACGGTGAACAAACGACTGATAACGGAGGAGTCTATTAGCAGATATGCAGAATGCTCCCAGGTGATGCCCATGCTTCCGGCCTGAGGACCACATGCAGTATCACCGCTCTGGATGGAGGAGGAGTGGAGGGGACTACTCTAGCTAGGTGGTCAGGTTAAGGACTTTTAAAGGAAGTAAGTCCTGAATGATGAAAAGCAGCCAGTCTCAGGAGCAATGGCAAGTTGAGGCAGGATTGAACTATGAGTGTGCAAAAGAAGACCATTCAGGCTACCACCACGATGAGGAGACAGTTTCAAAAGACTGGGCAAGAGCCCAATTATTTAACTATTTATGGCCTTATTTGTAGGCCATGATGAAGAGTTTGAAATTTATTCTAATTGTAATGGGAAGAGATTAAGTGGATTTTAAATAGGAGAGTAATATAAGCTAGTCTATGATCACTCTTGACTACTGTGTAAAGAACAAACTGCACGAGGGCAAGGTTACAGAGTAAAATTATGAAATCAAACTGCTTAGCCTTAATCATCTGAAGTACGAATTCAAATGTAAATCACCACCTTTGATAATGAAAATATAACTAGGCATACTGCCAAAATTATCATGGATAAACAGAATATTTACATATGTCAAGCACTGGTCTATGACTAATTATTCACATAGGATCATGTGGATATTTTCCTTGAAAACAATGCAGAGATCCACAGAATGAATACATCATTTATCAAAGAAATCCATACGTAACGTTTAAAAATGAAGTAACACTGAAAGCCTTATAAAACAAAAGACATTCCCTACTCTAGCCCTCTCCACATAGCTCTTCATTAACAGAGGCACACGGTATTTGCCTCCTATTTACTTCATTTCTAAATATGCTTGCATTGCTAGTTCTTGATTTATTTCTAAATATTATATTTTGTCTCTCTAATATGGTAGATCAGAATGTTACTTTTAAAAGAAAAACCAACCACAGTTTATTATGGAAGGCTTCAAATGTACATATATGAAGTTGGAGATATCACATGCCCTGCTTTCAAACTATACTACAAAGCTGTAACAGTCAAAACAGTATAGTACTGCCCAGTTGATGTGGCTCAGTGGTTGAGCATCGACCTATAAACCAAGAGGTCATAGCTCGATTCCAGTTAGAGCACATGTCTGGGTTGCAGGCTCGATCCCCAGTGTGGGGCATGCAGGAAGCAGCCAATCATTGATGTCTCTCTCTCTCAATCTTCCTCTCTAAAATCAATGAAAATTAAAAAAATTAAGAAAAACAGTATGATACTGGTTAGAACAATGTATCTATCACTTAGCTTAAAAAACCATGCCTTTCTTGTTTTATCTCCACCTCTGCCCACTCACCACTCAATTATTTTTATTTTCTAAGGTAAAGTGTACATACATTTAATGCACAAATCTTAACCGTGTATTTTTTTGACAACTGGAATACCTGAGTAATCCTAATACAGCATACCTTGGAGCCACTGTAGGTCTAATTCTGGTCTACCAAAATAAATACCGCAATAAAGTGAAGCACAGAGAATTTTTGGTTTCCTAGTACATATAATTGATTTCACTGTGTATTCTATTAAGTATGCACAACTATGTCTTAAGTACATACCTTAATTTAAAAATACTTAATTGCTAAAAAGATGCTAACCATCATTTGTTGGGAAAATGGTCCTGACAGACTTACTCAAAACTGGATTGCCACAAACCTTCAATTTATTAAAAACAAGTACTATCTGTGAATCTCAAGAAAAGGAGAATAGTAATTATGATCCAGATATATTAATTCTGGAATAGTTACCAACAGTGTGAAAGGTAGGATTTAAGTACCTTTCACAAATAAACCCACTCCAACACCAGATTAGAGTGCTTCTATCTCTCAAGTTAAATTCTGTTAATCATTTCTCACTAGTCCACAATCCAGGAGCAAGAAGTGTGTGGCTGGCCAAGCCTGTAGGAATTCAGGCCCAGAACCAAAGCTAGACCTTTCTGGTCTCCTGGCTTGCAGTGCTACACTCTTTCCTTTATGTCACATTAAATTATAAAATGCAAATTCTAGCATTTTCAACCATCAAAATAATCACTTAATTCTTGATAAATATAATAACGTATTAAAATCATAATAAACTTTGGTAAAGTTGATGTAATAAGTGTTAGCAAGTCAATTCACAAGTGAACTGGTATTACACATACAAGATTACTTTCCTTGGAAAGATGAATAAGCAGATTTTCAAAAATGGCACTGTACTTTAAAATTGCCAAATATGGGGTAATCTATACTAATAAAAGGGTAATATGCTAATTAGACCTGATAAACGGGACATCATCCAGACATTCTTCTGAACGAAGCTGCAGCAATTGCAAGGGTCAAGGAGGGGTGGCTGCAGGGCCAGCAGTGGCAGCAGGAGCAGGGGGTAATGTGGGTGGCACCTTCCCCTGATTTGCCTGGTCGCCTCCCACAGAGGGAGACCAAACTGTGTGTGGCTTAGGCTCACTCCCCAGGGAGTGGACCTACGCCATCAGTACAACAACCCCTGAAGGTTCCCAGACTGAGAGGGGACAGGCCGGGCTGAGGGACCCCCTTCAGAGCATGAATTTTTGTGCACTGGGCCTCTAGTCTATATAATAAAAGCCCAGCAACCATTACAGTGGACACTCTGGCCGCAGGGGCCACCAACAGTGCTGCTGCCGAGCCAAGGGCCCATGGGCCAGTTGCAGGGGGCCGCCACCGCCACTAAGACGCTGGTAAAGAATTCAAAGGTGGCCAGCGTGAGCATGCGGCTTGAGATGAAGGTTCTGTGGGATGAATTCAATGGGCTGGGCACCAAGAAAATTGTCACTAAGGCTGGCAGATCAGGACATCTCTCTCCCCGCTGCGAGCCTCCCCACATGGCGCCAGTCTTGGGCAGTGGGTGTGGCCTGGCCACCTGCGTGTCCCTCTTGGCACAGGCCAGCTCCTTCGCTCTGGGAGTCCGAACTCTAGCAACAGCCACCTTTGTTGGAGGATGCTGCTTGAATTCCAATAAGGTGGTGGAGAGGAACCCCTTGGACCTGCTGCCCAACCAGCAGTCGAGGACCCAGCACAGCCAGAAATGGACCAGCTCAGAGCACACTGAGCTTGGGGGGAAGGCAGCCACCTGAGAGGGGTCTTGTCACCAGTGGATCCCACCTCAAAGAAAACTTGGCCTCTGGTTCCATAGTTCGGTCTATCCCAGCTAAAGAGGAGCACTAGGCACATTTTAGGGGAGAATTAACTCTCTAAAACAGTGTGCTCTGTTCTACCATGGAGCTTGTTACCCAGTTGTCCTAGGCCGCAATTCCGGGTGATTGTGTAACCTGGTTCTGCAACTGGGGCCCACATCTTCCAATTGGCCTGTTTGTTGTAAGGGTCCAAAGAGAAGGGAAACACGTTTTTCGATGTAATGGATTTGACCAACAGTCAAAGGTGAGTGCTGGACTTTGTCTGATGTATAGACAGACACCAGCTCTGAGTCTGCCTGGCCAAAAGAAGTTCAGGGCCTGTTTGCAGAACCTTCTGGTGGTTTCTGTATCCTTGCTGAAGTCATCCTCCCTGGGAAGCCTGGGGCCCATGCTTAGCTCCAGCTCAGTGGGTCTTCTCCAGCCCTCCACCCCTGATTGGCCACCCATGACCCTTACCCCCTGGCCGGCCCAGCCAATCAGCCCCAATTTAGGCGGGCTTGCTGGACCCCACATGCTCATGAATTCATGCAGTTTAAAAACATTTCAGTAATTTTTTTCCCCACACTGGAACATTTGAAACACTGTAGTTTTCTCCCATTTCTAAAACCTATATGAAACTATATGAAATATACTAGAGGCCTGATGCACAAAATTCGTGCGGGGGGCTTGGCCCTCACAACCGCGGCAGCTTGCCTCGGCCCTCGCAGGCCTCTTTGTCCAGAAAGTCTTCTGGAAGGACGTCTAGTCTAATTAGCATATTATACTTTTATTATTATAGATTTTATGTGCTACCTTTATTCCTGGCTTTATCTTAGTTTCTCACCATTTTCTTCTTGTCCCATTTATATTAATTAACCAATTGATCAAAAAGAAATGTTCTTTGGGAAAAAGCAAGATGGCGGCATAGGTAAACACCTAAACTGCTGCCTCACACAACAATTTCAAAAATACAACTAAAAGACAAAACAGACATCATCCAGAACCACAGGAAAGCTGGCTGACTGGAAATTCTACAACTAGAAGGAAAGAGGAATGCACATGGAGAATCAGAGGAGCTGCAAAGCCTGAGGTACGGAGACAGGCACACAAGGTGTGGACGGGGCTGGAGAGGAAGGGGCGGGTGACTGGTTGGCGTGCTCTCGCGGGAAGGAGACAAAAGCTCCAGACTGTGCTGAACCTCAGTTCCGCCTGCACTGAGAACTCTAGCTCTGGGCAAGACCTGGAGATCCAGGCCCGCATGGGGGAATCTGGACTGTAAGGCAGATACTCAGGAAACTGCGAAAGGCAGAGGTCCAGAGGCACATGCGCGAGTGCGCACAGAGAGGACGGACTGTTGGCTGTGCCGCTGGCTTGATCTGGTGGGAGGGAGACATGAGCTCCAGACAGCGCTGAACACCAGTTCCAACTGCACTGAATCCCAGTACCAGGCGAGAATCTGGGAGTCCGGATTCACTGGGGGAGAGACTGGACTGTTTGGCAGCAGGTGAAACTCAAAGGCGCCTTTCTCTCAGAGGTGCTTGCAGCGATTGCCGGCGGACACTGAGACCAAGAAACCTCATGGGACGGGGCTGCCTAGAAGTCAAGGCTGTCGGCTCCACCCTGAAACTCCATCCCATCCAAGCTGAGCACAGAGGTTTCTACAATTTTGCAAGTCTTGTCACATAAGTCTACCTCCCAGCGTAGACACTGCTGATCCTCATAGCCAACTGGCCTGGAGGTCAATTCCTCCCAGTGATACCAACAACTATCAAGACTTAACTACAATAAGGTTATACACCCAGTCCACAAAGAGGTGCACCAAGAGTGTCCGTCCACCTCAGGTACCTCGCGAGGCTGAGACACCGAGCACACAAAGCTACCCTACCAACTCAGGGAAGCAGCGAAAATTCAGACACAAAGAAACATATCACAAATGGAAAAAAAAAAATGGAGGAAAACAGACGACTGGATTTAGAGTTCAAAACCACAGTTACAAGGTTTTTCAAGAGGTTCCTAGAAAAGGCCGATAGATTTAGCAAGACTCTCGAGGATATGAAAAAGGACCAACTAGAAATTATACACTGACTGAAATAAAAAATATTTTACACAGACCCAACAGCAGACTAGAGGAACACATGAATCAAGTCAAAGATTTGAATACCAAGAAGCCAAAATCACTCAACCAGAAAAGCAAAAAGAAAAAAGAATCCAGCCAAGACCGGTTTGGCTCAGTGGATAGAGCGTCAGACTTCGGACTGAAGGGTCCCGGGTTCGATTCCGGCAAGGGCATGTACATTGGCTGCGGGCACATCCCCGGTGGGGGCGTGCAAGAGGCAGCTGATCGATGTCTCTCTCTCATCGATGTTTCTGACTTTCTATCCCTCTCCCTTCTGCTCTGTAAAAAAAAAAATCAAGAAAATATATATTAAAAAAAAAAAAAGAATCCAAAAATTTGAGGATAGTGTAAGATGCCTCTGAGACAACTTCAAGCAAACCAACATCAGAATTAGGGGGTTGCCAGAAGAAGAAAGCAAGATACTGAACACCTGTTTGAAGAAATAATGACTGAAAACTTCCCACACCTGGTGAAAGAAATTGACTTATAAGTCCAGGAAGTGCACAGAACCCCAAACCAAAGAAATACAAAGAGGACCACACCAAGACACATCATAATTAAAATGTCAAGAGCAAAAGACAAAGAGATAATATTAAAAGCAGCAAGAGAAAAACACTTAATTACCTACAAGGGAGCATCCATACGATTGTGAGCTGATTTCTCAACAGAAACTATGCAGGTCAGACGGGAGTGGCAAGAAATTTTCAAAGTGATGAATAGCAAGAATCTACAACCAAGATGGCTCTACCCAGCAAGGCTGTCATTCAAAATTGAAGGTCAGATAAAGAGCTTCACAGATAAGCAGCTAAAGGAGTTCATCACCACCAAACCAGTATTATATGAAATGCTGAAGGGTATTCTTTAAGAAGAGGAAGAAAAAGAAAAAGGAGGAAAGGTGGCTGCTTTAAACTAGAGCATGGGCCGAGACCGGTTTGGCTCAGTGGATAGAGCATTGGACTGCGGACTGAAGGGTCCCAGGTTCGATTCCGGCAAGGGCATGTACCTTGGCTGCGGGCACATCCCCAGCAGGGGGCGTGCAAGAGGCGGCTGATCGATGTCTCTCTCTCATCGATGTTTCTGACTTTCTATCCCTCTCCCTTCCTCTCTGTGAAAAATCAATAAAATATATTTAAAAAAAATAAAAATAAAAAAATAAACTAGAGCATGGATGGAACTAGAGAGCATTTTGCTAAGTGAAATAAGCCAGTCAAAGAAAAATAAGTATCACATGATCTCACTCATTTATTGACTATAATGAACAACATAAACTGAGGAACAAAAACAGATCCAGAGACAGAGAAGCACTGACTGTCAAACCTCAGAGGCTAGGTAGGGGAGGGTGGGGGTAAGGGGAAGAGATCAACAAAAGGACTTGTGTGCATGCATATAAGCCTAACCAATGGACACGGACACCAGGGGGGTGAGGGCACGAATGGGGAGGGGGGTTGGAAGGGGGAATAGAGGATGACGACACATATGTAATACCTTAATCAATAAATTTTAAAAAAGAAATGGTTTCTTAAAATTACTGACATTTATACAGATGTTCATTTTGCTTTAGTATAGAAACATCAATGAAGTGATTATACAAAATAATTTTTTGTCTTTTTAAAAAAATATATATTTTATTGATTTTTTAAGAGAGAGAGAGAGAGATGAGAGAGCCAGAAACATCGATGAGAAAGAAACATCAATCAGTTGCCTCCTGCACACCTTCTACTGGGGATGTGTCTGTAACCAAGGTGCATGCCCTTGACTGGAATCGAATCTGGGACCTTTCAGTCCGAAGGCCAAGGCTCTATCCACTGAGCCACACCGTCAGGGCTCTTTTTCATCTTTGATTCTTAAAAAAAGTTCTTCATCTCTGATAGAAATAGTACTTTCCTGGAATATTTTGTATTTGGGGGCATAAACAACCAACACCACTTCCCTAAGGTATGAATGAGAAATTGTTGAAAGCTCACTCCTAATTTTCCCAGAAACAAATCATAAAACCAGCATTTCTCCAACTCTGATCTCCTAGGTCCCAGAGAATAAATCTGAGACATTATTTGCCTCTTTCATTCTTATTCTCTTATAAGGGCATAAAGAAATTTCCCACAGGCTACATGAATGACATGTGATAATGAGGATCTGATGTGAGAACCCAACAGTCTTCTATTATGGCAGAAATTAAAGAGATTTCTGGTAAGAGAAAATTATTCACCCTTTTCATTATTTTGTATGCGTATCAGAAAAGTTATCTTTATATTTGTTTTTAATTTCTAGTACAGTAAATACCAAAGATATAATGCACACAAATATAAACTTTTTATAATATTTGTTCCTGCAGTTTGTTTCTCTAGAAATATTAAAAGTATAAAGGGGTCCTGAGATCCAAAAGTTTGAAAATCACTGCTTTCAACCAATTTGCCCCCAAAGAACACATCAGACCATTTTTAAAAATTGGGATGGAATAAAGTAGGCGGAACTTTTAAAAATAATTAACCAATGTGTGTTATAATAAATTATATTTTTAAAAGATTTCATGGCTGTAATATTATTTTTAAAAGAACACAGAATAACAAAAGTTGGTGAGGATGTGGAGATATTGGAACCCTTGTACATTGTTGATGGATAAAATGGTGCCACAGCTGTGGAAAACAATTTAGTGGTTTCTCAAAAACCTAAACATAAAATTACCATATGACCCAGCAATTGCACTCCTTGGTATGGGCCCAAAAGAGCTGAAAACAGGTATTCAAGTAAGTACTAATACTTGTTACTAGCAGCACAATTCACAATAGGCAAAAGGTAGAAACAACTCAGTATCCATCAACTGAAGAATGGATTAACAAAATGTCATACACCCATACAATGCAATATTATTCAGCCGTAAAAATGAAGTACTGATTTATGAATGAACCTTAAAAACATTATGCTGAAATAAGCCAGACACAAAAGGTCACACATTGTATGATTCCATTGATATGAAATCATCCCAGAGACAGAAAGTATATTAGTGGTTGCCAGGGGCTGGGGAGTGTGAGTGAGGAGTGACTGCTTAGTGGGTACAGTATCACCTTTGGGGTAATGCAAATACTCTAGGAATACACAGAGCAACAATGGTTGCAAGATACTGCAAGTGTACTACTAGATGGCACTGAATATATACTTTAAAATGTTTAATTCTGTAGCATATTTCTTTTAAGAATTTGTGTAGTGGGAGAACAGGTAATTTTTATTTTCATTATTAAATTTTTATGTATTTTCTTAATTTTCCACAAGGACATGTATAACTAGATAATCAGAAAAAAGGGATAAATTATTTTAAAGAATACTAAAAAATACCAATATTTTCTGAATGGTGGCTAAGAGTTTTCTTTGTTGTATTTTATAAATTTTAATGACAAAATATTACTTTTATAATTACAGCAGCAAAAAAGAATGCCATATCAAGTTCATCAATCAGTTTAAATAAACTAATCATGACCCTTAATGTCTTCCCAACTCAACTCTCTCCCCGCTCCACCAAATTTAAATTAAGCAATCTCTTTCTTCATGGAAAATTTACCACGGCCCTAATATCATGACTAAAACATTCAGGAATACAATGTTAGTGAAGTCAAGTTAATAACAATATAGTTCTCTTGATATTTTCACACTTGGAGGAAAAATTTATTGAGATGCTGGCTCATATATACCCCTTACAAATATTCCTTTCACTTATAAATACATGCAAGACTGTCAGATTCTTGATTCTCTCTTTTTTCCCCCTGTTAAGTTCAAGCTTGGTCAAGAAAATACATTTTGCCTATAATTTTCTAATTCTGGAGGAGCATTTTGTAATGGCCTACTGATATAATAAATTATTCAAACCACACTGTGTTTGATGATTATAAAATTCTGTGGAGTCAGTTTTATTGAATAAGCAAACACACCTAAGTAAACTGCAACACAAATATAAATCCAGTTGGCTTCCAAAGTTTGTTGGGGCATTTTAAAGGGGCCTACTAGATATAACAAAAAGTTTGACATCTTCAAGAAAATACTAACCATGTAATTTACCCAAAGGAAATGGCTACCCACCATGAACCATAGTTTACTGACATTCGGAAACCCCGGTGCTAGAAGTGGTATGGGCTTAAGAGTCAGACAACCTTGGTTCTGTTATTAACAGGCTGTGTGACTACGGGTAAGTCACTTAACCCTGGATTATGAATTCTCTCATTTGCAAAATGGAGATGATTATGGCACCTAATTCATAGTAGTGTTGTGAGAAATTGTTAAGAATGATATAGTGGTTTAATATAAAAATATAAGTAACATGTATACACAAAACTAGCTATCTGGCATTCTCCAAGGCCCAATGGTTATGAAATAGCATACATTTATATAAAGCTTTTTTTTTTCTTTCACAAACATTTGTACAATTTATAAAAACACTAGAGGCCCAGTGCATGAAATTAGTGCACTGGGGAGGGGAAGTGTGCCTCAGCCCAGCCTGTGCCCTCTCACAGTCTGGGATGCTATCCAGCAGTCAGACATCCCTCTTGCAGTCCAGGACCCCTTGCTTCTTACTGCCCACCTGTGCGCTGCTCCTTAGTGCTGCTGTGGGGACAAGAGAGGCTCCCGCCACCACCACCACACTCGCCAGCCATGAGCCCTGAGCTCCGCTTCTAGCTGAGTGGCACTCCCCCCGTGGAAGCACACTGACCACCAGGGGGCAGCTTCTGCATTGAGCATCTGCCCCCTGGTGGTCAGTGCACATCATAGCAACCGGTCATTTTGGGTCATTCCACCATAATAGTCTCATACATTTTTATTATATAGATAGATTTTAAATTCGATCCTAAGTGTTGTATTACATTTTATATTTTATGGAAATACTATAATTAACTGAAGATATTGTTGGTGAATATGAGGCTGTTTCTATTTCTGATTATAAGCCAGGTGTGGGGAACCTTTATTCTGTCAAAAGCTATTTGGATATTTATAGCATCATTCACAGACCATACAAAATTATTAAATTAGTCTGCTATATTCAGTCAAACATTTAATTAACTCACTTCTAATGCCTTGGCAGGGCCAGACCAAATGATTTTACAGGCCTCATATGGCCCACAAGCCATACATCCCCCACCCCTGTTATAAAGAATTAAATGAACATATTGTGCAAAAGTCTGCCTGTATATTACATTATTTCCATAGGATGCACTACAAAAATAGAAATGACATAATTAGCTATCATAAACACCTTAAAAACTATTGTTAGTGTGTAAAAATTATACCATTTTTTTCTATTATCAGTCCCTGAAGTGTCTTCTTTAACAATATATCTACCTAACAAATGGTAAACCTGCTTTTACACTTAAATAGGAAATTGTGTTCAAATATATTATTTTTAATATATTTTTATTGAGAGGGGAAGGAAGAGGGAGAAATAGAAGAAACATCCATGATGAGAGAGAATCATTGATCAACTGCCTCCTACATGCCCCCTTACCAGGGACTAAGCCCACAACCCAGGTGTGTGCCCTTGACCACATTCGAACCCAGGAACCTTCAATCCGCAGGCTGACACTCTTCCCTGAAACAAACTGGCTAAGGGCTATGTTCATAAGTTTAAACTTCTGATTGCCTTATTTTTTATTTATATTTTGGAAATCACATGCTCTTTTCCTTTGGTGTTTAAGGAAATGTATAGTTATCTTACTTTTACAGTACTATCTTATTTTAACAATATCAAAAATTTGTCTTTAATAACAATAATTTTAAACTTCTTGATATACACAGATATTTGAATTTTGTGTCCATGTGTGTATTATTCCCTATTCTTCAAATTTTCATGTGGAGAGACCTCCTTTTGAACAATATTCCTAGCCTCTTGTCCTGTCCATTCACTTACTCTTCCCCGGGCCAATAGCAAAACTTACTTGATTAATCAATTTACTAGAAGGAACTGAGCATCTATCTGTGGATCAGACCCTTCTTAAGTCTTCCGTTAGGATCTATCTGCCTAAAAAACTGAAGTAAACATTTTTTAAAGTGTGGTTAAAATTTATCATCTTAACCATTTTTAAGTGTACAGTTCAAGAATATTCAATGTATTGTATTGTTGTAAAACAGGTCCCCAGAACTTTTCATCTTGCAAAACTGAAACTCTATACCCATTAAAAAACTGCACTGGCCAGTATGGCTTGTTGGTTAGGGTGTCACCATTCTGTGCACCTAAGGGTTGCTAGTTTGATTTCTTCTGATCAGGGCAATTACCCAGGTTCTATCCTCAGTCAGAGTGCATGAGTCAACCAATTGATTTTTCTCTCTCAAATCAATTTTTCTCTCTCTTTTTCTCTTGAATCAGTGAAAAACATATCCTTGGGTAAGAATTAAACACACACACACACACACACACACACACACACAATGCATCCCTTTTCTCCCACTGTCCACGCCCTGATAAACACCTTTTCATAATTTTCTGTTTCTATGAATTTGACTACTTTACTTTAGATACCTCTCATAAGTGGATTTTTTTTAAATGTTTTCATTGATTTTAGAGAGAGAAATGAAGGGAGAGGGGAAGAGAGAAACATTGCTTGGTTGCCTCCTGCACACCTTTTACTGGGGATCGAGCCCACAACCTGATTGGGAATAAATAGAACAGTGACTTTATTTATTCTTAATTTTTAAAAAATATATTTTATTGATTTTTTACAGAGAGGAGGGAGAAGAAGAGGGAGTTAGAAACATCAATCAGCTGCCTCATGCACACCCGCTAATGGGGATGTGCCCGCAACCAAAGTACATGCCTTTGACCGGAATCGAACCTGGGACCCTTGAGTCCTCAGGCCGACACTCTATCCCCTGAGCCAAACCAGTTTGGGCAGAACTGTGATTTTAAAGAAAAAGCTTAACAAGAGACAACAAAGACCCAGCAATTCACTTCTGAATATTTATCCGAAGAACCCCAAAACACTAAATCAAAAAGACATGTATACATCCATATGTTCATTGAAGTATTACTTAAGTAGCCAAAATATGGAAGCAATTAAGTGCCCATCAATAGATGAATGTACAAAGAAGTAGTGCATATATGCAATGAAATGGGTAACTCAGCCATAAGAAAGAAAAGGTACCTTGCCCTGGCTAGCACAGTTCAGCAGTTACCGCATCAGCTTACTCACTGCAGGAGTGCAGGTCTGATCCCTGGCCCCAGAAGGGGGGAATGCAGGAGGAAACCTATTGATTTGTGCATCTCTGTGTGTCTCTTTCCTCTTTCTTCTCTCTCCTTTCTCCCTCCCCTCCACGCTCTCTGAAAATCAATGGAAAAAATATCCTCAGGTGAGAATTAACAATAATAATAAAAAAAAGATACCTTGCCATATGCAACAACATGGGTGGACCTAGAGAGTATTGTGCTGAGTAAAATAAGTGAGATAGAGAAAACAAATGCCTTATGATTTCACTTTATGTGAAACCTAAAAAACAAAATAGACAACAGGGAGGGCAGAAACAGACTTACAGATATGCTAGTAATGACCATTTTGATAGTTGCTGGATGAGAGGGGTGTTTGGGAAATGTGTGAAAAAGGTGAAGGGATTAAGAAGTACAAATTGGTAGTTACAGAACAGTCATGGGAATGTAGAGTACAGCATAACATTGTAATATCTATACATAGAGTACTATGGGTACTAGAATTATTGGGATGATCATTAGTTATATAAACGTCTTATCACTAAAATGTCAGCCTGAAACTCATATAATACTAGGGGCCCAGTGCACGAAATTCGTGCACCAGGTGTGGGTGGTCCCTCAGCCCAACCTGCCCCCTCCCACATACTGGGAGCCCTCAGGGGATGTCCTACTGATGGCTTACTCCGAACCTGACCAAGGCTGAAAGCCTTTGGTCCAGACTTTCTGTCCTTGGGCAGGGAACCCCAGCCAGCCATCACCCTGTGATCAGGCCAATTGCTGCCTGGACCCGCCCCCAGCCCAGCCTGGCCTGCCATGGGCAACAGCCATCTTGGTTGTATGTTAATTTGCATATAGCTCATGATAGGCTTATTTGGTGTAGCAAAGGTATGGTCAATTTACATATTACTCTTTATTAGATTAGTAGTGGCCTGGAGCATGAAATTTGTGTACAGTAAAAGGGTATTAATTAGAGGAAATATTTTAATAGTGCTATTTGCCCTTTCTCTATAATAAAAGTATGACAGACAAAAGGTAATGAGTACAATGTATATGAAAATAATACATAATTTCATTAATAAATAAAATCATATAACAACAACAAACTCATGATATGAAAACAACATTGATGCAAATAATGACTGATAAAGTGATTAAACTTATTCTAATATCTCCCTGCATACCAAATTAACAATGAAAACACTTTCAGAGTGCTTGACTAGTTTCCCTTGGGATAAAGTATTTACAACTTTAACATCATATGCTCTTCGAACTCGAGAGAAAGTAACATGTAACTGACCATGTGAAAAAACGGGTTCAGGTAGGAATATTCCTACTCTGTCTAGAGTTTGTCCTTGTGATTTATTAATATTCATTGCAAATGCTGGCATCACAGGAAACTGTCGTCGAATTAATTTAAATGGGAGGCCAGTGTCAGGTGGGGACAAATCAATTCTTGGAATCAGAACAACCTCTCCTTCTACAGATCTTGTTAATACTTCAGCTTCGATAATGTTAGGTAGTAATCTTTTGAGAATAAGTCTGGTACCATTACAAAGACCCCATTTACTATCAAGATTTCTCAATAGCATGATGATTGCACCCACTTTTTTTTTTTTTAAATATATTTTATTGATTTTTTACAGAGCGGAAGGGAGAGGGATAGAAAGTCAGAAACATCGATGAGAGAGAGACATCGATCAGCTGCCTCTTGCACGCCCCCTATTGGGGATGTGCCTCCAGCCAAGGTATATGCCCTTGCCGGAATCGAACCTGGGACCCTTCAGTCCGCAGTCCGACGCTCTATCCACTGAGCCAAACCGGTCTCGGCTGCACCCACTTTCAATTTTAATTTATGACACAGCATTCCTGAAGGAGTAATACTATTAAGAAATTCAATGGGAAAATTTTCCTTTTCAGCATCATCTGTTTAGTCAATGGAATCATTGTGTTGAGGGCTGACTTTCAATAGATCGTAGTGAGAGACTTGCTCTGCTACATAGGAAACGCTGACCCAGAAGCAGAATGGTTTAGTGCCAGGTTCCCCGCAACTGTGCATTGCATGAAGGGCATGGGGGCAGCTGCCTTTCCAGCGGCGCCGTTTCCCAGGACGAAGGGCTCTCCGCACCGGACCCAGGTCCCAACGCGCATGCCAAAGCCGCCATGGTGAAGTGGTTGGGCGTGGCGGCGGCAGCCCCGGACTAGCGGGGGACTGTGGGAGACCAGCTATCTGAGGCCAACCGAAGCTTCTGCGGTGTGCTACCGGTCTTTCCATCAGGGCGGGATTCTGAGCGCTCATTACCCAAGGTGCCCCTGGCGCTCATTTGCATGTCCCACGAAACAGGTAAACCCCACACCTCAGTCACAGCCTATCAGAGCAACCTACATGCCAGCCTCGTGAGGAGATATCATGGCATCAAATTCCCTTAACTGTCCCAAGGTCACGACTCAGTCAACAATAAGTGTAAGGAGAGAGGAAACTCGCTGGCCCTTAAGTACCATGTGGGCAGAGCTTATAGCATGGTGCTTGCTTACTCGGCACTGCGGCCACACCCCTGTCTGCTGGCCACGCCTGCTGGACACGCCCCCTGCTCACGATTGGCTGGTAGTATAGCGGAGGTACGGTCAATTTGCATGTTACTCTTTTATTAGATAGTATTAGATAGGATTGTATATCAACAGTAATTGAAAAATTAAAAATTATTCTTAAAAACAGTCCCAACTATACCTGACCAGAACAACAACACTATTTATAAAGAGTATGCAGTTGTAGGATATAAAAACAGAGTGTCCATATTAACAGAGGATAAAGACTAAGCCCCAAGCCACATACCTGCTCGCAATTTTAGCTTGGTGCACTTGCCATTGTCTTGCATTGAGCTGTAAAATCTCAAAACTTTAATAAAAACAGAAAGTCTATGGGACATAACAAAGTAGTCCTAAGAGGAAAATTCATAGCCTTACAGGCCTACCTTAAGAAACAAGAAAAATCTCAAATAAACAATTTAACCTTACACTTAAAGTAATGAGAAAAAGAACAAAGACCAAAGTGAATATAGTAAATCCTATATTTTACATACCCTGACTTAACAGACTTCAGATTTAATAGACAAAATTTCTAGTCTGTATGTCATATGTGAAAAATAACACCTTGTTAATTTTTAAATGCTTTTAACAAAGATTTGCTTACAAATAAATGAACAGGTTATTTTCTGGTATTGATTGTTAGAATAAACAAGTCATCTTTTCTGTCAAAGAACAGTTTAGCAGCCGCCATTTTGGACTGTATGACTTGGCAGCCACCATGTTAGGTACATGGCTTATAGCTCACCTGGGGGCCGCCATCTTGAAATCACAAAGGCGATTTATAGCTCCCTTTGAATTAGCCAATCACGAAAGACTGTGCGCCTGAGCTCCAATCAAGAGCAAAGGACAAGTCATGCGCGTAAGGGATTATAAAGCTGAGCAGCCTGCCTGCTTGGTGTACACGCACTTCCAGACCACGTGTGTGCACCCTTCTACTTAGAAGTAAATATGTTTGGCTGGCTCCTGAATATTTTGTATTCTATCAGACTTGGGGGCTTGTCTTATTTCTAACATTGCTTTACTATTATTTAAATTTTAAATTTTAGCAAATAAGCCATATGCTGGAAAAAACACTGCAGTCGTTTTGTCGACATAAATAAGTATTACAAATCTACAACTACAGTCTACATATTTAAACCAAGAGTCGCTGTCATAAATAACGTTTGGCTAATGATTAGCATGTGATCATGCATGGTAATTAGTTCTGTTGTCCCATGACATAACTTTCTGCAGTAGGTTTTTTTTGTTGCTGTTTTGTTTTGTTCTTTTAGAGACAGTGAAAGGGAGAGGAAGAGAGAGAAAGATTGATGTGAGAGAGACACATGAATTGGTTGCCTCCGACATACACCCTTGACCACCGGGGCTGGGGATGGAGCCTGCAACTGCCTTTGATAGCAACAAAACTGAAACCCTTCAGTCCACAGGCCAACACTCTAAGCCAAACCAGCCAGGGCTCTGTAGTGGCTGTTTCAATGAGTGCGAAGTCATGTTCTGTACAGGGCCCCCTGGGAAGGCACATGAACATTCTTTCATTATTGTCAGCTGAACCCAGTGGCGTTGGCAAAGCCAGGACCTGGGAACACGCCTTGCAAAAGGGCAAGGGTGTTATCAACTTGACCTTCATTTCAGCCCATGGTGTGGGGAAGTGGGTTTTGATATCTAAATCAAGCCTAGCACCAGGAATGCTCAGGCCCTACTCAAGAATGCAAATAATCTCCTTTTGTCTTGACCTTTTAGTGAAACTTCCTGGTGTTTGGGCGTATAAACATGCTGCATCAGCTCTGAGTCACTGTCTCTCCATCAGAAGAGCGCAGTGGTCCACCTGGCCCCAACTTTTCTTACTGTCTCTGTGTCTTGTCTCTTTCTTTTATTTCTCAGTCCCCAGCTGCCTCTACTCAGGAATTGGACCCACTCTCTAGCCACGCTGGATGTGGAAAGAAGAGAAAATAGTTACAATGCTCCACCCGTGTGCATTTGTTTACTCATGGTGACTGGTGAAGGCACACATTTTGATCTATTCAGTATGAATTAAAAACATTTCTGTGAAATTAAACTTTTCATAAATACTTAATTTTAATTATATAAGTGTATCTACAAAAAAAAGGTTAACTAATTTATTAAATTTTTAACATACACATTTGGAAAAATCTACTTTATTCTATAGTGGATTTTTGGCTTTAATGGACATCCTCTGACCCAAATTAGTCTGTTATATCAAGGCTTTACTGTAGAAGGGAGGAGATAAAGATCAGAGTGGAACTAAACAAAATAGTCTTTAAAAAAAAGAAAAGAAAAAAAAAGTCCTAACCAGTTTTGCTCAGTGGGTAAGTGTCTGCCTGCGGACTGAAGGGTCCCTGTTGGGATTCTGGTCCAGGGCATATGCCTGGGTTGTAGGCTTGATCCCCAGTAAGGGGTGTGAAGGAAGCAGGTGATCAATGATTCTCTCTCCTCATTGATGTTCCCACCTCTTTCTCCCTCTCCCTTCCTCTCTCAAATCAATTTTTAAAAATCCTATCTAATAAAAGAGTAACATGCAAATGTGACCATACCTTGGCTCCTGATTGGCTATGCTACCAGCCAATCAGGAGCAGGGAGCATGGCCAGCAGGATGGGAGGCGAGGCTGGCTAGGCCTGCGAGGCCTGCGGGGCGTGGCTGCGGTGCAGCGTGGGCGCTGCGGGCCGGGAGGCGATGGCGGCGGCAGCGGTGCAGCATGCCTGTGTGCGCTTCCCAGGTAGGCGAGGGCCCGTGGAGGGGCAGGATCGAGCTAGCGCCGCAGGCTGGGCGGTGGCGCAGCGTGCGCTCCCCAGGCCTGGCCCGCGGAGAGGCGGGACTGGGCGGGCACCTCAGGACTGGAGGAGGTGGTTGTGGCAGCAGCACAGCGTGGGTGCGCTCCCCAGGTGGCGGCCCCGCTGAGGAGCGGGATGGCTGCGGGAGGCCCACCTGGGGCTGCGGGGCATGCTGTCTGCGAGGTGTGCTGTCGGAGAGGCGCCCGCCTGCTGGGTTGGCGCGGGACTCCCCAGTTCTGGATGCATTTCTCTGCTCCTTCAATCTCCATGACCTCATGCCATTGTCAGTGGCAGTGTGTGCGAGTCCAGTAAGGTCACCCTTTCCCCAAGCACAAGTGGGCACACTCCGCGGCTCCCCGCCTCCTCAGGCCAGGATCGGAGCCGGGAGCCTTCCAACCAGGTGCTCTGGCTTCTGGAGATGCTGAGGAAGGCGCGCCCTCAGCGGGGCTGCAGCATCTCCAGTTTCTCAGCTCACGCCCTCTCCCCAGGTGGCTGGGGAGAACATATATGGCAAAGTTCTTTAAGCCACAGCAGGTGGGACTCAGCCAGGCAGGCACATAGAGGGGCTGGGGCCCTTTCCGGCCCTGGGGTTAGGCTGTATGCCCTGTGGTCCTGGGTGCTTGCGGCTGCCTGTGGCTGTGGCCGGCCTCAGTGAAGCTGGCCCAGGTCCTGGGTGCCTATAGCTGGCCAGAGGAAGGGAAGCCTGTGGGGCAAGGCAGAGGCAGTTAGGAGCAATCAGGCCAGCAGGGGAGCACGTAGGGGCAATCAGGCAGGTAGGCAGAGATGGTTAGGGGTCACATCCCCGAAGGGGTCCCTGATTGGAGCAGGTGCAGGCTAGGCTGAGGGAACCCCCGCTCCATGCACGAATTTCGTACACTGGGCCACTAGTTATATAATAAAAGCCTAAGCAACTGTTATGGCAGAATGACCAGAACAACCGATCTGTTGCTATGATGAGCATTGACCACTGGGGCAAATGTTCAACTCAGGAGCTGGCCCCTGGTAATTAATGAGCTCCCACTGGGGGAGTGCCGCTCAGCTAGAAGCTGGGCTCACAGCTGCTGAGAGCAGCGGTGTTGGCAGGAACCTCTCCCACATCTGCAACAATACTAAGGAACAGCAAGCTGAGGGGTAAGGAGCCTGCCCCTAAGGAACAGCGAGCCAAGCAGTAAGGAGCGAGCAGGTGGGCAGTAAAGAGTAAGGGATATCAGATTGTGAGAGGGCAATGGCCGGACTGAGGGATCCCTTCCCCACAATGCACAAATTTCATGTACTGAGCCTCTAGTAATAAAATAAAATAACAAAAGATCAATGAAACCAAGAGTTGGTTCTTTAAAAAGATAAACAAGATTGAGAAACATTTAACTGACTCATAGAGAGAGGACTCAAATAAATAAGACATGAAAAAGGAGAAATAACTGATACCACAGAAATACAAAGGTTACAATAAAATATTATAAACAACTAACAGTAGGTCCTCAGGTTACATCAAAGATCCGTTCCTATGGCCCAACATACTGCAGTTTTCACTGTAAGTCAGAATAGGCCTAGGTAAGCACCTACGTCACTCACATGGAGCACATATACAGCAGTAATGAAGTGAAATGGTAAAAAAATTTTAAAAGATAACAATTCCTGACCTTTACTTGTGGTAAATAAATAATAAAAAACATAAAGCACGTATGTACATATGTTGAAATGACAGAACTTTTTTTAATGTAAATAAACGGGAGTTGGCAATTTAACCACGAAATGACATATGTTGAGTCCAACGTAACCTGAGGACTGCCTGAATATGCCAACAAATTGGACAACCTAGAAGAAATGGATAAATTCCTGGAAACATACCATTTTCTAAAATTGAATCAAGAAGAAACAAAATCGGAACATACTGACCACAATGAACAAAATCGAAGCAGCAAATAAAAAATTCCCAACAAACAAGTTCTAGACAAGATGACTTCACAGGTCAATTTAACCAAACATTCAAAGAAAAATTAACACCTACACTTCTCAAACTATTCCACAAAACTCAAAAGAAGGGAAGACTCCCAAACTCATTTTATGAGTCCAGCTTTATCCTAATTCCAAAACCAGATAAAGACACTACAAAGAAAGAAAATTATAGACCAATAATCCTGATGAACCCAGATACAAAAATTCTCAACAAAATCTACCATTAGCCTGATGCTCTGCTGTACTCAATTCCACCATAGAATGGAAACTCTGGACACTGGCTTTCCTTTTAGTTCTGCTGAAGCCCCAGCTACACATTTTCTAGGATTTCCAGGAAATGGGACTTTGGAAACCAAAGGATATAATTTCATGCAAATAAATCTTTCTACTACACACACACATTAAAAAAAAATGGCAAACTGCATTCAGCAATACTTTAAAAACATCATTTACTATGAGCAAATGGAAATTATTCCTGGTATGCAAGGTTGGTGCAATATCCACAAATCAATTAATATGACACACCACTTAAACAAAATCAAGGTTAAAAATCATATGATAATATAATAGATTTTCACATCAATGTGAAAAAAAGCATTTCACAAAATCCAGCAACCATCTACCTAATAAAATAGTAACATGCTAATTGGCCATACTTCGCAATGCCCTCCAGCCAATCAGGAGTGAGTATGCAAATTAACTAAACAAACATGGTGGGTTAATTTGCATACACAGGTGCTGAGCAGCCAGGATGTTTGCATTGTCACCATGGCGACAATGCAGGCATTCCACACCACCCCAGCCTCTCTGGGCCTCTGGGCAGTGTGGGAAGGTGGAAAGGCAGCTCCAGCCAGAGCAAAGGCAGTACCGCAGCCAGGAGAAGGAAGGCCAATTCTTGCACGAATCTTTGTGCATCGGGCCTCTAGTTTACACTGAAAACTCTCAGCAACGTGGGAATAGAGGAAACATATGTCAATAAAATAAAGGCAATGTCTAAGAAACCCAAGTTAACATCATAGTCATTGGGAAAAACTAAAAGCATTTCCCTTAAGAGCAGGAACAGGACAGGAATGTCCACTTTCACCACTTTTATTCAACGTTGTATTGGAAATTCTAGCCACAACAACAGGACAAGAAGAAATAAAAGGCATCCACATTGGAAATAAATAAGTAAAACTATCCATTATTTACAGATGACATGATATGTTACATAAAGAACCCTAAATATTTCACAAAAAACTGCTAGAACTGATAAATGAATTCAGTAAAGTAGTAGGATACAAAATAAATATTCAGGAGTTGCATTTTTTATACTAATGAATTATCAGAAAGAAAAATTAAGGAAACAACCCATTTACAATTGCATAAAAAAATAAAAATAAATTTAACCAAAGAGGTAAAATGCTGTACTTGGAAAATTATGATACTAAAAAAAGAAACTGAAGATACAAATATACAGAAGCATATATAGTGCTCATGAATAGGAAGAATTTAACATCATCAAAATGTCCATACTACCCAAAACAATCTCTCTCAAAATACCAATGATGTATTTCACAGAACTAGAATAAATAATCCTAAAATTATATAGAACCACAAAAGACCCTGAATAGTGGCATCAATCTTGAAAAAGAATAAAGTTAGAGGTTTCAGGCTACCAGATATCAAACTATACTACAAGGGTCTAGTAATCAAAATGGCATGATATTAGCACAAAAACAGACATATAGTTCAATGAAAAAGAATAGAGATCCCAGAAGTAAACCTTTGTCTATATGGCCAATTAAAATATGATGAAGGAGGCAAGAAAATACAATGGGGTAAAAGTAGTCTATTCAATAAATGGGGCTGGGAAAACTGAACATATACATGCAAAAATAATGAAATTAGACCACCTTCTTACACCATCTATATATATAACCTGTATATCTATATATATAAAAGCCTAAGCAACCGTTCAACTGGTAGCTATGATGTGTACTGACCACCAGGGGGCAGATGCTCAATGCACAATCATGGAAACATCGAACAGACTGATGAATCTTACAGGGAGGGCGAAGGCGGGGAGGGCAGGACGTGATTAACCAAAGATCTTATATGTATACTAAAGGCCCAGTGCACAGATTCATGCTCTGGTGGGGTCCCTTTGGCCTGGTTTGTGGGGACTGGGCAAAACCAGCAGTCCAACATCCCCCAAGGTATATATCTTCACGCAAGAGAAACAAAAGAAAAAATAAACAAATGGGACTACATCAAATTGAAAATTTTTTGCATAGCAAAGGAAATCATCAACAAAATGAAAAGACAATCCTCCTCAAGGGGAGATATTTGCTAATGATACATTTGATAAGAGGTTCCTATCCAAATTTTATAAAAATTCATACAACATAAAACAACCCAACACCAAACAACCCAATTAAAAAAATAGAGGACCTAAATAGATAATTCTCCAAAGAGGACATACAGATGGCCAATAGACATGAAAACATGCTCAATGTCACTTATCATCAGAGAGATTCAAATTAAAACTACAATGAGGTAGTTTTATGTCAATAAAATAAAGACTACCATATATAAATCAACAAACAAGTGTTGGTAAGGATATAGAGAAAAGGGAACCCTAGCACACTGCAGATTGGTAGAGTCATTGTGGAGTACAGTATGGAGTCTCCTAAAAAATTAAAAACATGATTGCCATTTCACCCAACAATCCCACTTCTGGGAATATATCTGAAGAATCCTGAAACACCTACACCTGCACCCCTACATTCATAGCAGTGTAACTACAATAGCTAAGATCTGGAAACAGCCCAAGTGCCCATCAGAAGGTGAGTGAATAAAAAAAGCTGTGGTACATTTACATAATGGAATACTATATGGCTATAAAAAAAGAAGCTCTTACTCTATGGGACAAGTATGGACCTGAACATCATTATTCTAAGCAAATAAGCCAGTTAGGGAAAAACGAATATCACATGGTTTCACCTATATGTGGAATCTGATGAAAATAAAGAAATGAATAAATTAGGTCCAGAGGCATGGATGGATGAAACAAATGACAGATCTCAGAAGGGAGGGAGAGTGGAGGATAGATGAAGAGATTAACCAAAGAACATATACATATATGCATACTCCAATGACATAGACAATAGTATGGTGAAGGCCTGAGGTGGGGCAGGGGCTGTTTGGTCGGGACAAACAGGGAAAAAATGGGAGACATCTGTAATACTGTCAACAATAAATTTTAAAAAGCTATCTAGCTTTCGATTAACAAACTGAACAAAAATATTGTCTTTGGAATATCAAAATGTTCTGATTACAACCTCAGACTTTCTGAAGTTCAAGTAAATTTAAACTTGAAAAGTTACTAAACACATAGCTCAGAGATTAGCCTAGCTAATATCAATGAAATATTAGATCTTTCTTCCATGGCTAAAAAATAAAAAAACCACAAAACAAAGCCAGTATTATTCACAGTAGTATATATTACTAATCAAAACAGAACTCTAAGTCTAGTGTGGGTAATTTTGGAATGTGAAAGCAATTCTAAGGCACTCTTTTTCAAGAGAGTAATCAGTGCTGGTAGGAGGGGCAGAGACATGAAACAGGCTGGTACCACACCCATGTGTGGTAGTTAAAAATTGGGAGGGATATCTCCACTGCAGGGGACCCCCTGAGGAATGAAGGGTCTCAGCCCTTCACCAGGCTCCCCAGCCCAAGGCTCCAGACCCAAAAGAGAAATCCCTACAACTTCTGGCTATCAAAACTAGTGAAGATTGTGGCTGAAAGAGATGGGGGGCTTCTGAAGACCCAGGCATTCCTGTTAGAGGACCAACACATGGACTTCCTCCCTAATAGACTCCCTTGCTCTAAGCTCCAGTCTTGGGGAAGCAGCTGGGACATAGGGAGGAACTGAACTGTCTGGCTTTAGGGCAAGGATTGAAGGGGCAGCTTTCTCCCAGACTGGCAGAAGCCATTGCTCCTCCCCCTAACAAGCCTGCAGGCACAGGCAGGTATCAGGTCTGAGTCTTCATCAACTTGTCTAACACCATTCCCCTAGCTCTAGTGATTCTGAGGCCCTATCCCAACCAACTTGCTGGCTCACCCAAGCCACTTCCAGGGCTTTCCTATCTAATAAAAGAGTAACATGCAAATGTGACCGTACCTTGGCTCCTGATTGGCTATGCTACCAGCCAATCAGGAGCAGGGGACGTGACTGGGGCGTGGCCACGGCTTGCCTGGACGCCAGTGAACACTTCCCTTCACGATCGCTTCATGCCGGTGCCTCAAGTGCTTCACGCCTGTGGGGAACACTTCGCTTCACACTGGTGCAGGTGCGGAACGAAGCAGGGACTACGCCTCTGCACAGGGTGTTTTCGAGGGCCTAGCGAGCCAGGGGGTGAGGCTGGGTCCTTGAGGCGTCTGTGGTGCAGGCAGGGCTAGGCCAGGACAACACCATACTTTCAAAGCAAGTTGTTTCCCACTTAAATATCCTCTGATGAGTATCTTTTAAAAAGAAGTAAATGTTCAGCCATTGTCACACCTTGAAAAGTTAAGGTAATTCCTTAATATCACCTAATATCCTCTGTACATTCAAATGTCTTTGTTTCAAAGATGCCTTTTACTGTTGGTTTGCCCTCTCCAGAGGCTACCCAAGGTCTTATTTCAGCCTTGATGTTGGGCGGCTTCCCCCGACCATAAGTTCCCAATGCACTTCCAGCCAGAGTTAAAGGGGGCTTCTTCTGTTTTTAAGGCATCGCCATATCCAGTGCCTGCCAGGCCCCTGTGAAAGCACTACTCCTTAGGTCCGGGGTGCTGAGAGATGAAGCAGAGAGGCTGTGAGGCCCAGCTTACCCAGGATGCTGGCCCTCCATCACCTCCTCCCAATTATCCTGGCCCAGCCTTCCCTATGCATACCTGCTCACGGAGAGTGTGAGGTGGTCAGGGCAGCTGGATGGGAGGCCAGTAGGGGGTGTGGCCGCAGCACAAGGGAAGGGAGGCCTACACCCTCCCCCAATCCAGAGGGGCTTGACAGGGGACCACAGGCCACACCCCACGCCCAGCAGGGCTTGAAAGGGAACCTCAAGGTGTGCTTCCCGCTCTGGTGCTGGGCTAGGGTACCTCAGGCTGCTCCCCAACCCCAGCTCCAGGCTGGGGGACCTCAGGCCATGCCTCCCACCTAGTGCAGCTTGACAGGGGACTACAGGCCACACTCCCAACCCTGCAGGGCTTGACAGGGGACCTCAAGATGTACTCCCCATCCTGTTGCTGGGTTAGGGGACCTCAGACTGTTCTCTCCACCCGCCAAGGCTTGATAGGGGACCTGAAGCAGCACCCCGACTTCTGCCCCAGCACCAGGCCAGGGGTCCTGAGGCTGTGCCCCTCTTGCCTGGCTGGGTTTGACAGGGGACCTCAGGCTGTGCCCCCCCACCCAGTGGGGCTTCACAGGGGACCTGAGCCTGAGCCTGTGCCCCTGTGCCAGTGAGGATTAAGAGGGGACCCAAGGCTGCGCCTCCCTCCCGATGCTGGGTTGGGGGACTTGAGGCTGTGCTCCTCTGCCTGGTGGGGCTTGACGGGGGACCTCAGGCCATGCCCCCTACCCAGTGGGGCTTGACAGGGGATCTCAGGTCGTGTCTCCCACCTGGTGGGACTTGATGGGGGACCTCAGGCCACGCCCCCCATCCTGGTGCTGGGCCAGGGGGACCTGAGGACACAACCTGCCCTGGGTGGCTTGACAAGAGTGGGACAGGCGGGGTCTAGATCTACCCCAATGCGGGGTGGCGGGGGGTGTGGCTGGGTCTGGGTCTCACGTGATTTTGAGGCACATGTGAGTGAGTGGGGACTTGACTCTGGGTCCTGTGGTGTGCCCCAGACTCTGACAGGAGGAAGGTTTTCATATACATTTTACTAATTTTCTTTAGTCTCTGATACTTCTATTATAGAGAAAGAGCAAATAGCAATATTCAATTATTTCCTCTAATTAATACCTTTTTAATGTGCACAAATTTTGTGCACCGGGCCACTAGTTTTCATATAAATGGCCTGTCTTGGCTCATGCTGCAGACTTTACTAATATCTCTCAAAGGTTCACAAACCCCAAAAGAGCAGCGCCTAGCCTTGGCATGCCCATAACTCTTCATAAGCAGCCCCAAGCCCAGCACCAGTGGTAGCCAGCCTTGGTTTACAGTTCAACCCTCTATCAAGCATGCCCAATCCCAGCACAAGAGGCAACCATCAGCAAATCACTTTGTAGCTCATTAATAGTTGGCCCCTGGCAGGGCACAAAAAGAGGCTGACCCTGACTTACATACACCAGAACCCTTGCCAAGAAGCCCCAGAACCAACACACCCAAAGGCCAGCTGCAGATTACACCAAACACTACCCAACCACCTCCACAAATTACACATCCATCGGGCAGATTCAGCAGGCACCAGAGCCCTTTCTTGGGTCAGCCCCTGCACAACAGAATTTTGGCTATAATCAAAGCCAATTTGCCCGAGAATCAATCCCTCCCATTGATGCCCCAATAGCAATTAAGGCTCACAGAACCTACACAAGGGACACATCTGGGGAACCTGGATCAGGTCACCAGAAAGAGAGTGCCACTGGGCCCGACAGGACATCTATTATATAAGGCCACTCTACTAAGACTGGCGACATAGCAGCTCTACCTAATACACAGAAGAAGAAGAAAACAACAAAGAGGCAGACAACGTGCAAAGACAAATATGTCCCAAATAAAAGAACAGAACAAAACTTCAGAAAAATATTTAAACAAAATGGAGACAAGCAATCTACCAGATGCAGAGTTCAAAACACTGGTTATATTCAATGAACTTGGGGGAAGAGTAGATTAACCCAATGAGAAATACAGAGACAGGAAATAACAGAAAAATGGAAATAGAAAACAAAAAAAGAACCAATGCAAAGTGAAAAATACAACAGGGAATTAATAGTTTCTATAAAGTAAGGGATCAAATCACTGATTTGAAAGACAAGAGGGTCAAAAACACCCAATCAGAACAGAAAAAGGAATTAAAAAAAGAAAGAAAAAGAAAAGAAAAGAAAAAAGAAGAGGCTAGTTTAAGGGGCCTCTGGGACAACATCAAGCATACAAACATTTGGATCATAGGGTACCAGAAGGAGAAAAGAGAGAGTAAGGATTTGAGAGTAAGGATTTGAAAACCTACTAAAAAATGACTGAAAACTAACCTTAACCCTAATTAGGCAAAGAAAATAAACATACAAGCCCAGGAAGCAGAGAGAATCCCAAACAAGATGAACCCCAAGAGGCCCACATCAAGATACATCATTATTAAAATGCAAAAGGTTAAAGACAAAGAGAGAATCTTATAAGCAGCAAGAGGAAAGCAATTAGTTATCTACAAGAGAGTTCCCATAAAACTATCAACTGATTTCTCAGCAGAAGCTTTGCAGGCCAGAAGGGATTGGCATGAAACATTCAAAGTGAAAAAAGAAAGCACCTATAACCAAGATATCTCTACCAGCAAAGCTATCATTTAGAAGCGAAGGACAAACCAAGAGCTTCCCACACAAGAAAATGCTAAAAAGTTCATCACCATCAAATCAGTATTACAATAAATGTTAAAGGGAATTCTTTAAAAAGAAAAAGACCAAAAGTATAAGTAAAATGGTAATAACTACATACCTACCAATAACTACTTTAAATTAATACTCCAATCCTAATACACAGGGTAACTGAAGGAATAAAAATACAATAAAATAACAGAAACAAATAGATTTAAAGTAAAGGGATGGAAAAAGATATTTCAGAAAAATAGGACAAACAAAATAGCTGGGAGTAGCAATACTTATAGCAAACAAAACAGACTTTAAAACAAAGACTATAACTTAAAGGGACAATGAAATACCCAGCAATTCCACTTCTGAGTATTTATCCAAAGAAACCCAAAACACTAATTCAAAAATACATATGCATCCCTATTTTCATTACAGCATTATTTACAATGGCCGAGATAGGAAAGCAACCTATGTATCCAATGATGGACAAATGGATAAAAAAGATGTGACACATATATGTAATAGAATATTAATCGACCATAAAAAAGAATATCTTGCCATCTGCAACATAGGTGGATCTCAAGAGCATTATGCTAAGTGAAATGAGTCAGAGAAAAACAAATGCCAAGTGATTTCACTTATATGTAAATTCTAAAAACAAAATAGGAACAAACTCATAGATACTGAAAACATTTATTTTTTTAATTTTTGGGGGGTTGTTAATCCTCACCCAAGGATTTTTTCCCCATTGATTTTTGGGAAAGTGGAAGAGGAAAAGACAAAGAGAAACATCCATGTAAGCAGGCTCCTCCCCCGACCAGGACCTGGGCCGGAAAGTGCCTGCAATCCAGGTACAAGCCCTTGACTGGACTTGAACCTAGGACCCTTTGGTTTGCAGGCCAACACTCTATCCACTGAGCCAAACTGGCTAGGGCTAAAAAACATTTTGATGGTTATCAAAGAGAAGGGAGTTGGGCAGGTGGAAAAGGGGAAGGTATTAAGATGTTTAAATTGCCCAGTTATAAAAAGTTGCAGGAATGTAACGTACAGCTGAGGGTTAGAGCACTGGCCATGGACCAAAGGGTCTCAGGTTCAATTCTGGTCAGGGGCATGTACCTCAGTTGCAGCAACCAGAGTGTGTCTTTCATGTCCATTGATGTTGACGTCTCTCTTGCCCTCTCTGTCTCTCAGCTTCTCTCTCTCCTGTCCCCCCCTCTCCCCTCCCATTCTTAAAATCAATGGAAAAAAATATCATTGCACAAGGATTAAAAACAAAAACAGTTAAAACTCATCCATAGAGATCAGAAAAGTGGTTACCATTGGAGGAGAAGGTATTAACTGGGAAGAGGATAGGAGGAATTTGGGGGTTGATGGAGATAATCTATATCTTGACCTATGTGGTAGATACTTTGTGGATATCCTATCTAATAAAAGTAATATGCAAATTATTCATACCTATGATACACCCACAAGCCATGCCCACCAGCCAATCAGGAGCAAATAAACCCCAACGAAGATGGCTGCAGCCACTGAGAGCAGGAGGGAGACTTGAGTTTCCCCGGCAATGGAGGAAGCCAAGCTTTCCACCTGCCCTTGCTGGTCTAGGCCTCCATTCAATGCTACAAAGTTTCAATTATAGAAGATACATAATCCCAACAGAAATGGCAGCAGCCACGGAGCTGGAGAGAGCAGAAGCTAGGGTTTCCCAGGTGATGGAGGAAGCCAAGCTTCTGCAGCCCTAGCACCTAAGCCTCTACTCTAGGCTACAAAGTTTCAATTATAGAATTTAAATAAACCCAAATAGAAATAGCTGTTGCCATGGAGCAAACAGAGGCTTGGCTCCACTCCAGGCTACAAAGATGCAATTGTAGAACATAAGTAAATCCCAGATACCAGGGTCTCCGCTTGGGTTGCTGGGGGGAGTGGTCGGCCTCCAAAACAACAGGCCCCTCGCCCAGGCTGCCCCAAACCCTAACAGAACCCTGATCCGGGACACTCTTCAGGGCAAACCAGCTGGCCCCCACCCATGCACCAGGCCTCTATCCTATCTAATAAGAGAGTAATATGCAGATTGAACATCACTCCAACACACAAGAGGGCTGCCCCCATGTGCTCAATGATCCTGCCTTCATGTTGACACAAGATGGCCACCACAAGATGGCCACCAGGAGAGGGCCATTGGGAGGTTTCAGGCCTGCAAGGGAGGGTAGTTGGGAGGAACCAGGCCTGCAAGGGAGGGCAATTGGGGGCAATCAAGCCTGCAGGGGAGGGCAGTTGAGGGGGGGTCCAGGCCTGCAGGGGAGGGCAGTTGAGGGGAGGACCAGGCCTGCAGGGAAGGGCAGTTGGGAGGGACAAGGCCTAAAGGGAAGGGTAGTGGCGGGGGTCAAACCTGCAGGGGAAGGTTGTTGAGGGCAACCAGGCCAGCAGGGGAGGGCAGTTAGGGGTGACCAGACCTGCAGGAGAGGGCAGTTAGAGACAACCAGGCTGGAAAGGGAGGGAAGTTAGGGATGGTCAGGCCAGAAAGGGGGGCAGTTGGGAGCAATTAGGCAGGCAGGCAGGTGAGTGGTTAGGAGCTAGTGGTCCCAGATTACGAGGGACATGTCTAACTGCCCCAAGGGGTCTCAGATTCAAGAGAGTATAGGCGGGCTGGGGGACACCCCCGCCCCGAACAAATTTCATGCACCGAGCCACTACTTTCCTATAAAAAACTTTTTCAAAAACAAAAAATGTAGTTAGAAGAGAGGAACTATTTTACATTTTTGTAAATCTTTTTAAGATCTGGCTTAATAATAGATAGCTGGTTTCTCATATTTGCTTCTGAAGTCAATCTGTTTCAGTATCACATATCATGCAGCCTCTGGAAAACCTATTGCACATGTATGAGAGAATGAGAGTAAATAAGGCAAATAACATCTTATTACTATGAAAATAGTTTTGACCACGAAGACCCTCTAAAAGGGTCTCTGGAGAACTACTGGAATAAAGAATTTAAGACAGTGGTATATTGGCACATGGCCGGTCAAACAGAAGAATGAAGCCCAGACAAATCCTTGTATATATACAATCAGCCAATATATAACTAAAGTGACTCTACAGAGAAAAGGAGAATGGTCTTTTCAGTAAGTGGTGGTGCTAAAATTACTGGATAGTCATATAGGAAAAGAATTACATTGACCCCTGTCTCACACCGTTAAAATTCCACACACAGTATGTATTTATCACCAGGATACAAAATGTTTCAATTATAAAGAAAACAATTTGACATATTTTCCTTCATTAAAATTAAGAATTTCTGTTAACCAAAAGATACATTCAAGAAAATGAAAGGCAAGGCAAGCCACAGTGGAAAAGGATGTCTGTAATACAAATGAATGAAACAAAAACAGGACACCAGGTAGAAAAATGAGCAAAAGACTTTCATGAGACTTTAATAAACCTTTCAAAGGCTAATAAATATATGACATGCAGCTCAACATTACCAGTAAACAGGAAACGCAAATTAAAACCAAAGAGGAATGTTAAATAGTACAACCATTTTTGAGAAATTGTTCTGTAGTTACAAATAAAATTAAACACCTACCCTATGACCTAAAAATCCACTCCTCAATATATATGCAAGAGAACTGAGTATACACACACACACATGTATATATACATTCACACACAAATTTGTATAACACTATTTATAACAGTTTAAATCGTAATAGCCAAAACCTAGAAATAGTCAAAAGAAAATGACAACCATACAATGGAACTAGGCAATCCATACTAATAAAAGCCTAGGTGGCTCTCACACCCTTGCATGACACCTTCATGTCACCACAAGATGGCCAGCAGGGGAGGGTAGTTGGGGCAAACAGGCCAGCAGTGGAGGGCAGTTGGGGGCAATCGGGCTGGCAAGAGAGGGCAGTTGGGATAATCAGGCCAGCAGGGGAGCAGTTAGGCGTCAATCAGGCTGGCAGTGGAGCAGTTAAGGGTGATCAGGCTGGCAGGCAGGCAAGTGGTTAGGAGCCAGCAGTCCCAGATTGTGAGAGGTATGTCCAACTACCGGTTTAGGCCCGATCCGGCCATCAGACATCCCCCCAAGGACTCACAGATTGGAGAGGGTGCAGGCTGGGCTGAGGGACACCTCCGCCCCCCTGCCCCCCCTCCCACTCCCGCTCAGTGCACAAAATGTTTAAAATGGATGCACTGCAAAAACAAACAAAACCAGTATGCTGAGCAAAAAAAAACCAAACACAAAAGAACACATGCTCTTATGAACCCATTTTCATAAAGTCCAAGAAAAGGCAAAACAAATTTATAGAGGTAGAAGTCAAAACAGTATGTCAAGCCCTGACTGGTATGGCTCAGTGGTACAGCATTATCCCTCGCACCAAAGGACTGCAGGTTTGAGACCCAGTCAAGGTACACCAGAGTTACAGATTCATTCCTGGGGCACTCAGGGCACATGTGGGGGCAAACAATTGATATCTCTATCTCACATTGATGTTTCTCTCTCTCTCACCTTCCTTCCCTCCCTAGCTCCTTCCACTCTAAAAAAAAATAAATAAAATCAATAATCAATGGAAAAAATATCCTCAGGTAAGGATTAATAACAACAAAAGAATATGATTGGAAAGGAGCATGAGTTAACTTTCTGGGGTGATGAAAATGTTCTCTATCTTCATCCGGGTAACAGTAATATATATGTAAAAAAGTCATCAACCTATATATTTTAAGATTTTTGCACTGTATTGTATTATAAAAATATATATCAATTACACATAAAAATCCATTACATATATATCAGGAGTACTATAAATTTACCAGATTGACAATTCTAATGTTTGGCAATGAGGCAGAAAAACAGGAATTCTTATAGTATGTTATTAGCAGGAATCTAAACTAGTGCAACCACTTTGGAAAACAGTCTGGCAATTACCAACAAAAATTGAAAATACACAAAAATGTTCACAGTAGCATTATTTATAATTGCTGCAAAGTGAAAATAATTTAAATGTCCATCCAAAAAAATAAATGAATTGATATACTCATATAGTAGAATATTCAGCAATGACAAACTACAGCTCCATAAAACAACAATAAATTTCACAAATAATGTTGAGAAAGGAGCAAAAGTAAAGGATATAAACTATATGGTTCCATTTATATAAACTTGAAAAGGTAGGCAAAATTAAATTAACAAGTTTGGATGCAACCTTAAGTAGAAAAATAAGAAAGTAATTATCATAAAATTCAAGATACAGGTTACTCTTCAAAAGGAGAAAGGAATTTAAGGTGGGCTTTCTGGAGTCCTAACAATCACCTATTTGATGACCTGAATGTTGGTTGCAAGGGTTAAACTTTGAAATTATTTCAGCAAAACACATGCACACATATACAAAGCTCAACGACTTTTCTGTATGTGTTACAAATCAGAACAAAAAAAAGGTTTAAAAAATCTATTGGAACAGGTGACTGGTTGGATTTGGTGGGGCAGAGGAGGGTTAAGAAACGTCCAAGGACAACTCCCAAGTGTCTGACTTGCACAATTATTTGGGTGATTATGCTTTTCACTTGAGATAGAAAACATCTTGGATATGTTAAATTTATAGTACTTCTGAGAAACCCAAGTAGAAATGTCCAGGTGGCAATTAGATATGCAGAACTAGAGCTAAAAGACATCCAGGCTTGAATATAAATTTTTAATTCATCCATAAGTGAATCCATCAACATGGATATGACTAGGAAAGAAGACTGTCATCAGGAGTGTAGGGCTGATCCCAGGTACATCAACATTTAATGGGCAGGTACAGGAGGATAAGCCAGTAAAGAAAACTGAGAAGGAACAAGTGATAGGAGGAAAATTAAGAACTTGTCATGTTATATTTAAAAAAAAAAAAAAGAACTTGTCATGAACCATTAAGCAAAGGAAGAATTGTCTCACGAGTAATAAGTTATTCACTCCAGGGTTATGCATAGTTAAGAAAAAATATGGGTTATGTGCAATACTCAACAAGCCAGTTTTTACTCCACCTCTTTCTGGTTAATTTGAGACAAGCAACAACCCAAGAGAGAATTCTTCTGAGAATGGCTGAAACCTTTTGCAGTCTTGAGAAGTGAGAAATCAAAACTCCAGAAGAGGACAGATTTGGGAGTACTTATTGGACCTGTGTGCTACTGGGTAGAATCACCACTAAAAGGTTAGCACACAGGCCCAGGCTCACTCTTCTGCTTCTTTCCTGTGACTGAAGTGGTATGAGAAGCCTTCAAGAGAGAGCTTTCCTTCTCCAAGTGAGAGCTAGGGCCAAACCTACTACTTGGGGAGAAAAGGCCTGAGGCAGGTGGCCAAGGCCAGATGAGCAGTCAGCCAGAGCAAATGGGTTCTCTCTGGTTACATGGCCCTGAGCACTGACAGAAATTAGTTAGAGCTGGCATTGCTCACATCACAAGGAAAGATCTAGCTGTTTGAGAACTGGGGAGGAGCAGAGGTTCCATCTCATAGCCTGTTACAGTGTGAAACAAATTAAGCTTCACTACATTTTAAAAAGAGCATCTCCACGTTGAGCAACTGGGCTCATTCTAGCCTTCGTCTTAAAAAAGTTTGGTACCTAAGACCTAATTAAGAATAAAATGCTAAGTATTAGGGTTTTTCATTTATCAGTACAATATTAAATACAAATCTCTCAACTGAAATACTATCATAAAATTTCTCAACTTCTAGCACTACATAAATCACATACAAAATAAAACCACAAAGGGCATATAGATGAAAAGCGCATCAGATTAGCAACTCCAAAAGAAATAGAAATATACGATATTTTTGTTCCTTAAAGGGAAGATTTAAGTGAAGAGTAACTCCTTCCAAAATTCATTTAAAAATTCAGTATAATTCTAATGAAAATCTCATGGGGTTTTCCCAAAACTCATTAAAATTCTCGTGAAACAGTAAATACATAAAAATAGGCAGGAAGTTTTTGAAAATGAGAATATTTGCCCTATCAGGTCTCAAACTTACTATAAAAAGCCACAAGGGAGAAGGGGACAGTGGTCATGAAGTTGTATGGAAACATAAACAATTATTAGTGGCATAGAACTGAGAATCCAGCAAGAGCCCCTAGGTATATAAGGAAATGCTTAACAAATGGAAATCAGCAAAAACCTATCAATTTAAGAAGAAAAAAAACAAGATCCCTATCTCACAATAGATACAAACGTAAATTCCACCCAAATTAAAAGAGATATGAAAACAAATTTCAATACCTTTAAAACAATATTTGGAATGGTAGATTTTGCACAAGATTGAAAAATAACCAAAACAGTAACACCCAAAAGCTACAGATAAATCAGAGATAGCACCACATAATGTTTAAATTATATGAGGTCAAAATGGTGGTGTGGATAAATATGGTACTTGAGTCTTCTCACAACCACATCAAAATTACACCTCCAGAATCATTATTCAGAACCACCTGAAATCTGAGTGGAAGTACTACAACTAGGGATTTAAAGAAGCCACATCAAGACTGGCAGAGTCTGAGATAGAAACCAGCTGGTCCCACACCCACGTGTGGCAGTTTAAAATTGGGAGAGAGATCTCGGCTGTGGAGGTCCCCCCTAAGAAGCAAGAGTTCCCACCTCCATACCAGGCCTCCCAGCCCGGAGTTGTAGAACCAGTAAGAGAAGTTCCTATAACTTCTGACTATAAAAACCAGCAGAAACTCTGGCTGAGACTGAGGGCTCCTGGAGAACCAGTCGGCTCCTCTTAAAGAGCTCGTGCAAGAACTTAAGACTCTCTCCCTTGGAGCTCCAGCGCTGGCTCAGCAGCTTGAAAGGAACCAGAAATATATGGGAAGAAACTTAATTTTCTGGCATCAGAGAGCTGGGGGCACAGCTTTAAACCACACAAAAGTGCTGGCAGAGGCCATTATTCCTTTCCTGGCTCCCTCCCCCCCTCGGCAGACAGGTTCCATGTATGAGTCTCCATCCACCTGCTGACACTGTTCGCACCACCCTGATGATTCCCTGAGACTGCCCCACCCAACTCGGGAGCCCACCCTAGCTGTTTCCAGTGGCTTTTCCATATAAATGACCCCTCTTGCCTCATGCCTTGAACTTTCCTAAAATCTGTTTATACCCTCTACCTCTTGCTAAATGGCTCCAGGCCTGAAACTAGCAGCAGCCAGACCTGATTTGTAGCATGGCCTCTACTGGGCACCTCCAAACTCAGCACAATACCTCTGTAGCTCAAGCCCAGTAGCCCCAGGCGAGATACAGGTGGTAGCTGACCTTGCAACTCCCAGGAGGCCCCAGAGCCAGCACAGCTTCAACCCATGCTTAATTACAACCTTAACACCTACAAGAGCAAGACACTCAAGGAGTGGGCTCAGTGAGCACCAAAGCCCCACTAAAGCAAGTCCTACTCTGTAAGGTCAGTCCCTATATAGCAACTCCTTTGCTGTAGTTGAAGCAGGTTCTTGAAACCAATAGGCATGGGGGACAATCCCTCACAGTGACACCAACAGCAATCAAAGCTTAACTACAACAGGACAAGGCATACAACCCACACAGGAGTACACCAGGAGTGCCCGGCGTAGGTGCCTGGGGAGACTGTATCACTGGGCCATTCAAAAGACCAACTATACAAGGGCACTCTACCTAGTCTGGGAAACATAGCAGCACTACCTAATACATAGAAGCACAGGAAATGTGGAGACAAAGAAACAGGTCTCAAAGGAAAGAACAGGAAAAATTTCCAGGAAAAGAACTACATGAAATGGAAGCACACAAACTACCAGATACAGAATTCAAAACAATCGCTATAAGGATACTCAAGGAACTTAGAACTTCAACAACATTAAAAAATCAGTCAGGCCAAGACCGGTTTGGCTCAGTGGATAGAGCATCAGCCTGCAGACTGAAGGGTCCTGGGTTTGATTGCAGCAAGGGCATGTACCTTGGCTGCGGGCACATCCCTGGTAGGGGGCGTGCAAGAGGCAGCTGATCGATGTCTCTCTCTCATCGATGTTTCTGACTTTCTATCCCTCTCCCTTCTGCTCTGTAAAAAATCAATAAAATATATTTTTTAAAAAATCAGTATGAATGAAGGTTACACTAATTGAAATTAAGAATAATTTACAAGGGCCGAGCCAGTTTGGCTCAGTGGATAGAGCATCAGCCTGCAGACTGAAAGGTCCCAGGTTCAATTCCGGTCAAGGGCATGTACCTTGGCGGCGGGCACATCCCCAGTTGGAGGTGTGCAAGAGGCAGCTGATCGATGTTTCTCTCCCATAGATTGTTTCTGATTTTCTATTTCTCTCCCTTCCTCCCTGTGAAAAATAAATAAAAAATATTTTTTTTTAAAAAAGAATAATTTACAAGGAATCAATAGTAGAGTAGATGAAGCTAAGAATGGAATTGGCAATTTGGAATATAAGGAAGCAAAAAACACCCAATCTGAATTGCAAAAAGAAAAAAGTATCCAAAATATGAAGATAGTGTAAGGAGCTTCTGGGACAACTTCAAGCATACAACATTCACATCATGTGGGTACAAGGAGGAGAAGAGAGAAAGAAACTAAAAATCTATTTGAAGAAATAATAACAGAAAACTCCCCTAACCTGGTGAAAAAAATAGACACACAAGCCCAAACAAGAGAAACATAAAGAGGTTCCTCATAATTAAAATGCAAAAGGTTAAAGACAAAGAGACTCTTAAAGTAGCAAGAGGAAAAAAAAACAGTTACCTATAAGAAAACTCCCATAAGACTGTCAGCTTATTTCTCAACAGAAACTTTTCAGGCCAGAGGGTGTGGCAAGAAATATTCAAAGTGACGAACAGGCTGAAACCGGTTTGGCTCAGTGGTAGAGCATCGGCCTTTGGACTGAAAGGTCCCAGGTTCGATTCCGGTCAAGGGCATGTACCTTGGCTGGGGGCACAACCCCAGTAGGGGGTGTGCAAGAGGCAGCTGATCGATGTTTCTCTCATCAATGTTTCTGAGTTTCTATCCCTCTCCCTTCCTCTCTGTGAAAAATCAATAAAATATTTTTTTTTAAAGTGATGAACAGGATCAGAATGGTTCAGTGATTGAGCATCAACCTACGAACCAGGTTTCAGTCCCCGGTCAGGGCACACATCCAGGTTTCATCCCCAGGCTTGATCCCCATTGGGGGGCGGGCTGAAGGCAGCCAATCAGTGATTTTCTCTCATCATTGGTGTTTCTTTTTCTCTCTCCCTTCCTCTCTAAAATCAATAAAAATGTATTTTTTAAAAACTATTCAAAGTGATGAAAAGCAAGGACCTACAACCAATATTACTCTACCCAGCAAAGCTATCATTTAGGATCGAAGGACATATAAAAGAGCTTCCCACACACCGCCATGCTCCTGAAGTGGCTGCGGAGGAATATGCTAGGCCTTGGGTGGCTCCTGGTGGCCCTGCTGTGTCAACACCATTGCCGTGCTGCACGAGGAGCATTTTCTCAAGAACATTGGCTGGGGAACAGACCAGGGAATTGGCGGATTTGGAGAGGAGCCAAGAATTAAATCTCAGCTAATGATCCTTATTCAATCGGTAAGAACCGTAATGAGAGTGCCATTGATAATAGTACACTCAGTTGCAATTGTATTACTTTTACTATTTGGGTGAAGATCAATGGAGACTCTTCTTCTGCTGGCAGCTATTACTTTGGTCATTATTGGAATATACATATCTTAGCTGGCTGTCCCTGGACTTGACAAAATGTAAATATGATAATAAAACCAGAGACCCTATTTATCTGATTCTTAAAGATATTGCACTTACAGTTTCATTATAAAAAGATCAGATAATCAGAGGCAACAATTATCCAGGATTGGAAAACATCTGATTATTGACTGTTAACAAAAGTTTGTGCTATGTTAAAGATTGTTCAAAGGGTGCAGGACTGTCACTTCTGTTTTTTTAGAACTTTTTCTCTCACTTTTCAGGGATGATTTTTTTTTAACTTTTGAAGTCCCTTGTGACTTAGTTATGATACTTGGAGAGTGATTATCCTCCTAGGTAAAACTTAAAGGATTTTTAAAAAGTAATTACTACATATAAAGTGATAGATAATTGGGATGATTTTATTTTGAACTCTTTGGTTAAATATTTTGTCTATATTGCCTTGGCTATGAAAAATTCAAATTTACAGTAACTTTTGAGGAACAATAGTCTGATTGTAGGGAGAATTATAATTTTGTAAGTCAGATAGTCACATGGCAATTGTGTTTTTGTTTTAAATTATTATTCATGCATTTACTATTTTAGTAACTGGTCTGAATGATAAGACCAGATCATTATCTACATATTTTCATTGGTAAAAAAGTCTATACCCTTTTAACAATGATTTATTTTTTGAAATCAGAATAAACATTAGCCTGTAGGAGCAATCCTAAACAATCACAATTATAAACTACCATCAGAATTTCGTCTGGTGCACAAAATTCGTGCACTAAGGTGGGTAGTGCCTCAGCCCAAACTCCCCCCTCTCACATACTAGGAGCCTCAGAGGATGTCCTACTGAGGGCTTACAGAGGCTTTCTGCCTGGGCAGGGGACTCTCAGTCCCCTCAGATCGATGGCTCTGCCCCTGCCCCTTGGCAATGATGGCTTATATCACAGTGACCCGGGTGCCAGGATATTACCAGGACACACGCACTGGGCACCTATGTATGCAAGTTAACCACCATCTTTGTTTGGTTAATTTGCATATTCACTCTGATTGGCTATGGGTGTAGCAGAGGTACAGTCAATTTACATGTTTGTTTAACATTAGGTAAAATACTAGCTAATAAGACTTATCTATGTAAGACCTTATTGTGAAGCATTTACCTGTCCCAAAAGTATGCATGTTTTCATTTCTTGGAGTAGTACATTAAAAAGTATGAGTCTCAATTTTTATTTCCATTTGTCACTAGGGCATTCATGCTGGGTAAGTTTTGTTTTTATGTCTTAGACCATTCTGTATTTTTAAAAATAAATCTTTATTGTTCAGATTATTACAATTGTTCTTCCTCCCCGCCCCCATAGCTCCCCTCCACCTAGTCCCATCCCACCCTCTCCCCTTGCCCCCCTCCACTGTCCTGATCCATAGGTGTACAATTTTTGTCGTCTCTTCCTGCAACCCCTCTCCCCGTCTCCCTGAGAATTGTCAGTCCATCCCTTTCTATGCTCCTGATTCTATTATATTCACCAGTTTATTCTGTTTATCAGATTTTTTATTTACTTGATTTTTAGATTCACTTGTTGATAGATATGTATTTGTTGTTCAATCATTCTGTATTTCACTCATCCCATAATACAGTTTTATGCAGAAAGAGTAAAACTATGTGTTTTTTTCCAGAAACTATAGATTATAATATTTAAAAGGGGTAGAATTGCACCCCACCCTACTACAAATAGCACATTTGTAAATAAAGTAAAATTTCCAAGTCAAATAAAAAAGAGTTTCCCACACAAGGAAAAGCTAAAGGCATTCATCACCATCATAGCAGTATTACATGAAATGTTAAAGGGTCTTCTTTAAAAAGGAAAAAAAAAGATGAAAAGTATTAATAAAATGGCAATAAATGGATATCTATAATGCATACCTATCAACAATTCAATCTAAAAAAAAACAACAAAAAAGGATGAAGCAGAACAGAAACAGACTCATAAATGCAGAGAACATTTTGACAGTTGCCAGATGGGAGGGGGTTTGAGGGAATGGGTGGAAAAGGTAAAAGGATTAAGAAGTACAAACTGTTGTTACAGAATAATCACAGGGATATAAAGTACAACATAGTCAATGCTCTTCTCATAACTATGTATGTTGTCAGGTGGGAACAAGGTTTATCAGGATGATCACTTAGTAACATGTACAATGTCTAATCACTGTTGTGTACACATGAAACTAACATACTATTTATTGTATGTCAACTGTAATTGAAAAATTTTTTAAAGATTTTAAACGTTTTTTACCTTTATATGAATAAAGATAAAATTAAAAGTGAGATACTAGGAGAAAATATGTATAACACATATAACAAAGGATTAACTAATGTATCTAAAATCCTCCTACTCAGTCAAGATGGGGGCATAGTTAAACATGGCACGAATATCCTTCCACAACCACATTATAAAATACAACTAACCAGAGAGCAACCATCATTCAAAACTGCCTGAAATTGGGCTGAATGGAAGCCCTACAAGTAGAGAATGAAGAAGAAAACACATTGAGACTGGAAGGAGGGGTGGAGGCACGGAAGAGGCTGGTCCAAAACCCATGGTGGCCTTTTTTTTTTAAGGGAAGGACACCTTGGCTGAGTACGCCTCCTGTGAAGAGCAAGTGTGGTCCCAGCCCCAAACTAAAACCACCAGCCCAGGATGCCAGTGTCAGGAAGAGAGCTCTCCCTAAGTTCAGGCAGCAACAACCAGCAAGAATTGTGGTTGAGTGGACACAGAAGCTGTGGGAGTCAAAAGTGTTCCTCTTACAGGGCTGGTGCATGGACTTCTTCAGACTCACTCCCTCTGAACTCCAGCGCTAGGGCAGCAGCTTGAAAGGATCCAGGGACATAGGAGGAATAATCACCTTGTATGGAATCAAGACAAGAACTCAGGGGCAGCTTTCTCCTAGACCCATGGTTGGCAGTCCTGAGTTGTGAGAGGGATGTCTGACTGCCTGTTTAGGCCTGATCCGTTAAGGCCTAAATGGGCAGTCGGACATCCCCCGAGGGGTCCAATATTGGAGAGGGTGCAGGCTGGGTTGAAGGACACACAACCCCGTACACGAACTTCATGCACCAGGCCTCTAGTATGGAAGAGAAACCCAAGGCTCAGTGCTTATAACTCTCACCTGTGTTTTAAAGAACATGTGATTTGTAAAAATAACTGGCTCTGCATTTTTCTGGGCAAACTATAGATTCCAGCCCTTTCCAGGAAGATCTGATACATTCAAATATGACCACCTGATATCCCCCCAAATGGCCACTGTTTTCTGCTTTTCCTCATGCTATTCCCTAAAGTTCTTCTGAATGATCAAGGAAATGAATCCCTCGTAAATTCCTAGTCCTAAATAATGTGTAGCCAGCACCACACCCTAGGCCTAATTCTCCTATCTTGTTGCAGTAGATCCATATGACTCAACACCTCTCAGAAAGGGCTACCCCACCCTACTACAAATTCAAACTAACTAATTTTTTCTCCCCCTCTACTCCATATGCCTAGACCCACTTTATTTTTCTTCCCTTGGCTTTTCTGTTACGTCTTCCTTATAACTCAACCCACTACATGTCTGTTCTGTAAATAGGTGTTACAAATGCCGTATCTCCCAAAGTTAAGGCTTAGAAGGTAAACACTCCAGGAACTTACTTCCTGAACACCATGCCTTCGCAATAATGTGCTGGTTTTAAAATCACTCGAAAGTCCATCTACAGTAGCTTGGTGCTTGAGCACTGACCTATGAACCAGATCACAGATCAAATTATGGACAGACCACATGCCGGGCTGCAGGCTCGATCCTTGGTGTGGGGTATGCAGAAGGCAGCTGATCAGTGATTCTTTCATGACTAGAGGCCCAGTGCACGAAATTTGTGCATGGGAGGGGGGTGGTTTCCCTCAGCACAGCCTGTACCCTCTCACAATCCAGAAATGCTGGCTCCCAACCACTCACCTCCCTGCCTGATTGCCTCTCACTGCTTCTGCCTGCAGGTCTGATCACCCCCTAATGACTTCCTGCCAGCCTGATCGATGCCTAACTGCTCGCCTGCCAGCCCAACTGCCCCTTGTCTTCCCTGCAGACATGTTCACACCCAACTGCCCTCCCCTGCTGGCCCAGTCAACCCTAACTTCTCTCCCTTGCCAGCCTGATCACCCCCAACTGTCCTCCCCTGCCAGCCCAATTGCCACTACTTGTCCTCCCTTGCCAGCCTGGTTGCCCCTAACTGCCCTCCCCTGCAGGCCAGGATTCCCCCCCACAACTGCCCTCCCCTGTAAGCCAGGGTCCACCCCAACTGTCCTCCCCTTCAGACCTGGATCCCACCAACTGCTCTCCCCTGCAGGCCCAGTCCCCCCCCCCCCCAACTTCTCTCCCCTGCTGGCCTGTTCCCCCCCCAACTGCCTTCTTCTGTAGGCCTTGTCCCTCCCAACTGTCTTCCCCTGCAGGGTTGGTCACGCCCAACCACCCTCCTCTGCAGGCCTGGTCACTCCCCTGCAGGCCATCTTGTGGTGGCCATCTTGTGTCCACATGGGGGGGCCATCTTTGACCACATAGTGGTGGCCATCTTGCGTTGGAGTGATGGTCAATTTGCATATTACCTCTTTATTATATAAGATGTTTCTCTTTCTCTCCCTCTCGTTCCTCTCTGAAATCAATAAAAATATTTTAAAAAATATAAATAAAATTGCTCTAAACACATAAAAACTATAATACAAACTAGGTGTTTTGGCAAACAGAGGTCAAAAATAATAAATGGCACCAATGTTTGCATTTTTTATTTTATTTTTTGTTAATCCTCACCAGAGTATATTTTTTCCATTGAGTTTTAGAGAGTAGATAGGAGGGAGGGAGGGAGCAGCACTGATGTGAGACACATAGATTGGTTGCCTCCCACAAACTCCCAGACCAGGGCCAGGGATCGAACCTACAACCCAGGAATGTGCTTTAGGAACTCAAACCCACAACCCTTTGGAGAGCAAGCCTATGCTCTAACCACTTACCAACACCTGCTAGGGCAGTGTTTGTATATTTTTTAAAAGTTGGGTATCACTGTATCATATTTGACCTAAATAGAATTTATAGAGCTTGGACCCTTAAGCCAGATTACCTATACATATTATCGAATGTATATTTCATTTACATTTTGTGTTACTCAGTTTTGTCATCTGTAAAATTGTTATAAAAAGGACCATTGTGGGGAAAATAATCTATGTAAAGAATTTAGAACACAGTAAGCATTATTTAAAAATTAAGTTATCTTTAATACATGGCAGCCCAGAATCACCTCTTTGTGATCTCTATTCCTCCTGAATTCTTTGAGTTCATACTGCTTCTGAAATTTCCATACCAAGAAATAATCTACACTAATAAGAGAAATATGCAAATTGACCATACCTCCATAACACCCACCAGCCAATCAGGGTTGGGGTATGCAAATTAACCCAACAAAGATGGTGGGTTAATTTGCATACACAAGAGAAACAAAGACTGAAGAGGACTGAAGAGGTTTGGCTTCTCCACTGCGGCCAGAGAGAAGGCCTGGGTCCCGAGTGCCGGAGGAAAACCAGTGCCGGCAGCCAGGGGAAGGAAGGCCTATTGCACGAATCTTCGTGCCAAGGGACTCTAGTGATAACACAAGAATCCATACTTTATTTATTCAATTCATCTTAGTCAAAACTACCTACCAGAACTCTCTGACATCAGCCTTAGTAATATTTTTGTGAATGTTTCCTCAGGCATGGGAAACAAAAGAAAATATAAACAAATGGGACTATATCTAACTAAAGGGTTTTTGCACAGTGAAGGAAACCATCAACAAAATGAAGACATTGTACTGCCCTTGCTGGTTTGGTTCAGTGGATAGAGTGTCAGCCTGTGGACTGCAGGGTCACAGGTTCAATTCTAGTTAAGGGTACATACCTTGGTTGCAGGCTCGAACCCCCATCCTGGTTGGGACTCATGTTGGTGGCAACCAATTTATGTTTCTCTTTCTGTCTCTCCCCCTCCCTTCCACTCTCTCTAGAAATCAGTGGAAAAATACCCTCAAGTAAGGATTAACACCACCAACAAAAAAGACAACCTACTGAATGAAATAAGACATTTGCCAATGATATATCTGATAACGAGGCTAATATTCCAAACATATAGACAAGTCATACAATTTTTTAAATTGGTTTTTGTTAATTTTAGAGAGGAAGGAAGAGTCGGAGAGGGCGACAGAGAAACATCAATGTGAGAGAGAAACATCGACTGATTACCTCGTGTACACACCCCGACTGACCAGGGACCAAAACTGCAACCAGAGCATATGCTCTGACTGGGAATCAAACCCAAAACCTTTTGGTGTTTGGGATGATGCCTATCAACTGAGCCACACCAGCCAGGGCCAACTCATATAACTTAACACCTAAATAAATAAATAAATAAATAAATAATCCAATTTAAAAATGGGCAGAGGACCTAAATAGACATTTCTCCCGAGGACATAGTCAGTGAAAATGATCAAAATACAGATTAAAACCCTAGTGAGATAGTACCTCACACTTGTCAGAATGGTTATCATCTATCTATAATAATAAAAGCATAATATGCTAATTAGACCGGATGCCCTTCCTGAGGAAACCAGGGCTACGAGGGAAGCCTGGGTCGCAGGTGCCAGAGGGAAACTGCTACTGGCAGTCAGGGTAAGAAAGGTAAACTCTTGCATGAATTTTGTGCACCAAGGCTCGAGTCAATAAATACATTTAAAAAGTGTTGGCAAGGATGTGAAAAGGAAACTGGTGTGACCCCTATGGAAAGCAGTATGAAAGTTCCTCAAAAAATTAGAAACAACCCTAGCTGGTTTGGCTCAGTGGCTAGAGCATCAATCCGCAGACTGAAGGGTCCCACGTTCGATTCCAGTCAAGGGCACATGCCTGGGTTGCAGGCTCGATCCCTAGTAGGGGGCCATGCAGGAGGTAGATGTTTCCATCTCTCTCCCCCTCTACTTTCCTCTCTGAAATTAGTGAAAAAAATATTTTTTAAAAAGATTTAAAAATAAAAATTAGAAGCTGTATTACCATATGACCTAGAAATTCCCCTTCTGGGTATTTATCTAAAGAAATCCAAAACACGAATCCAAAATGATGTGTCCACTCCCTATGCTCACTGTAACAATATTTACAAAATAGCCAAGATATGAAAGCAATTAAGTGTGCAGATGTGGTAATATATAGGGTGGGGCAAAAGGAGGTTTACAGTTGTTCAAATAGAAAATAATACAATAATTAATAAATAATAAAAGAATAAACTGTGTTTTGCATACTCACAACTGTAAACCTCCTTTTGCCCCACTTTGTATATATAATGGAATATAACTCAACCATAAAAAAGAATGAAATCTTGCCATTTGCAACAACATGAATGGACCTAGAGGGAATTATGCTTAGTGAAATGTCAGATAGAGAAGGACAAATACCATATTAGACATATATGTGGAATCTAAAAAACAAAAGAAACGAATGAACAAGCAGAACAGACTCAGATTCAGAGAACATGCTGATGGTTGCCAGAAGGAAAGGGGATTGAAGGGTTGAGTGAAAAAAGGGTAGTGATTAAGAAGTACAAATTGCCAGTTACAAAAAAAAAAAAAACCAAACATGGGGATGTAAAGTACAGCATAGGAATACAGTCACTCAACAATATTATAAGAGCTACTAGATGCCTGGTGGTCAGTGCATGTCATAGTGACTGGTCACTCTGGTTGTATGGTTGCTTAGGCGCTTATATATGTAGATGTATGGTGTCAGATGAGTATTAGACTTAACGGGGTGACCAGGTCATAAGTTATATAAATATCTAATAACTATGTTATATACCTGAGATATAATATTGCAGGTCAACTATAATTTTTAAAAATTTTATTTAAAAAAACTATTGGAACAGCCCTAGATGGTTTGGCTCAGTGGATAGAGCATCAGCCCACAGACTAAAGGGTCCCATTGTTTGATCCTGGTCAAGGGCGCGTACCTCAGTTGCAGGCTGGATCCCCAGCTCTGGTTAGGGTGCATGTAGGAGGCAACCAATCAATGTATCTCTCCCCTTTCCTTCCACTCTAAAAATCAGTGGGAAAACACCCTCAGGTGATGATTAACAACAAAAAGCCTACTAGGAGAAATTTTCTTTTACATACAGCAGTTATTAACATTCCACCAAATATGAAGGTAATAAGCCCTTAATAATATGGTGGTGCCCCAGACGGCTTGGCTCAGGGGACAGAGCATCGGCCTACGGACTGAAGGGTCCGGGTTTGATTCTGGTCAAGGGCACATGTCGGGGTTGCAGGCTCCATCCCCAGTGCAGGGCATGCAGGAGGCAGCTGATCAATAATTCTCTCATCACTGATATTTCTCTTCTCTCTCTCTCTCCCTTCCGCTCTGAAATCAATAAAAATATAGTAAAAATAATATGGTGGTGATAAAAATGCTAGCAAAAATAAAGTACAGATCAGAATAATTTCATGTTTATAAAATAGGGAGAATATATGACCATATTTATACTTGTATAGGCATAAAACAGCTCTGGAAAGTTTCATGGCTGCTTATGAAGAGGGAGAACTATATTTTGGGGGGAATGGGTCTGAAGGAATCTGTTCCCTATATACAGTTTAGTATCGTTTTTAATTGGAAGCAATGAATATATTACTTATACAAGAATTTAACTGAAAAAATGCAGGCAAGGGGAGACCCTAAACAAGACTCTGGAAGCCAGACTTCTAGACCCCATCTGGCATTAACTTGAGCAACTGGACAAATTCTAAAAATGTATGATCTCAATGGTAAGGGGATATAGTAAATATATGGTACTAATTTTTTTAAAAGACAGGTGAGAGGTACTAGTCCAACATTTTGCAGAATAAAGCAGCTTTTGATGGTTTTCAAATACTATTATTACCATTTAAATGTTGGGAGTTTGTGTGATATGTGTGTGTGTATGTAACCCTCACCCAAGGATATTTTTCCCATTGACTTTTATAGCAAGCAGAAAGGAGGGAGAAGGAGAAGAGAGAAAAAATAAATAAAACAGCAATGTGAGAGAGACACTTGTTGCCTCCCACACAAGGGCCGGGGATTAAAGTAACCTGCAACCAAGGTACATTAGGTACCTTGGCCTTTCAGGCCACACAGGACAACGCTCTAGCCACTGAATCAAAGTAGGCCGGACAAATACTATTATTGCCACTTAACAAACTGTAGTATAGCCGACAAATGTGGCTCAGTGATTGAACACCGACCTATGAACCAGGAGGTCATGCTGGATTCCCGGTCAAGGGCACATGCCCGGTTTGTGGGCTGGATCCCCAGTGTGGGGTGTGCAGGAGGCAGCCAATCAATGATTCTCTCTCATCACTGATATTTCTCTCTCCCCCTGTCCCTTTCTCTCTGAAATCAACAAAACTTTTTTTTTTTTAAACTGTAGATCCCTAACTGGTTTGACTCGGTGGATAGAGCGTTGGCCTGCAGACTGAGAGGTCCTGGGTTCAATCCTGGTCAGGGGCATGTGCCTTGGCTGTGGGCAAATCCCCAGTGGGAGGTGTGCAGGAGGCAGCTGATTGCTGTTTCTCTCTCATCCATGTTTTTAACTCTGTCCCTCTCCCTTCTTCTCTATAAAAAGTCAATAAAATATATATTTTTAAAAAACTGTAGAATGGTCAAATCTATTAATCTCTTGAGGTCATTTGTACTATTTTTACATAGAAACCTTTCTTAGAAAGGGTCTAAAGTAATTTAAAGGAAATACCTATAAGGAATAGTCTGCACATTATTTTGTTTCTATTGACACACTTTTAAAAGTTTTAGGAATCTGCTCCAGGCTAGATTTTAAGTCTTTATAGTCTGCCACGGAGTGAGCAATAATCACTAAAACAATTAACATTTAAAATACATAAATGACTAAACCTTAATCAAGAACTTACACTACTTAAAGGTGTTTATTACCAGATACTAAAAAAAACACCTCCAATCTAGTTAGCAGCTATAACTGAGTACACACTTTATTCCAGGTTCTGATACCATGTATCATCTTTAATTCTACCATTCATCTGGTAAAGCAAATTTTAATACTCCCATTTAACACATGAAACAAGGAAGCTGTAGGAAGATAAGTGACTAGCTTGAGACCGCATCAGAACTTAATTTCACCTGGCAGACTGGTGCAGGTTTGCCATAGTTTTTACAAATTTATATTAAAATGAAGACAAATAAAGAAAAGTAAACTTTATAATAAAGTTAAATGATTCTATTTAAGGGGCTTTTATTCTGAGATACTGTTCTTTCAAATTGAGTTAAAATATCCTTTATTTATTTTTATTAAAAAATACATTTTTTCCTTGATTTCAGAGAGGGAAAGGAAGAGGGGGAGGGGGAGGGGGAGGGGAGGGGAGGAAAGGGGGAGGGGAGGGGAGGAAAGGGGAAGGGGAGGGGAGGGGGGAGGGGAGGGGGAGGGGAGGGGGAGGGGAGGGGGAGGGAGGGGGAGGGAGAGGGAGAGACATCAATGATGAGATAGAAACATCAACAATGATTGATCGGCTGCCCCCAGTATGCCCCACACCGGGATCAAGCCCACACCCTAGGATGTGCCCTGACCGGAATTCGTGACCTAAGTGCTCAACCATTAAGTCATGCTGTTCAGGCAAAATATCCTTTTTGTAAATGAAATTATGGTGGCAGTAAATACTGGTGTGGGTTATTATTGCTGTTTTTATTGACTATACCTGGCAGAACAAAAATCTGTCAACTCTATTGCAGTGTCCCAATTTTAGGAGGAAATGTTTCTGAAATCCAAAAGTCTGGGAACTATTCACTTAGTGTTGCTTCCCCAAATACTAGACTTCACACACATACACAAACATATACACCACACACAGACACTCATGATTCTCAATCTCTATTTCATTCTATTTAAATTAGGACACTTAAGAATTGAGAAATGAGAATAACGTGAGTTTCAACAAGTCACATGAATTAACGCTGGATTCCCCTCATCAGTTAATTTTTCTCATACTTGATCTTTAGTTCTACTCACTCCAACCTCAGATCAAACTTACTTTTCCTAAAATAGTCATGTTTTTTAACTACTTTTGCTTAATGGCAATCAATACTTAAGTAGAATTTTTAAAACTATTTGCAGTTTCCAATAACCTGCTTTTACACAAGGCCTTTTTTACTTTAGCAAAATAGAAACTTTTAATAATGTTTATTCTACGTAATTCCAAAAAATTACTTTAATTTACAAATTTCTGCATCTCCATTAAATAGATGAAGTTTGTAAATAGTGACCAGACAAGTGGCAACGCTGGCTTGTTCCTGTAATCACTACTATGTATGTCAAAATAAAACAGATAAGCTTATACAATTGTCCACCTAGCAATTTACAGGAGGGGAAGAAACTGTTCAAAGGTGACTACAGTTAACAAATTCAAAATATTAGGCATGGTATGTCTCTATTAAAATTGTAACCTATCTATTTTGAAATAATTTTTCACTTTTGCTACTTTTTAAAATGAATCTTCCTAAATTAAAAAAAAAAGCAACCAACCACTTTTAAGATATAAATTCCTCTTTTATTAAGTAATCTGTGTAGGTAAATCTAATGCAGAAAAAAATGTAATAGGTAAATCAACTGCATCCTTTTTTAAAAACCAATAAACTGACAAATACCTCTAGTTTAGCAACGCATGTACTTTTCATCTTCTGTGATTCATTATACTAATCAACAAGGTTTAAAAAGTCACCCCAATACCCAAAACATCACTACACATGACATACTCTTATTTCACTCAAATTAAGCTTAAGCTAGACGCAAACTCGGACCATTTCCCCATCCCTGGAACACTGAAATATACGAGGGGAAATCCAAAAAATCAGGTAAGTTCAGTGCTGGTATCTTCTTCCAGAGCAGGGTCAAATTCGTGCTTGCCCGCAAATGTCACCGGCTCGGTACGTGCAAATTCTCATTAGCGCTACGGAGTACAGGGGCCTGACCGCGGGAGCACCTGTCCTAGCTCCGGGCGACCGGAACGCCAGCCCGCACACGCCGGCCGCACAGCCTCGGACTGCCGCGGCCCCGGACCACCGGACTCGGACTTCGCCGGGCCCCCGCAGGGTCCTACCTCCCGACCCGCCTCCCGGCCACTGCGAGGACATCTGTCAACCGGCGGACCCGCTCTCCGCGAACCCTTCTCGCTCCTTCCCACCCGGCCCCGCCTGCCCAACTGCTGCCGGCCCCGGCCGGCCTCCCGGCTGCACTCTGCCACCTCATCCCTCCTCGCCCGTCTCGCGGCCCCGCCACCTCAGCCCCGGCGGCCTGGTCTCGGGCCGCCCCGGGACCGGAGCCCCAGGCCGCCGCCCCCCACTCACACCCGCCCGCACGGGGTTCCCTCCGCGGCCCAACCCACCAACCCCCAGGCCCGAGCTCCCGCCACGCGATCCTCACCCACCCCAGCCCCCGCCCTCACCCCACTCGGCCGTTCCCGGCCAGCTCCCCCAGCCAGGCTACCTGGAGGCAAGGGCGGCGGAGCACTTCACCCACGGTCCCAGGTCGCAGAGGGCCCGGTGCTCAGGGTCCCGCTCCTTCTCCCGCTCCACGTGGTAGGCGTAGATGGAAAGCAGGATCCCGGCGGCGCACACTGCATACCGGGCCGCCCGCTCCCACCGCGGCACAGACACTCTCAGCAGGACGGGCGCCGCCATCTTCCCCCCTCCGCCGCCGCCGCCGCCTCCTTCGCCGCCGCCGCCTCCTTCGCCGCCGCCGCCGCCTCCCTCCGCCTCCACCTCAGCAGCCGCCGCCCGTCGGGGCCCGACCCAGCCACCGCCGCTACCGCCACCGCCTCCGCGGCCGCCGCCACCGCCGCCACCGCCACCGCGCCCCATTGGCTCGACCGCCTCCTCCAGGCCCCGCCCCCACGGGCGCGCGGCCCAACTGCCCCGAAAGGAGGGAGCCCAGCGAGGGGTAAGGCGCGCGCGGGCGGAGGGAGGAGCGGAGCGCGCAACCGTCCCGGAGGCCTGGCCACAGGCGGAGATACCAGGCGCTCAGCGGGCCGAGGGCGGAGGAGGGGCCAGGGGCGGGGCGGGGCGGGGCGGGGCGGGGCCCGGGAGGGGAGGATGGGTGGTGGGGTATTGTAGGAGGGCCTTGGGGACCGGGGGCAATGAATACATTTCAAAGATACTACCCGGTGTGACTTGGTAAACCCTTGGCCCCTCCCCCTGGGAGTGGTGATCAATCGCCATCCTTTTCTCTTTTTTTCATAATCACTTGCTATTTTCTGACCCAATCCAAATTAACCCTGCCCATTCTTGAGCCACGCTTGCATTACCTGATCTTCCCCACCACTGCCTCCAGACACCTCCTGTTCAACAGGTGTGAACTTAACTATTTTTTAAAAAGTATTTCTGAATGCTTTGCATCTCTGTAAACTGAATTTGAGATGACTTAATATCCACACTAATGAAAGAGAAATATGCAAATTGACCATACCTCTGTGATGCCCATAGCCAATCAGGAGTGAGTGTGCAAATTAACTCAATAAAAAAATGGCAGGTTAACTTACATATGCAGGCACCGAGTGCACTCCTGATTAGCTGGTGACCATCATGGAGGTACAGTTAATTTGCATATTTCTCTTTTATTAGTGTAGATATAAAAATGAAGTAAAAAATCAGGATTAAAAATAATAATAAAACAAATTGGGATGAAGAACCAAGCAAGTCAGAATAAAAGAAAAGACCAGGAGTAAGAACACACATAAATAGGCCAGAGGGCCTTGCCTGATTATTACAACTGAGCCATAAATTTGGCTCTGAGCGTCCTGGTGACCAAAACTAAAAGGAAAACATATGCATGTTATTCTCACCGTCTCTAAGAAGAAATAAACCATTCCTGGAGATGGTTAGCTTTTTCCTGGTCACAGCTCTCCAAGATATTTCAGAAACTTTATATAGTGATTTTAAGTAATCATGATCCTTTGATTATCTATTGTTGGGTAACAGATTACCCCATATTAGTTTTAGCTTAACACAAAACAAAACCCCTTATTTTCTCACAGTTCCCGAGGGTCAGAAATTTGAGTGCCCTGTAGCTCTGGCTCAGGCTCTCTCACAAGACTACAGTCAAGGTGTTGGAAAGCCTGAAGGCATTTCAAGATGGGAGAATCCTTTTTAAGCTCACTCACATAGCCTTTCTTCCAGCCAAGCTCAACTATGTGTTTAAGCTTTTTTTCCTCAGAATATTTTACCTGGTATTTCTATATTTGTATTTTCTGTGTCGGCTCAATCCACCATGCCAGAAACATACACAAAAGATTTCTATGAGCTCATTCATTACGGTAGACTGGCTTTGCTGGGTTATAATGCTGTACTCTACATTTTTCTGCCAAAGTTTTAGAAAAGGTCACAGCAAGATACAGCAGTATTCTTGAGGTATGGCAGTAGCTGGCCAGAAATTTTTCTATAGCAGAATCTGTGAAAGCCCAGGCCTCCTAAGGCCCTTCAGGAAAACACAACTCAAAGTGAATGTCTTATCAAGAGGGGATGGATGTCTCATTTTCTCATTCAATGAATAATGGATTCTGATATTTCATTATTGTGAGTGCAGAGGAAATGCTAATTTTTCAACACTGCATGAGGAATGGGCCAGTAAATATTCTATGTACAGAGATGAGCTGCTGACTTACCAGTAAAAAGGTGTTTCAATGAGTATCTATGTACATACTAGACACTGTCAGCCTCTTGATATTTAAATCTTATAAGATCTGTACAAGATAGGTATCATTACCCCCAGTTTTCATGGGAAAAAAGTAAATCTCAGAGGATTAACTAACTTGCCCAATTACCATAAGAGATAGAGCTTCATTTACTATCCAGGCCTGTGCTATTCAAGTGTGATTCCTATTTACCCCAGCATATGTAGCTTCCCTCTGAGAAACCACCCCTCAATTTGACATGGATATTCTATTTGTTCCCAGAACATAATGAATGAATTACTCACCAACCTAAGCTTGATCCCAAGCTCCAGTAGGAACCCTGAAACCCATGACTTCCCCCACAAGACCTGAAGTCCTAACTTCTTTACCTGTATTAATTCATTTAATTCTGATAACTTTTGCTGTAGGAGCCATTATTTTCTATGTTTCACAGATGAGGAAACTGAGGTTCAGAGAGGCTAAGTAACCTGCCAAAAACCACATCCTATATAATAAAGGGCTAATATGCAAATCGACCGAACAGCAGAACGAGCAGTTGCTATGATGCACACTGACCACCAGGCGAAAGACGCTTGACGCAAGAGCTGCCCCTTTGTGGTCAGTGTGCTGCTACAGGGGGAATGATACTCAGCCAAAAGCCGGGCTCACAGCTGGTGAGAGCAGTGGTGGTGGCGGGAGCCTCTCCCACCTACGCAGCAGTGCTAAGGATGTCCAACTGCTGGCTTAGGCCCACTCCCTGAGGGCTCCTGGACTGTGAAAGAGCACAGTCTGAGCTGAGGGAACATCCCCCCAAGTGCACAAATTTCATACACCAGGCCTCTAGTAACTAATAAGTTGCAGAACTGGGATCCAAGCTCCAGCAGTCTGGTTTCCAGATCCATGCTCTTAACTCCTGTGATATGAGCTAAAATACACATAGAATTAGAGTTACGGTCAAGATGACAGAGTAAGTCATTGCAGTGCTGGCATAACTCCCACAATCACATTAAAATTATAGCCAAACTACCAAACAACCATAATTGAGAACTGCCTGAAATCTAGCTGAGCAGAAGTTCTTTAACTATGAATACACAGAAGCCACTCTGAGACTGGTAAGAGTAACAGAACAGGCTGGTCTCACACCCACATCTGGTGGTTAAAAATTGGGAAGGTAATCTTCCCTGCTGAGGAGCAAAGAGTCCCAGCCACACACAAGCCACACACACACCCTGCAGCCCAGGGTTCCAGTGCCAGGAAGGGAAATCACCATAACTTCTAGCTGTGAAAACCAGCAGGGATTGTGGCTGAGTGAGATGAAGGGCTGTTGGAGTCCCAGGTGTTCTCTTAAAGGGCCAAGCACAGTCACTGATGGACTGACTCACTGTGAGCTCCAGTGCTGGGCACCAGCTCAGATGGCATCATGGACATATGGAGAAGAACCGAATTGTCTGGCTTTGGGGTGAGAGCTGAAGGGGAAGCTTTCTCCCAGACAGCTGTGCTGGCAGAAGCCATTGTTCCTATGTTGAGCCCTACTCCCACAGAGTGAGCAGGTGCTATATCTGAGTTTCCATCAACCTGCCTTCGTGTTTCCCTGAGATCCCACCCCACCCAACATTTGGGCCATATTCCTTCCAGTAACTTTTCCAAACAAATCCCTATCTTGGCCCATGCTGTGAACTTTCCTAAATTCTCTCAAAGGTTCTCAAACTACAAACGAGCAGCATCTGGACCGAGCATGCTCCATACTTCTTTCAAAATGGCCCTAGGCCAGGCACTAGTGGCATCCAGACTCAGTTTGCAGTATGGCCTTTCCAGGGTACCTCCAAGCCAAGCACAAGTAACCGCCATCTGCAAATAACTTTATAGCTCATGATGTGTGGCCCTAAGGAAGTCATAGGTGGCCACTGACCTCCTGGGAGGCCCCAGAGCCAGCCCATCCTTTAGCCAGCTTCAGATCATGCCTGGAGTACCACCCAACAAACTTCATGAGCAATGCACTCAAGTGGAAGATACATGGGGCACCAGAGGCCTGCTGAATGTAATCCTGCTGTGAGGGATTGGCCCACACAGCAGCTCCTTTGCTATAGTGACAGCCAGTCCTTGTTGTTTATCACTCCCAATGACTTGCCAAGAGCAATCCAGGCTCAACTACAATAGGAAGATGCACACAGCCAGCCACTGGGCCCTACAGAACACCTAATACATAAGGACACTCTATCTACTAAGAATTTCAATGGGATATAAAATGATATAGAAACCATAAAAAACAATAATAAATGAAGGATACACTAGAAATAATCAACATCAGATTAGATGAAGCAGAGGATAGAATTGGTAGTATGGATGACAAGCTAGAAGCCCAATCAGAGCAGCATAAAGGAAAAATAATTTTTAAAAATGAGGATAGTTTAAGGGACCTCTAGGACATCAACTATAACAACATCTACATTATAGGGGTACCAAAAGGAAAGAGAACAAGGGATTCAAAACCTATTTAAAAAATAATGACTGAGGAGAGGAACACCAAGATGGCGGCATAAGCAAACACCTATTGTTCTGCCCCGCGCAACGATTTAAGAACTACAACATAACAGCAGAACAGACAAGCACCCAGAATCGCCAGAAAGCTGGCTGAACGAAAACTCCACTAATAGGAGCAGAGGTGGGACACAGACTCAGGACCGGCAGGAGCGCAGCCTTTCAGATGGAAAGAGGTTAGGAGCTGCCCTGGTCGCGCGCGCAGGCTGGGGCTGGAGCAGCGACCAGCCGGATTTCTCCGACGGGGAAGGGCGGAGGCATCCCACTGCCCAGATTTCCCGAGCCAGGCAAGGTCCGAGATCCGGGGTACGAGGAGAAGTCCCCCTGCACAGATTCCCCAGAACCGGGCGAGGTCCGAGGACCGGGGGACGCACCCTGGAAGCAGGGCACGGCAGAGGCTCCTAGTCCCAAGGGTCACGAAAACCCGCGACTTGCCCCCTGGAAACTTGTCTCCTGGTTCCGGAAACTATCTATTTTACAGCCCTGGGCTAGACTTTTGGTGTGCAGGCACATTTGGGGAAAGGCAGAGTTGTCTGGCAAGGGGAAGAGACTAGCGGCTTTCTCTTGGAGGTGTCTGCAGCCATCCCCATCCAACAGAGACCCGCGCGCACGGGCGCTGCATAGGACCCAGCTGCCGTTGCTGCTGCTGCCGCTGCCGCGCAGCTCAGAGACTCCGCCCATCCAACCTGAACACAGTCTCCCTTCACAGCCAAGTAGCCTGGAGGTCAAACCCTCCTAGGGCTAACAACAACAAACTGGGTTTAAATTCAAAAACACTGAATACAACCCATAAAGGATTGCAGTAAGAGTACCCACCTCAGGTAACTGGAGAGACTGAGCCACTGTCCCTTTGAGGATATCCACCACATAAAGCAGCCACCATGCAGAGACACGGAAAGAAATCAGGTGTGAAAGAAATGGAGGAGAAAAGACAAGACATAGAGTTCAAAACCACGGTTATAAGGCTATTCAAGAGGCTCCTACAAAAGGCCGATCAACTTAATGAGAATTACCAGGAAATAAACAAGACCAACCAGCAAATGAATGAGAATTACAAGGAAATGAATGATACTTACAAGGAAATGAATAAGACCCTCAGGGAAATGAACAAGACCTTTGGGGATACGAACCAGACCCTCACAGATAAAAAAAAAAAAGGACCAACTAGAAATCAAGCATACACAGACTGAAATAAAAAATATTACACAAAGTCCTAAAAGCAGTCCAGAGGGCCACAAGAACCAAGTCAAAGATTTGAAATACAAAGAACCAAAATCCACTCAGCTGGAAAAGCAAGAAACAAAAAGAATTCAGATAATTGAAGATAGCATAAGGGGCCTCTGGGACAACCTCAAGCAAGCCAACATCCGAATTATTGGGGTGCCAGAAAAAGAGAGAGAGCAAGTTAATGAAAACCTATTTGAAGAAATAGTGACTGAAAACTTTCCCCACCTGGTGAAAGAAACTGACTTAAAAGCCCAAGAAGTACACAGAATCCCAAAATATAGGAATCTAAAGAGGACCACACCAAGACATATCATAATTAAAATGCCAAGAGCAAAAGATAAAGAGAGAATATTAAAAGCAGCAAGAGAAAAACAGTTGGTTACCTACAGGGGAGCACCCATACTATTGTCAGCGGATTTCTCAACAGAAACGATGCAGGCCAGACGCGAGTGGCAAGAAATATTCAAAATAATGAAGAGCAAGAATCTACAACCAAGATTACTCTATCCAGCAAAGCTATCATTCAGAATTGAGGATCAGATAAAGTGCTTCGCAGATAAGAAAAAGCTAAAGGAGTTCATCACCACCAAACCAGTATTATATGAAATGCTGAAAGATATTCTTTAAGAAGAGGAAGAAGAAAAAGGTAAAAATATAAATTATGAACAACAAATACACATCTATCAACAAATGAACATAAAAATCAAGTGAATTGATAGGCTGATGAACAAGACAAACTGGTGAATATACCAGAAACATGGACATAGAGAGGGAATGGACTGACAATTCTTGGGGAGAAAAGGGGTGTGGGAAGTACAGCAAGAGACTGGACAAAAATCTTGCAACAATGGGAGAGGACATTGGGGAGGGGGAAGTGAGGGCAAAGGGTGGGATAGGTACAGGGTGGAGGGAAGATATAGGGGGATAAAAAAGGGGAAACAATGTAATTAATAAACTGAACAATAAAAAAATAATAAATAAAAAAATTAAAAATAATGACTGAAAGCTTTCCTAACCTAATGAAGGAAAAAGACATATAAGTTCAAGAAGTACAGAGGGTACTAAATAAGATGAATCCAAAGAGGTTCACACCAAGACATATTGTAATTAAAATGCCAAAGATTAAAGATAAGGAATCTTTTAAACAGCAAAAGAAAAGCAGTTGGCTATCTACAATGGAGCTCCTATAAGACTGGCAGCTGACTTCTCAACAGAAACTTGCAGGCCAGAGGGATTGGCAAGAAATATATATTAAAAATAATGAAATGCAAGATTACTCTACCCAGCAAGACTATCATTTAGAATTGAAAGACAGATAAAGAGCTTCCCACACAAGAAAAAACTAAAGGAGTTCATCACCATCAAACCAGTATTATAAGAAATGTTAAATAGTTTTCTTTGTTTTTTAAACATATTTTTATTGATTTCAGAGAGGAAGAAAGAGATAGAAGCATCACTGCTGAGACCGATTTGGCTCAGTGGATAGAGCGTCGGACTGCGGACTGAATGGTCCCGGGTTCGATTCCTGCAAGGGCATGTACCTTGGCTGCGGGCACATCCCTGGTAGGGGGTGTGCAAGAGGCAGCTGATCGATGTTTCTCTCTCATCGATGTTTCTGAATTTCTATCCCTCTCCCTTCTGCTCTGTAAAAATCAATAAAATGTATTTAAAAAAAAAAGATAGAAGCATCACTGATTGGCTGCTTCCTTCATGCCCCCAATGGAGATCAAGTCCACAATCCAGGCATGCGTCCTGACTGGAAATTGAACCATGATCTCCTGGTTCATAGATCAGTGCTCAACCACTGGGCCAAACTGGCCAGGCTAAAGAGCTTTCTTTAAGAAGAAAAAAGCCCTAGCCATTTTTCTCAGTGGGCAGAGAATCACCTGGGGACTGAAAGGTCCCAAGTCTGATCCCAGTCAAGGGCAAATACCTTAGTTGCAGGCTCAACCTACGGCCCTGGTTGAGGCACATACAGAGGTCAACCAATAGATATGTTCCTCTCATGTCAATATCAATGTTCTGTGTCTCTCCCCCTTCCTTCCAAAAAGAGTCAATGGGAAAATATCCTCTGGTGAGGATTAACAACAACAAAAATAAATAAAATGCACAAGAAATTTGGATTTCCCCAGCATTTATCCCCATAAAACACGATATGGGCACAAACATGCTCCCAGGAACAAGCAGGGATTACAAATGAAGCATGGAAAGGCTGCCTAAAGAATCAACGGGAAACTCACAGGAGAGAATCCCGACACCAGAGGACCTAAGATGGAGATGGCATAGAGACTGGTAGGAGAGGCGGAGTCGTGAAAGGGCTGGCTGGGCGCCCACAGACAGCAACTGAAGCCCCAGAGAGTTATCTCAGCTATGGGGCGGGAGGGCGACATTGAGAACTCTGGGATCAAATCCCCAAGCGGGGATCCCAAGCAGAGAGCACCAAATCTGAGAAGAGTACCCACATAACATCTAGCTGTGAAAAGCAGTGGGGCAATGGAAGCTGAAAGTTTGGGCACTCTCTTGAAGGGCTAATCACAAAAATTCCCTGTGGAGGCACTCACCTTGTGCTCTGGCAGAGGGAGTGTAAAGTGGACTGGAGCTGTGAGAGAACCCAGGTCTGGGGACTGAGGGGATAAAGCTCAGAAGTTGCACACCCCAAGTTTCTTGGGCTGAGTCTTGTCTCATGCACCGGAGGACATCTTTCCCACATAGACATTTGCCTTGCTTTCGGGAAAGACAGTCACACATCCTATTGGAAAACACCTTGCCCTGAGGCAACTTAAAGATTAAAAGTAACAATTAGCCTCCCGGCAGAAGCAACCATCCCACCCTGTTGAAAAAACTCACCACATTTGAGGACAATTACATGGGGGCAATTCAAGTCAGCATCCTATAAGTCTGTAGACAGAGATAGTCAGAAACAGCCTTTAATACTGCCCTACACTAGAAATTGAGAGGTGTAGAGGATCTATGTAAAACATAATCACAAACCTAGACAGACAACCAAAATAAGGAAACAAAGAAACAACCCCAAAATGAAAGAACTAGAAATTCTCCAGAAGAAGAGATAAATGAAGCAGAGATAAGAAATTTATCTGAAACAGAGTTCAGAGTAATAATGGTAAAAATGCTCAATGGTATGAAAAAAAGTATAGTAACTATGAAAAAAGAACAGTCTGAGATAAAGAATGATATAACACAAATAAAGAACACATGAAAGGAATACATAGCAGATTATGGGACGCTGAGGATCAAATCAGTGAATTAGAAGACAGAGCTGAATATATCAACCAGAGAACCAGAAAAGAAAAAATAATTAAAAAACTGGAGGACAGCCGAGACCGGTTTGGCTCAGTGGATAGAGCGTCAGACTGTGGACTAAAGGTTCCCAGGTTCAATTCTGGTCAAGGGCATGTACCTTGGCTGCGGGCACATCCCCTGTAGGGGGCGTGCAAGAGGCAGCTGATCGATGTTTCTCTCTCATCGATGTTTCTGGCTTTCTATCCATCTCCTTTCCTCTATATATGAAGCATCATATATTTAAAAAAACAAACAAACAGGAGGACAGCTTAAGGGAGCTATGGGGCAACGTGAAACATAACAATATTCAAATAGCAAATGTCCAGAAAAGGCAGAAAGGGAGAAAGAAATAGGGAAAGTGTTTGAAGAAAAGATGGCAGAAACATTTCCTAACCAGGTAAAGCAAAAAGTCTTACAAGTTCAGGAGGCACAGAGAATCCTAAACAAGAAGAACCCAAACAGACCCATGCCCAGACACAACATAATTAAAATTCCAAAAATTAAAGACAAAGAGCAAATCTTAAAGGTAGCAAGAGAAAAAAATCTGTTAATACAAAGGAGTTCCCATAAGTCTGACATCTGATTTCTAATCAGGAACTCTACAGCCTAGAAGGGAATGGCATGAAGTACTCAAAGTAATGGAAATCAAGGATCTGAGACCAAAATTACTATATCCAGCAAGTCTATCATTAAAAATAGGCAGTCAGCCAAAACCGGTTTGACTCAGTGGATAGAGCATCTGCCTGTGGACTGAGGGGTACCGGGTTCGATTCTGGTCGAGGGCATGTACCTTGGTTGCAGGCACATCACCAGTGGGGGGTGTGCAGGAGGCAGCTGATCGATGTTTCTCTCTCATCAATGTTTCTAACTCTCTATCCCTCTCCTTTCCTCTCTGTAAAAAATCAATAAAATATATTTTTAAAAAATAAAAATAGACAGTCAAATAAAGAACTTCCCAGACAAAAACAAAAAAACAAAAAGGCTAAAAGAGTTCATCACCCCCCAGGCCAGCATTATAAGCAATGCTAAAGGGACTGCTGTAATTTATTGCTGAGAAGAAGAAATAGAAAAAGAAACCTAGCCATACAGAATTAAATGGCTATAAATAAGAACATCTCAATAATAGCCTTAAATGTTAATGGATTAAAGGCTCCAATCAAAAGGTGTAGGTTAGCTGAATGGATGAAAAACATGACCCAACTATATTTTGTCTATAAAAGACCCACCTCAAAAAAAAAAAAAAAAAGACGCACACAGGATGAATGTGAAGGGATGGAAAAAAATTTTCCATGCAAATGTAAAAGAAAACAGAGCTGGAAAAGCAATACTCATATCCGACAAAATACTCACAAGAGACAACAAAGGTCACCACATAATACTAAAGGGATCAATCCAACCAGAGGATGTAACCCTGGTAAACATATATGCTCCCAATATAAATGCACATATATATATATATATATATATATATATATATATGTGTGTGTGTGTGTGTGTGTATATATATATATTTTTTTTTTTTAAACTTCTAGAGGACTTTAATGAAGAGATTGTCAACAATAGAGTCATAGTAGAGGACTTTAACATGCCTCTGACTTCACTGGACAAATCTTCCAGGGAAAAACTTAACAAGGAAACAGAGACTCTAAAGAACACATTGGATCAGATGGATTTAATGGAGATTTATAGAACATTTCACCCCAATGCAGCAGAATATACATTCTTTTCAAGTGCACAAGGATTATTCACAAAGATAGACCACATGTTAGGACACAAAACAAGTCTCTACAAGTTCAAGAAGATTAAAATCATATTAAACATCTTCTTAGATCACAATGGAATGAAATTAGAAATCAACTACAGCAAAAACATTCAAACACATGGAGGCTAAATAGCATGTTATTAAACAATGAATGGGTTACCAATGAGATCAAGAAAGAAATAAAAAATTTCTGAAAACAAATGAAAATGAACACACAACAATCCCAAATCTCTGGGACAAAACAAAAGCAGTCCTGAGGGGGAAGTTCATAGCACTATAGGTATACCTCAAAAAATAAGAAAAATCAGCAATAAACTATTTAACCCTACAACTTAAAGAACTAGAAGAGAACAACAAGAAAAGCCCAGGGTAAGTAGAAGAAGGAAATAATAAAGATTAGAGCAGAAACAAATAACAAAGAGACAAAAAAATTATGTATATTCAATGAAACCAAGAGCTGGTTCTTTGAAAGGATAAACAAAATTGATAAACCATTAGCCAGACTCATCAAGAAACAAAGAGAGAGGACCCAAATAAATAAAATCCAAAACGAAAGCAGAGAAGTAACAACTGTCACCACAGAAATACAAAGGATTGTAAGAAAATAGTATGAACAACTATATGCCAACAAGCTGGACAATGTGGATGAAATAGACAAATTCCTAGAAAAATACAATCTCCCAAAACTGAATCAAGAAGAATAAAAAAACCTGAGTAGGCCAATAACCACTGATGAAATAGAAGCAGTAATGAAAACAACAACAACAACAACAACAAAAAACTCCCCCCAAACAAAAGCTAGGTCTGGACAGCTTCACAGGGGTGTTTTTCCAAACATTCAAAGAAGAACTAACTCCTATACTCCTCAAACTATTTCAGAAAATCTAAGAGGAAGGAACAATTCCAAACTCTTTTTATGAGGTCGACATTATCCTAATTCCAGAACCAGATAAAGACACTAAAAAGAAAGAGCATTACAGGCCAAATCCCTGATGAATATGAATGCTAAAATCTTCAACAAAATATTAGCAAGTTGCATCCAGCAATATATTAAAAAGGTCATACACTATAATCAAGTAGGATTTATTCCAGGGATGCAAGGCTGGTATAATATTCGCAAATCAATAAATGTGATACATCAATTGCAAGACAAAAATCCCATGATCATATCAATAGACAGAAAAAGCATCGACAAAATCCAACACCTATTTTTGATAAAAACTCTTAGCAAAGCTGGAATAGAGGGAGCATTTATGACAAACCTATAGCCAACTTCACACTTAATGGGCAAAAACTAAAACCATTTCCCCTAAGAATAGGAATAAGACAGGAAAGCCCACTTTCACTACTCCTGTTTGACATAATACTTGAAGTGCTAGCCATAGTGATCAGACAAGAAGAAGATATAAGTGTGGGGGGTGGCCCCAGGCAAGACACTTTGAGCATTCTCTAAATCTTTGTGCCGGCTGAATTCAAGGGGCCTGGAAAAACCAAGTCTTGGAAAAACATATTCACCAATGTTACCAGCTTGACCTCAGGTGTCTGGGAGAGGGCCTTGATATGTAAATGCAGGCTTGCCCCAGAAATGGGTGACTGAATAGGGCCTGGGCTCACTGAAACTCCTTTGATCCTAATGTTGGAGAAACCCCTTTGTATTGTGGAATATAAATAAACCCAGCTTCGTGGGCTCAGCGCGCATGACTGTTTCTCCATGAGAGGGAGAAGAGATGCCCACCTAGCCCCAGCCTTTTAATCCTACTTCTGTGTCTTCTCTTCTATATTTCATTTTTCTTCATCCTCAGCTCCTCCACTCAGAAACTGAACCCAGTCTCTCTCCACGCTGGACATGGGAGAGAGCGAGAGAGAGGAAAAAACACCCTCCATATATAAGAGGCATCCAAATTGGGAAAGAAGAAGTAAAGCTCATGTCCATGGATGGGTAGAATCAACATCATTAAAATGTCCATACTACCCAAAGCAATCTATAGATTTAATGCAATCCCATTAAGATACCAACAGAATATTTCACAGACCTAGAACAAACTCTTCAAAAATTCGTCTGGAATAAAAAAAGATCTGGAATAGCTGCAGCAATCCTGATAAACAAGAATAAAGTTGGATGGATCACAATACCAGATATCAAGCTATATTACAAAGCCACTGTTCTCAAAACTGCTTGGTACTGCCATAAGAATAGACATATAGACCAATGGAACCAAACAGAGAACCTGGAAATTGACCCAAACCATTATGCTGAATTAATATTTGACAAAGGAGGCAAGAACATATGATGGAGACAAGACAGTCACTTTAATAAGTGATGTTGGGAAAATTGAACAGATAAATACAAAAAACTGAAACTCGATCACCAATTTACACCATACACAAAAATAAACTAAAAAAGGATAAAGGACTTAAATGTAAGATGGGAAATCATAAAAATTTTAGACGAAGCCATAGGCAGCAAAATATCAGACATATGTCATAGCAGTATCTTTACTGATACAGCTCCTAGGGCAATGGAAACTAAAGAGAAAATAAACAAATGGGAGTACATCAAAATGAAAAGCTTTTGCACAGCAAAGGAGACCATCAACAAAACAACAACAAAGCCCACTGCATAGGCAAACATATTTGCCAGTGTTATCTCCAATAAGGGTTTAACTCTAACATTTACAGGGAACTCATACAATTTAACAAAGGAAGATAAACAATCCAATCAAAAAATGGGCACAGGACATAAATAGATACTTTTAAAAAGAGGACATAAAGAGGCCAAGAGATGAAAACATGCTCAAAGTCACTAATCATCTGAGAGATGCAAATCAAAAGAACAATGTCAGAATGGCTATCATCAACAAATCAACTAACAAGTGTTGGCGAGGATGCAGAAAAAAAGGAATCCTCTTGCACTGCTGGTGGCAATGCAGACTGGTGCAACCACTGTGGAAAAAGTATTGAGTTTCTTAAAAAAAACTAAAAATAAAACTCCCGTTTCACCCAATAATCCCACTTCTAAGAATATATCCAAAGAAATCAGAAAGGACATGTGCACCCCTATGTTCATAGAAGCACAATTTACCATAGCTAAGATTTGGAAACAGCCTAAATGCCCATCAGTAGACGAGTGAATTAAAAACAGTGGTATAGCTATACAATGGAATACTACACTGCTGTAAAAAAGAAGGAACTCATACCATTTGCAACAGCATGGATGGACCTGGAGAGCATTATGCTCAGTGAAAGCCAGTTGAAGAGAGATAAATATCACATGATCTCACTCATTTGTGGAATATAATGAACAACATAAACTGATCAACAATAATAGAGCCAGAGGGAAAAAATAATATTTTAGAATATAATAAAAGTAGTCCTGTTTTTTGCAGATTTTTAATATTTCCTACAACTTTTGTGATATCATACTATGTTAGTACAGTTTTGGTAATATTATTATTATTATACTTAAAATCCTTTTTTTCTTAAAATATTAATGTTTATTGCATATAATATTAAATTTAAGATCGTTTTTCTTAAATAATTGATGTTTACTGTGTGTAACATTATTATATTTAAAATTGTTTTCCTTGAGATATTAATGTTTATTGCATGTATTATTATATTCAAGATTGTTTTTCTTAAAATATTAATGTTTATTGCATGTAACATTATTATATTTCAAATCATTTTTCTTGAAATAAAAAAGTTCCCATTTGAAAATAAAATAAAATGCATTTCCTGAGGCTTTATATTTTTCCCCTGAGGATATATTTTTTAAAAAACAAAAAACACAATATGTATTATAATACTTTTTAAAAAATCATTTATTTTTGTCTTTCCCACAGAAGATAAGCACCACAAAGACAGATATCTTTGTCTGCTTTGTTAACTACTGTATTATAATCTAGAATAGGACTTGACCACAGAGTAAGTATCCAGTAAGTACAGTTTAAGTGAATTAATGAATGAGCACAAAAAAAAAAAAAAAGTTAACTATTAGTACCTTTACACAAACAATAGGCCCACAACAAAATCGTTTCCCAAATAAAAGATAAGTCATCCTCACAGAGATTAGTTTTTTCATCATCCCAGAACAAAAGGCAAAAAACTCAGAAACGTTTTATAGTAGCAGCTGCCGACTCTACCGTCACTACACCTCTCTCAAGTCTTCAGCTTTCCTGAGGATATCAGTGTCCATACGATGGTCATGCAATTCCCCTGACTCATCATCCCATATCTTCCTCAACTCTGATGACCTTTGCTTCCATTCCACGTAAGCTGCCCACAAGAATGCCCCCTGTGATCCTCTTTAAAGGGCCATATTTCTGAAATCTTAAACTCTAATCTAATGCTCTTTGTACTTACTCTCTACAGAAGATTGCATTTTTCAAGGTGGCTGCCAACAAGATCTCCCATGCTACGTGCTCTTCTGCATTGTGAAGCTGCCTCTGCTCCTATGTAGAGGTCAGGTCGATGTTCCTTCCCTTGAATCCACGAGGGTCTGTGACTGTGGCAAAAATGATGCTCTGTACTTTCCCAGACTATATCATAAAAAAATAATATCACTTCTCTGTGTCTTCTTGGTATGCTTGCTCTTTGAAAGCAGCTGCCATGCTGCTAGGAAGCCCATACCACACAGAGAAGCTGCATATAGCTCTTCCAGCCAACAGCCCCAGGTCTTAGCTGAGAGCCAACAATAGTTGCCAGGCATAGGACTGAAGAAGCCTTTGAAGTAACTCCGGCCTTGGCAACAGCATGAAAGACCTGGGTGAAAATCACCTAGCTCAGTGGTCGGGAAACCGCGGCTCAAGAGCCACATGCGACTCTTTGGCCCCTTGAGTGTGGTTCTTCCACAAAATACCACGTGCAGGGATGCACATACAGTCTGATTGAAACTCCGCACAGAAGTCGGTTTTCAGCTCTCAAAAGAAATTTCAATCATTGTACTGTTGATATTTGGCTCTGTTGCCAACCACTGACCTAGCTGAATCCAGGCGACTCCCAGAATCATGGGAGGAAAAATAGATTGTCGTTTTAAGCCTCTAAAATTTTGGGGTTATACATTACACAGCAAGAGAAAGTAAAACACCCTTTTTTTCTTTCTAGTTTTCTAGTTGTGTTTTTTTGTTCTGGTTTAATCCTCACCCAAGGATTATTTTAAAAATATATTTTGTTGATTTTTACAGAGAGGAAGAGAGAGGGAGAGAGAGTTAGAAACATCAATGAGAGAGAAACATTGAACATCTGCCTCCTGCACACCTCCTACTAGGACAGTGACGGGCAACCTTTTCAGCTGGTGTGTCAAAATTGGCCAAAAAACGGAGCATAACTCGAGTGGTGTGTCACTTCGAGAAAAACACCATAATTTCCAGGTATTTATAGTTTAAATAACAAAAATGTATAATTGTAATATATAACTGTATTTAATAAACCAAAAACTAATTATTTAACTTTCCTGCTTAATGACTTCTTTGTTCATCTGTCAGTCGGTTTCTTTTGTTGGTCTTGATATTATTTAACTTGTGTGGGGTGCTGTGAACTAAGATAAGTGAGGGGAAGGGAGAATTCTTTAACTAACCTGCCTATTAGGGACTTTTTTGTTGCTGAATTTCATTGGCTAAACCTTCAATTGAAGCTTGGTGTTTTGTACACTTCAAGCCCAAGCAAGCACTACTAACTTTATCTGTCAATCTATTTCTTTTGTTGGTTTTGATATTATTTAACGCTGAGGGTAAAGTCTCAAAAAATACATAGAGGGGAAAATTGTGAGTAAAGCCATTGCTATATTTTTCAGGGTGCTAAAAGTGTCTGGTAATTGGTTCTAGGCACTCCAAATTTCCTGTTCGTGGTGGAACTCCTCTTGATTCTCCAAGTAGCACCTTTCCAGATTCTCAAGCTTTAACCTCAAGTTGACAAACACCTGAGCCCAGATGCTGTCTTGAAATTCTGCAAGTTGCATCTCCAAATCATCGATTTGCATCCATTGGAAACCATTTAATTCCAAACCACTGTAGATTACTACATCAGGATGCTTAATTATTTTTATGGTCTGTTCTAGGCTTCTAAATTGATTAAATCTATCACTGAACTGGTCAAGTAATGAGTCTAAAAAACATGCTGGTACTTTATACTCAAGGGTTCCATTTCATTTTGTACAGCTGCACTGGTCTTCTCAAAATACTTTGTTACTTGAGGAAAATACTTATAAATTTTAGTTTTTACATCTCGCTTGAAAATTTTAAGTTTACTTTCAAAAGCTTTTATGTATCCAAACATAACGTCAATACTTTTGCCAAAACCTTGTAACTTTAAGTTCAGTTCATTAATATGAATAGAGAGATCTGTAAAAAACATCAGGGTGTTGACCCGCTTATCATCATTGAGCTGAGAAAAGTTTCCCAGATCCTTATCCTCAAGAAATACCTTAATTTCTTCAAAGCACTCCACGAAGCGCTCAAGAACTTTGCCTTGGCTCAGCCATCTTACATTATTGTACATCAGCAGTCCACTGTAGGTGGAATCAACCTCCAGTAAAAGTGCAGAAAATTCTCACTTGTGAAGGGGGCGAGCAGCTATTAAATTAACTATTTTTGTAACAACTGACATTAAGTCGTTTAAGTCAGTGAATCCTGCCTTGGCACATAAAACCTTCTGATGGATAATATAATGAAAAGGCACAGTTGGATGTCCAATAGTTTCTGTAAACAATTTGACAAATCTGATTTTTTTCCCCCACCATGTTTGGTGCCCCATCTGTCGTCACTGACACAACTTTAGAGATACCAATGCTTAGGTTACAGAATGTTTGTATAATAACCTTACATATTTCTCTTCCTGGTGTGCTTATTGGCATTGATACTAACTTTATCAACTCTTCTCTCATTGCGAGACCATCAGAATATCAACCAATAATGGCCAACTGAGCATATGATCTGACATCAGTAGTTTCATCATCTCTTATGTCTCTCTTTAATTGATGTTGTACATTTGTGTTCAGTGTCATTTTCGGTCTTTTGTGATATTTCTACTGAGTGGTAACTCAGATATTCTTTTAATAATTGCATCTTTATTCTGTATATCGTGAAATAGAACTGGTGAGTTCTATTAGAAGAGTTTCTTTAATAAATTCTCCCTCACTGAGTGCTTTTCCATGCTGAGCTATGGAGTGAGCAATGCTCAAACTTGCAGATGTTTAATTTTTAGAGCCTTTTATAAATTTAAGGATGGAATTAGATTGGCTCTTATAAAGGAGTAGCTGCCTGGAAATGTATTCCTTCCTTTCATCCTCACTTTTTTTTTTTTAATCTTTATTGTTCAGTTTATTAATTACATTGTTTCCCCTTTTTATCCCCCTATAGCTTCCCTCCACCCTGTACCCATCCCACCCTCCACCCTCACCCCCCTCCACTGTCCTCTCCTATAGTTGCATGATTTTTGTCCAGTCTCTTGCTGCACTTCCCACAACCCTTTTCTCCCCAAGAATTGTCAGTCCATTCCCTCTCTATGTCCATGTCTCTGTTATATTCACCAGTCTATCCTGTTCAACAGCCTATCAATTCACTTGATTTTTATGTTCATTTGTTGATAGATGTGTATTTGTTGTTGCTAGTTTGCACTTTTACCTTTTTCTTCTTCCCATTCTTAAAGAATATCTTTCAGCATTTCATATAATGTTGGTTTGGTGATGATGAACTCCTTTAGCTTTTTCTTATCTGCGAAGCACTTCATCTGACCTTCAATTCTGAATGATAGCTTTGCTGGATAGAGTAATCTTGGTTGTAGATTCTTGCTGTTCATCACTTTGAATATTTCTTGCCACTCCTGTCTGGCCTGCATCGTTTCTGTTGAGAAATCCGCTGACAATCGTATGGGTGCTCCCTTATAGGTAACCAACTGTTTCTCTCTTGCTGCTTTTAATATTCTCTCTTTGTCTTTTGCTCTTGGCATTTTAATTATGATGTGCCTTGGTGTGGTCCTCTTAGGGTTCCTATATATTGGGGTTCGGTGCACTTCTTGGAATCCTAAGTCAATTTCTTTCACCAGGTGTGGGAAGTTTTCAGTCACTATTTCTTCAAATAGGTTTTCATTGTCTTGGCCTCTCGCTTTTTCTGGCACCCCTATAATTCGGATGTTGGTATGCTTGAGGTTGTCCCAGAGGCCCCTTACACTATCTTCAATTTTTTGGATTCTTTTGGTTTCTTGCTTTTTCAGCTGAGTGGATTTTACCTCTTTGTATTTCAAATCTTTAACTTGGTTCTTGGGGTGCTCCAGGGCACTTTCAGGTCTTTGTATAATATTTTTTGTTTCAGTCAGTGTATGCTTAATTTCTGCTTGGTCCTTTTTCATATCCTTGAGAGTCTGCTTTATATCCTTGAAGGTTTCTTTCATTTCCTTGTAGGACTCATTCATTTCCACGTTGGTCTTAATAATTTCTTTGCAGCTCTCGTTTATATCCTGGAGGGTGTTGTTCATTTTCTTGTAGGACTCACTCATTTCCTTTGTGGTCTTGCTTATTTCCTTATAGGCCTCGATCTTTTGTTGGAACCTCTTAAAAAACCCTATAACCGTGGTTCTGAATTCCATGTCTAGTCGTTTTTTTTCCTCCATTTCTTTCACATCTGATTTCTTTCCATGTTGCTGCATGGTGGCTGCTTCCCTGAGTTGGTCAATTAGCTTTGTGTGGTAGACGTGCTACAAGGGACAGTGGCTCAGCCTCCCCAGTTACCTGAGGTGGATATGGGTTGCACAGTCTTGCTGAAGTTAAGCTCAGGTTAATCGTTGTTAGCACTTGGAGGGTTGACCTCCAGGCCAATTGTCTGTGAAGCTCAGCTGTGCTCAGGTTGGGTGGGCGGAGTCTCCGGGCCAAGCAGACAGCGTTAGCTCCGCCCTATGCGGCCCCAGGGACTCTGTGCCGGGGGGCAATGGCCGCCAGCACCTCTGAGAGAGAGCCGCTGCGGAACTCCACTGGCTGCCGGTTTGCCGGGGAATTCAGACTTTCCCAAAATGAGTCTGCATGCGAAATGTCTCACCCAGGGTCGTAAAACAAAGCAGTCTGACGGTTTTCCGAATGAGAGGCAAGTCGCGGTGCGCTCTCTGCGCCGTCACGCAGCCGAGCTGTTCGCGCGGAAGCTGCCTTCTCCACAAGCCGGGAGACCCGGCAGCACCCGAGCTTCGGCGTGCCCTCCCACTGTCCCGTTTTCACCCCGTGTGATAGTGGGTTCTCTGGACTTCGCCCAGAGCTGGAGAATCAGTCAGTGGGATGCCTTTGTCTCCCCGTTCGAGAAAACTGGCCGGTTTTCAGCCGCCCGCCCTCTCCACGGCGAGCACTCCAAACCTCTCTCCGTGCGAATCTTTCAACGCTGTTCGCCGCCACTCCTCCGGGTCACAGTGTCTTATCTTCACTTTTATTTGTGGAATTTTCACTCGGCGAGCTTTCTGGTGATTCTGGATGGTGTTTGTTCTTTCGTTAAGTTGTAGTATTAAAATTGCTGATTATGACGGCAAGATAGGTGTTTTGTCTTTGCCGCCATCTTAGTTCTCCCCCTCACTTTTTTTTTTTAAGAGCTGGGAATGATTAGTTTCAAAATGTCTATTTATATTCCACATTCTGCTTACTATCGTTTCGGTACATAGAACGCAAAATGATCTGCCATTTTTTTCTATAATGCCATACATCTTGGTCCATGTCTCTTGAAAGGGTTGGCTACTGCTACTACCTCTGCCTTTACTTAACTTTGGTTTTTTATTTTTTGGGTTCTCCATCGGGGGGCAGTGACAGAAGATAGAATTATAGATAGCCTATTATACCTGCAAGCAATTAGGGGTTAACTAGCCACAAGATGGCACATGTAACTGTCTTTTAGGAAAGGGCAGAGTTAATAAGCAGAAATAGGGGTTAATAAGGATGCACAACAGTAATAGCAGTGAAATGGAGTCTGCACTATGCTGCAAAATGACGTTCCTTATATAAATTAAGATGGCTGCCACTATTTCTAATGGCGGGAAATGGCACTCATAGCACAGGTCCTCGCCTCTCCCAGACTCCTCCTCCCTTATCTCAGTAATGATGGTCAATTAGAAATCCATAACACCCCAGAACAGTAGATTGGATGATGGTTGCTGTGGTTATATGGTTGCTGGTAATGGCGATCACAGGGCCCCCAGAGATGCATCCCTCATGGCATTCCACTGCTCCCTGCTCTGCTGGCCAGAAGTGAGGTCAAAGATCTCCTAATGGCCTAACTGGAAGTCCCAGAACTAGATGCTCTGTGCCGGAGTTCTGTTGTTTCGGCCTATAGACCTCTGGCACAGAGTGTCTACACTACACTACAGCAAATGTTTCATCCTCGGCTACTGCACCTAGCCATGGAGTGGCCGAAGATGAAACATCCTTCTCGGCATGCAGCCCCATACTTCTCTGTATGCAACTGCATGCGGCTGCGTGTCATCGAAAATGCCTATGCATGCCGAGACCGGTTTGGCTCAGTGGATAGAGCATCAGACTGCGGACTGAAGGGTCCCGGGTTCGATTCCGGTGAAGGGCATGTACCTTGGCTGCGGGCACATCCCCAGGAGGGGGCGTGCAAGAGGCAGCTGATCGATGTTTCTCTCTCATCGATGTTTCTGACTTTCTATCCCTCTCCCTTCCGCTCTGTAAAAAATCAATAAAATATATTTTTTTAAAAATAGAAAGAAAATGGCTATGCGTGTCAGTGCTGACATGCGTGTCATAAGTTTGCCATCATGGTACTAGGATGTGCCCACAACCAAAGTACATGCCCTTAACCGGAATCAAACCTGGGAGTTCTCAGTCCACAGGCCGACGCTCTACCCACTGAGCCGAACCAGTTAGGACCCGAGGACTTATTATTATTCTTATTATTATTACTATTATTATATAAATATTAGGTATCAGGATATTTTTTATTTTTAGAGATAAATGTCAATGTGAGAGAAACACATTAATGGGTTGTCTCCTGCATGTGACCCAGGCCTGGGAGGAGCTTGCAACCAAGGTATATGCCCTCGACCAGAATTGAACCCAGGACCCTTCAGTCCGCAGGCTGACACTCTATCCACTGAGCCAAACTGGCTAAGGTGCTCTCTAGTTTTATTACTCACCAAACCTAGTCTCTCTCTGAAAGACAGCTGTGCTTTAATCAATGTTTTCTCCATATCCCAACAGGAGACAGGCCAGGGCATCTCCCTGCTCTTCATGGCTATTTCCAGACTATTTTTCATCATGCTTGGTAAACCTAAATGTCTCTGTATCTCCTATATCCTATCACTTGAAATACTCAGTTGATGTGACTGTAGCAAGTCCTGACTTTATGGGGTTCACTCCCTAATGATTTCTGAGATTCTCTGCAGAGGCTCATATGTCACCTGTAAAGAGGTGAGTTCATCTGCTCACAGTTTACACTCCCGCAAGCAGTGAAGCCAAATGCCAGCTATGCTTGGCTTTCTCTGCACATCACACTTTCCTTTCTTAATTATTTTTAAATTTATTGATGAGAGTGAGAGAGAAAAAAACATCAACCCGCTGCTCCACCCGTCAGCTGACTCTTGTACGTGCCTCGACTGGGGATCAAATTCATAACCGTGGTGTATCGGGACGATGCTCTAACCCACTGCGATACTCGACCATGGCCACACTTGCTTTTCTTGCATGCATTTTCTTCACCATGTAAGACAAGAACGCTTTTGAGCTAATCAATGTGCATGCTTTCTGTTTAAAGTAAAAACACATAATAAACAAACCCCTGCCAAAATGCTGAATTCCTAGTGGGATTATGTGTTAAAAACAATTGTCTTCAAATATAACTCCTCTGAATGTATCATTTTCTTTATTTTAAAACTTTCTAGAGACTTCTCAAGACTCTATGAACTCAACAAGTCACGGGAAACCTAAGAATAAATTATTCAAAAATAATGAACAAAAGGCTTTGCCTCCCTTCATAATTTAGTAGTAGCCATTTCTATGCCTTGCTGGCATAGAAAATATCTTGTTGAAGAGGCTTCTGTGTGTTAGGAATCATCTAGCAATGTTTTGGCCATGAGCTATACACAGCACAAGCTAAGCCTAATTTTTTATATAAGAAACACATTTCACAAAAACATATTACATGAAGGTATCAGAGGAACTGGTTTGGACTAAAGACGGAGAGGAGTATTGTGTGGGTTTAGAACATGGGTTGGAAAGCAGCTCTACCTCTTCACTAGCTGCATTTGCCTACAAAGGTACTTAACCTCCCCTACTTCAGTATCTTCATCTATAAAATTGGGACGGCAATAGTACCTGCTTCAGAGGGTTTGGGGGGATTAAATACATGGTGCTTGGCACAGAGTAAGTGCTCAATAAATGCTGACAAATGGTATCTTAATCTTTGTTTAAGATTGGTTAAAAGAAAAGACCAGCATTTCGTGAAAATAAATTCTTCCAGAAGCAATTAAAATAAAGTGCTATTTGAAAACTCAAATGATCATATTGGGTAAATGCTATCCAAAATTTAATTTTGGATCTATATTCTAATAACTCCATGAAACACATTAGAAGGACATTTATCAACTAATTTTAAAATGTAGACCACACCAACTTATAGGTACAAGCAAGATTGCATTAAAGTTATAACTGAATCTTGTGAATTTTAAACACCAGATGATTATGCAAGAATTTAGTTCCCTCCCCAGGTATATCTGGAGATCTCAAAAAACAAGTGTCTTCATGTGTGCATGTATTTGTCTTTTGGTTCACCAGACTGATGGATGGTTCAAATCTCAGCTCTTCCATGGACAAGCTATGGGCAAGTTACCTGTTATTTATCTATTGCTGCATTACAAATTATTCTAAAACTTGGTGACTTAAAACAGCAAAAATCACTTCATTAGTTCTCATGGTTTCTGTGGGTTGGGATTTTTGGAAGAACTTGGTTGGTTCAGTATCTCTCATGTGGCTGAAATCAGACAACGGTTAGAATAAGAACATGGGGATGGCATCAGCTGGGCTGGCTGGGCATCTCTTTCTCCCTCTTCATGTAGTTTCAGAACATCCCTGTGTAGTCACTCCATGTAGGTTAGTTTGAGCTTCCTCAAAGCATGGCTGCCTCAGGGCAGTCAAACTTCTTCCATGGCAGCTGAGGGTTCCAGGATAAGTATTCCAGTAAACAGGTGAAGAGTGAATTTCCTTTTCTGACCTACCTTAGAAGTCATACTGCCCTGTTTCTGCTGCATTCTATAAGTTACAAAAGAGCCAGAAGCCTGCACAGATTCAAATGGGAAGGAATAGACCCATTTATCAGTGGTAAAAGGATCAAGGTTGCAATGCAGAATACCATGTGGGTTAGGTGATATGTCAGCCATTTCTGGAAAATGCAATCTGCCACATAACAATTTATCCAAACCTAAGTTTCTCATCTGTGAAAGGTGGTTAATAATATCTACCTGATAGAGTTATAGTCAGAACTAAGTAAAAAAATACACAGAAAGCACTTAGAATAGTATCTGGCATCCTGCATAAGTAGTATCTGGCATCCCCCATAGTGGGCGGCTCAGTGCATGAATTCGTGCACCTTGAAAGGAACTGAGGGCCACGAGGCTGTGGTGGGCACAGGGGTGGATCTCAGCCCATTCTCTGAGCCACTGTCTGGCCCCTCCCACCATGGCCCCAGGCTCCTGTCTGCTAGCCACTGTCTGCCCCACTCCCACAGTCACTGCTGTTCCCATTAGCACTCCCTGACAGTACAGAGTGATTGGGGCCGGCGCTAACAGCAGGTATGAGTGGGGCCAGCACCATCAGTGGGTGTGAGCAGCAACTGCCAGCCCTGATTGCCCCTCAGGAGCAGGAAGAGGTAGAAAAGCCCTGAGGGGCAATCGAGGCTGGCAGCCACTGTTCATACTCACTGTCGGTGCCAGGCAGCAGCAGGCAGTGGCAGCAGGTGCAAGCACCGGGGTAGGACTGCTGTGCATGGGAACAAGGAATTTTCAGTAACCACTAGAGGTTCGCCCCAATGACAGCAATTGGCGCCCCATCTTGGTCTGGCATCCCCGCTTACCTGTTCCACCATCCCACCATGGCCAACACCCACCATGTTCCATGCTCTGCCACTTGCTGCTGATGCCTGCCATATTCCACGTGCACCCCCTGGTGATTAGCGCACGTCATAGCAACTGGTTGTTCTCCAGTTCGGTGTATTTGCATATTAGGGTTTTATACATATAGAGATTATCATCATCAATATTTTCATTGCTCACTTAACCAAGATTGTGCAGTCACAGCCCCCAAAGGGCCTGAGAAATGTCTCTCTGAGCTGAAGTACACCACTGTCTCTGACCTCTATTTCCCTGAATCACAGTCACTGTCTGTAAATCTACCATCACCAGTGTTCCTGCTGGCTGAGCCAAGACGCTGCAGCTGTTTGTCCCCACAGCTTCTCGGAGATGCCAGTGAGTAGATCCCACACTGACCGTTTGTAATCTCTTGCTGCCATTTGCCTCAGCATCATTATTGCTACCAAGTCCAAACTCTGGCATGCAAGCCAACATTTCCACAGAGGAGCCACCTCTGAACTGACCTCCCCCCATATCCTGCTGTCACCTCACCCCTGAGGGGCAAAGGTCCTGCTGGTTCCCCCAGCCATGACTGTCTATGAAAAGCAGGTAAAACAATCAAACAAATAAGTAAACAACTCCCTCCCTCAGCACTCTGCTCAGTTGTGGAGGCTGTTGTCTGAGCCCCCAAATAAATAATTGTGCAGTAAAATCATTTTCTCAGCAAAAGACACTTTCAGATGGGTTCTGACATCAGAATCGGTGCCTTTCCCTCTGTACTCCTACTCCTTTCTCCTCGCCCTAGCCCTGGTTGAATATCTGGCTAGCACAGCAGGTGCCATTAGGAATGTGGTAGATTCCACAATCTGCTTCCACTGCGTCCTGACAAGTCCTTCCTACATAGTCATATAATTTTAAATGGTGGGCAGGGTTAAAGTTGGTTTTCCCCCAGAGTCCCCCATTTAGATCACTAGATGCTGATGGGTACTTAAGATAAAGGGAACCATTTTGGTGCAGACATTGAATGCATTTAAGTCCCAGCTCTTGCCTGCCAGGCTACCTTGTTATCCTTACCAGAACCCCTGTAATCACTTCCCTGTTCAGGAGGTGGTCATGTATTTGGGAGAGAGTTTTCATGATTTCCTTGTCTTTTGATGTGGTAGGAGAACTGTTATCCTGGACGAATAAGAGGGCCCCACGGGGAACAGATTTCAGTAGGTGTTTTGAAGGAGTTGAGGAGGGGCATGAAAAGCTAGCTCACCCTCCTGGGGAAGGAGGGACCACAACTGAAGGATGAAGGAGTAGTTGTCACAAGTACTTCTGTTGCCTCTGGGGCCCACTCCATGCATGCTGGTGGTGTCAGTGTGGATTCTTTTTCCTTTCTGCTTTTCCGGCTGAGTGGATTTTGCTTCTTTGTATTTCAAATCTTTGACTTGATTCTTGTGGTCCTCTAGACTGCTTTTAGGTGTCTGTATAATATTTTTTATGTCAGTCATTGTATGCTTAATTTCTAGTTGGTCCTTTTTCATATCCTCGAGGTTCTCGTTAAATTTATTGGCCTTTTCTAGGAGTCTCTTGAAAAACCTTATAACTGTGGTTTTGAACTCTATGTTCAGTCATTTTTTTCCCTCTATTTCTTTCAAATGTGATTTTTTCCCCCATGTCTCTACATTTTGGCTGCTTCTCTGAGTTGGTCTAGTAGCTTTGTGTGATAGATGTCCTCTAGGGGACAGTGGCTCAGCCTCCCCAGTTACCTGAGGTAGACACTCTTGGTGCACCCCTTTATGGGCTGTGTGCACAGTCTTCTTGTAGTTAAGCCTAGATTGTTGTTGGTGACGCTGGGAGGGTTTGACCTCCAGGCCAATTGGCTGTGAAGATGGGGCGGAGAGTTAGGGCTGAGCAGGAAGCCTTGGTTTCCCGTCAGCCCTGCCCTAAGCGGTGCCTGGATCTCTGTGCCCTGTGGCAACAGCTGCACGCACCTCTGGGAGAAAGCTGCCACTGAGTTTTACCCACTGCCAGACAGTTCAGCCTCTCCCCAAATGAGTCTGCACACCCAAAGTCTCACTCAGGGTTGGAAAACAATGAGTCCGGTGGTTTCCTTTTTTTCCCCCCCTCCCAAATGAGAGAGCAAGTCACACGTACTTTCTGTGCACTCGCACACCTCTGCAGTTCCCAAGTTGTTTACACCATGAGCTCACGGACTTCTGCAGCTCCTGAGTTTCAATGTGCTTCCTCCTTACAGTCCAGTTTTACCCCGTATGAGTCTGGGTTTCTTGAGACTCACCCAGAACTGGGGACTCAGTGTGGTGGAAGGCCTTTGTCTCCTTCCCCGTTTGAGAAAACCAGCCAGGTATTCAGCCCGCCCTTTCTGCTCGAGCACACGGCTCCTCACCTCTTTCTTTGCAAGTCTCTGAAACTCTGCTCTCTGCAACTCCTCTGAGTCACAGTGTCCTTCTATTTTTCCTTCTAAGTGTGAAATTTCCATTCAGCCAGCTTTCTGGTGATTCTGGATGATGTCTGTTTTGTCTTTTAGTTGTAGTTTTGAAATTGTTGTGTGGGGCAGCAGGATAGGTGTTTACCTATGCCGCCATCTTGGTTCCTCTCACTTTGAATATTTCTTGCCACTCCCATCTGGCCTGCATAGTTTCTGTTGAGAAATCAGCTGACAGTCATATGGGTACTCCCTTGTAGATAACCGACTGTTTTTCTCTTGCCGCTTTCAAGATTCTCTCTTTGTCTTTTGCCCTTGGCATTTTAATTATGATGTGTCTTGGTGTGGTCCTTTGTGGATTCCTCTTGTTTAGGGTTCTCTGTGCTTCCTAGACTTGTAAGTCTACTTCTTTCAACAAGTAGGAAAAGTTTTCAGTCACTATTTCTTCAAATAGGTTTTCATTATCTTGCTCTCTCTCTTCTTCTGGCACCTCAATAATTCTGATGTTGGTGCACTTAAAGTTGTTCCAGAGGCTCCTTACACTTTCTTCATATTTTTGGATTCTTTTTTCTTTTTGTTTTTCTGGTTGGGTGTTTTTTTTTCTCCTTATATTTCAGATCTTTGGTTTCATTCTTGGAGTCCTTTGATCTACCATTGAATTTCTGAATATTCTTTATTTCAGACCATGTATGCTTAATTTCTGTCTGGTCCTTTTCCATTTTCTTGGCATTCTCATTAAGGTCCTTGAAGGTCTCACTAAGCTCGCCAGAGATCTCATCAAGTTTCTCGGCGGTTTTCAGAAGACTCTTAATAACCTTATAAATGTGGTCTTGAACTCTACATCTGATAGTCTGCTTTCCTCCATTTCTTTCATTCATGACATGTTTCTTTGTCTTCGCATTTTGCAGATTTCCTGTGTTGATGGAGTGGAAGAGCTGCTGTGTGGAGACATGCCTATGGGGGCAGACTTGCTTCAGTGGGGCTCTGGTGCTCACTGAATCTGCCTCTTGAATGTGTCACTTATGGATGTGAGTAGTTGAATTCTGGTGTTATCTCACACTGACCTCTAGATACACTAGCTTCTGGATCTCCAATGAGGTGCAGGTCAGCTTCTGTCTGAGGCAATCCAGCAGGAGCTACAGCAAAGTCTGCAGGTTTCTCCTGTTTTGACCAGGACTGCAATTTAGATTAAGCAGTGAAAGCATAGGCCATTTATATGTAAATGCTGCTGCACACAGCTTGGGTGGTTTTGCAGATTGGGCAGGGCGGGGTTTCAGGGCATCACTAGGTTAGGGCACGGCCAACAGTGATGGCTGCTACTCTGAGTCCCCCGCATATCCAAGACCCCCCGTCATGCACCCTTGCCCAGTGATTGCTGTGGGCACCTCCGCAAGGGAGCCACGCTCACTTTCCAGACCAATGGCAGACCTTCCTGCTTCTCCCCATAGGAGTCTGGATTGCCAGCATCTCCCCAGAAACTCAGGTTCAGAGCAATTAGAAGCCCCAAGTTGCTTGCAGTCAGCTCTGCTCCTGTACCTCCTCACCTCAGGTTTTCAGCACTTGTGCATGTCCCAAAGCTCCTCTCTTCCCTCTGGCTAAAGAACTTCCGCTTAGCCAGCTTTCCTGTGGTTCTGGGTGATAGAGGTCCCGTCTTTTAGTTGCAGTTTTGAAATTGTTGTGTGAGGCAGCAGTTCAGGTGTTTACCTATGCTGCATCTTGGCTTCTCCCCCGTCTTTTTTTTCTCTCTTTAGAATCCATAAAAGCATGTCTTTGGGTGATGATTAAAAAAAAAAAGATTTCTATAAAATAGTATGCCAGCAACAGCCTCATACATCTCATGTTTACCTCATTTCTTGATCACATCATCTTCTCTTGTATTGTATTTACAGTAGCATGCTGCACATGCTTTTAGCTTAGGAGGAATAGTCTATACCACATAGCCTAGGTATGTAGTAGACTATACCATCTAAGTTTGTGTAAAGACACTCCATGTTGTTCACACAGTGAAAAAAAAAATCACCTAATGATGCACTTCTATTGATAAGTGACACATGGCTATATTTTATTCCTTAGAAGCAAGTCACCAGGACCAACCCACACTTAAAAGGAATGTCTTATGCAAGAGAGTGAATACCAGAAGGCGGGGGTATTGGGAGCCATGTAAACCAGTTGCTTATCACAGATGGTGTGCAGAAGGTAGGGAAAGGGTCAAAATCATAATATTGTAGGATTTTCTGGTTGAAAATAAAAGGCCCTATAAATCTAGCCACCCACATAAGGCCTGAGTTCTTGAAATAGCCCCCTCCCAAGAGATTTTCATTCTATCTGCACAATGAAATGGTTATAAATGTTAACCTAGTTATACTGGGCTAAAAAACATCAGCCTGTAACATTCACCCATGCCCATGCAGGTACCTATGAAAATGATGAAAAAGTCAGAAGATTCCATTCTCTTTAAATAAGGGTTAAAATTAACTGCTTTGATGAAAATTAAAAAGCGAATTGTAAATAAAAAAATTGGCCTAATTTTTAAAGTAACCTGGAGCATGTTGAATGTTTCTGCAATTAGTCATCCACATATTTTGACATATAAAACACCAATGATCTCCCTGAAGAACTGGACAAATCAGCAAGTTCTAAAGAAAAGAGTACGAGTGTCTAGTATAACCCAAACCCGAGATCAGTTAAAAGTTCAGCAGTTAAAAATTCTAGAATTAAGAAAAACAATTTAAAACAAAGTGCTTCACTCCTTTAATATTAGGATGTTTTTCATATGCAATTCTGAATTTGGCAAGAAGTGTGAACTGTGGCCCAGTGACTGGCAGCCAGCATTTTAGAGTTCACAGCACACTCTCTGGGAAACTGCTGGCATCAAAGCCGTGGTATCATGCTTGATCACTCACTTATTCACCAGGCCTGGCTCAAATGGCTGTTTTTATAAAAGTCAACACTACCCTCAAAGATTGTAGAAGGTAATTTAGGTTATAAAAAAGCAATGAAGGTAGGAAGTAAGGAAGAGAGAAGAAGAAAGGAAGGCCCTCCATTCCTCAAATACTCCCTCATATAGGGTGATTACAAGACTACAGAAATATATGTAAGGTCTACCTTGAGGACAACAGCACTATTTTGGGTGTGTGCTTATTGGGAAACAAATCTTAATTTATAGAACAGCCAAGATGAAAGGATCTTAGGGAACATGTATTCTAACCCCTAACTTTAAAAATAAGGAAAGTGGTCTAGCTGGTTTGGTTCAGTGGACAGAGCGTCAGCCTGCATACTGAAAGGTCCCGGGTTTGATTCCAGTCAATGGCACATGCCCAGGATTCGGGCTTGGTTCCCAGTGGGGGCATGCAGGAAGCAGCTGATCAATTATTCTCTCTCATTATTGATGTTTCTATCTCTCGCTCCCTCTCCCTTCCTCTCTGAAATCAATAAAAACATATTTTTTAAATTATCACCATTCTTAAAATTAAAAAAAAAAAAGAGGAAACTGGGTTCCAAAGTAGCTAAGTGACTTACCAAGTAGAGAAGAGCAACTCTTAGGTCAGGCATTCCCACAAGGGATTCAATATGGAACAGCTACAGCTGACACAGTAATGTCTCTACCTCGGGAAAGAACCAGTTCGTCCTTTGCTTTTGTATCTGCTCCAATAAGCAGTATTTCTCAACTCTGTGTTTGTGCAAACTCTTGAGCAGCACAAACTCCTGAACTAAGAGACACTCCATTCTGTTTGCAGTTGAGGGCAAAGGCTGGGATGGTTTGGCCCTGCTTTCCCAGATACCTAAGGTGACCAAAACAAAACAAAACAAAACAAAAAAAACTTTTTTTTTTTTTTTGGTTGAGAAGAGACCAGGCTCATCAAGTAGGAATAAAAGTTACTTTATCGGAAGGAAGGAAGGAAGGAAGGAAGGAAGGAAGGAAGGAAGGAAGGAAGGAAGGAAGGAAGGAAGGGAGGGAGGGAGGGAGGGAGGGAGGGAGGGAGGGAGGGAGGGAGGGAGGAAAATAAAGGCATTTAAACTTTAGGAAAATGTTGCCTGATTACATTCTGTATAACACTTCATAACTGGTCAAATGGCAGGGGATAAATCCAAACATATTAACATAAAATATGATGTTAATGCTAGTAGAGATTGAAATAAGTTGCCTGCTTTTCTGTATATTTTCCTTCAGCCCAAATGAAACTTGACTTTCAGTCCCAGATGTAAAATAAAAAACATAGAAATGCAAGATAGCATATTAAAAACACCAAAGAGCCGAAACCGGTTTGGCTCAGTGGTAGAGCGTCGGCCTTTGGACTGAAGGGTCCCGGGTTCGATTCCGGTCAAGGGCATGTACCTTGGCTGCGGGCACATCTCCGTTGGCGGGTGTGCAAGAGGCAGCTGATCGATGTTTCTCTCTCATCGATGTTTCTGACTTTCTATTCCTCTCTCCTCCTCTCTGTAAAAAATCAATAAAATATATTTAAAAAAAAAAAAACACCAAAGAGTGACAAGGAGGAAAAGTTGTATCCAGAGGCATTCAATAAAATTCAACACTAAGAAGATAAGGAAAGGGCAAAGTGGAAGGTGAAGAAGACATTTTGAGAGTTGATCAGATATTTCTTTCAGAAATGGTATTTATTGGTCTCTCCTCCATTAAAATATTACCCCTGGAAACAAGATCACTATTTATTCCCTGTGGTTCCCAGAATACCAAAAAAGGAAGGGAGAAAAAGACAGGGGGAGAAGAGAGAAAAAGGAGGAGGATTTGAGCAAAAACTGGGGAAATCACCAAGAAAGTTAAGGGCAGGCCCTTGATTCACTGTTCCCCTCTCCAATTCTAATTTGCATAAGAAAGAATTCCAAGCCCTATTTTGGCTCTCTCTCATATTTCTAAGTCTATGCCTGTTCCTCAAGTAATTAGTTAGGGAGGAAAGCTGTGAGCTAATACAATCTGCTCCCCCATCACTTCTGGAATTTTCCCTGTGGGAATAAACACAATGAAGTCAGACAATGCAAACATTCACTCTAGGGCAGCCAAGGATGCCTTTGTTCTGATGAACCAGAACAAGGCTTAACTAGATATGCCAGGGAACAACTTAAGCAAAGTGGAAATGAAAATGATTTTCCACTTCTCGATATAGTCAAATGCATTAGCAATAGCTCTGGCTCTAAGAAAATCCAGTAAGTAACAAGGGATCATTTTCATTATGGTCTAGTGAGATCATGTTTGAAGTAAGTGAATAATGATTAATGGTAATGAAAAAGGTACCTACCTACATATTTTATTTTGTTTTTTAAGTTGTGTCCTCCTCTTCTCCACTTTATTAAAGCATAATTGACAGATAAAATCTGTATACATTTAATATGTAATACATTTTAGATAAAAATTGTGTCCTTTTTGTATCATATGGTAATTAAATGCTTACACATTTTATTTTACTTTTTGAATAAATCTTTATTGTTCAGATTATTACAATTGTTCCTCTCCCCCTCCCCCGCCATAGCTCCCCTCCACCCAGTTCCCACCCCACTCTCTGCCTTTAGCCCCTCAACCCCACTGTCCTCATCCATAGGTGTACGATTTTTGTCCAGTTCCTTCCTGCACCCTCCACACCCCTTCCCCCCCCAAAATCGTCAGTCCATTCCCTTTCTATGCCCTTGATTCTATTATATTTACCAGTTTATTCTGTTCATCGGATTTTTTTATTCACTTGATTTTTAGATTCCTTTCTTGATAGATATGTATTTGTTGTTCATAATTTTTATCTTTACCTTTTTCTTCTTCTTAAAGAATACCTTTCAGCATTTCATATAATACTGGTTTGGCAGTGATAAACTCCTTTTCTTATCTGTGAAGCTCTTTATCTGCCCTACAATTCTGAATGATAGCTTTGCTGGGTAATCTTGGTTGTAGGTTCTTGGATTCATCACTTCCGGCCTGCATAGTTTCTGTTGAGAAATTAGCTGACAGTCGTATGGATGCTCCCTTGTAGGTAACTAACTGTTTTTCTCTTGCTGCTTTTAAGATTCTGTCTTTTGCAGAGGCTTGGATTTCCCTGGCAATGGAGGGAGCCAAGCTTTCTGCCTGCCCTTGCCTGCTCAGACCTCCACTTAAGGCTACAAAGTATCAATTATAGAACATCAGTTCCTAGTTGGTGCAGAAGCAGATTCCAAGGAACCCTGTGCTCCGCCACGGAAAGTTTATATAAAGTTACTAAAAAAAAAAAAAAATTGGCAGCTAGTTTGAGATTGAATTGACATGGCCTAGAGCTTGTCATCTCCTATGGACACCAGTCCTTAGGCTAGGCCCTCCTTAACCGCCCATGACACCATAATACCCTTACATGATATTATTCTACAATGTCATTATAATATTTGATATTTGACAACAGCATATTATACAATTATCCCAAATAAACTTACAAACTAATTCTTTGAATGTTGGGCAGCAATTTAAAAAAGGATAGGAAAGGAATTAATCTCTTTCAGAAGGAATTAAGGCACTGGGAAGGCATCGGAGCATTCTATATTGGCCCCTCTTGCCCTTTTGTCAAGAGGGACCCTCTTCTTACTATCCAAATACACACAGCTGATGCCTGAGCTTTCAGTTCAAGCTGTGGCTGAAGCCTCTGGGCAGCTGACACCATGGATCTGTCTCTCGACCAATGGTGTGAGCTGGGCCCTCTCTGGAGAAGAAACCTGGGTCCCCCAAGATATATGATCAGTACCGGGGCCCCGCCAGCAGGCGAGGGGACCCCAAGGCAGGTGCTGGACGTGGAGGCCATGGGGCATAGACCACAAAGGAGACAGAACTGAACCTCACATCACCCTGTTTGGCCCCAGAGGATGGCTGGTTAGCCAGAGACAAGTAAGATTCCTCAGGGAAGGAACCACTTAAGACAGGCACAGTCGCAGAAGGGGCCAACAGGAGAGAACTAAAAGGTCAACAGAGATGGGGCACAGACCCTCATCCACAAACCTTGCAGGGGCTTGAATTCTCACCCCTTCTGAGGGAGGTCTCCTACCCCCACAGCTGCTTTGCTTCCCACGCACAACTCAGACCGGGACCCAGGTGGCAGACAGAGACTCAGCCATCAATAGCTGCTCAATATCTAAATTCAGTCTATTACCAGGAATGCTCAGGACCTACTCAAAAATGCAAATATTCCTCTCCACTAGTATTTACAGAGTAAACTAAGATTTCTGCTTGAGTATTAAAATTGACAGTAAAATAGTAATCAAGTTTTCAGATTAATACTCAAGAAAATTTAAGTGTACTGGACAAAAAGCTTTTCCTAAAACATTAATTAAAATATCTATTAGTAGTTCATCTCACTGTAAAATTGCCTAACATCCAAAGAACCTAAAGCAGTCATATTTGTGTGCAAAAATTAAAATTTAAAATTACCAAGACTGCAAAATAAAATTTCCAAAAGCCCCCATTAATCAAAAAAGGGGGAGGCAGTGGGGTAATATCATGTAAGGAAAAATATCCTGTAAGTAAAATACATCTAGAAAATTCTTACTCCAGAAAAGTAAATTCCATTTGTAAAACCAACTGCAGGACACCCATGAAAAAACACACATGGTGTCAAAATAAGCCAAAGGAAAATCATTTAGGCAAAAATAAAAAGAATCCCAAATCTATTTTGCAGAGAGGATCCCTTTGTTAACTTTTGGTCGAGAATGTGTTTGTGTGTTTTCAGAGAACAACTCCAAGACCATGTGGGTTCCTGCGACTGTGAGGAACTGACAGATCTGTTCCAGACACGAGGATGGTCCAGAGATGAGGGACACTGACAATACCTTGCCATGCTAGCAGTTGGCAGCTGTGCATGGCTGCAGGCAGCCCAGGACCAAACCAGAGAGGGTGGATCTTGCATTGCCATGATGTGTCCACCATCTGGATACCATTGCTGACATGTATACATAAAGAACTATTTGACACTGAAACTGGGACTCAGAACAGTTGGACATTGAAACTGAGACTGAAACATTTTTTGTTCTTATACATTTATTTCTAGTATGCAGAGGCAAGATATTTTTGAAGAAAAGAAACAGGGGAGAGTGATTGAACAGGGGAGGCATTGAACAGGCTGTCAAGCTACAGGGGTGGATGGGAGGTGAATGCCAGGGGAGATCAACCGCAGGACTTGTATGTATGCATATGAGCATAACCAATGAATGAAAGACACTGGGGTGGGGAGGGTGGTGGGTGGGGACATGTGCTGGGGGGTAGGGGAGGCTGGGGGGAGGATAATGGGGAGGGGGAAAGGAAAACATGTACTAATATTAAATATAAGTTATACTTCAAAAAAATCAATAAAAATTAAATGTTAAAAAAAAGAAAAAAAAGATTCTGTCTTTTGCGCTTGGCATTTTTATTATGATGTGTCTTGGTGTGGTCCTCTTTGGATTCCTTTTGTTTGGGGTTCTGTGCGCTTCCTTAACTTGTAAGTCTATTTCTTTTGCCAGGTTGGGGAAGTTTTCTGTCATTATTTCTTCAAATAGGTTTTCAATATCTTGCTCTCTCTCTTCTCTGGCACCCTCATAATTCTGATGTTGGTACACTTGAAGTTGTCCAAGAGGCTCCTTACACTATCTTCATATTTTTTATTCTTTTTTTATTTTATTTATTTATTTATTTATTTTGCTTTTCCAGTTGGGTGTTTTTTGCTTCTTTGTATTTCAAATCTTTGTCTTGATTCTTGTGATTCTCTAGTCTGCTGTTGGATCTCTGTATAATATTTTTTATTTCAGTCAGTGTATGCTTAATTTCTAGTTGGTACTTTTTCATATCCTCTAAGGTCTTACTAAATTTATCAGCCTTTTCTGGGAAATTCTTGAAAAACCTTATAACCATTGTTTTGAACTTTATATCCAGTCATTTGCTTTCCTCCATTTCTTTCATTTGTGACCTGTTTCTTTGTCTCCGCATTTTGGCTGCTTCCCTGAGTTGATAGAGTGGCTTTGTGTGCTAGGTGATCTGTAAGGCCCACTGGCTCAGCCTCCCCAGTTACCTGAGGTAGATACTCTTGGTGCACCCCTTTGTGAGCTGTGTGCACAGTGTTGTTGTAGTTGAGCCTTGATTGTTGTTGGTGTCACTGGGAGGTATTGACCTCCAGGCCTGTTGGCTGTGAGGGTCAGCTGTGTCTACAATGGGAGAACTTCTGTGTTGGAAACACTCTTATGAGGCAAGATTTGCTTCAGTGGGACTTTGGTGCTCACTGAGTCTGCCCCCTGAGTGTGTCCCTTATGGATCTGAGAAGTTGTAATCTGGATGGTCCTACTCTGACCCCTGGGTACACTGGCTTTTGGATCTCTAAGGAGGTACTAATTTAGCCTCTGCCTGTGGCCAACCAGCAGGAGCTATGGAGAGATCTGCAGTTTCCTCTTCTTTGTTTGGGTTTTGGAGGTTACTAGATGAGGCCCAGCTGTGAAGCAATGCAGGCTGCCGTGGGGCCTTAAGCCTTCTTTTGGATGTTCTGGGTCTTACTGACTCAGCTGCAGTTTGTTAGGTAAGTTTAGATTTCAAAGGACCAGGTCATTCATATGCAAAAGCTTCTTTGCACAGGTGTGGTGGGGCGGAGTCTCAGGGTGGAGCAAACAGCAATGACTTCCCATCATCCCTGCCCTAAGAGGCCCCCGGATGTCAGTGTCCCTTGGCAATCACTGCAAGTACCTCTGAGAGAAAGCCACCCTCAAGTTCTGCCCATTGCCAGACAGTCCAGTTTCTCCCTGTATGAGTCTGAGTCCCCAGAGTCTTGCCTGGAACTGGAGTTTAGAGAAGCTCGGAGCTTTTGTCTCCCTCCCACTTGAAAAAGGCAGCTGCATATTCAGTTGCCAGCCCTCTCAGCGTGTGTGAGCCTCCGTACCTCTGCCTTTACTTCCACAGCTCCTCTGAGTCTCAGTGTGCTTTTCTCTTTCATTCTAGTTGTAGAATTTCCACTCAGCCAGCCTTCCTGTGGTTCTAGATGATGTCCGTTTTGTCTTTTAGTTGTAGTTTTGAAGTTGTTGTGCTAGGCAGCAGTTCAGGTGTTTACCTATGCCTCCATCTTGGTTTCTCTCCTCAAATGCTTACACATTTTAGACATACAAGAATGCTATCTGGATCATTTGAAGGGCAGTGTGATAATACTAGCACGTGTCTAAATTTATCTGTTTTGAAAACAACTTTATCTTTGATTCAAATAGTGAGTTTAAAAGACTACAACTAAGAGCTATCACAGTGCTCTAGACTGAAAATGACCACCGCTAGAAGGAAACAATGACAGTGGGAATGAAGGGGAGAAGGCAGAAAGGAGAAATGGTCCCAAGACACAACCAAATAGAACTTAGAGAGAAAGCAGATGTGATAGCAAGAGTGAACAAAAGAAGGCTCCCCAGTCCCCAGGTATGGCGCATGGTGTGCTAGTCACTGAACTGGTAGGTAAAGGGGGAGAAATGAATGCATGCTGCCATGCAGCCAGTCAACACACACTCTCCAAGTGTCAGCAGAGGGCCAGTGTTTCCAGTCCCCTTCCTAATTTTGGGCCATCAGGCAATCACCCATCCTGACTGCCTGTCATAACAATCACAAACTGAAGTTGTTTTAGGAATCCAATAACATTATTGTATTTAACAGTTGGTGTAGATATTCAGAGGTCCTCAGACAATGCACAATTGAATGAACTGTATAAGTAAGCAATTAGATAAAAGTGAACTCCATGAAACCAAGAATTATGCCTTTTGGTTATTCCATTTGGTAATCCCTCCTTCTACACATTGTTCCACTTACCAAGCAGCCTGGAAAAGCAGTCCTGGGGGATAGGGGACTGAGGAGTTGGGCAAGTCACAGGGACATCACCACGGTGGCAACCTCTTCTGCCTACTGTGTGCCAACAGTCTTGTTCATTCCTTTCTCTAATCCAGTCATATATAAGTGGTTTCACAAGTATAAAGTATTTGCTTCATTCAATGATAGAACAAACCCTCAATGTTTAAATTTACTGGGAAGGAAAACAATTCAAATACCATTTGAGAACTATAAAAAATGTACATAATTCAAAGAAACTAAAAAATAAAAAAGCTCAGTCAGAAGTATTAGTAGAAATAAAACCAATTTGAAGGGACTTTGTGTTTTCATAGGCAACTTTGGTTGGTTTCTTGGCCTTCTCTCTTCCCCATTTTTTTTTTCTCCCTTTCCAAAGTGTTGGTTTCATTTTCAAACTTGAGAAAGGTGTTTAGGGAATTTTCATTATTTAGAAGCCCACTGCTGCTGAAGGGCTGTTTTGAGTCACAACTAAAACTGGGAACCTGAGATGATGCTTGAGCAATGCACACTCCATTCCATTTGCAACCAAATGGAACACACATAGGACAGACAGACCATTGTCTCCAATATCAAAGGAATGAATCAAGATGTTGATCTTGAGAAGCCAACAATTTCCAAGAAGTCTCCATAACCCAACCCCACTGAGTCTCCACAGGCCCTAAACGTGAGGATGAAAGAATGGGGCTGGGCTGTATTTGCCCAAAATTTGGCCTGCAGTGATCAAAAGAAGCTAATATCATAGCTGTTTACTAGCTGTCCTCTTCCGTCTCTTACCCCTTCATGTCTAGTTTCTTTTTTGTTGTTGTTTTATTTTTTTGTTAATCTTCACCAGAGGGCATTTTTTGCATTGATTTTTGGAGACAGTGAACGGGAGGAAATGGGGGAGGAAAAGAGAGAGAGAAAGACAGAGAGAGAGTGAAAGAGAGAGAGAGAGAGAGAGAGAGAGAGAGAGAGAGAGAGAGAGAGATGTGGGAGAGACATATCAATTGATTGCCTCCCACACAAGCCCCGACAAGGGCCAGGGATTGAGCTACAACCAAGGTACATGCCCTTGACCAGATTGTACCCAGAACCCTCCAGACTCAGGGCCGATGCTCTATCAAATGAGCCAAACTGGCTAGTGCTCCTGTCACTCTATCCCCTGTCCTTGCTTTATTTTTCTTCATAGATTTATGACAACCCAACATTACATTTTATCTTTAATGTTTATTGTTTGTTTATCTCATCAATCTAGAAGAAATCTTGTCCTTGAAGACTGAATGAATAAATGAATAAAGAGTGATAACCAACAAAAGGTTATTCACCTTTATTGGTTGAAATTCAATAATATGGAATGCCATCAGATAGAACATTTCAATGTTAGGTAAGATTTCCATATAAAGATGGCAAATCACAAAATCTGCCTTCCTTGATACCCTATTCACTCTAAAGACATTTAGTGCATACCTACTGTGTGCCAACCACTGTACTAGGTTCTGAGAATGAAGAAGATAAAACTCCTGCCATACAGAGCTTATGTCCCAATTTGAGGAGAAGGAAAAACAATTTTTAAACATAAATAACAAGTTAATTTTTTAGTGTGATATCTTCTCTGGGGAAACTAAGCAGAGAATAAGTTTTTCCTTTAGATTAAATAAGAATGAAATCTTCTGCAGAGGTAATGCTTGAGCTGAGGCTGAAAAGATGAGAAAGATTCAGTGATGGCAAGAGGAATGGTAAGTCAATTTCATTCAGGAAAGAGCATGTGCAAAGCAGAAAAACAAGTCCACATGTCTTGAGTACAATTAGCAAGAGGGAAAGGCTAGAAGATGCCAGGCAAGTCCATCTTCTAGCTAGGATTTGATTTTTATGTTATTTTAATCTTAATACTAACCCTTAAATGTTGTCAATGGGGGGGTGACATAGTACTCTGAGAATGAAAATCACTCTGTGTATTAATTATTGCTGTGTAACAAACCACTCTGAGTGGTGTAAAATAACAGCACTCGTAATCTTCTCACAGTTCTGGAGGCTGACTGTACTCAACTAGACGGTTCTTGTTCAAGGTCTCTTATGCTTTAAACTACAGCCTGTAAACAGACTGGGGCTGGAGTCATCTCGAGGTTTTCTCACTCAAATATCTGGTTGTTATGTACTGTCTACTGGAACCTGAGATAGGAATGTCAGGTGGAACACTTACATGTAACCTCTCCACATGATCTTAGCTCTCTTAAGGAATGGCAAATGGGTTCCGAGAAAGAGAGCAGGTGGAAGCCAATCACTTTAACGTCCTAGCCCTGGAAGTCCTAAACATTCTATTCTTAGACACATGTGACTAAGTCCATATTCAAAGGAAGGAGGACTGGATTCCATCTCTTGATGACAGAAGTATTAAAGAATTTGCAGACATGTTTGAAACCACTACATCCTGCTTTCTGAGTGGAGAATAAGTTATAGGGGGCAACAGCGTTAAAGGGGAGGTCAGCTTGGAGTCAGTGCAGTATCCAGGCAAGAAATGACAGTGGAGTGGAGATGAAAGACATGCACAATGATAAAAGACATTTAGAAGGTAAAAATATCAGGACTTGGTAATGAATTATATTTCAGGCATGAGGAGAAGGATGATTCTTTTTTTTTAATTTTTTTTCATCTTTATTGTTCAGTTTATTAATTACTTTGTTCCCTTTTTCCCCCCCTATAGTTCCCCTCCACCTGGTATCCATCCCACCCTCCGCCCTCACCCCCCTCCACTGTCCTCTCCCATAGTTGCAGATTTTTGTCCAGTCTTTTGCTGCACTTCCCACACCCCCTTTCTCCCCAAGAGTTGTCAGACCATTCCCTCTTTATGTCCATGATTCTGTTACATTCATCAGTTTATCCTGTTCATCAGCTTATTAATTCCCTTGATTTTTAGATTCATTTGTTGATAGATGTGTATTTTTTGTTCATAATTTACACTTTTATCTTTTTCTTCTTCTTCTTCTTAAAGAATATCTTTTTACATTTCATACAATATAGATTTGGTGGTGATGAACTCCTTTAGCTTTTTCTTATCTGTGAAGCACTTTATCTGACCTTCAATTCTGAATGATAGCTTTGCTGGATAGAGTAATCTTGGTTGTAGATTCTTGCTATTCATCACTTTGAATATTTCTTGCCACTCCCGTCTGGCCTGCGTCGTTTCTGTTGAGAAATCTGCTGACAATCGTATGGGTGCTCCCTTATAGGTAACCATCTGTTTTTCTCTTGCTGCTTTTAATATTTTCTCCTTGTCTTTTGCTCTTGGCATTTTAATTATGATGTGCCTTGGTGTGGTCCTCTTAGGGTTCCTATATATTGGGGTTCTGTGTACTTCTTGGGTTTTTAAGTAATTTTCTTTCACCAGGTGTGGGAAGTTTTCGGACACTATTTCTTCAAATAGGTTTTCATTGTCTCAGTCTCTCTCTTTTTCTGGCACCCCTATAATTCGGATGTTGGTATGCTTGAGGTTGTCCCAGAGGCCCCTTGCACTATCTTCAATTTTTTGGATTCTTTTGGTTTCTTGCTTTTTCAGCTGAGTGGATTTTACCTCTTTGTATTTCACATCTTTAACTTGGTTCTTGGGGTGCTCCAGAGCACTTTTAGATCTTTGTATAATATTTTTTATTTCAGTTAGTGTATGCTTAATTTCTGGTAGGTCCTTTTTCATATCCTTGAGAGTCTCCTTCATATCCTTGAGGGTCTCCTTCATTTCCTTGTAGGACTCATTCATTTCCACGTTGGTCTTGATCATTTCCATATTGGTCTTGATCATTTCCTTGCAGGTCTCGTTCATATCCTTGAGGGTCTCATTCATTTCCTTGTAGGACTCATTCATTTCCTTGTCAGTCTTGCTTATTTCCTTATAGGCCTTGACCTTTTGTTGGAGCCTCTTGAGAGCCCTATAACCGTGGTTTTGAATTCCATGTCCGGTTGTTTTTTTTCCTCCATTTCTTTCACATCTGATTTCTTTCCATGTCTCTGCATGGTGGCTGCTTCCCTGAGTTGGTCAATTAGCTTTGTGTGGTAGACTTCCTACAAGAGACAGTGGCTCAGCCTCCCCAGTTACCTGAGGTGGATATGGGTTGCACAGTCTTGCTGAAGTTAAGCTCAGGTTAATCGTTGTTAGCACTTGGAGGGGTTGACCTGCAGGCCAATTGTCTGTGAAGCTCAGCTGTGCTCAGGTTGGATGGGCGGAGTCTCCGGGCCAAGCATACAGCATTAGCTCCGCCCTATGCGGCCCCAGGGACTCTGTGCCAGGGGCAATGGCTGCCAGCATCTCTGAGAGAGAGCCGCTGCCAAGCTCCACCAGCTGCCGGGGAATTCAGATTCTCCCCAAATGCGTCTGCACACCCAACGTCTCACCCAGGGTCGTAAAACAAAGCAGTCTGACGATTTCCCGAATGAAAGAGCAAGTCGCAAGCGCTCTCTACGTGGTCACGCAGCTGCGCTGTTCCCAAGGACACACGCAAGCTTGCCTTCTCCATAAGCCGGCAGATCCTTGCAGCACCCAAGCTTCGGCGTGCCCTCCCACTGTCCAGTTTTCACCCTGTATGATAGTGGGTTCCCTGGACTTCGCCCAGAGCTGGAGAATCAGTCCAGTGGGACGTCTTTGTCTCCCCGTTCGCGAAAACTGGCCGGTTTTCAGCCGCCCGCCCTATCCGCGGCGCGCGAATCTTCAACGCTGTCCCCAGCCACTACTCCGAGTCACAGTGTCTTATCTTCACTTTTATTTGTGGAATTTTCACTTGGCCAGCTTTCTGGTGATTCTGGAAGGTGTTTGTTCTTTCATTAAGTTGTAGTTTTAAAATTGCTGTGTATGATGGTAAGATAGGTGTTTTGCCTATGCCACCATCTTGGTTTCTCGAAGGATGATTCGGAAGCCTTTGTCTGGGGGCCACTTACTCTGATGGAGGAACAGGTGATTGGGAGGTGACAGATAAAAACCCAGAGTTTCATATAGAACATTTAGATTTTGAGAGATATATATAAATATCAAGGAATCAGTAGAAATTTAATTTGAGTCAAAAAGATAGGTATGGGTTAAAGGTATGAATATCCACATCAGTAGATATACTTGGCATTCAAACTCAAAGGATAGGAGAGATCACCTAGCCAGAGAATGTAGACAGAGAAGAGGACTAATCCTAGATAAGCCACAACAATTAGAACCATATTTGTAAGAAAATGTAGCCCAAAACTAGAAAATGTCCCTTAACAAGTGCTTTGTACTATAGATGAATCAGGAAATAAGAGCACAAAAGCAAGAAAATGACACCAATGAGATGAAAAAGGAGATTATAGAAGTAAGGAAGCAAAGAGGGGACTAAAACACCACCATTAAAATCTAATCAATTATAAACAAGGAAGAGAACTACCATGATCAAAATTAAAATTATTAACAGAGGAAATGCTTGAGATAATCATAGTGAAGTCAGAGGATTAAAAATTATATTAATACACTTAAAAAGTATATAATTATGGAAATTAGAAAGAGATGATCCAACTCTAGGTTGTCAACTGGTGACCCTGAGACAGAGAACCTATGAAATGAAACAGGAAAAGTATACAGAGATATAGAAGAATGTAATCAGCAGTCAAAGGGAACACTATATACCTGAAAATATTAATATAGAATGACTGGCCTAGAGCCAACCCTGGGTAAGCTACTGAACTTCAAGAATAAAGAAAGCATTCCACAGGCCTTCAGGCAGAAAAACATGACTTACACATAAGAAGAACCTTCAGCTAGCCTCAGTACTTTCCATAACCACAGTCAACTCCAGGTGCTGCTAGTCATAGCTCAAAGGAAGAAATGAAGAAAAGGAAAGTGAATCAAGAATATTCCACACTGAAAAATGTCATCTACACTAATAAAAGAGTAAGATGCAAATTGACCATACCTTCGTGACACCCACTAGCCAATCAGGAGTATGCAAATTAACCCAACAAAGATGCCAGGTAAATTTGCATACACAGGCACTGAGGGCTGGGGGCAGGGTGGGATGCTTGCCATGGCAACAACACAGGTGTTCCCTTCTGCCCCAGCCCCTCAGGCCTCTGGGCATTCTGGAAAGGCAGAAAGGCAGCTTCTGCCACAGCGAAGGTGGTGTAGGCAACCAGGGTAAGTAAGGCCATTCTAGCATGAATCTTCATGCATTGGGTCTCTAGTCCAAGTTATGCATGGACCAATTCAGAAAATAAAGCACATGCAAGCTAAAATGCAAACTTCAGATTAAAACGAATCATCACTTTTTATTTTTATTAATTTCAGAGAGGAAGGAAGAGGGAGAGAGAGACAGAAACATCAATGATGGGAATCATTGATCGACTGCCTCCTGAACTCCCCACACTGGGATCGAGCCCGCAACCCGGCCACGTCCCCTGACCACGGACTCAAACAATGACCTCCTGGTTCATAGGTCTATGCTCAACCATTGTGCCATGCTGGATGGGCTCCACGATCTTTTTTATAATCTCAATGAAGCTTGGAGAAACAAATGTCACCGAATACAAGAATTTATCATAAGTTCAAAAAATCTTTCATCTTACTTTGACCGGAATCAAACCTGGGACCTTTCAGTCCGCAGGCCGAAGCTCTATCCACTGAGCCAAACCGGCTTCGGCAAATATGTAGTTATTTTTAACCCACTCATCTATCTACATTAGTACAGAGTTATCACATCATGTTAAAAAAGTTATTTATTGGTGTTAGGAAATTTTATAATTTGTTACTTTCTTCTTTGTATTTTTATATATGACTTGATTTTATATAATTACAAATTATTTTTACAAAAACAATAGTCATTATAAGATTTTTAGGTTAAGTAGTTATTAAGAACGAGTTACAGGGAATATTATTCACAACCTATTATGAACTGGATATTTTTCACATATTGGTTTGTCTATTCCACATATAACTCCTCAAGGTAGGAATTATAATCATTTTTCAGAAGAGGAAATTGAGGCCATGGGTATTGGTTAACTTTTTAGTGTCACACAGTTAGTAAGGGCAAGGTCAGAACTTTGCCTAATGAGAATGCCAACGTCTTTCCTACCAGCCTGCCCCTGCTTGTTTTACCAAGTCCAGCACCTGTCTTTCCACCTCCACCTCCACCTCCACATGAGTGTTCACAATCCACATTTCTGCAATACTCCATCTGCCTAGGCCAGAAACTTATGACAAGCCAATGCAATACTTGCTTCCTGACTAAAGCTATTATTATCACCTCTGTTACTTGGAAAATAGTTATTGATTATGACCTGGTAAAGGTCAGACTCAGGTCTTAAGAGAAGTAATAATTACAGAGCCTCCTGATCTACGTGGAAGGGTTTGATGTTAAGATATAACCAGCCCTTTGAAATGCTCTGTTGGAAGGTGATTGAAGTGCAAAGTACTATTGACTCATGGTCATCTGTCTACTTTTATTAATAATGATACTTTGTACTTCTTTAGTGTTTGTTCTAAGAATAGTTTCTAAAGTGTGAGGGAGCTTATTAATCAATTTCTAGGCATTAACAATGAATGTTAATAAATATATATACAGGAGTGAGCAAAAGTAGGGTTGCAGTTGTGAGTAGTTGAAAGTTTATTCTTGTATTATTATTTATTAATTATTGCATTATTTGTATTACAACTGTTGCCAACGCGCGTGCACACACACACACACACACACACATTTTTTATATATAGGTTGATATTTGCTTTTTCATATTTATATGTCTCAAAAGAATAAATTCTCAGTGATAGACAAAAAGCAAATGGCAAAAAGGTGTCATCCATGTTTCCAAGGCCATACTAATGCTAGCTTGGAGGTGAGAAATGAATCCAGCATCATAGTCACAAGAATGCCACTGATTTCATTCTTAACCACCTGTACTCTAAAAACCCCATTGCCTATAAAATCCTAAGCTGCCCAGGGTGTGTGTCACATGTATTCTTGGCTTTCCCGCTGGATTTCCCTCTGACGTGGCATGTATCCTGGCATTGCTGGGGCCCAGTGTGCTAGCAATGACTGCCCTATTGCTGCCACAGGACCCACACAAAGCTAACCCTACTTACACTTGTCCCTCTACAACCTAGTTTCCACAAGACAGCCAGGGTGGTGTATGTACAGCATGAATCAGACCATATAATTCTATCCCACCACACATTCTGAATGTTTCAACATGGCCTGCAAGACCCTGTAGGGTCTGGCATAGTCTGCCTCTGCAACATCTCTAACATGACAGTGGGCTGGAGGGTGAAGAAAGGAACAGACCGAGCAGGCCTCTCAGAATCACTTTTTCCCATGACCCTGGCCCAACACTCGCACTCCAGACCTGAACCGTGGTGCTCTTTCCTCAGAAGAGTCCCCTATTAACAGGCCCTGAAGGCCCCATACCAATCCTTCAGCTTTGCCAACAGGTGTGTGCTGGGGAGCATTAACATCCTCATCATCTACAACATTCCCCACTAGAGTTACACCAAGTAAAACCTCTACAATCTAAGTTAAAAAGGTGTGTTAGCTATGCAAACAGATGATTCGAAACAAGTCAAGTAGTCACAACTCCGTTCAAATCCAATTCCCCCAACCCAATTTCAGCCCCTGTTTTCTGAGGTGGAGATTCTGGAGCTTGCACTAGTAAAAAGTGCTATGGAAAATACATATATAGCTGAAACCGGTTTGGCTCAGTGGAAAAAGTGTCAGCCTGTGAACTGAAAGGGTCCCAGGTTCGATTCTAGTCAAGGGCATGTACCTTGGTTGCCAGCACATCCCCAGTGGGGGGTGTGCAGGAGGCAGCTAATCAATATCTCTAACTTTATATCCCTCACCCTTCCACTCTGTAAAAAGTTAAAAAATATTTTAAAATATTTTAAAAATATTTTTAAAAGAAAAAATATATATATATGAAATATATATGATAAAAAGTCTCCAACTTCAAATAGGAAAGAGAAGGTGGTACAGATGAGGCAGTTTTTAAGCCAAGTTTTAATGTCAAATAGGAGTTGTCATGAGAGTTTTGTAGGACAAGCTAAGCATTTCTCTTGTCCAATTATTTAGTGATATCCAAAGCAGGCAAATGCTCCTCTGGAGATTCCAAAAATAACTACTGAGGATGTGGAAAGAAATTTTAGAACTTCTATTTATACTTATTTTTACCTTGTCCATTTTCATTTATCATTTTGTAGACATTTTATTACTTTCATAATTTAAATTAAAAAGTACATATATTATGGTTATACACTCAAAAATGTTTAGCAATGGGGTGTAGGAACAAAGTTCGGAGACCACTGTCATAAGCAACGGGGACCCATTTGAGGAATTTAAACTGGAAGCAACAAGATCAGATTTTAGTAAAATCACTCTGAAATGAGGAGAATGAATTAATTTGAGGTGAAAATACAGACATTGGCTGCAGGGTAGGAGCTATCCAAACCCTTCATGCAAAGCTTGAACTGAAGCATTAGGAATGGGAGTAGGGGAGTGGAGAGAAACGGCAGGGGAGAGAAGGACCGAGGGAAGGGAGGATGAGAAATGCTCAGCAGGCGGAATTGACTTGGCCTGGTGATCAGTACATGGGACATCAGGGAAACAAAAGTTTCAGATGACTCTCAGGTTTCTAAGCCTATGTGACTGCGTGGAACCAGCCTCCAGGAGAAGGAAGCACCTGTGAAGCAAGAGGTGAGGATCGGAAAAGCTCCCTTTGTCATAGGAGTCTGCCAACAGGAGAGCATCAGTAGCAGAAAGAAAACTTGCTCCTGCAATGTCTCCCCCATGCCCTCTGTTGACAAAGCTGGACATCATACCAGCTGGCAAATAAAAAACATTTAAAGGGCCCATTTTTTAAAATTTTTTAATCCTCACCTGAGGATTGAGGATATTTTTTCCATGATTTTTGGAGAGTAGAAGTGGGGGGAGAAAGGAGAGAGAGAAACACCACATCAATCGGTTGCCTCCCACTAATGCCCCGCTAGGAGCTGAACCTCCGACCAGGAATCAAACCTACAACCTTTCAGTCGGCAGGTCAACGCTCTAATCCAGGGGTGGGAACCTTTTTTCTGCCAAGGGCCATTTGGATATTTATAACATCATTCGCAGGCCACACAAAACTATCAACCTAAAAATTAGCCTGCTATATTTAAAAATAGCCTGCTATATTTGATCAAACATTTAAGTAACTCACCCCTAATGCCTTGGCAGGGCCAGACCAAATGATTTTGTGGGCCCTATACAGCCCGTGGGCTGGACGTTTCCCACCCTGCTCTAACCACTGAACAACCAGCCAGGGCTCGTCTTTATTTTAGCGGATCAAGCAATGAAGAATGGATTTGGAGCTGAGAGGCAATAAATTAATAGCTGGCATAATCCACCCTTTTGGTTTTTCCACTTTCATGAGAGATTATAAATTTTATCTGGTTCCAAATACATATTCCCATTCAAATTTTAGGATCCCATTCTTTACCAGTTAATGTCCCAACTCGCACCTGAGAAACTTGGTGAAACTCTGAATTTAACTATTGTAATTCAGCCGAGACCGGTTTGGCTCAGTGGATAGAGCGTCGGACTGTGGACTGAAAGGTCCCGGGTTCGATTCCGGCAAGGGCATGTACCTTGGCTGTGGGCACATCCCCAGTGGGGGGCGCGCAAAAGGCAGCTGATCGATGTCTCTCTCTCTCATCGATGTTTCTGACTTTCTATCCCTCTCCCTTCCGCTCTGTAAAAAATCAATAAAATATATTAAAAAATAAAAATAAAAAAAAATAACTATTGTAATTCAGCAGCCCACATACTTAAGTTTGGGTTCGATTTTCAACAATAACCCTGTGGCTACAAGAAATGATTTTCTTAGGGCTATCATGGCAACTCTCTGGCTCTTAGACCGTGGCTTAAGCTGAAAATTAATGGCTTGACCTTTTTGATTTCCCTCTCTGTAAGAGCTCAAGTGTACTCACAAAGACCCATCCCACATCACAATATTTATAATTCTCATTCCTGCCATAACTGTCGAGTGCAGCAGCCACTTAGCATCCAAGGCATGTGCTTCGGTTGGCATTTCATCACAATAAACAAGTGATAGCTTGATTCATTGTGATGTCACTTCATGTCATAAATTACCAGCATCCCATTTTTCACTGAACGGGAGCACTGTTCAGCACTGCACTCAAGGCCAAAGGCATGACCAAACCCATCCCAAAGCCCATCTTTGTGCATCTATCTCCTGGTACCACTCTTGATACCAATTCTCTATCTGACAGGATCCAATCAGGAGATATAAACCATACAGACATTGAACAGGTAAAGTTTAATATAAAGAATAATGATGCCGAGACCGGTTTGGCTCAGTGGATAGAGCGTCGGACTGCGGACTGAAGGGTCCTGGGTTCGATTCTGGTCAAGGGCATGTACCTTGGCTGCGGGCACATCCCCAGTAGGGGGCGTGCAGGAGGCGACTGATCGATGTTTCTGACTTTCTATCCCTCTCCCTTCTGCTCTGTAAAAAATCAATAAAATATATTTTAAAAAAGAATAATGATAACAGAGGATCAGAGTAAACATAGAAAACTTCAAAGAATATAAGAATAACAGATAAAGGAAAAGGTACTATCCATAGGTTGAAATTGAGTGCCCAAGGAAGGGAACTCTACCCCCTTCCCAGGGCTGAGTGCAGATCATTTTTAGAAGGGAGCACAATCATGGGTAACTGAATGGCAGAGAAGTCTTTGTGATGCACCACTGGCTGAGCATGCTCAAAATTCACCCTTTGGAATTTGCTGGAAATCCATCCTTCCAGGTCCTAGATTAAGCTGTCAATGAAGAACTGTCTCACTTGAGGCACTCCACTACAAACCCACCCAAGGTGGACGCTTGGGAAACGCTGGCAACATGTGTTGCATGGACTGCAGGACGCTGGTGCTGGGAAATTGTGCCTATGAAAATTAGTAGCAGAACCTGAAAGAAAAGCCCTTTACTCTTGCAGTGTCTCTCCAGCGCCTTCTACTGGCAGTGTTTGCATTTGTAAACATTGCATCAACTGGCAAAGGAAACATTTATTTGGACCCATCTCCTTGTTTGGGGAGCAGGCCATGAAGGGTGGATTTGGAGCTGAGAGTCAATCAATTGATTGACTCACACTGATACATCATTTTCACCTACCAAGGAAAGCAATGGAAGAAAGAAAAAAGGGAGGTTTTAAAGAAGGAAAAGGAAGCTGGCCCCTCTAAATGTGCAGATCCAGTCTGATAGGGACAACAGAAAGACTCTGGTAATCACACAGGTTGAGGCCATTGTAACTTCTGGAATGACACCCTCCACTGAATCCCTGATGCATTCAAGAGGCTGCATGCATGTCTTGAGCCAGCCTTTTATTTCCCAGGTTCCCCAGATGCTTCTCTGTGCTCTTCATGCCCCTTATCCCAGGCATTTGTCCCTCACTTGTAGTAGTGACCCCATATCATATTTCAAAAAATTCAGGAACCATTGGAAACTCCCTTAAATTTTGACCCCTAAAGCTACACATTATTCTGTATTCCACCTTTCCTCCCACCAGCCTTCAAGTTATAGAGTTCTAGTACCCCATCTGGGGAATCTCTTCTCCTCCTGCCTTCTCTGTAACCTCACTTATCAGTTTTCTCCCCACTTTACCGTATATTTTTTAATGATTGACTATAGGCCCGATGCACAAAATCTGTGCAAGAGTAGGAGGCCTTCCTCCCCCCCCCCCACCCCCCCCCGCTGCTGGCACTGGCTTCCCTCTGGCACCCAGGACCCGGGCTTCCATCGCAGCCCCAGCTTCCTCTGGAAGGTTGTCGGGAAGGACAACTGATCTAATTAGCATATTATGATTTTATTATTATAGATGTCAGAGAGAGGGAAAGAGAGAGAGAGAGGCACCGATTTATTGTTCCGCTTATTGATACATTCATTGCTTGAATCTTATATGTACCCTGACCAGAGATCAAACTGCAGCCTTGCCATATTGGAACCGTGTTCTAACACCTGATGTACCTGACCAGGGTTTTCCTGTATATTTTATTGACTTCACAGTGGAAAGGAGAGGGAGTGAGAAAACATCAATGATCATCTGCCTCCCACACACACCCTTACTGGGGATTGAGCCTGCAACCCAGCGTATACCCTAACCAGGAATCGAACTGTGACCTGGTTCATGGGTCGATGCTCAACCACTGAGCCACCGTGGCTGGGCCCCTTTTATGTTATTGTTGTCACAAAGTATATTTTATGCTATGATTCATTCCCAAATTGCAGGAACTATTGTCTTCTTTTTTAAAATGTTTTACCCTCTTTAACTTTTATGTTATATTTAAGTTCATATTACTCTATCTAAAGAAGGACTGTAATTGACTGCTTCTCTCTGTTAGTCATCTTATTCATGGTTATGTATTCTTTTGTCTTTTGTTTTAGGTAGAACTTTAGTGTATAGGATGACACTCCAACCAACTGAGCCACCCGGTCAGGGCATGTTTAGTTTTTTCATAGTTTTAATTTCTTTGGTAAATTAGTATTTCCTATAATGCAGGTCTGTGGTGGTAAATTCCCTCAGTTTCTGTATGACAGGAAAAGTCTTTATTTCTTATTCATATCTAAAGTATAACTTTGCTAGGTTTATTACTCTTAGATGATTTCTCTTTTCCATAATTTGAATATTTGATCCCACTCTCTCCTAGCTTGAGAGTGACTGCTGAAAAATTCTATGATAATCCAATGGGATTTCTTTTCCTGTCTGACTTGAGAATTCTTTGTTATTAATTTTCAACAGTTTTATTATAATTCTAGAAGCCTGATGCATGAAATTCATGTAAGAGTAGGCCTTCCGCCTTAGCTGGTTTGGCTCAGTGGATAGACTGTCGGCCTGCGGACTGAGGGGTCCCGGGTTTGATTCCAGTCAAGGGCACATGCCCGGGTTGTGAGCTTAGTCCCTAGTGGGGGGCGTGCAGGAGGCAGCTGATCAATGATTCTCTCTCATCATTGATGTTTCTGTCTCTCTCCTTGTCCCTTCTTCCTCTCTGAAATCAATTTTTTTAAAAATTTTAAAAAAAAGTAGGCCTTCCTTCCCTGGGCTTCCAGCACCGGCTTTTCTCTGGACTCAGGACCCGGGCTTCCCTGGCAGCCCCGGATTCATCAGGAAGGATGAAAGGACGTCCAGTCTAATTAGCATATTACGCTTTTATTATTATCGATGTCTTAGAGAAGGCCTTTTTGAATTGAGATAATTAGGTGTTATATTTGGTTCTTGGATTCTAGGATAGAGTTCTTTCCATAAATTTGGGAAGTTCTGCTCAATTATTTGTTTGAATAAGTTCTGTTCCCTTCTCCCTCTCTCTTCCATCTGGTATACCCATTATTCTTATATTGCTCTTTCTGATGGAATCAGATAATTCTCAGAGTTCTTTCTTTTTCTCTCTCTCAAATCTCTCTCTTCTTCTATCTCCATAACTTCTAGATTTTTATCAGTTCCAACATTTGTTTGGTTCTTTCTTTTTTTTTAATTCTCACCCAAGGATATGTTCTTACTGATTTTTAGAGAGGAAGGGAGAGAAAGAAAGAAATATCAATGTGAGAGAGAAATGACTGGGTTTCCTCCCATATATGCCCCGCCTGGGAATTGAACCTGCAAACTTTAGTGTACAGGATGACACTCCAACCAACTCAGCAACCTAGCCAGGGTATGGTTGGTTCTTTTTCATAGTTTTGATTTCTTTGGTAAATTAGTCCTTTTGTTTGATTTTATTTGAGTTCATTTAACTGCCTGAGTTTTCTCATACCTTGTATTTTCAGACCTACAATCTTGAATTCTCTGTCATTTAAATCACATATTTCCATGTCTTTAAGTTTATTTTCTGAAGATTGTCCATATTCTTTCTGATATACCTTTTTATCTTGGTTATTCATTGTATTTTATGATTTCTCTGCCTAAGTATTTATTGGAATGAAATCTGCTTTTTTAAAGAGTGACACGTCTCCATTTAGCAGGTTGTTACAGAAGGGTGTTTCTTTTGTTTTCCAGAAAGTGGCGATGAAGTGCAATTTTATTGTTGTGGTTGTTCTATTGTTTGTTTGTTTGACATGCACGTTTCTATTTTCCCTTACTTGCATTCCTGGGGTTTGGGGGGGATCTCTGAGGGTGTAGAAAATACCCTGTATTCTCTGGGGATGTGGGTATCACCTCTGTGACCAAGTTACTTCAATCTGAGGGCTCACCCTTGTTGGGGAATGTGATGGGCAATGGGGTTCTGGGCTCATAAGATAACAGTGCTGCCTCCTACAACTAGGTGCTGCCCACAGTGCGGTACTATCTGAGATGTCCCAGGTGCCTCCACTGGGCTCCACTGTGATGGGGTGGAGTGAAATTAGCTGGTAGAAGCTGGCTTTGTCTTCCCAATAATAGTGGCTTCCAGACCTCAGCTGCTACACCTTTGTATCTCTTCTCATCACTGGGATTAGACACAGTGTGTGCCTGCCATTTAGGAAGAAATGTTTCCTCTTCTCCAGTCCTCAAGGCTATGGAAAATGTGCTTTGTAACCCGACACTTTCCTGCAGTAGCTTCTTCTGGCACCTCATTATGAGCTCTGGAAGGATGAAGGGAGATGTGCTCTGGAAGGGTGAAGAGAGATCAGCTCTGGAAGCGTAAAGAGATATAGCCACGTGTCTATGGCTTTGTTCTCTGCCTGATAATGGCGGCTGCTAGACCACAGTTGTCCCACCTTTGTATTCCATCTCTGCCTCTATCACTGGGTTCAACCACAGTATGTGGCAGAAATGTTGATTCTACACCTCTGCAAAGTGTGATTGCCGTAACCTGACTCCTCCCCTGCAGTGAGTTCCAGGCTGTGTCTATGGCACCAGTCTCTGTCTTTCCTACTTCCCTCCTCCCTTGTTCACTTTGATACACCAACCTTCAGAAGTTTCAATGCAAGGGTTTCTCAGACATGTTTGTGTGTTGAGCAGGGAATCCTCTGTTGAATTATAACTGTCCAGCTTGTAATTTCAAAGGGAGAGGCCAGGAGGACCTCTCATGCCACCATGCTGCTGATGTTCTGATAATCTTATTAAGGATCTCTTGTATATGATGAATTACTCTTCTCTTGCTGCTTTCAAAATTGTCTTTGACAGTTTGATTATAATATGTCTTGGTGTGGTCTCTTTAGGTTTAATCCTGTTCAGAGTTTATTTAGCTTCTTAGATTTTCAGAATCATGTATTTCCTCAAATTGATAAAGTTCTTGGCCACTATGTCTTTAAATGATCTTTCCCTCTTTCTCTTCTCCTTCTGAGATTCCCATAATGCATATATCAGTACTTTTGATGCTGCTCCATAAATTGCTTAGGTTCTGTTCACTTTTCTTCATTTCTTTTTCTTTCTTTCTTTCTTTTTTTTTTTTACTATATTTTATTGACTTTTTACAGAGAGGAAGAGAGAGGGATAGAAAGTCAGAAACATCGATGAGAGGGAAACATCGATCAGCTGCCTCTTGCACACCCCCTACTGGAGATGTGCCTGCAGCCAAGGTACATGCCCTTGACCGGAATCGAACCTAGGACCCTTCAGTCCAAAGGCCGACGCTCTACCACTGAGCCAAACCGGTTTCGGCCACTTTTCTTCATTTCTACTGCTCAGATTTGATCATTTTATATGCCCTTCAAGTTCACTGACTCTTTTGCCTGCTCAAACCTGCTGTTCAGTTCCTCTAATAAATTTCTCAATTCAGATATTTTATTTTTCAGATCCAGAATTTGGTTCTTTTCTTTCTTTCTTTCTTTCTTTCTTTCTTTCTTTCTTTCTTTCTTTCCAATTCTACCTCTTTGTTGATAGTTATTTTATTTATATACAATATTCCTGATTTCCTTTAGTTCTTTGTCTATGTTTTCTTTCATCTCTTTCTGCATATTTAAGACAATTTTGAAAAAAAAAATACTTATCTAGTAAGTCCAATGCATGTGCTCCTTCAGGGATAGTTTTTGCCAATTTATCTTCCTTTGAATGAGCCATTTTTTCCTATTTCTTTGTATGCTTTGTAATTTTGTTGATGTTGCTGAAAACTGGTCATTTGAAAGACTCTGTCTCCTAGTTTTTACAGACTAGCTCTCTGCTGAACAGTCCTTCGTTAGTTATCTGGCTCTTCTCTGAGGCTTGAGATCAGCCCTGGGTGGAAGCTTAAGGTCTTCCCGAGTTTTTTTGAGCATGTGTCTTCTCATAGCTTGTGTGGCCTTTATCAGTGTCGCCACAGACACAGCAGCTTTTAAATGTCTTAATTTTCCAGAGTCTCATCCAGCTTCTCCTTAGGGCTTGGATGGTCTACTGTATGTCTCCACCTAAAATATCTTGCTCCAGACATCTGTGGTTCTTAGTCTCCATGCAGTTTTCCTGAGCAGAGTTCACCACTTTTTCACTTAATCTTCAAGTGGTACAAAATAGATACCAGTCCTTCAGTCCAAAACAGGTTAGAATGTTGCAAACAAGGTCTGCCAGCTCCCTTTGGTTCAAAGGAAGAAATTGGAACTGGGCTGCTGTTCCCTCCAGACCAGGACCACTGCTGTGTCACAAAAGGGGTCAGTCAAGAACAAGTAAAAACAGCCCCAAATGTCCTACTGTTTTGAATGTGATTTTTTTTTTAAGTGAACGAATTAATCAGGCTTTATTGGGGGTCTCTGGGCGGGTTCACAGGCTTGGGGGGGAATGGAGCTGGAGAAGCCGTGCCATGTGACTGGGGCCAGGGGAAAGGGAAAAGAGGAAACCCAGCCAGACCTCCTCCCGGACTGCCTGGGAGAGCAGTCCGGGAGAAAAAGGGTCGTGATTTTTTTCTTGATTGGGTACTTGCTTGATTGCTGTAGACATCTGTTTTCCACAGCACCTATAGGGTTACTTTAACCAGTTTCTGAGGTTTTTATGTTTTACTAAAGGCCTGATGCACAACATTCTGCGAGAATAGGCCTTCCTCCCCCAGCTGCCGGCACTGGCTTCCCTCTGGTCACCAGCAGGCATCTGGGACCCAGGCTTCCCTCATAACCCCAGCTTCATCTGGAAGGACATCTGGTCTAATTAGCATATTACGCTTTCATTATTATAGATGTGGGGAAAGGGCTTAGAGTTTCCTTGCCATTTTGCTCATGGCACTTTTGCTCTCTGCATTTTGACCTTTACTCAAATGCCACCTCCTCAAAAACACATTCCAACCCCTCTGTCTCAAATGATACATGAAAATTCCCTTGCTTCATATTTCTTAATTGCACTTGTCGCCAAGAGAGCTCAAGTATTACATATTTTTTATAGTATGCCTCCTCCCACTAGAATATAAACTGCATGAGATCAGGAAACTTTATCTTGAAAATCTAAATAAAACAATATCTGGCACATGGTACATATCCAATAAATTATTTTGAATAATGAATGAGATTTGCCCTGACTGGATAGCTCAGTTGGTTATAGCGTTGTCCCGATACATCAAGGTTGTGGGTTTGATCTGCAATTAGGGCACAGAATCAACCAATGAATGTATAAATAAGTGGAACAACAAATTGATATTTCTCTCTCTCCCCTGTTCCCTCCCTCTAGAAATCAATCAAGAAATAAAAAGATTTTAATGAATGAGGTATAAAGAGCTATTTAAATTTTATTTCATTAAAAGTTTTTTTAATATGCTTTTACTCAAATTGGGATGAGTCATTGTGAGTCTTCTGATATGATGCCAAAACACAGTTTTCTTGCCTCCAAAATTAAACCTGAGTATAAACAACCCTCTAAATCCAACCTCAATTTACAGGAAATATGGGAGAAAAAAGAATAGGTTAAATAACACCACAAGAAGCAGAAAAATCCACACTTTACAGGACAATTAACCCCATTTCTGCATTATGGCAATGTCAGAAAAAATAAAAAAAGGTAGGGGTACTGCTCTAATATGAGAAACTTAAAAGCCATACAAGCGAATTTCATGTGTAGATTTTGTATGTATTCTGAGTTTTATGTATTTTGATGTCTTTTAGACAACCAAATTTGATTTGGACTGGGTATTAGATAACCAAGACTAGTTGATTTTGTCAGGTATATAATGGCATTGCAGTTACACAGAAGTGTCTAGTTTTTTAGAGCTGTATGTTGAGATATACATGGTTGAAAGGACGTAAGGTCTGCAATTTTATCTAAAATGCTGTAGCAGAGGGAAACAATGTGATACATAAAGCAAATGTGACAGGATCTTGATAATTGTTTAATGGGATAGGGGATTTCACTGTTCTAGTCTGAATATTTCCATAAGGACAAATTCTGAAGAGATTTTTTTAAAAAAAGAGATCATGTATGGGAGAGAAGTATAGGGATAAATATTAAGTCCTCTTTTTCCCAATAGATGTAAGACATGTGGGTGTGAGAGAAAATCCCCTCTGCTGTTTAACTAAAAACACTCTCTTGGGACTTGTTCATTTAAAGAACCACCAAAATTGCCCTCAGAGCGAGCTATGTAGGCCACTCCCCACCAGGGAAAACGCTTCATAATGCAGAAGACAAAACTCAAATCAGCAACTTGGTCACAGACAAGTTCATCAGGATCAAATACCTAGGAAATCTTTTTTTAAAAGAAGATATAGAGAACTATTTCCCATCTATTAAAAAGAAAATCCCCAAAGGAGTGGCTGTAAATTTTGTGGCAGTTGTCAATGTAAGAAACTTCCAAAGCTGTAGAGAATGGTTATGCCAGGGAGAAAGATCTCAAAGGCTCCAGAGAATAACGGTTTTGCAGCTTCCTATATGCATTTGAAACTAAGAAGGGAATTTAAGGCAGATTACATGGAGGTGGTTACCGTTTATTTCAAAGGTATGTTAACTGACCTAAATACATAGAAACAAAGAACCCAATTTACTTAAAGAAAAAATAAGCCTTTTATTCAAAAGCTGTATTCCTGGGGCATGCCTACCCACCATGATCTGCCCACTTAGTAATTTATGATCAGATCAACCTGTGATCTGATCATCAGTAGTGACCCTCTTTTTTCACCACATAATTAAACCAAAACAAAACAAATGCATTCTTCCCAATAACTCCCAGCGCTTACTGTGCTCAGTTCAGCTGAACCAATTCCTCTTTCTGCTACTTTCTGGAGCACCTTCCCCAACACTGCAGATCAGGACTCTGCCCTCACCTGAGCTGCCAATGCAGCAAGTGAATAGCTTACACTTCCTGACCTAGGTTGCTGGCACCCTCTGATAACATGAAATTGTGCTGGGCCTGCCGAGACCGGTTTGGCTCAGTGGATAGAGCGTTGGACTGCGGACTGAAGGGTCCCGGGTTTGATTCCGGCAAGGGCATGTACCTTGGCTGCGGGCACATCCCCAGTAGGGGGTGTGCAAGAGGCAGCTGATCGATGTCTCTCTCATTGATGTTTCTGACTTTCTATCCCTCTCCCTTCTGCTCTGTAAAAAAATCAATAAAATATATATTTAAAAAAAAAAAAAAGAAAGGAAGAAATTGTGCTGGGCCTTACAACAGGGCCTTGCAGCAGGCAGGATGCTTTTTCATTTAATCACTTTTAATGCAATGAACTCTTTTTTTAAAAATATTTTTTTTATTTTTTTTTTACAGAGAGGAAGGGAGAGGAATAGAAAGTTAGAAACATCAATGAGAGAGAAACATCTATCAACTGCCTCCTGTACACCCCCACTGGGGATGTGCCTGCAACCAAGGTACATGCCCTTGGACCGGAATCGAACCTGGGACCCTTCAGTCCGCAGGCTGACGCTCTATCCACTGAGCCAAACCGGTTTCAGCAAAGCAATGAACTCTTACTTCTTCTCAAAAACATGGCCTTGCCCTAACTGATTTGGCTCAGTGGATAGAGCGTTGGCCTGAGGACTGAAGGGTACCAAGTTCGATTCCAATCAAGAGCACATGCCTGGGTTGTGGGCTCGATCCATAGTATGGGGTGTGCAGGAGGCAACCAATCAATGATTCTCTCTCATCATTGATCTTTCTATCTCTCTCCCTTCCTCTCTGAAGTCAATAAAAATATATTTAAAAAACAAAACATGGACTTGAAGAAAGGAAAAAGATTGTATAACCCTACCAGCCAGAAATACTTTTAGGATTTATTTTCTGTTTTCTTTAATGAAACCTTATTGTTGAAAATATTACATATGTCCCAATCCCTTCCTCCCCCCAACCCCCACCATTGATCCCTTCTAACCCACCCCAGGCCTTCACCACCCTATTATCTGTATTCATTGGTTATGCATATACACATACAAGTTTTTAGGTTGATCTCTTCCTACCCACCCACCCCCACCCTCTTCGCTCTGAGATTCCAGCCTGTTCTATGCTATGTCTCTGGATCTACTCTGCTCATCAGTTTATTTTGTTCATTAGATTCCACATATGAGTGAGATCATGTGATACTTGTCTTGCTCTGACTGGTTTATTTTGCTTAGCAAGATACTCTCCAATTCCCTCCATGCTGTCTCCAAGGGTAAGAGATCCTTCTTTTTTACTGCTGCATAGTATTCAGCATATAAATGTTACCACAACTTTTTTATCCACTTATCTCTTGATGAGCACTTGGGCTGTTTACAGAACTTGGCTATCGTAAATTGTGCTGCTATGACCATAGGGGTGCATACTTTCTGATTGGTGTTTTGGATTTCTTATAATATACTAGAGGCCCGGTGCATGAAAATTCATGTACTGGAGTGGGGGGTTCCTCAGCCCAGCCTGCTCCTTCTCACAGTCTGGGAGCCCTTAGGGATGGAAGATGACTCAGCCATCAGGGGAAGGGAATGCCCCCATCACACCTCTGCTGCTGCCACTGCTGGCAGTGAAAGCCTCGGCCGGCCCTGGTTACCTGAGCCTCAGGTAGCCCTGGGTGGCTGGGCAGCCAACATCCAAGGCTTGCCAAGTGCCTCGGGCTGGCCCTGGGCAGCTGGAGGGCTGAAGGGACTGGGGGACTCTGGAAGCAGGCTCTCAAAGCAGCTGGACCTGGCTGGGCGTGGGCCCGGCCATGCGGTGCATCTGCGGCCCCGGTGGAGCTGAGGGAACTGGGCGCTGCCACCCTGTGGCTGTGAGTGCTGCCATCTTCGAGGTTGTGGCAGTCAATTAGCATATTTCCCGCTTTATTAGATAGGATTCCTACAAGTGGGATCACTGGGTCAAATGGCAGTTCTATATTTAATTTTTGTGGAAACTCCACATTGTCTTCCATATGGCTGCATTTCCACCAACAGTGTACTAGGGTTCCACTTTCTCCACATCCTTGCCAGCACTGTCATCTGTTGAATTTTTGGCGGTAGCCATTCTGACAGGGTTGAGGTGATACCTCATAGTCATTTTAATTTGCATCTCTGATGATCAGTGACTTTGACCATTTTTTCATACATCTCTTGGCCATCTGTCCACTTTGGAGAAGTGTCTAGATAGGTGCTTTGCCCAATTTTTAATTAGATTGTCTCCCTTTTGTTAAATTGTCTAAGTTCCTTGTATATTTTGTTGGGGTTTTTTGTTTGGTTGGTTGGTTGATTGGTTGTTGTTGTTTTTTTTTAGAGACGGGGTCTTGCTATGTTGCCCAGGCTGGAGTGCAGTGGCTATTCATAGGCACGCGATCACACTACTGATCAGCACAGGAGCTTTAACCTGGTCTGTTTCTGACCTGGGCCAGTTCAACCCTCCTTAGGCAACCTGATGGACCACCCCCTCTCCCAAGAGGTCACCATATTGATGCTGAACTTAGTGTGGACACCCGATCGGCATAGCGCACTATGCCCAGAACTCCTGGGCACAAGCGATCCTCCAGCCTCAGCCTCCCAAGTAGTGGGGACTACAGGCATGCACCACCACGCCCTTGTATATTTTTGGGTATTAACCCTTTATCAGATGTATCTTCAAATATGTTCTCCCATCCAGTAGGCTCCCTTTTCATTTTGTTGATGGTTCCCTGTGCTGTACAGCAGCTTTTTATATTGATGTAGTTCCATTTGTTTATTTTCCTTTGCCCTAGGACAGTGACGGGCAACCTTTTGAGCTTGGTGTGCCAAAATTCGCCAAAAAAACCGAGCATAACTCGGGTGGTGTGTCATTTCGAGAAAAGCACCATAATTTCGAGATATTTATAGTTTAAATAACAAAAATGTATAATTGTAATATATAACTTTATTTAATAAACCAAAAACTAATTAGTTAACTTTCCTGCTTAGTGACTTCTTTGTTCATCTGTCAATCGGTTTCTTTTGTTGGTCTTGATATTATTTAACTTGTGTGGGATCCCGTGAACTAAGATAAGAGAGGGAGTATTCTTTAACTAGCCTATTAGGGACTTTTTTGTTGCTGAATTTCATTGGCTAAACCTTCAATTGAAGCTTGGTGTTTTGTACACTTCAAGCCCAAGCAAGCACTACTAACTTTATCTGTCAATCTATTTCTTTTGTTGGTTTTGATATTATTTAACGCTGAGAATAAGGTCTCACAAAAGTACATAGAGGAAAAAATTGTGAGTAAAGCCATTGCTATATTTTTCAGGGTACTAAAAGTGTCTGGTAATCGGTTCCAGGCACTCCAAATTTCCTGTTCGTGGTGGCACTCCTCTTGATTCTCCAAGCAGCACCTTGCCAGATTCTCAAGCTTTGACCTCAAGTCAACAAACACCTGAGCCCAGATGCTGTCTTGAAATTCTGCAAGTTGCATCTCCAAATCATCGATTTGCATCCATTGGAAACCATTTAATTCCAAACTACTGTAGACTACCACATCAGGATACTTAATTATTTTTATGGTCTGTTCTAGGCTTCTAAATTGATTAAATCTATCACTGAACTGGTCAAGTAATGAGTCTAAAACATGCTGGTACTTTATATGCAAGGATTCCGTTTCATTTTGTACAGCTGCACTGGCCTTCTCAAAACACTTTGTTACTTGAGGAAAATACTTGTAAGTTTTAGTTTCTACATATCGCTTGAAAATTTTAAGTTTACTTTCAAAAGCTTTTATGTATCCAAACATAACGTCAATACTTTTGCCAAAACCTTGTAACTTTAAGTTCAGTTCATTAATATGAATAGAGAGATCTGTAAAAAATATTGGGGTGTTGACCCGCTTATCATCATTGAGCTGAGAAAAGTTTCCCAGATCCTTATCCTCAAGAAATACCTTAATTTCTTCAAAGCACTCCACGAAGCGCTCAAGAACTTTGCCCTGGCTCAGCCATCTTACATTATTGTACATCTGCAGTCCGCTGTAGGTGGAATCAACCTCCAGTAAAAGTGCAGAAAATTATCACTTGTGAAGGGGGCGAGCAGCTATTAAATTAACTATTTTTGTAACAACTGACATTAAGTCATTTAAGTCAGTGAATCCTGCCTTGGCACATAAAACCTCCTGATGGATAATACAATGAAAAGGCACAGTTGGATGTCCAATAGTTTCTGTAAACAATTTGACAAGTCCAACTTTTTTCCCCACCACGTTTGGTGCCCCATCTGTCGTCACTGACACAACTTTAGAGATATCAATTGCAATAGCTGAGGATGAAATGTCCTTCTCGGCATGCAGCCCCATACTTCTCTGTATGCTATGGCATGCGGCTGTGTGTCATCGTAAATGGCTACGTGTGTCAGTGCTCTCCTGTGTGTCATAGGTTCACCATCACGGCCCTAGGAGATCTATCCTATCTAATAAAAGAGTAATATGCAAATTGACTGTACCTCTGATCAAGCCACACCCACCAGCCATTCAGGAGCAAATTTGCAAATAAACCCCAACCAAAATGGCTGCCGCCACTGAGCAGGAGGAAGCTTGGGTTTCTCCGGCAACATAGAAAGCCAAGCTTTCTGCTTGCCATTGCCAGCCTAGACCTCCACTCAATGCTACAAAGTTTCAATTATAGAAGATACATAATCCCAACAGAAATGGGAGCTGGAGAGAGAAGAGGCTAGGGTTGCCAGGGCAATGGAGGAAGCCAAGCTTCTGCAGCCCTGGCTGGCCTAGGCCTCTACTCTAGGCTACAAAGTTTCAATTATTGAAGGTAAATGTCCCAACAGAAATGGCTGCTGCCATAAAGCGAGCAGAAGGCTTGGCTCCACTCCAGGCTACAAAGTTTCAATTGTAGAACATAGATTAATCCCAGATCCCAGGGCCTCTGCTTGGGTCGCTGGGGGACGGGCCAGCCTGCAAACTACCATAGGCCCCTCACTCAGGCTGCCCCACACCCCAAGGGAACCCCCACTCTGATCCAGGACACCCTTCAGGGCAAACCAGCCGGTCTCCACCCATTCACCAGGCCTCTATCCTATCTAATAATAGAGTAAATAGGCAGATTGACCATCACTCCAACACACAAGAGAGCTGCCCCCATGTGGACAAAGATCCTGCCCCCATGTGAACACAAGATAGCCACCACAAGATAGCCAGCAGGGGAGGACATTGGGAGGTTCCAGGTCTGCAAGGGAGGGCAGTTGTGGGCCATCAGGCCAGCAGGGGAGGGTAGTTGGGAGGGACCAGGCCTGCAAGGGAGGGCAGTTGGGGGCAATCAAGCCTGCAGGGGAGGGCAGTTAGGGGTGACCAGGTTGGCAGAGGAGAGAAGTTGGGGACAAACAGGCTGGCAGGGGAACAATTAGACATCAATTAGGCTGGCAGGGTAGTGGGTAGGGGGTGATCAGGCTGGCAGGTAGAAGCGATTAGGGGCAATCAGGGAGGCAGGCAGGTGAGCAGTTTGCAGCTAGCAGTCCTGGATTGTGAGAAGGATGTCCGACTGCCCGTTTAGGCCCGACCCTACTGGGCAGTCAGACATCCCTCAAGGGGTCCCAGATTGGAGACAGTACAGGCTGGGCTGAGGGACACTGTCCCCCCCGCCCCCGTGCACGAATTTCATTCACCGGGCCTCTATTCTGTAAACCTATTGCTATGAGAGATGTTTGAAATTTTTGCTGCCTATGGTTTCTTCTAGGATATTCATGGTTTTATGACTTACAGTTAGGTCTTTTATCCATTTTGAGTTTATTATGGTGTATGGTGTATGGTAAGTTGGTATCTATGTATTAGATCTGCTATGACTCCCAATCCCTAGTGCAGGTCAATGTCAGATGCTGTTTGCCACTGGCTCTGAATACCCTGTTTGGAGCTATCAGCAATCCATAGCTTGCGACTAACCTCTGCTGTGGCTGGGTGTCTTTGGAAAGGACCAAGGTGTGCACCATGGTCTGCTTTTTCTAGTCCTGGGCCCAGGAGGAAATTAGGCAAAGACTCTAAGCCTCTGGCCATCTGCCTCTGTCTACAGTCCAATTGACACTCAGTCTTGGATTTGCCTTAGGCTACAGATTAGAGTAAAATGAGAGCTCTTCCAACAGGGTGGGGCAACTGTCTTTTCCCTAGGCAAAACCACCTGAGTAGCAAAGAAAGATGTCCTCCACAGTGTGAGGGAATGATTCCGCACAGAAAAATGGCTGTACTCTGAGCTCTGGCCTTATAACCCCTAACTCTGGACTTTTCTCACACAGCTCCAGTCCACTTTGCCTCCCTCTTCCAAAGCCCATGGTGAATGGCTGCACAGGAAATGTGTGTTGGCCCTTTAGGAGGTGCCAACCTTTCTAGCCATCTCGGACTGGAAGACAGCAATCCTGCTGCTTTTCACAGCCAGATGTTATACGGGCATCTTTCTCAGTTCTGGTTCTCTAGGCTGAGGAGCCCATCTTGGAGTTTAGACCCCAGAGTTCTCAGTGGGAACCCCCCACGCTGAGATATCCCTCCGGACCTTCAGCTGCTGTCTATGGGAGCTCAGCCAGTCCTTTCACTTTTCTGCATTTCCCACCAGTCTCCCTGCAATCCCCATTTTCCATCCTTGGTTATCAGGGCTCTTGCCAACTAGTATGCAGTTGAATTTTCAAGATGGTATTTTAGTTGTATTTCCAGTTTGGTCCTGGCAGAGTGCAATATAATTTACTCTACTGCCATTTTTAAGACTCTCTACTTTTAGCATTTTGATGAATTTCCTTTCATTTATAGATAGAGGCCTGGTACACGAAATTCATGCACAGGAGGTGGGGGATGTCCCTCAGCCCAGCCTGCACCCTCTCCAATCTGGGACCCCTCGAGGGATATCTGACTGCCCGTTTAGGCCCGATCCTTGTAGGATCGGGCCTAAATGGGCAGTTGGACATCCTTCTCACAATCCAGGACTGCTGGCTCCAAACTGCTCACCTGCCTGCCTCCCTGATTGCCCCTAAGCGCTTCTGCCTGCCAGCCTGATCACACCCTAACCACTACTCTGCCAGCCTAATTGATGTGTAACTGCTTCCTGGCAGCCTGTTTGCCCCCAACTTCTCTCCTCTGCCAGCCTGGTCACCCCTAACTGCCCTCCCCTGCAGGCTTGATTGCCCCCAACTGCCCTCTCTCTTGCAGGCCTGGTCCCTCACAACAGCCCTGCCCTGCTGGCCATATTGTGGCGGCCATCTTGTGTCCACATGGGGGCAGCCCTCTTGTGTGTTGGAGTGATGGTCAATCTGCAAATTACTCTTTTATTAGATAGGACAGAGGCCTGGTGCATGGGTTGGGGCTAGCTGGTTTGCCCTGAAGGGTGTCCCAGATCAGGGTGGGGGTTCCCTTAGGGCATGGGGCGGCCTGGGCAAGGGGCCTGTGATGGTTTGCAGGCCGGCCACACTCCCCAGCAATGCAAGCAGAGGCCCTGGGATCTGGCATTAATCTATGCCAGAATGGCAGTAGAGTAAATTATATTGCACTCTGCCAGGACCAATTAAAACTTTGTAGCCTGGAGTGGAGCCAAGCCTTCTGCTCGCTTTATGGCGGTAGCCATTTCTGTTGGGACATTTACCTTCAATAATTGAAACTTTGTAGCCTAGAGTAGAGGCCTAGGCCGGCCAGGGCTGCAGAAGCTTGGCTTCCTCCATTGCCCTGGCATCCCTAGCCTCTGCTCTCTCCAGCTCCGTGGCTGCCGCCATTTCTGTTCAGATTATGTATCTTTTATAACTGAAACTTTGTAGCTTTGAGTGGAAGCTTATACCAGCAACAGCAGGCAGAAAGCTTGGCTTCCTCCATTGCCAGAGAAACCCAAGCCTCCCTCCTGCTCTCAGTGGCGGCAGCCATCTTGGTTGGGGTTTATTTGTGTAATTTGCTCCCGATTGGCTGGTAGGTGTCGCTGTGGGAATAGCTTGATCAGAGGTATGGTCAATTTGCATATTACTCTTTTATTATATATTATAGACGTGGTTTAAAAATACTTCCCTGGGATACTAGAGGCATTTCTTCGGAAGCTAATTTTTCCCTTACATCATTATTAAACACTTTCTTCTAACATCAAATAGCCTAATAAAATATTAATTGCTGATAAAAGTCTTCTGGAGAAATACACAGACCCACATTTTCTTTAATCAATCCCATTGGACACTTGGATAGTTTATCTTTTTTTCTTAACATAAATTTATTGTCTCACAATTGTAAAGCTGGAAGTCCAAGACCAAGATGTCACCAGGGCCCTGAGTTTTATAGGGAAACAATGAGCTTTAGAGACAGGTAGAAAGAAACTTATCCAAGCTTGGAGAGAATCCATCCACAGCACACTCCTGGGAGATGTAGACACCAAACATTGTGGTCTACAACCTGGATACATAGTCCATCAAAAACACATCTCCAGCCCTATCCGGTTTGACTCAATGGATAGAGGGTCCCATGTTTGATTCTGTTCAAAGATACATACCTGGGTTGTGGGCTTGATCCCCAGTAAGGTATGCTCAGGAGGCAGCCAATCAGCAATTCTCTCTCATTGTTGATGTTTCTATCTCCCTTCCTCTCTGAAATCAATAAAAATATATTTTAAAAAAAGAAAGACATCTCCAAAAGGACACCCTCTAGTTGCACTGGATTGGACCATACTGAATATTGTTAACTAATTCCTGAATTGCAAGATTAAAAAAGATGGTTCATTTAAGTAACACAAAAATTCCCCTAAATGGCCTACTCAGGGTCACCTGAGAAGTCCTTTGTGTCATCTGGAAATGGATATTCAAAGTGTAAAAATACCTTACAGCTTCATTGCAGATCCAAATTTATTGCATCCTTGGCAAGTACTACTGGAAAGATGAATCATTTTTAATCTTTACAGCAAGACTCCTACCAGTTAGACTTTCTTCTACCTCACCAACCCACATACCTGGAAACCCAGACTTCAACCCTCCTCTTTATTTTATCTGCCCCCAAAACTGAGTGAGGATAGAACATGACTGTGGTTAAGATGTTTTAGGAATCTCTTTAAATAAATGGCTGACCATATTTTCTTTTGCTCCCCCAAACTCTTATTAGTGAACAAATGTTGATTAAACATTTTGTTGCCACACACTGGTGCTAGACACAGGGATTACTACAGTCATGCTCTTCCATTCATGGGAAGGACAGACAGTAAACAAGAATCAGCCACACTGTGGACAGTGCTATGAAGATGACAAAAGTGATGGGCTGGGTGAGGTAGGTAGGAAGCCCTCTCTAAGCAGGTGATAAATGAACTGAGACCTGGAGCATGAGAATAAGTCAGACTGTTGATTTTTCGCTGCTTCTTATAGATTTTTATTTCTAGTAAAAGTAAATGTCAATATTAAATATCCCACATAAACAAAACACTCTTTGGGGGGTCTTTCATTTTCCCCCCCAGAAAATAAGGGTCATGAGACCAAAAAGTAAGAAAACCACTATGGTTTATCCCGAGCCATGAATGGTCCATTTCTTTCTTTGACCTCATAAGGTGCCATCATGATGGAAATACAAATCACTCCTGTAAGGTCCTGGCTGGGCTGAGATTTTAGTCCATTAGAACGCAGGAAACTGCTTGGTGGTGACTTGTTGGAGTTGTACTAGTTGGCTTGTTTGCTTATAATTGGTGTGTGTGCTGCTTTTCATTGTTTTTTTTTCTTCACTTAAAATTGTTTTCTTTAGACATTTTTATTTTCTCCTCCTCCTCCTCCTTATTCTACTTTTTTTTTCTATTTTCATTACTGATCCACTTCAGTGGGTACATATCTCAGAGAATATTCAGTGGGTAGCCATCTCTGCCAATGAAGAGTGCCATATTGGCAACTACCTCATCCTCAACACCATTGGCAAGGGATTCTTTGCTGAGGTTAGGCTGATCTGTCACATTGTCACCAGCACAGAGGTGACTGTGAAAGCTGTCACCTGGCATGTTTCCTCTGATGTTCTTCAAGAGATTCATTCTCTCAAAAGATTAAATCATCCCAATATCACAAAGTTGTTTGAGGTCATTACCATCAGGACAAAGTCTATATTTTCATGGAACACGCTAGTGAAGGAACCTTATTTGATTATTTAGAGAACTGTGGCCCCATGATAGAGAAAAAAAGTCTAAGCCATGTTCCAACAATTATTATCAGTGACCCAGTATTGCCATTAGAGACACATCGTACTTTGGGATCTGAAGCTGGAGAACATTTTTCTAGACAGTGAGATGAGTGTTAAATTAGCAAACTTTGGCTTCAGTAGAGAATTTATAGAAGATAAACTGAGTACATTCTGTGGCACCATCTCCTATATGGCCCCAGAGATCTTGTGGCTCGAATCTTATGAGGGCCTGAAAATAGACATCTGGAGTATGGAGGTAGCACTGTACAGGATGATAACAGGGGGACTTCCATTTGTGGGGGGGAATTTTGAAGAAGTTAGGAAGATCTTGAGTGGGCATTTCTTTATACCATACTTCCTGTCTCTGGAATGTCAAAGACTTTTACAAAACTTAATAATGCTCAACCTCAGCCAAAGACCAACAATGAAAGATATAATGAAGGACCACTGGGTCAACATTGGCCAGTCAGAGGAACTGAGGCCATACTTCGAACCACCCTGTGTTGACTTAGACCCACAAATAGTCCAAATAATGAAGAACATGGGATATGAGTAGCATGAGATATAGGAACCACTCACAGGAAGAATATATAACAGCATCATGGGCACTGATCTATTAATAGATAGCATGAAAACCCAAGATCAGGGTAAGACCCTATGCCCCCCCCCAGACCCCAACATTAGTCTTTCCCCAGGGCAGGGGTTTCAGACATCAGGGTAGAATAGCAGAGACCCTGGGACTCCATCACTCAGCCTAGATTCAATGATGCCCTCTCCCTCAGAAAGCCTGGGAGGACTACCATTCCCCCAGGCAGTATCCAAGAGAGGACGGCCATTCCCCCAGGCTAGAAGAAAGGATGACCACTCACCCAGCCAGCATGGAAGGGATGAATTCCATTCCCTAGCCAGTGTGGAAAGAAGGACCATACAACCTCTCTATGCAGCCTGGAATCAAGGATTGCCACCCTGAGCCCAGTACTCCAACATGACCCTGGAGGCTCCCCCACCACCCACAGCAGCAGCAGCAGCATTGGTGGAGCCCCAGAGGGGACAACCAATGAAAACTGGCTTCAAGCTAGGCAGCAAGATGGACTCCAGCCTCTTCCTCTGGCCAAGCCAGGGCCCGCAGGGGGGTGGCTTGGGGGTTCTCAGGTTTTTCTTTTTTTTATTTTTTTTTAAATATATTTTATTGATTTTTCACAGAGAGGAAGAGAGAAGGATAGAAAGTCAGAAACATCGATGAGAGAGAAACATCGATCAGCTGCCTCTTGCACATCCCCGGCTGGGGATGTGCCCGCAGCCACGGTACATGCCCTTGACCGGAATCGAACCTGGGACCTTTCAGTCCGCAGGCCGACACTCTATCCATTGAGCCAAACCGGCTTCGGCTCAGGTTTTTCTTAATATTCATATGCTATAACTCGTCCATTAGCAGGAACGACTCAAAAGGACAAGAGTGAAGTCAATATAATTTTTTACAATAGTGGACAGCCAAAGCATGACCACAGCCAAAGATGCTGGGGCAATCAAGCAGCACTTTCTGCATTTTAAATGTTGAACTTTAAAGATGCTGAGCTCCAGAGAGATAGGCCATGTGGTGTGAGATGAGACACAAAGTTGGGTGCAAAACAGCAAAGGCAGAAATACATGCTGTATTTTTGGAGCAACCATGGAGGTGTGCTAACTGCGAGGTATTCTATGCGTGGGGTTCACATCAGGACGGTATCCAGCATCTCCATGGCCTTCAGAAGCATCTTATCTGAAATACCTTGAGCTTGGAAGACGGTCTGGAGGCCCCTGGGGGTCAAGAGAAGCTGTCTTGCCGACCTGAATGAAAACTTGACACTGGAACTGTTTTTCCTGGGGCCATTCTCCCTCCCCTGCTCTCTTTTGCTCCTATGTTCTTATTAAAGTATTTAGCTCTCTCAAGTTTCATAATAAACTTGATGCTCCAGAGGAAAAAAAGATGTCACCAGGGTTGGTTCCTTCTGAGGCCTTTCTCCATAGTTTGCAGATGACCACCTTCTTGCTGTCCTCATGTGGCCTTTCCTCTGCATATTAGTTTACCATTTTTGATCAACATAAAGGAAGTGTAGGGTCGGATTTTGCCAACTGACCCTCTCCGACGGGGGCACACAGACACAGGCGGAGGAAGGGATCACGATTGACCCAGCTGGAAGCCTGAGACTTCCCGCAGGAAACACGCCCAGCTCTGTGACGTCTGCCTAGACCCCGCCCCCTTAGGCGGAGCCAATCGCAGCGCGGGGCGGGGGGCCTCCAAAGGCGCGCGTGCGCCGGCTGGGGGCCAGCCGGGCGCGATGGACCAGGCGGTTTCCAACGCCCCGAGTCTGGCGCAGCCGCTGCCAGCCGAGCTGTGCCCCGAGGAGGAGCTCTACGACTGCCCCGATTACTACTATCTGCGCGACTTCCCGGCGGGTGGGGCCGGGCACAGCAAGGGCCGCACGCGGCGCGAGCGGGAACTGCGCACCAACTGGCCGGTGCCTGGCGGCCACGAGCGCAAAATCGCACAGAAGCTCCTCAACGGCCAGCGCAAGCGGCGCCAGCGCAAGCTGCAGCCCCGGCCGCGCACTCGCCTCGCCTGCGCGCCGGTGCGTACCGGCCAGACCGCTAGGGCCCGGGTAGCCCCGTGAGCGCGAGCGCCGCGGGCCACTTCCTTGGTCCCCCACGACTCGACCAGAGCAGAGTCGGCCCTTCGGAAGCGGCCCCGCCTTAGTGAGTCGCAGGTGGGCCCGTTTAGCCCGCAGCTTATCTCCTGACTGCAGGGAATGGCGGACGGGGATAGGGAAGGTAGAAAACATTTTTTAAAAAATACAAGTGAGGGATTTACTTCCAGTGCTGATGCTCGGACAAAAATAATAATAATAATAACTGATTTTTGTTTTTGTCTGATTTTTCTACAGGATACCGAAGGACTTGATAAAAAAAAATCTTGTCTTTGACTCCAGCTGTAACTGTGGTCTTAAGGGGGAGAGAATCCATGTTGGTCAACAGAATTTGGTTTGGGCATCGCTTAAGTTTACTGCTTCAACGGCCAGACTCTGTTAATTAAGTAACATCCAAGTGGGTATGCCTTTTTAGGGTTTTTAATTAAAAGAGAGCAGCAGCAAGAGTGGCATTTTAACTCTTCTAGAGCGTGTGTGTGTGTGTGTGTGTGTGTGTGTGTGTTGGTTTTTTTAGTTGCTACGTTAACTAAAGTTTTAAGTCTACAAATGTTTGCATTCTTCTTCCTAAAGAAAAGGAAGATGAATGGGGAGAGGAGAACAAAAAGGAATTTGTACAAGATTTCAGCTCAAGAGTGCAGATTTAATATTTGTTTTCCAAGAAAGGGAGTTCTTTACATTGTAAAAGTGTCTGTTGAACCTAGTTGCCAGGTTCTCTGCACTCCACATCGCAAAACAATCCTTTGAGGTAGACTCCGTTTTCTAGAGAGGATTCTTGAGGCCCAGAGAGTTCGCATACCTTTCTAGAGGTTGCACAACTGGTTACAAAGAAGATGAGCATAACAGATACTTTTGTAAAGCATTCACTCTTTCCAGCATCACCATTTTCCTCAACTGGAGACAGTGTTATGTGGTTCAGAACCAACCACAAACCTCCATGTCCAAGGATAAAAGTTGAATTTTAGTTTTAAAATTATACAGAATATCGCTGGGTAGCTTTCCTTTATCTTCACTGTGCATTCATCCCTCAGCACCCAGCGGTGAGTCCTGGTCAGGAGAGAAAGGTGTGTACTGGAAGGAGCAATCTAGTCATCCTAGCTGTGATCACATCACTCTAGCAGTAAGCAAACTTCTGAGTGGCAACTACTTTCAAGTTCCAAGTTTCAGGTTTCTCATTTGTAAAATGGGAATAACATTGGATTACCCTGCCAAACTGGATTATAGATAGAATATATGAAACATCTGACACAGTTAAGGGCCTGACACATAATAGATGCTAAATAAATGATAACTACTTTTAAGTTTACAGAATGCAATCCTTCCTTTCTGGTTACAAAGTCTTGATTATTTCACTCATGCTTTTAGATATCTCCTCCAACATCAGGCAGTGTGTTATGGTAGGAATCACTTTGGAATTAAACAATACTGATTTGGTCAAGCTGCTTAAACTCTAGATTAATCTACCAGAAGACCATTTTAATCATGTAAAACCCTCAATCTTATAGGATAAAAAGCCTAGATTTCTTATATTGTGCTGGAAATCATCTATTGGATTTTCTTAAATTTTGACACAACTTCCAAAAAAACACTGATTCTTGATACAGGTCTGTCCTCTAAACTCATTATAATTCTTCATCAAATCTGTGCTGTCATATTTAGCATACTGTTTCCCCCTTTACAGTTTTAATCTTGAAACTGATTCCACCTATAATTATTTAAATACCACTTTTTTCCTGAAGCCTTCACATTTAATGTCCATTCGTTGAAATCCTATAGAACTTCACATAAGCACTACTTAACTACTTGTTCATATAATATTTTGTGTTTTTAGTGGTGAGTTAAAAAATGTGCCGAAACCGGTTTTGCTCAGTGGGTAGAGCGTCGGCCTGTGGACTGAAAGGTCTCAGGTTCGATTCCGGTCAAGGGCATGTACCTTGGTTGTAGGCATATCCCCAGTAGAGGTTGTGCAGGAGGCAGCTGGTCAATGTTTCTCTCTCATCGATGTTTCTGACTTTCCCTCTCCCTTCCTCTCTGTGAAAAATCAATAAAATATATATATTTTTAAATTCACTCTTTTTTGTCTGATATGTGCAAGGCACTATATTTAGATGTCTCAGTTATAAAAACAACCACTACATTTAGAGCATAAGAACCTTAATGTTTCAAACATTCAGTTCCTAAAGTACAGCATACTCAGACAGACATAAACCATGTTAAAGCAACACTCTAATGTGTGTTAACTAGATTCTGCTCATTTTAGATACTGGAATATTTACAATTTAAACTTGGTAATTGTAGAAATGTGTATTAATTACTTATTGCTGTATAATAAATTACTCCAAAACCCAGTGGCTTAACAAATACTATGTCAGTGTGTGTGGGCCAAGGATTCAAAGAAGCTTAACTGGGTGGTTCTAGCTCTGCATCTCATGAGGATGCAGTCAAACTACTGGCCGAGGCCAGTCCTGGGAAGGCCGCTTCCGAGGTGGCTTACTCACGTGGCTGCTGGCAGGCCTCACTCGCTCGCTCGCATATGAGACTGCTTGAGTGACCTCCTGATGTTACAGCTGACTTTCCTCAGAGTGAGCGATCTGAAAGAGTGAACGAGGAGGAAGCCACAGTGCCTTTTAAGACCCACTCTCTAAAGTTGCACATCATCACTTTTGCTTTGTCTTTATCAATTCAAAGTGAGTCATTAAATCCAGCTCTCAAGGAGAGAGGGATCAGGCTCCACTTTTTGAAAAGACTGTTAATTTGTGGGCACTTTAAACTACCATGGTATGTTTAATATAAGTATGTTCACTGAAGAAAAGTTGGAAAACATGGCCACACAAAAAAGAAAGTACTACTCAATGGATAGTGTCATTCCTTGGGTGTATATGATGCCAGTCTTTAAAATACATTTTCTCAAAATATAAACGTACTGTGTGTACTATTTTGTAAACTGCTCTTCCATTTAACATATTGTGAAGATACTTTTCATGTCAGGTGTTTTTTTACAACATTTTAAATGGCAACATAGCATCATATATACGTACCAGCAGCCCAGTGCACAGAATTCATGCACGAGTAGGGTCCCTAGGCTTGATGGGCAATCAGGACCAATTGGGTCTTTCAGCTGCGGGCCAGGGGCTTGCTTCATTCCATGCCGCCCCCTGGTGGTCAGCACACATCACAGCGAGCAATCAAACCCCCCCCTTTCCTGGTGCAGTGGTCCGCGTGGCTTGCAAGCCACATGCAGCTCTGGCCCCTTGAGTGTGGCTCTTCCACAAAACACCATGTGCGAGCGCGGATGTACTATGCGATTGAAACTTCGTGGCCCATGCGCAGAAGTTGGTTTTCTGCTCTCAAAAGAAATTTCAATCGTTGTACTGTTGATATTTGGCTCTGTTGACTAATGAGTTTGCCAGCCACTGTCCTGGTGGAACTCCCAAGGGGACACTTGGCACATTAGCGTTTTATTATATATAGGTAACATTTAATTCTATATTGCAGGACACTTAGATTGTTTACAGGTCTTTCCTATTTTATATATTTTGTTAAATATCCTTATAATTAATTTCTTCTCACAGGACTAAGTTTTTTTGCTTTTCATGATTGATTCTTACGTTCCTAGACATGGAATTTCTGGGACAGGATTTGTAGTTTTAAAACTTGTTATCACTCAGCCAGTGTGGCTCAGTGGTTGGCCTATGAACCAAGAGGTCGTGGTGTGATTCCTAGTCAGGGCTTATGTCTGGATTTCGGGCTCAGAATGGGCTCTTGATGACTGCACTAAAAATTCTACTCAAGTAGATAAGTTTTATTTTTTAAATATATTTTTGTTGATTTCAAAGAAGAGGGAGTGAGAGAAACATCAATGAGAATCACTGATTGGCTGCCTCCTGCATGGCCCCTACTGGGGATCAATCCCGAAACCCAGGCATGTGCCCTTAGCCAGAATCAAACCTGGGACCCTTAGTCCACAGGCCAACGCTCTATCCACTGAGCCAAACCAGCTAGGGCCAAAGTCTTACCATTTGTAAAGCTTTATTTCTTTAAAAAGCCCTATGAAAATAAAACTTTGCTTTTCATGAAAAGGTTTTGCATTTTCCCCTGGGTTCCACAAACACCCTGCTATTGCTGGAAAGGTTGTGTTAAGCTCTGCTACCTCTAGAGAAAAGGGAGGAATTTCCAATGGGCATCCAAGAAGAAATGGAGGTTCCACCTCTGCTTTCTCGCCTCCATAAATTCCACCCCATCCCTAAGGACTTTCCCATGAAGCCCTCCATGAAATGCCATTAAGTCAACTTTTCCCCTACTGCAGAGACTCTAAAATGTTATTGTTAAAAACATTTCACACCAACTATTACTACAGCACAGGCCCTCGGGGCCTTTGCAATTGCTGTTCCCTCTGCCAGGAATGGCCTTACCCTCGGTAAGAGCTGGCTGGCTTCCCCACTTCAAGGGCTGTGGTTCAAATGCTGCCTCTTCAAGGAATCCTGTCCTCTTCAGCCTACCATCCTCTCCCTTACCCTGCCCTTGCTGCCTGTCACCTTGGCCTGGTCCGCACAGGCGCCGAGTCTCTCCTCTCAGAATTGAAACTAAGGAGGGTGGAGTCTTGTTTTATTTGGTGCCGTCTCAAACGAGCTGACATTTGTAGATCACATTTTTATCGGTGAATATTGCCTCAGTTATGGGCACAAATTCTATAAGATATATGAGATGGTTGAAAATGTACAGTAATACATGTACAGCACTATCAACTTTAGTTGCCTGGATCCGCAGACAAAAGAAACACAAACAGAACCAACTTTGTTCCGTCGATTCTTGTCTCAAGTTTTCAGTTTCCCTCAGTTCACATTACGTGCCCACACTGCCTCAAAAAATATTTAAATAATCTAATGCTGAGAAACGTTAAGTAACTTGCCCAAGGTCCAGTGGTAGTCCCGACACAAGTCTGACTCTTAAGGTTGGATCTGACGTACCACGTTATTAAAACAAATGTTTGAAGGAAGACGCAAAGGTCCTCGTACCCTCAACCGGCTACCGGTTCTGACTCAGGCCAGGCTGGGGCCGTAAAGTACACAGGCACTTCCGGTTTCCTAAACGGCCCCGGCGCCCAGGTCCGGACGCCAGCCGCGTGACGAGATGCCGTCGCGCGGTCACGCTCTTCCGGTGACCTTCAGGCCCTCGGGGACGTCAGCAAACGGAAGGGCTCTGCCTGTGCGCTGATTGGTCGCGCGCTTCCAGCCCCGCCCCCTGTCTTCCGCTCTCTCGCGCTCAGCAGAAGTCGCCGGGGTCTTCTAGGAGTTTCGCCTTTGCAGACACCGATCGGCCGTGCCGTTGCGATGCCGCGTGGAAGCCGAAGCCGCACCTCCCGCATGGCCCCTCCGGCCAGGTGAGGTCCCCGCCGGGTTGGGGGCCCTGTGGGTGCTGTGACGCAGGGTGGCCGGGCGGAGGCCGTCGTCCGGGCGTCCGAAGGCCTGTGCTGCCGTGGGCCCGACCTCGCTGGTCGCTGGAGGGTTGTAAATGGCGCCTTTGGCTAGATTTTCCATTAGTGTCAAATTTTCTAATTTTGAATGCCCATGAATTATTGATTATTGCTTAAAATATTTCGTAGCTCATTTTAAGTTAAAATAGCCAAGTTGTAAGAAGAAGTGGAAACAAGGCTGAAACGTTAAAAGTAGCAAAAAAAAAGTGTAGAAGAAAGGTAACAAATCGGGAAATGATCGAATTTCAATTCAGTGAATAATCTGAGCTCTTGCTGCAAGCAGTGAGCCTTTTGGGGTTTCAGCCTAATAGAGGACACAGTCATTAAGGCCCTCGCGTGTACATGACGTTTTCTAATTTGTAAAATGCTTTTTAAAGTGTACTGCTATTACACCCTAGAGATCGGTGTTATTCCTGTGTTACAGGAATAAGGAAACAGCAGACTCAATAAATTACTTGTCCAAGGTCATGCCTCCAGTAAGTGGGAAAGCCAGGGCTTAAGTTTTACAGTGACCAATTCAGGGCATTGAGCACAGTCCCTATTGCTTCGCTGGATTGTATCCATACAGTGTGCCAGGAGTGCGAGGAGGGGTTCTCTTCTGAAAAGAAACTTCTATTCAAAGGGCAGATAACCACATTTTTAAAAAATGTATTTTTTATTGGTTTCAGAGAGGAAGAGAGAGAAACATCAGTGATGAGAGAGAATCATTGATCGGCTGCCTCCTAGCATGCCTCCTGTGGGACTGAGCGGCAATCCAGGCTAGGTGCCCTGATGGGGAGTTGAACTATGACCTCCTGGTTCATAGTTCAGTGCTCAACCACTGAGCCGTGCCGCCCGGGCAATAACCACTTTTTATAAAGTGAAATAAACTTTTGACCTGGTCTTATTTGGGGGAAGAATCTAAAAATGGGTAGAGGGAGCATAATTTATATGATTTGACTAAAATAGCTGAAAGCATCCAAATGTCCTACAGATGGAAAACAGTTGAAATTAATTTTGGTATAAACAGTTCAGGCAAGTCGCTTCGTCACTGGGCTTCAGTGTTCTAATCTGTAAAATGAAGGAATTTGACTAGATTATTTCCCCAGATGATTGTGTGCAGGTCTTCATTCAAATATATCAGCTCAGGGAGATCTCCTTTGTCCTTAAATTTTTAAACTTTTTAGGAAGTATTGGAAAAACTGTGTTCTTTAAAGAGACTGTGGGCTATGAGACTGTGAATGCATGGAAATGGTTGCAAAGAAGCAGGAAAAAATAGTTTATACTTGGTGGTTACAGCCTGAACAAAAGGTTAAAGAGAGAAAATGTAACAAAATCGTTTAGGGAATTGTGTTTCGGAAAGTTTTCTTGTATTTATGTAGTATTACCGGGATAGTTTCCAGACCTCGTTGGAAGTAGGAACTGCAAACATTTTGTTCTTTACTTTCACAGCCGGGCACCTCAGATGAGAGCTGCACCCAGGCCAGCACCAGCAGCCCAGCCGCCGGCACCAGCTGCACCATCTGCTGTTGGCGCACCTGCTGCCGCACCCCGGCAGCCAGGCCTGATGGCCCAGATGGCAACCACTGCCGCCGGGGTGGCTGTGGGCTCTGCTGTCGGCCACACGCTGGGCCATGCCATCACTGGGGGCTTCAGTGGAGGAAGTAATGCTGAGCCCGCAAGGCCTGACATCACTTACCAGGTGAGGTTTTGGGCAGCATTTTCCTTCAGTGGAATATTTTCTGAGAAAACCTAGTTATTTGTAAGTTCCTTGTGTGTAAGAACTGTGTGTGAATTTAAAATCCACAATGCTGTTAACAGAAAATGTTGACAGTTGAGTTAGTGCCTTAGGCCAACTTCAGTAAATACTGTACAAATTTTCTTTTTTCCCAAGACATAGAACTCTAATAGTTCGACCTGATTCACTGTAAAACAGCCGTTTTTTTCTTGTCTTAAATATTTTGTCTTGGTTACCCTGAACTACTTCAGATTCAATCTCAGTTTTCTTTTTTCTTTTTTTATTGATTTCAGAGAGGGAGAGAGAGATGGAAATACCAGTGAGGAGAGAGAACCATTGACCGGCTGCCTCCTGTACTCCCCTCCTGGGGAGTGAGCCCACGACTCTGGCATGTGCCCGTGACCAGAATCGAACTCGGATCCTGCAGTCCGCAGGTTGACGCTCTTAGTTTTCAAAAAAAAATCTCTTTAGAAGTTCTTTGCTCTCTGATCTCTGACCTGACATTTGCCACTTGCTCCTCTTTCTGAGGTTTGTGAATTTTCCCTGATGAACATGAGTGTGTACTCTGTTTTAATTCTGGTATACTTGAAACTCTCATCCACCTATTTTTCTATAGTAGTCCCATTTTTTTCTCCATGAAACTTATTTAAATGCCCAGATAATCATTTCACTTTACTTGTATCTTTGTTCTTGAATCTTGCTGATTACCACTGGAATTTTGCTAAAGCTTATTTTCTGCCTTGAAAATATCTCACTTTCCATGTTAATAGCTGAGAACTTTAATTTGCAGCTGGGTTTAGTTCTGTTTCCCAGGTAACCTCGAAGACAGTGGACACTGCTCAGGGGTAAGTCTGATTCCCTCTCTAGACGTTCCTGAATGTTATGCCTTTGCAGGAGCCCCAGGGAGCGCAGGCATACCAGCAGCAGCAGCAGCAGTTTGGCCCGTGCCACTATGAGATGAAACAGTTTTTGGAGTGCGCCCAGAACCAGGGCGACCTTAAGCTTTGTGAGGGTTTCAGCGAGGTGCTGAAACAGTGCAAATTCGCAAATGGTAGGTGATACATCAATTCGTGATTGAACTTGCATCATAAGCTCAATTTGTGTAATGGTCGTGCTCCTAGATCCTATAGAACTTAGGAATTCTGTGTTTAATAAATTAAACTGGCAAATTAGAGGAGATTTTGTTAAAATTACTCTAAAGATAACCTAACTTCTAAGGAACTGCTGTAGAGGTTTCTAATCATTATCTTAATCTTTTACCAGTTATATTCTGAATCTGATTCTTCCTTAAATAGGTATAGATTAGTGTGTCAGATTTTCATGTGAGTAATCTAGACTTAAGGTTATGAATATAAAATTCTGTTTTCACCAAAGTCCAGGAGTGCATATAAAGACTGATATTATTGGCATTCTGCATGCCGTATTAGACAAGTTTATTAAGTCCCTCAGCAAAATTCTGTAATTTAGGCTTTCTGAAATGTCGACTTGTTTTCACATAATTTCCTCCCATCCACCTCAAAATACACCATCTATTAAAATGTTTGTTTTCATTTTGGGTAGGACATAAGGGAGAAGGTAAGCCTTTCAGGTGGTTGAACTGTGGAAAGAGATTGCGTGTCCATGTTTATCAGAATTCTTTGGTGAAGCTACATCTAGTATCAAACTGGCTGTATTTCTGCCTCAGGATTCTGTCCCCAGAAGCACATGTGCCCTGTCTTTTCTCAGTTGTGACAAATGCAGAATGTTTTGTTGGTTATGGGATGCCTTCAATAACTTATTAAAGAAACTCGGGTTTTTTTTCTCTCCTTCCATAATTAGGAAGGCTTCAGTTTTGTTAAAACTATATAGCCAGTGCTCTTCTAAATTTACCTTTTTCTTATTTGCAGGATTAGCCTAATCAAGAAGGTCGCATTGAAGAAATGGGAAATCATCTCTCATGTCCAAGTTAACTTAATGTAAAAATATAATTGATAGTGAAAATCTAAAACTACTAGTTAATCTCTTATGTCAATAATATTTTCCTCACTTCAGAATTGTAGTGGAAGAGAGTGTACTTACTATGTAGAAGTTCATTAAGATGATAATTCAGTTTGGAGCTGAGCAGGTATTTGTGTAGCCTCCTTAAACCAAATTTTGTGATGTTTGTAAATCAGTTACAATAAAGTGATTTTTCTTTTGAAATGGTGTCTGATAAATGTAAGGTAATAAAGTTTAGATATAGTATTGCATCCTGAACATATGTATTTTTCATTAGAACATAACTGTCTCAACATGTCTTTAAGTTTATCTGGCTTTAGCCTCTGGACATGAAGTTAGCATCCACCCAGAGAGCCTGGTAAAGCTCCCTGAGAAACTTGTAGGGAAATAGTTATGTAGGAAGTCGTTCACTAGCAAACATGTTGCCCATTAAAAAGGTTCCAGGTACTATAAGCCTTCAGAGCCAGTGTTCAATAAAGTGAGCAGTAACAAGAAACTTTAAAATATTAATTGTTCTGCTGAAACCAGTTTGGCTCAGTGGATAGAGCGTCGGCCTGCGAACTAAAAGGTCCCGGGTTCCATTCTGGTCAAGGGCACATACCTTGGCTGCAGGCACATATCCAAGTAGGGGGTGTGCAAGAGGCAGCTGATCAGTGTTTCTCATCGATGTTTCTGACTTTATCCTTCTCTCTTCCTCTCTCTCAAAAAAAAAAAAAAAATCAATAAAATATATTAAAAATAAAATATTGTTCTAATCGGATGAAGAGTGTGTACCCTGTGGCCAGGTGAGCACTATTTGTCACTGTTCCCCTAGAATATCCAATTGGATCAGAGATGAAAACCATTCTCTTAATACATGTAGTTCCTCTAATAGATGTTATCTAATTTAAGGCATTGTAGCTTCCTCTTCCTGAAAGATACAGGTGCGCTGCAATTGTCTTGAGATGGACTCAGTTTGAGGTACACCATTTTTGTTAACCAAGCTCCAAACCTCAAAGAACTGGAAATTTTACTCAAGAAGTTGATCTCCAAGTCTACATTATCCTCTTGCACTTACTCAATTTTCAAATGTACCTTTCATCAGTTCCGTTACTGGTTTTCCCCCTCTTAAGTTTTAGAGACCTCTTACGACAGGACAGGGTGAGTTGATGTTAAATGAGTGAATTAGTTACTGCCCCCTGTCCTCAGCTGTGTTCTTGGAGTGCCCTTTTCTACCAACTCGTCCAGTTGCCGAGAGGGGCCGAGACGGCCTTACCCTGAGCACCCGAATGGCCACACAGTTCACTTGGCGAGTTCTCCAATGGTCCCTCCTGGGCTCCTCTGCCCATTTGGAGGCTTACAGTGCTAATTGCGCCTTACATCCACGGTGTGATGGTCTATAGTGGGTACCCAAATATTGTTAAATTAGTAAATCAAAGGAAAATAAGTCACAGCAATAAAATGCAAGCCTGCCTGGCCCGGACTCTTCCCTAGTAGGAGCCATGGCTCCCCAGAGAAAGGCACTGGGAATAACCCTTTCGGTGCATTGGTCTTTTCCCTAAGAAAAGGGAAAAGGGGGGAGGGGGGAAGGTTTATTGACAGTAAGTAAAAGGATGAGATTAAGTGTTTTCATCCTTGGAGCCAGAAGCTGCATCTCAATAAACAAGACCTTTATGCATAAAACTCGACCCCAAAGTCATCTTCAACTCCTTTTTATGGAGCAATTCAGCAAAGTATTTCCCTGGAGTGAAAAGGAGATGGTCAGCATGATAAAACAGCACTTGGACCCACATCTGGGGTTAATCCAGGCACTCCTACTCACCTATTTTTTTACACTGAGCAAGTCAAACATTCTCTCAAAGTGGCTAATACCAGAGTTTTGGGGTCCAAGTGAAGTGCTTTGTAATATGCTAGTCAAAGGGATGTTTATGGGCTCAGCTTCTGTGAATGAGCGCTCCCTTTGTTTTGTACATTAGAATGGTTTGAAGAAAGGCTGCTTTAGAATAAGGGAGAGCAGTAAGTGTCTACTGTGTGCACCATGTTGTAGACATCACTTCCAATTTTGTCAGCCTCTTAAGGTAGAATCATACTGATGAGGACCCTCACCCATGAAGCTCAGAGTTGCACACAGAGTCCATATGCTTTTCCTTGCACAATGAAGTCTTCCCAGTAGTTGCCCGGCTGGCGTGGCTCAGTGGTTGAGCAATGACTTATGAACCAGAGGTCATGGTTCAATTCCTGGTCAGGGCATATGCCCGGGTTGTGGGCTCCAACCCCAGTAGGGGGCGTGCAGGAGGCAGCCAATCAATGATTTTCATCATTGATGTTTCTATCTCCGTCTTCCTCTTTTTTTTTTTTTTAATTTAAAAATTTTTTGATTGATTTTTAGAGAGGAAGGAGAGGGAGAGAAACATGAGTGAGAGAACAACATTATTGATTGGCTGCCTCCTGCATGCCCCTCACTGGGGCTTGAGCCTACAACCAGGAATCCATTCGATGACTTCTTGGTTCCTGGGTCAATGCTCAGCCACTGAGCAACACTAGCTGGGCTGCATTCATTTCTTTAGGGAATGAGGTAAACCTCAGGTTACAAAATCAAGGCCAAAGTAACTTTGCAGAATTAGAATGTGTTCAAGAAACCAGTCACACTTTAACTGGATCAGACTTCAACAAGGAGCATTTGTGTTCCTCCAAAATGGGGGAAGAGAATAAATACTCTTGCTTCTGTTCTCAGTTGTGGAGGAGGAAGTTTCTCTCCTTACTGACTTCCCACTATTTCTTTTTTGCTGCTCTTTTTCCTTCTCCTTTCCTTGGTTTCCCCTTTCCACCAAGTTTCTTCAGACGTCTCTGCTCATCCTTGAAGTCCTGATGCTCGTCTCTGTGGAGGCCATAAAAACGCAGAATCCCCATGAGCGCAAAATCAGTGTTGTGATTTGGATACCAATCATATGTCTCCTTCCTCTTGGCCAAAGGTTGCTCACTAAACAGCTTCACCACTTTCATGGATTTGGAATCAGTAGGCCTGGCAACTTCACCAAATAGCCGGGCACTCAGGCGAGTCATGCGCAAAGCATATTCTGAAAGGGAAGACATTTCTGGGGCAGCAAGGAGGAAGAGTCCCCAGTGGTGACCTTCCTCTCCCACGCTCCTCTTCCTCTTTGAAATCAATTAAATATATATATATAAGTCTTGCCAGTAGAAACTGCAGGCTGACAACAAAATGGATTGAGGATGGGATAATGGAGCAGGATCTGAGGTCAGCTCCTGAAGGGGATGCTCCCTAACCTTTAAGGAGCATTTTGCATTTTGAGGGGCAGCCGCACAAACCGTCCCCGAGCAGATCCTGATGACCCGGTGCCAGCACTGGTGTGGGTGCACCAGTGTGCTGTTTTCCTGATCACACCACACACACAAATGGCTCCCAGAGAAGCAGGTTGGCTTTAGACCCTCTGGGCGTGGAGACCAAGTGAGCTCCAGAAGGAAAATGGTGGTCTCATGCTGTCATGCCTGGTCCCAGGTCACCCGAACTTCTCTCACCCTCCACCAGAGGTCACCGCTGGCAAGACTCCTGTGCACTGTCCCTTGCTGAGCCTTGGCCTGCATCCCGGGTTTTCTCTTGTGGTTTATTTTTGGCACCACAGCCTTCCCTCATCAAGTAGCAAAGCACGAAGGAAGAGCAGCAAAATATCCTGCTCCGACCACAACTGCAGTCCTCTGCTGTCCTCTCTCCGAGGGGCTCTGGGACCTTTGAGATTCCTGTCAAGTCCACTCAAGGCCTGCGAGGACCTAACGGTGAGTAGCCGGGCCAGTGATGGACAAAAGTCAGGCGGCAGACGGGATTAGGGGGAGGCTGTGGGGTTAGGGACGTAGAAACCTTAGACCCTCTCCCCTGCTGAAGGCAGGTGCACCAGAAGAGTGCTGGCATTGACCCTGGAAGCCCTCCGGAGGAGTTTAGAAAGTGGGTCCCTGTGACTGTGTTTCAGGCTGAGTCTTGGAAAGGACATTATGTTCCAGAAAGGATTAAACCCATTTGGTGACCATTTTCAAAGGAGTCTTGGGAAGATTGTGGGGGGTTCAGGTGGAGGCAGAGAACAGACACATAAAATCAGCCCCAAGTTAGGCCTAGAGCAACAGGAGGGAACAAGAGAAACACCCCCCGCCCACCCTAAAGGAAGATGAGTGCCGTCAGAACGAGCTGGACCTGGCCATGCCGTGGAATGCCTCCCCAGCCGGATGGCATCCTGGGTGGGTCCAGATGTATTCTCTGCCCGGGGAAGGCTGGGGAAGGGAAAGAGCTGGTGCTACACAATGTTGAGAACTTATAAGGACTTGCCAGGAAATGAACTTGATGTTACAGGGAACAGACTCTCCCATGCCCAGCTGGGGTTGCTGACAGGACAGAAGCAGCCTGCTGCTGGCAGGAGGCTTCTGATAACCAGGCATCCAGCAGTGGGGACACCAGGCTTCCTGGAACAGCCAGCCTGAGTCCTGAGGCAGCCAGGGCTGCTACTTGGCTGGTCAGCAAATCAGCCCCTGTGACAAGCCAGGCCTTGCTGGGCCCCGAACGGGCAGTGGGTATGGGACTAGAAGAGTTTGGGCCTGCTCAGTGGCAGCTTGTGCCCATTTTCTGTTTTCTTCCTGTTGGTGGATGACCTTCTTCATTCCTCAAATCCTTCATCCGAGGTCAGTACCCAGAGCTCAGCTCCTCTGTCCAGGCCTGAGTGGCCTAACTGTGTACTGCCCCACACTGTGGCAGGGCCACTCGGGGCTCGCTGGCCATCGCTAGTGGGTCACGGGCATCCTGCCGACAGGCCCCGCACCAAAGGAATACCTCCCCCACTGACTCATCTGGGGAGCAGTCCTCCTAGGGGCCTGCACTGGGTACACACAGAGGGGCAGGAGGGCTGGGCTGGGACATCCTAGACAAGATCTCAGCTTCAGGGGGACAGGACAGCACACACTGACAAGCGATAGCAGAGTTTGGGACCAGGATTCCCCCATCAAACTCTGCATCCCTCAGAGCATCTGGCACAGTGCTTTTCAAAGAATATAAAAGACGGAATGAATGAAAGATGATTGTGAAAGTCCAGGTTAAGGACAGAATGAGTAAGAAAGGAGCACGTTCTGAAAGAAGGGGCGTTTTCAGGGTCAGACAGAGACGGGGGTAGGTAAGGAGAGGCTGTAAGAGCAGCATATTAAGAATATCAAATTGCATAGCTTCTCACCTTTCCACAAGTGCAGAGAGCAGGCGGAAGTAAAGCAGGACCAGCCTCATCTTCTCAAAGAGAAAGGAAATCACTTTAATTTGTCCTCTGAAGAGGTTCTTTGTGGTTCTTTCTAATTTTATTTTTATTGATTAATTTGAGAGAGAAAGAGGAGGGAGGGGGAAAGACATTGATTTGTTGTTCCACTGGTTTATGCATTCATTGGTTGATTCTTGCATGTGCCCTGACCATGGACCAACCCACGACCGTGGCGTTTTGGGATGATACTCTAACCCAGTGCTTCCCAACCAACTTCTGGCCATGCCCTACCTAAGCATCTCTAAAACCCTAATGCCCCCCCCCATGACATGTAATTCTTATTATTCAAAAAGTCAATTCCTATTCATGTGGAGAAAGCCTACAAGGCCATTAACTTGGTCTAAACAAGCTTCCAAAGAACCTGGCATCCATAAAAGAGAGAAATAAAAGAACAAAAGGACAGTTGAAGTACTGAGGAAAAAAATCACTAAGAAATTGTTTAAAAAATAATAATATGAAGTGATATGAAAAACAGCAAATAAAGTTTCAAAACATAGAGAACTGAAATGCATAAATATGTCACAATATATATTTATATACTGTATATGAGGCCCCTAAAACCATAAGAAATGCAAAAAAGTCCCTGTTAAATAACTCACTCTTATATTGTCCCCCCTTAAAAAATCAAATTGCCCCCCCGGGGGGGAGCATGTACCCCACTTTGGGAACCATTGCTCTAACCAAATGAGCTAATCAGCCAGGGCCTCAGTGGTTCTAAAATCAAGGCTGTGCCGGCCTCCTCAGAGCTAACCTTGGGGCCCGATGTCCCAGCAGCCCTGGGCCTGGCTGACTGTCCCCTCCCACAGGGGGGGCAGCTTACAGTGAGAACATGCAGGGCAGCATGGTCACCCAGACTCACAAGAGTTTACAGCCAGAGGGAAAATGATGCTGGACTCTTTTCAAAGCATTTTTTCAACTCTCACATTCATTTGAAACATTCATTTTGAACATTCACAATAGGCCAGCCCTGTGCCAGGTGAGCCGGTGAAAACCAGTTCCCGCCCTCAGAGAGCACATCCCCAGGCCAGGAAGGCTGACAGCATCTTTCCCTTCCCTCTCAGAGCCCTTCGGAACCACCCCAGGAGCTGAGCATGACGCGGGGCGAGGCACAGCTGGACTCACATTCCACGGAGGGTTTCTATGAGAACTACGAGCCCAAGGAGATCCTGGGCAGGTAAGGCCCAGACCTTCCCCAGGAAACGCTGTCCTAGGCTCCAGCCGCCCGGCTCTGCCAAGCTCTGCGGGACCCTGAGCACCGAGCCCATTTCCCTCCCTCTGTTTGGGTCCTCCCCTCCTGACCAGGAAGGTAGGGTGTGAGTACCCAAATCAGTGGCCTCTCCCGGCAAAGAGCTTCCCGTAACCGTGACTGATGCTGGGGACAAACCCATCTGAACCCGCCTTTGGGCCAGGCTCAGAGGTCAGGGGTCAGGGGGAGCTTATGGCCTTGAGTGTACGGCCTCTTTCTATGTGCGAAAGAACACTGAACTGGGAGTTCAGAGGCCTGAGGCCAGGCTTGTTACTCATCAGCATCCTACTTCTCCCAAAAGCTCACAGGGGGTTGGGGGATAAGGCAGGACATCTTTGCTGTGGCCTGGACTTGGGGCACACCCTGAGACCACCTGTCCTCTGCACCCCCAGGGGAGTCAGCAGTGTCGTCAGGCGCTGTATCCACAAGCCCACGCGCAAGGAGTACGCTGTGAAGATCATCGACATCACCGGTGGGGGCAGCTTCAGCCCCAAGGAGGTGCAGGAGCTGCGAGAGGCCACGCTGAAGGAGGTGGACATCCTGCACAAGGTGTCAGGGTACCCCAACATCGGTGAGTACTGGCTCCCAGCCACAGCGGGGTGCTCCACCATGCTTCTGCCCTGATAACCCGAGTCAGGGAGTGCAGCCCACTATGCAGCTAGCCAGACTTGTCCAGAGTGTCTCTTGCTCCGTGAGGCCCGCCGGCCCCCTCCCTGAGGCTTGAGGTTCCCAGCTCCAACCTCCAGGAAGACTAGTCCAGGGATTCAGCTCTAAGCCTCCTCTTCCAGTCAGACAGAAGGGGCCACAGGCAGGTCTGGGGCTCGGTGAGGGCGGGGGGTAGGGTGTGAAGCCCCTGGGCCTGCCCCCTCCCCTGGATGGCTTCCTTGGGGTAGCATCCAGATACCCTCCCATTTGTGCAGTCAGCCCCAACCCCTTTAATCCCCTGCCCCGAGACCCCACTGCCTCTGCCCAGGCTCCTGTGCTCCCTGAGACAAGCCAGCCATTTCCGTTTCAGTACAGCTGAAGGACAATTATGAGACCAACACTTTCTTCTTCTTGGTGTTTGATCTGTAAGTACCCAGCCCCGGAGCCAGCCAAACCCCGAGGCTCACCGGAGAACTTTACACTGTGGTCTCCCGTCCAGCAGCCAGCCCTGCACTGTAGATGCCAAGTAGGGTCACAAGTGCTTTAGGCAGGTCAGCCCCTGGGGTCAGGCTGCCAGGCTTTGGATCCTGGGTCCACCATGCATGGCTGGAGGTTTTCTTTCTTTTTTTTTTGTTTGTTGTTAATCCTCACCCAAGGATACTTTTTGCTGTTGATTTTTAGAGAAAGTGGAAGGGAGGAAGGGGAGAAGAGGGAGAGAGAGAAATGTGAAAGAGACACCACTGGCTGCCCCCCACACACACACACTCACACAGGCACCCAACTGGGCCAGGGAGTAAACCCACAATCCAGAGACGTGCCCTTGACTGGGAATCAAGCCTGAGACCCTTGGGCTGATGCTCTACCCACTGAACAACACTGGCCAGGGCATTATTGCCACTTTTGTTAGAAAAGGTTCCCAGCAAAGAGAAGTCCCTGGCTTGTTGTTTCTCCCCTCTTCACTGAGTCCTCGTTGAAGAACGGAAATCTCTCTACATGGCTCACTGTTAAAGGGGTGTCTTGATTTCCTCATATCAGCTAATTTAGGGCCTGGGTTTCTTGAGAAAATTATTCAGGTAGACTTTGTATTGTTGGAACTTTTCCTTTTGCGGCCATACTGAAGCGTGGTTTTGCTTGGAGAAACGTGACTTGGCCCGTGTGAACACTTAAACGGCCAGCTGCAGGACGGCAGAGCCTGCTGATGTACCTACCTTGCACAGTCCCCAGCACTGACAGGCAAACCTGCTGCTGCTGATAGTGAGTTCTCCTGGTGTCTTTATATTGAGATTAAAAGAACAAAAACGGGATTCACATGTTGCTTTTTTGGAACACAGTAGATATTGTGTAAAGCAAGGCTTACATCTGTGAATTCTAGGTTGTTTCTCCAAGTGGAACCCCTCTCTCTCCCTGCCCTAGCAGCTAAGCTCTTGGTTTTCATGCCTCTCTGGGACTCCCGCAACATCCCTTGTGCCCTAGGAATCCAACTGCTTTCCCTGGAGGAGTAAGAGGGGGCAGGATGCACCTTTCCTATTTAACGCGGGAGGCTTTCCCAGGGACCCTCCAGGCCGGACCAGCCGCAGCTGTCCCAGCTCCGCTCAGTGGCCTTTGTCCTTGGGGGCAGCTCAGATGTCCCTAACCTTTGAAGAAGTTACTTTGAATCTATTTTTAATGCTGCCCCAAGTTGCCCTCCAGGTTATAACTAGATTTCTCTCACAGAGACCTCTTTATAGAGCATCCCAAGAAGTGAGAAGATTGAACTGCAATTCTTTTTTTAAAAAATATTTCTAATTGATTTGGGAGAGGGAAAGATAGAAACACCCATGATATGAGAGAACCATGGATCAGTTGCCTCTTGCACGCCCCCTACTGGGGATCAAGCCTGCAACCCAGGCATGTGCCCTGACCAGGAATCGAACCTGTGACCTTCTGGTTCATAGGTCGATGCTCAACCACTGAGCCACGTCTCAGGCTGAACTGCAATTCTTAATCATAACAGGCATAATGCTCCTCCAACACTCATCACTCGTACTGCCACTCCTTCCATTTGTGCCTGAAAAATATCAGGACACGCCTGTCCCTCTGATCTGGGTCTGGGCCTTTGGCCCAGGTGAGGGGGACATGGGCCAGTTTTCCATCTCCCAGCCCTTGACTTGGCCCTGACAGATCTGTCCATGCTGTGACTCCCACAGATGGGAGAGACCCTCAGATTGACACCATTCCACCTCTTCAGCCCCCCTTGCTCTTCTCCCTGTCTTCCCAGACAACCTCTCTACTCACTTTCCAGCTCCTCCCTGCAGACCCTGGTCCTTTGCCTCTGCAGGGATTAGGGTGAGAAAGAGCTTTCCGGGAGCAGGCTGAGAAGAGGGTAGTCTTGGGATCAATCCAGCTACAAACCCTCTGTCACCACAGGATGAAGAAAGGGGAGCTCTTTGATTACCTCACTGAGAAGGTCACCCTGAGTGAGAAGGAAACCAGGTGAGGGTCCACTCGCCCCTCTCCCCACTCCCTGCCCAAGTCCCAGTGCGGCAGGCACCCAGGTCTTGCGGGGGGAGGGGTGCACCGCTGGCTTTGTGACCTCCCTCCTTGGCTCAGCCCGGCGGTCCCAGCCTGCCCTCTCTCATGTGCAGTAGGGCTGGTATGGGGCTTTGGTCTCCCTGTCTGCCACCTAACCCCGCAGAGGCAATCAGAGTGACCCTCGCCTGTTCCACCCCAGGAAGATTATGAGGGCCCTGCTGGAGGTGATCTGCACCCTGCACAAACTTGACATCGTACATCGGGATCTGAAGCCCGAGAACATCCTTTTGGACGACGACATGAACATCAAGCTCACAGACTTTGGCTTTTCCTGCCAGCTGAAGCCAGGAGAGAAGCTACGAGGTCCGGTAACGAGGCCTGGGCCCACACCAGGGGCCCAGGCTTTCTCGCCTACTCTCCCAGGAACAGAGATTGTTGGGGATCCGCCCCTATATCCACCCAGAATGAAAATCCTATCATTTCCGGGTTAGGTGCCTTTGCAGGTTCTCTTCTCAGGACTGAGTTGAGCCAGGTGCCCACTGCCCGAGTTCTAGGCCACAACAGTTAGGTGTGACCAGGCCCCCAGTGGGTGGCTCTATGAGCCAGCTCTGGCTCCTGCCCTTGGCCCTGAAGTTGGCCAGTGCTAGGAGAGTCCCAGTCCAAGCACTATTTCTGTTCCATCTTGCTTCTTCGGACCTTCTTCTTCCAAGTGCTCCCTGCTGACCTACCCTGACAGTAACTGTTCCCGCAGAGATCTGTGGGACCCCCAGTTACCTGGCCCCTGAGATCATTGAGTGCTCCATGAACAGTGACCACCCGGGCTACGGGAAGGAGGTGGACATGTGAGTGTGTTGGGGGGGAAGGCACAGGGATGGCACCATGGCCAGAACACCCGGCTGGGGAGGGGAGAGACTGGCCGGAGCTACAGCCAGGCCCCCTGCCTTCCTCTCACCCACCTGGTGCCAGGTGGAGCACAGGGGTCATCATGTACACCCTGCTGGCTGGCTCCCCGCCCTTCTGGCACCGGAAGCAGATGTTGATGCTGAGGATGATCATGAGTGGCAGCTACCAGTTTGGCTCACCCGAGTGGGATGATTACTCGGACACAGTGAAAGACCTGGTGAGGGGCCAGGCCCGCCGGCTCCTGGGCTCAGGGAGGGGCCATCCGCCGTGGGGGGTAAGGGGCGCACGCCAGGCACAGGATGGAGGGGTCTGCCAGGAGACCCCACGGCTTCTGAAGTGCTGGCAGGGAACCTGCCTTGCTGTTTTCACTACCCACCCCGTTCTCTCAGGTTTCCCGCTTCTTGGTGGTGGACCCCCAGGGCCGCCTGACGGCAGAAGAGGCCTTAGCGCACCCCTTCTTCCAGCAGTATGACGCGGAGGAAGTGCGGCACTTCAGCCCTCGGGGCAAGTTCAAGGTATTGAAGCTCCCTTCCCATCCAGGGCCCAGGAGTCCAAGCTCCCCAGGGATCACTACTCACACTGCTTACATGTGAGGGTTTCCGGGGCACCTGTCCTTCTCCTCCCACCCACCTGTGATGCTTCCCAGAACTCTGGCTCCAGGGGAGACAGCTGTCATCTGACAGCCTAAATGCCTGCAGGAACTGGGGGAACCCTGGGAAGGACCCAGCAGGGGCTGCTCCGGGCTCTCAGTCCTGGCCCTCCCTCCGCAGGTGATCGCTCTGACCGTGCTGGCTTCGGTGCGGATCTACTACCAGTACCACCGGGTGAAGCCTGTGACCCGGGAGATGGTCATACGTGACCCCTATTCCCTCCGGCCTCTGCGCCGACTCATCGATGCCCAGGCTTTCCGAATCTACGGCCACTGGGTGAAGAAGGGCCAGGAGCAGAACCGGGCAGCGCTCTTCGAGAACACACCCAAGGCCGTGCTGCTCTCCCTGGCTGAGAGGGACTACTGAGGTGCTGGCAGGAGGGATGGGGGGTGGAGGGGAAGAAGGGAAGGGAAGCCACAGAAACACTCGTGGGAAGAATGAGATTGTGCAGGGGAGGCATGTGGTCCAGGCCAGGAGCCCTGGACCCGGGCCCCTCTCCCCTCGGAGGCTCTGCACAAGCGAAAGGCGCTCCCATCACGATGCAGCTGGGGCCTGGCCACAGAGGAGGGCACTGGATGTGGTCCGACCACCAGGAGCCTTCCCGCTTCTCCACCTCCCAGCGGTGCCACCATCTCAGTTTCTGCTCAGGGGAGGCCCCGAGTTACTGACCCTCGGATGCACTTCCCTTAGGGTCCCGGGTGAGGGGGCACCATGGGAGCAGGTTCTTCTCCAGGGGACAGGTTTCCAGAGGCATAAGGAAGCCCTTATATAATTAACAACAGAAAGGAACACTTCTCGTGTTTGTCTTCCTGGAGGATCATTTACTTTGTGGCTCGAAGGAGGCACAGTTTGGCCTGGTAAATGCCTGGTTCTCCTATACCCTTTGAAGACTGAATTGCGCTTTAAAGAGCCCACATTTCTCCATTTCACATACAGAGAATGGAAATCAAGTTCCTTCAGAGGCACACAGAAACACTCTACAAATGCAGGAAGCATTTCCTTTCCACAGCAATTTGCTGGGAAAACCAGAGAACTGGGGAAATTCTGCCCTAAGAAACAATGTCAGATCCCTGAATCAGTCACCGAGAAAGGGGGAGGGAACAGACTTAAAAAAATGATTTTAACAAACTGCCTTTAAGAAGACTCTGCCCCAATAGTTTGAGTACTTGGCCTCCGTATGGGTGATATTTGGCCTCTAATTAAAAACTCCCGGCTCCCGGCCCTTCACCAAGACACATGGCCGCCCCTGAGGTGAGAGGCCTCTCCCGCCCACCTGCCCGCCCGCCCGCCCGCCCACCTGCCCACCTGCCCACCAGGTGAGAGGGCCTGTCAAAAGGAGTGGAGGAGGGGAAGGCGGACACTGAAGAGCTTGGTTGTTTGAAATGTGGCCAGCGAGTGGCCTGGGTACCATGGGGCACTCTTCTTGGCTGTGTGCGCGTGCTCACAGCTCCCCCGGCAGCCGGCCTATATTGGAAGCACAGCGGAAGCCTAGGTTGTCAGACGCTGAATCTGGAGTGTTGCCCATCCTGCCACCAGAGAAGGGGGGAGAGAATGAATATGTTGAGAAAGGGGCCTTGGGCCTTACCCAACTTTCCTGTTCCACCTCCCAGAGCCTGCTGGGACCTGGGGGGCGGGGGGGGGGGGGGGCAGCGGCCAAGGACTGGGGAGGGCGTGGTCTGGAAAGAAGCCTGGTCAGAGGGCAGTCCTGGGGACACCTGCTCCCATGGTGTCCCTGGACATGGTGAGGTCAGTAAACTCTCCTGTGATTGTATGTCTCGGATGGCTGTCTGTTTTCTCCTCACCCGGGACCATGAAGTGGCCTTGGGACGGGGTGGAGGAAGTGACAGTGGTCCTGAGAGACTGAGCTGGAAGGCGGGAGAGGCCATGACTAGTAACTGTGACTTTGGTAGTTGGGAGTAACAGCCAAAAAACCCTGTCGGCAAGAAGGGAGATTATCACAGCACCAGTCAGTTCTCCATACTTTCTAAAGAAGTTTCACGTGAATTCCCTCATTTGCCATTTCCCAACTGCTCTGGAAGTCAGGATGTGTTCACCGTTTTAGAGGCCCGGGAGCAGATACTAGAAAGAGTTAAATGTCTTGCCCAAGGCTAATTATTGCTTCAACAGCACAACAGCATCAATGTCCAACCCAGTTTCCTGGTTTCTAGGCCAGTAGTTTTTCTACCACTTTGTCCTAAAAAAGGAGGAGGGGTCTTTGTGGGTCAAAAAACCCCTGCAAATCTGATATCCTGAGTGGCCTCTACAGTCCTTGTGGAGCCAAAGAGGAGGAGTTGCAGGGAGATCAATCAAAAATCCGCAGGCGGACGAAGCAGAAAGTCCACCAGGAGCCTGGGACTCTTCCATCCAGGTGCCGCCACTAACCCCCTGTGTGCAATGAGCAGGTCCCAGGACCTTCCTGAGCCCGTTTTTAACCGGACTGTAAATCAGAATGGCTGTAGAAATGATTTTCCACGTGCCCGCCTGTCTGAAGAGTCAATATTTCCATGACCCATGGCCATGACCTGTTAGTGTGGCCATTCTGCCTCTCTCCCTCCGTACGCCTGCTTATGAGGACAAGAACAGAAGAGTCTCCCTGGGTGCTGAGAGCGAAGAAGAAAAGGCACAAGCTGTCCTGGGCTGTTTGGTTTTTCCCAGAAAGCGCTGCCTGCTCCCTTTTCGGTACCCACTTCTCCTGGTGGAAGCAGAGATGCGGAAGCAGTGCCAACACCAGCTGTGGCCCCATCTGTGCTCTGGGAGGCCACCTCCAGCCCCTCAGCCCTCAGCTGCCAAGCTCCTCACCTGGTGGTGACCCGGGCCCGGTGGTTGGCAGAGCCGTCAGATGTGTCGATCCAGGACGCCCCCCGGAGGACACGCATGTCCTGGTTTGCACCCTGGTATGGTGAGGCTGTCCACTCCCACACGTTGCCCACGAGGTCATAGAGCCCTGCAGCACAGCCGTGGGTCAGTTCCCCGCTGGGAAGCACCACGCACACCTGCTGGCCGTCAACGCCCTGCGAGCAAATGCTGCGCTGGGTGCTTCTCTCTGCCTCATCCATCAGGCAGAATGCTCCCACCAGCCACGTGTGAGTGCTGCTGGTGACCCGCTGAGAAATCTTACCATAGTTATTCTGTGGGGGGAACGCGTTCACTGGGGAGACCCCATGGAAGCCGTCCTCAGCCTTGTCACCCTTGGGGAACTTTCCCTGAGGAGAGGAGATTCAGGATAAAATATTTACTATCCTGTCCCATGGCAGGTGTTCCTGCCTGCCCACAGGAAAACCAAGGTCATCTGGAACAGGGGGAAGGGCACGTGGCAGCGACCCGAGGTTCCCAGCCTGAGCTCCCAAACCAGCTGCCTGTGGTCCTCCACCACGACCTCCAGCTGGATCAGCAAGTGTGTGGTTTCCCTGTGCTCGATCGCTGTGGTCCCTGTCAAGCCCACCACTCCCACTGGCCCCATTCTCAGAGACTTCGTCCCTTCGGCCTCGAACTCCATGCTCGGAGCCTTGGAAAGAAAGGCTCTTCCTCTCCTTCTCCATGTCCTGCACCCTCCACCTTCTCAGGAACCACCTCCGTCTCTTCTACCACCACCAGGTTTAACCCTGCCTCACCTGCCCTGACTGTACCTCTCTCATCTCTTGCTCTTTGCCACCAAAACTCTTCAAAAAGTAACCTATATTTGCCAATGCAATTTATTGAACTTGTTCACGCCTCTCATTAAAATTGGGTTCAGCTGCCAGGACTCTATGGAAATTGCTCCTATGAAAGAGAAGATGAAGGGGCTATAATTTACTCAACAACTACTATGTGCTAGGGCTGCCACACTTCTGTCTTTTTAAAAAAATATTTTTTATTGATTTTTTACAGAGAGGAAGGGAGAGGGATAGAGAGCTAGAAACTTCGATGAGAGAGAAACACCGATCAGCTGCCCACTGAGCACTCCCCACTGGGGATGTGCCCGCAACAAAGGTACATGCCCCTGACCGGAATCGAACCAGGGACCCTTGAGTCTGCAGGCCCACACTCTATCCACTGAGCCAAACCGGTCAGGGCTACACTTACGTTTTCTAATTTAATCCTTGCAAGGTTGTGAGGCAAGTATCCTCTCCCTTTAAGAAACTAGCAACTGAGGCTTAAAATGGTTAATTTATCAAAGATCAAACCGGGTCTGTAAGATTTCTCTTTCTGCAAAGCTCTGATCCAGTCTGAAAGGTCGTCTCTCTCTCAGACCCCCTTCAACGCTTCCCCCTAAAACACTGAGGTTGAGCTCCCCTCACTCTTCTGCGTCTCCTGACCAGTGTGGGAGGGCGGGATCATTCTTTCCTAAGGTACATGCTTATGACTTGCAAGCTACTTGCTCTGACCCAGACATCTGTCCTAAGTTTCAGACTCATATTGGTAACCTCTGACTGAACATATAAAAGACCCAAAGGCATCTTAAGCTAAGATGATCCTACGCTGACCAAGTTCTATCCCTCTGACCCAACAAGCACATTATCTGTTTGGATCATGGTGGCACCATCACTCTGTTGCCCAAGCTTGGATTCATGCTTGAGTCCAACTGTCTTCCACCTCCCACATTCAATTAATTACCAGCCAGTGTCTATCTTCTCAGACATGCCTCTCCCATTGGGCTTCCTCTCTAGTCCACTTCCACTTAACTCCAGTGTTTATAGTCATCTAGACACCCCCTGCCACCTCTGCAGCTCTACTTTTTCTGGTCCTGCACAGTTAGCAACAGTTAGTTTCCCCCAAGTCGACATCTGATGTTGTTACTCCCCTGTATGACAACTTCCATTGGTCCCCCTTGCCTGGAGGGTAAAACTAAAACCCTATCTTGGCGCATCTGCTCCAAAATCTGCCTCCAACCCACTGTCTACTTCATCTCCTAACAGCCCCCCAACAAACCCCCACCATGTCCCTATGCTCTAGACTCTGAATCTGACATGTTTCCAAACACACAGTACCCTCTCCTAATACAACTAGGGGTCCAGTGCATGAAATTCATGCACTGGGGGTGAGTGATACCTCAGCCCAACCTGCCCCATCACATATCCTGGGAGCCCTCAGGGGATGTCCTACTGACCTCTCACCCCCCGCCTGCCCAAGGCCTAAAGCCTCTGGCCAAGGTTTTAGGCCTTGGGCACCCAGCCATCACCCTGCAATGGGGCCAATGGCTGGCTCTGCCCCGGCCGCCTCGGTCCCGCCCCCCCTGCCCTGGCCTTAGCCCTGGCCCCCAGCACCCCAGGGGCCACGCACTCGCCTCTGCCTCACGCGCTCGCCTGCCACCTTGGCCCCGCACCCCCTGACCCAGGCCTTAGCCCCAGCTGCCAGCGATCGCCTGGCCTCAGGGGCCCCACATTCGACCCCCGCCTCGTGTGCTCGCCTGCCACCTCAGCCCTGCTCCCCCGGCCCAGGCCTTAGCCCTGGCCACTGGTGACCGCCCGGCCCCGGGGGCCCCTCGCTCGCATACCAACTGGAGCACCAGCAGGCTGCCTTGGCCCTGACCCCTGGCCCTGGCCTTAGTCCAGCCCCTGCTTTAGTCCCAGCCACCGGCAAGCGTCCAGCCCTGGGGGGCCATGCCCTGGCCAGATGGCTCCGCCCCAGCTCCTGATTGGCTGGTAGGTGTAGCTGGTGGGCATGGCTTGCTCAGAGGTACGGTCAATTTGCATATTGCTCTTTTATTAGATAGTATGCCAACACTCATGCTATTGTGCTTGATACACCCTTTCCTCCTCTTTTCACTTAGCAAACTCCTATCTGATTAGCTCAGATGTCATCTCTGTACTCTCAGGCAATGAATGATTTCCTCCCATGCACACTCTGCACTCCGCCTCGTCTTTTGCTTCGCCCCTTTCCCAGCTTTGGGACACAGCCCTCTGAATCCCACACCTAACACAATGCCCAGCCCACAGCAGGCCTCAATGCTCTGAGAAAGAACAGGAGTGAGGAACGCAAGTCTTACCTGCCACAGGTTGGTGCGGTTTGGCTGGAACTTGTTTCCCCAGGGATAAACCTGACCTGCGGGAGAGCAGGGAGACAGCATTGGAGGGAGAGGCGAAGAGTTGGGAAAGACAGAGAGAGTGAGGGACTCGAGAGGAGGTTATTTTTATATCCTATGCCCCTCCCTTCCACTCACTGCATGGCATTCGGAGCCCCGCCTCCTGCATTACCTCAGGGCAGTGCAACCCTAGGTGTGGTTCTGATCAATGCGCCTGTAACCCCCGTGACCAGTGCATGCTGAGATCAGTGCAGAAATTGATAGTAACCATTGAGAAACTTGTTCGTTGGACTTCGATTGGTTAAACGAACAAGCAACCTCATTTATCACATTAATAACTTTGACTACTGGTATAGCCGGTGTTCATTCAAACTGTAGAGGCTGAATGTGGGGATATTTCACTCTCCTAACTTTTCTTAGTAAGCGTTGCAGAACAACTAAGTTATGAGCAAAGAGCAATTTTTCATATTAACCCTGATACACCCATGGAAAAGGCATGTGATTTGGATAACTCTTCTCCTTTATGCTATGTTGGTCCAACTGTATTTTTTTTGAAACATGACATGTCTGTAGAATCTCCAACAATTTAAAAAATTTTGTTTTTTTTCATTCCATTTTTCCAGTTATCAGTTTTTATGGTAGTTTACATACTACTGGTCTGAGATAGATTAGAAATAAAAACAACAGCGGCCGGTCCTTGACCACACTCTCAGAAGCACTGCCCTCGGGAGCATGGACCCTTCCCACCCTTTAAAGACCCCCATGCAGGGCAGGATGGAGAGAACAAAGGGGAATCGCCGTGGTATCGCTATACCCTTTAAGCCCCCTCGGGCAGCAAACTCCCACTCTTCCTCAGTGGGCAGCCGTTTCCCCTGCCATGCACAGTAGGCCTGCGCATCATTCCAGCTCACGTGTACCACTGGGAGCTCCAGTCTCTCTCGGATGCCGGAGCCGGGACCTGCAGGCTGACAGCCAGGAGGAAGTGAGACAGGCTCTGGGAGCTGAGGGAAGTCTGAGGGAAGCTAAGCGTTCCGCTTTTAACACTAGGGGAGGCAAAGGAGTTGGAAGAGAGCTTGGTGAGTGTGGAGAGGTCCAGAATGAAGAGACGACACATGAGATGGACCAAAAAAATGGGATGGGTGATGGGAAGAGGACTAGGAAACAGGGTTTCTTGGCTGTTTCCCTGAAACTTCTCCTTTTAACTCAGTATCCCTAGATGGGCAAGGGGTCTAGAGTAGCTAGCCCTCCAGGGAGGGGTAGAAAACAAGGTAGAGGGACCAACCCTTACCTGCCTCCAGAATGCCCTTTCCACTGGAAGCCACCAGAGAACAGGCTACAAAGAAGAAAGAGCATGACTGAAAACAGGAGCATGACCGCTAGATGCTCGAACCCGCCACGGGCACCTCCCCGACTGACACACAGGAGGCTAAGCAGACCCTTCGGGCCGACTCGGTGCGTCCAAGTGAGGCTGTGTCTGGAGTCTCCGAAGCCTGACTTCCACAGCCCTCGTTAGGGGAGGCTTGTCAGGGTGTTCTGTTCGTGCAGGATGTGTCTCGAGCCCCATATGTATCTATCTGGGTCTTTACGGTCTCTCTACCCAGAAACCAGCTCAGGGCTCACTTCCTGGGAGTGAGTATTCACCTGACCCTGCCAGGGAGGGCTTCTCTTGCTTCCTCCCCCTTTCGGGTCTGATTTCTACCGTGGCCCAGGTGACCCCGCACCCCCATGCTGCTATGTCTAGGTCCCACTCCCGTGTCCTCAACTGCAAGCCCAGATTTTCTCACCTTCATTTGCTGAGTCGCTTTGTTTCTAAGCTCATCGGAGACAAAGTCCTCAAAGACAAAGCTCCACCCAAATGTCTCAGCCTCTGTCCGGTACTTTTTCTTCCTGACAAACTCCCTGAAAAAGAGAAATTTCGCTTGGCTCAGATGAAAGGGTTCTGTGCTCCACCCTCACCTCTCCTGCTTCAGAAGAGCTCACCTAGCCTCATCTTGCAATCCCCACATCACAGAGGCCCCATGAACTCCAAGGAATTCACCTGAAACCCCCCGGAGCAGGCGATTTTCTTTTAAAATCTGTTGCTGTGTGTGTAATTCACATACAGTAAAATTCAGTCTTTCTGGGGTATGCTTTTGTGACTTTGACAAAGCATACAGTCACCACCACAATCAAGAACCAAAGTAGTTCCATCAAACAGACCCCCAAATTCCTTTGGGCCCCCGTTTTTGTCCCTGTGGTTTTGCTTTTCCTGGAATATATACTTTCACATAAATTGAACTACACAGGATGTAGTTTTGGGGTCTGGCTTCTTCCACTTAGCATAATGCTTCTGAGCTCCAGCCATGTTTTCAAAGGTATCCATAGTTGGTACTTTTTATTGCTATTGAGTAGTATTCCATTGCATGGAGGAACCACATTTGGCTCACTCATTCGTCAGCTGCAGGTCATGTGGGTTATCTCCAGTTTTTAGAGATTATAAGTAAAGCTGCTGAGTAGATTTAAGGGTAGGACATGGTTTCTTTTCTGAAAAGTCTTTCTTACATACCTAATTTCATGAGGGGGAGGCAGAACAGGTGTTATCATCTCCATCTAACAGAATAAAGAAACTGAGTCAAATAAAAATGAGTTGCTGAGAAAACGAAAGAAAAAAATTGAGTTGCTGAGATTTGAGATTCTATTTTCATATAGCTCCATATGGTTTAGCAAATCTTCAGCACAGAGATTACTAAAGTGAGATGGATGGTTTTCATTATCACCTTGTCTGATATAAGAAGGTATTGTTCACCCATCAGAGGGGCATTGAGAGTAGAGGAGTTGATCAGATTTGGTAGCAATAGCTATTTGCCAGCCTCAGATCTCTGAACAGTCTGAGAATCTTTTACCAGAGAGGCAGACAAAGTCGGGTTCTAAGCAAAGATTAGGGCTTACTAGAGGTGACATTATATTTCTACCATATTCTAGGTCATAATTTGAAATATAAAAGGTGCGTATTGTGCAGCTATCTATTTTGGGTTGTCATGATATGGTACAAGTCTGATCAGAATTGATTTATCCTTCAATTTTAACAACTTTCCTGTTTAAAATACATTTTAAAAGTATGTATAAGTGGCCGAGACCGGTTTGGCTCAGTGGATAGAGCGTTGGACTGCGGACTAAACGGTCCCGGGTTCGATTCCGGCAAGGGCATGTACCTTGGCTGCGGGCACATCCCCAGTAGGGGGCGTGCAAGAGGCAGCTGATCGATGTCTCTCTCTCACATCGATGTTTCTGACTTTCTATCCCTCTCCCTTCTGCTCTGTAAAAAATCAATAAAAATAAAAAATAAAAAAGTATGTATAAGTGCCCTAACTGATTTGGCTTAGTGGATAGAGCATCGGCCTGTGGACTGAAGGGTCCCAGGTTCGATTCTGGTCAAGGGCATTGACTGAGTGTGGGCTCAATGCCCAGTGTGGGGCATGCAGGAGGCAGCCGATCAATGATTCTCTCTCATCATTGATGTTTCTCTCTCTTACTCCCTTCCTCTCTGAAAAAAAAAATTAATAAAAGCACATATAAGTAGTACTAGTGATGTTGTAGAAAAATGAGAAAATACAAAAAAAAGAGAAATTTTTAAAAAATTAAAATCATCCATTATCACACCAACTAATATATATCATTACATATTATTCCTGGTCCCCACACCCCAACCCTCCCACCCTGTTTGACAAGGTGCTTCCCTGTAATTATTGTCATTTGGAAGTCATAAAAACACAAGCAAAATCTATTACCTAATGCACTTCCACTTTTTTAATGCATCTACATTCTACATACATAGTTTTTAAAAAATGGGATCATAAGCTATATATTATTTTGTAAGCTACTTTCTTCATTTAACATCTTATAACTCTTTAAATATACATATTTTGATATATTTTTATTGATTTCAGAGAGGAAGGTAGAGGGATAGAAATATCAATGAGAGATGAGAAAGAAACATTCATCAGCTGCCTCCTGCAGGCCCCCTGCTGGGGATGGAGCCTAAACCCAGGTGTGTCCTGGGAATCAAACCAAGGCCTCCAGGTTCATGGGCCAGCACTCAGCCACTGAGCTCTACTGGCTGGGCTCATAATTCTCTTTTGGACTCCAGGATTTTATTTTATTTTTATTTTTTAATATATTTTATTGATTTTTTTACAGAGCAGAAGGGAGAAGGATAGAAAGTCAGAAACATCGATGAGAGAGAGACATCGATCAGCTGCCTCCTGCATGCCCCCTACTGGGGATGTGCCCACAACCAAGGTACATGCCCTTGCCGGAATCGAACCTGGGACCCCTCAGTCCGCAGGCCGACGCTCCATCCACTGAGCCAAACCGGTCTCGGCTGACTCCAGGATTTTAAATGGCTGCTAAGTATCGTTATATTGATACAACATGTTTAAATAAACCTTTAACTGTTAACAGTTGTTTACAGTGTCATCTTTTTAGCTAAATGTTTTTGGACAACTTTAGTTCTTTTTGCTTCAGACAAATCCCTAGAGGTGGAATCACTGAGTCAAAGGGCCTGAGGAGTATACCAACAATCCTACGCTTATTTCAGTGTGTCTCCTAAATCAATTTTCCCCCTAATCTTTTATCTTGAAAAGTCTTAACTCCACAAATGTAATATTTAAGTCATTTCCCACGTTTGCTTTATTATCTTCCCAGTCCTTCTCTTTTCTCCATCCTCTTTATGTAATCACCCCTATACTATTTTTTTAAATAAATCTTTTTTAAAAAAATAAGCTTTTACTAATTTTAGAGACAGAGGAAATGAAAGAGGGAGGAAAAGAGGGAGGGAGGAAGGGAGGGAGAGAAGAAGAGAACTATCAATGTGAGAAAGAAACATACCTTAGCTGCTTCCTGCATGCACCCTGACTGGGGATCAAACCCCCAACTTGGGTATTTCACCTGACAGGGAACTGAACCAGTGACCATTTGGTGTATGGGGCAACACTCAACCAACCGAGACACACCAGCCAGGGCACATGCCTGCGCCATTGGAAGATAAGGTACAAAACACACCACCTTGAGGAAACCAAGGCGTTTCAACGAGGCTTCTTAGAATGAGTTAGAACCACAATGTTCGACTCCTAAAACAACACCACTTCCCAAAGTACTAGTAAATATAAAGGGAATGTAAGGCACTTTGCAAGTACGACCCTTCTCCCAACCCCTTCTTTCCTGTTGAAGAGATTTCTGTGGAGTGTGTCACTTTCGCCCATAATCCTACTGCTATGCGCAGTGCAATGGAAAATCCACTGGCTCAAGAATCAGGGAATTGGAGTTACAGGCTCAAGTCTGCCACTAACAGAGAGTAAGGCAAATATTTTTGGACTTCAGATTCTTCACCTAAAAAAAAGTAGATACACTTATCCCACAGTATTATTGCAAAGATATGTGACAGTGAATAAGCCAGTTTTCTTCTAGAGATTAAGAATGAAGATTTGACCAAAACCTGTTTGGCTCAGTGGATAGAGCGTCGGCCTGCAGACTGAAAGGTCCCAGATTCGAGTCCGGTCAACGGCATGTACCTTGGCTGCAGGCACATCCCGAGTAGAGGTTGTGCAAGAGGCAGCTGATTGATGTTTCTCTCTCATTGATGTTTCTGACTTTTTATCCCTTTCCCTTCCTCTCTGTAAAAAATCAATAAAATATATTAAAAAAAAAAAGAAGAAGAATGAAGATTTGAGCCCAGCCTGTGTGGCCCAGTGGTTGAGCATCGATCCACGAACCACGAGATCACCAGTTCTATTCCCAGTCAGGGCACATGCCCAGGCTGTGGGCTTGATTCCCTAGTGAGGGGCATACAGGAGGCAATCGACACTGATGTTTCTCTCTCATTGATGTTTCTATCTCTCCCTCTCCCTCTTTCTAAAATCAACAGAAACAGCCAAAACCGGTTTGACTCAGTGGATAGAGCGTCGACCTGCAGACTGGAAGGTCCCAGGTTCGATTCCGGTCAAGGGCATGTATCTTGGTTGCGGGCACATCCCCAGCGGGGGGTGTGCAGGAGGCAGCTGATCGGTGTTTCTCTCTCATCGATGTTTCTGACTTTCTATCCCTCTCTTTTCCTCTCTGTAAAAAATCAATAAAATCTATTTAATAAATAAATAAATAAATAAATAAATAAAATCAACAAAAACATATTAAAATAAAACTTATGAATTGTTTTAAAAAAAGAGCCTTTACTCCTCCTGAGAGAATACCTGATATACCTGAAATCTTTGTTGGTGACAGGAAATGTGTCGATGGCAAAAGGTTTCACCGTCACCTCCCGGGCAGGTCCTTCGCCATCGCTGCCATCTGGTGAGTTTGTTCCCATCTGGAATCTCCCACCCGGCAGCTGAACAATGTTTGTCACCTGCCCAGTCCCTGCAGAGGAAAGAGTGTCATCAGTAACACATGAGTATGTAAAAAATAAGTGGCAATATTTGGATCATAGGAAATACTCATAAAACTGAGTGTTCTTAAAAAATGGAGGTTTAAAATTTTGGCTTTAAATTCTTGTTCTGGGCCTAGCTGGTTTGGCTCGGTGGATAGAGTACCGGCCCTTGGACTGAAAAGTCCTGGGTTTGATTCTGGTCAAAGGCACATACCTTGGCTGCAGCCTCGCTCACTGGCCCAGGTCAGGGTGCATTCAGTGTCTCTCTCACATTGATGTTTTCTCTCTCTGTCTCTCTTCCTCCCTTCCATGCTCTAAAAAAGTCAATGGGAAAAACATCCTTGGGCGCTAGCAGGTTTGGCTCAGTGAATAATAGAGCATTGGCCTGAGGACTGAAAGGTCCCAGGTTCAATTCCAGTCAAGGGTGCATGCCCGGGTTACGGGCTCAATCCCCAGTAGGGGGTGTGCAGGAGGCATTCAATCAATGATTCTCTCTCATCATTGATATTTCTATCTCTCCCTTCCTCTCTGAAATCAATAAAAATATATTGGGGGAAAAAAGATAAGACATCCTCAGGTGAGAATTAACAACAAAAACTGCATGCAATAAATTCCTGTTCTGCCACTTAATTTGCTGGGTGACCTTAGGCAAATTAATCTGAGTTTCAATTTCATTTATAAAATGGGAATAGCACCCCCTGTCCCAGCTAGGCAATCTAGATACTATACCCTAAAATGTATCTAGGACCTTTCTACCCATACTTCTGCTCATTCTGTTTTTCACTCTCTTTCCTTCCACTTGTTGAACTCTTATCAGTTTTTACCATTATATCACGTACTCCAGAAAAGAAAGGACTACCTCTATTTTGCCATTGTATCCCTGGCCCCTAGCACAAGTGCATAATAATTAGCATAAAATAATTGAATGAGCTCCTTCATATTTGCTGTTTGTATGCCTCAAAAAGTCAAATTAAAAGGATCTTTAATTTGACCCCTTTATTTAACAGGAGGGAAATCAGGACCTAAAGAAGAAAGTGACTTAATGAGGCAAGCAGGGAAATCTCAGAATAAAAGGGAATTAAGAAAAAAAAACATAAAATTGCAATGCATAAAGTGTATTTTGACATTAATAATTCAAGAAGTAAACTATAATTAAAAAACACAGTAGGTAAATCTGAACACTAACTGGATGTTAATTTTGTAGGCGGAAAATGGTACCGTGGTTTTTTTCATGACTTGTCTTTTTGGCTATTCAAGCTATTTACGAATAAAATTGTATAATGCCTGCATTCACTTAGCATGATCCCAGGAGAGGGGGAAGTGGGTTACCAAAGAAGCAAAATTAGCCATAATTTGGCAACTGTTAAACTGGGTAATGGGTATGTAAGGGGGGCCACGTTACTTATAATCTGTTCTTTTACTTTATGCTTGAAAGATTCCAAAATAGTAAGTTAAAAGTAAAAAGGAAGTAAAGTAAAATACAGTATGAGCTGTTATTAGCCTCGCTGGGCTGACTGAATCTGGAATGTGCCTCTGGCTGCTCCAAGCCGACTAGGGCTAGGAAGTGGGCAGAGGGCTACGGTCTTCCCCACTCCCCATAGGGGCAAAGCGCCCCACCCCTTTCCTGGTAATCCCTGGGACGGAAGGCGCTAGGGCCAAGCGGGCAGGCCAGCACACTGACCTAGAACGATCCACGGGCCGGACAGGAGCGACAGCAGGGTCAGCGGCAGCAGTGAGGACCTCATAGCACCGCGGCACCAGGAACTGGGTACACACCCAGTGACTCTGCTGCGCATGCGCTCCACACGCACTACGTCCTGGTGCACACCGCCCCCTGGCGCATCCTCTAGACATTGTCAACCAGAGGGCGTCATTAGTCCAGAAGCCCAGGAAGAGGTGGGGTCAGGTTAAGAAAGTATTTTCTCAGGGTGTGAAAAGGCCCTATCATTTCAGAATCCCCCCCTTCATGATCCTGCGAACATTTGGATTAACTTCCTTCACTTTTGTATTCAACCCCTTTTGTGCCTTGGAATACCAATGCAATATGACAGAAAAGGTTTTAAGTTAAATATTTATTGCACACTCACTGTAGCCAAGTCCTCAAAATACAAAACTTAGCAACACAATTTCACCTTCAAGGACTGTAGTTATACCGCCTGACCTGTATAAAAAGCATTTTTTTTTTTTTTTGGAAACAAATTTGAGGGAGAGAAAAATGTCACTGGAGGTTTGGGGGTGGATTTTAGCATAAGTCCAGGGTGTAAAAATACAGTATGGTCTAACCTGAAAATCTCTTCTCAACTAGGCCTGTCACCATGCCTTCAAGCCTCTTCAAACCTCTGTATCCTCTATTTAAATTTTTGCCATTTTATAAATGTGCATCTCTTTCAACTCCTTTGCCTCTAATTCACCCATCTTTCTACCCACTCCCACTTAACTTCCCTGAAGAGCATTTTAGCAAAGCTACTTCAAAGCATGAAATGTCCCACTTAAAGATCCAATCATTTTACTCACAGGAATTGATACTAAAGAAAAACAGGAATGCTTTCAAAACCTTGTTACTTAAATGTTATTTATATTAGAATAAAATTTTTAATCTTAAATGCTCAATAGGGAACTACTGGATAAATTAAAATACATCATTAGAAGAAATTATTAAACAAGCAAAATTTGTTTTTCAAGGAATATTTAATAAGGTAGATACCATATGCTTTCCTAATGTTTTTTTAGTATCACAGAAACTAAAGCAAAAATATCCTGTGCACACTGGGTGAGAACAGCCTGCTAGTTGTGCATACACTGAGTACAATTTAAAAAATAGTGTAATTATAATTTCGGACTCTGGAATTTTAATAGGTGGTTTGCCATTGCTCTCTCCTTTCTTCAGATGGGAAAAGAAAATTCCTTTAAAAATCATTTGAAGCCAGGACAAAAATTCCATAACTGTATTCTTAGGATCACTCTGTAGTCTTCATGATTCAGGTAGTTCAGGGGAAGCTTCAATTCAGCCTTTTAGAGAAGACATTCCAGCCCGCATGATCTCGTCGACCAGGAGTATGTTGGTGGCAATCACAGTGCTGAAAGGTGGGGGAAAATCAGATGGTTCAGATTCCAGATACAAACCCTAATTCAACTCAATTTCCAACTACACCATGCAAATTACATCCAACTAAATTTCCCTCTCCCCTCCACACATAAAAGTTTCATTTCTGCATTTTCTTTTACATTTTGATGAGGGTGGGGGGAATTAAACAGAATATGCCAAATAGCACGAGTATGATGATTACCTAAAGGTTATTTTAGTTTTGGCTTTCCCAAACTTACCAGGAGTGAAGAAGCTGTTTCTTTACACAATAGTTATCCCATACACCCACTTCTGCTGCTACCATTGGCTCACCTAAAAAGTAATTCAGTAGTCTTAGAACCATATATAGCAAGTCATAAGATCAGGATGATCTTATGATTCCTGTGCACAGTATCTTTGATAAGTGACTGATCTCTGCTTAGAAATTGTCTATTCTGTTAACCAAATACCTGAACATCTTGTTTTTCTGGACACATTTGTCCATATTAAATTATAGCATTTGAACTAAAATCTGGTCAAAATGGGATTATCACTGTCTTCATTCCAGAAGACCTTTTTATTAAATATAAACAATGCTGTTGATAACAGACCTTACATATTGACTGGTCTCAGTTCTCTCTTCCACGTTGCATTTACATAATTTGTGCTCTTACACTAGTCTAAGACCAGGGCTTTAAATATTTCATTATATTTGGTCCCCTCTTCCAGCATTATTTGTTACTCTCAGCCTTTTTTCATCAGTGAGTATGATCTGTATTTTCATATCATAGTCCCTGATAAAAAATTGAGTAAACCCAACATGAAGCGCTTCTCAATATTAACCTGAACCACCTATCACCACGCAGCAACATCAACAAATCCATACTTTGAAACTATTCAAATGTATATATTTGATTCCCTTATTATATCTAGTTATTGTTTTTATACTATATTTTAGAACCCAGAGTTCACTGATAGGACTAATATTAAACTGCAAAGCAACTCTCCAAAATTCTTTTGATTCTTCTTGGCTTTACCTCACCTATATTATCAAGTTTTCCCCCTACAAATAGTTGCATTCTCTTACCTGTGTTCAAGTCCACACCCACAAGTTGACCTGATTCTGAATGTTCTGCTTGAAGTTTAACTAATGTTTCCTGAAGATCAAAACCAGAATTCTGAGCAAGAACCTAAAGGAAAACAAATTTAATCCTTTAAAATACAGAACCTAAAAACTGATAGTCAAGTGCACAATAAATAAACAGTATATCCATTATGATCAATAGAAAATCATTGTATCAATTGTAGTTTAAAAAGCAAGCTTGTACTCAAGTATATCCCCTACACATTGCAAACCCTCTTAAAATACTTATATCTTGCCACCTGAAACTTCAGATATTCAAGTTTCCTTTCCAGAGAAATCAAATACATTTGGATGTTCTAGTGTTAGGGAGAAAACTGATTAAACTTACTCAAAATCCACATTGAGAAAAACAAAAAAACAAAAACACACACACAAAAACCCACATTATCAAAAAACTTTCACATTCACCAGCTGAAATCATTTTGTTCCATTTTAGAAAACAGACTATTACAATAGTCAGACCTTGGGAATAATGAGCAATGCATCAGCAAACGCTTGAACTCCAAGCTGGGCCCTGCCCTTTACGCTGGGCTTGTATTTCACTAGGGCGTGTGACATTGCCACTTCCACTGCACCAGCACCTGGAACTACACAGCCTGTTGGATGGGTGGGGAAGGAAGGGGGGAGAAGAGAGAAAATGCTCAGCTATAAAGAAAACTGGAATTATAAAACAAAAACACACGTACATGGCCCTGGCCAGTTTGGCTCACTGGATAAGAGCGTCTGCCTGCAGACTGAAGGGTCTGAGATTCGATTCCAGTCAAGGGCATATGCCCATGTGGCAGGCGCAATCCCCAATGGGGGACATGCAGGAGGCAGCCATCAATGATTCTTTCTCACCATTGATGTTTCTCTCTCTCTCCCTCTTCCTTCCTCTCTGAAATCAATAAAAAGTATTTTTATAAAAAACACACACCATTAATTTCTTAAAAATTCAGTGTAACAACCGCAATTTTAATATTGTATTTGAAAGCAACATATAAAATATGATCTAATTTAACTAGCACTTGGAAGCTCTTACAATCTCTTAACTCATTTATTTGTATCCACTTTTAGTAATGATATGCTATGAAAAAACTTGGCATACCATCATAGCCATTTTTAAAGGGAAGACTACTTTTGCATGGTGTCTGGCTGTGTAAGCTACTGACAAAAAGAACACAGTATTCAGCCATGCCTTACAGAATAGCAAAAAGAATACAACTAAAATAAAGTAAGGATCTTACCATCATCAATAGCATTTTTAACAGCCCTCAAGCCATCTCTTATTGCATCTTTTATTTGAGTGAGTGTGTGTTTATTTGGTCCTTTGACCAATAATGTCACAGAGCGAGGATTGTTACATTTCTCAACAAAGGTGAATTTCTCTTCTCCCTATGTAAAGAGAGTATTAAAAAAAAAGACATAGTTGTACAAAGAACGATCACAGAAAAACACACTGAACACATTAAAGCAAACTCTTAAAAACAAAGAAACAAACAAAAACACATGTAAGAGAAATGTGGCCTTCCCACCAAAGGAGTATCACTGCTACCCATGGACCATCAAAATGCGTGTAAACAAAGCATAAATCTGATCCCAAGTTTGAATGAGTTTTTACTACTGAAGAATTCATAAACCAAAAAAGAAAAAAAAAATGAATTAATGAACCAAAAAGTATTACCTTTGGAAAAAAATATACTTACCAATGTATACTCATAAACAAGTCCTGCATGTCCCAAACAATCAGGATTTAGGTCCTCAAAAGAATTTAGAGCTACTCCACCACAAGCAAGAGTCAGCCTGAAATATTGAAGTATTTTAAAAGGAGATGTGATTTTTATTAGCTATGTTTAAAGAAAAAATTACTTTTAAGAAACAATCTTTCATTCAGAATGACATACTAAAATTATATTCTGAAGTGTATTATTTTAACTTGTCCATTTACTACCAATTGGCTAAAAACTCATCTTTTCTCCTAACCCTCCATTTAAACCACTTTTCCCAAATCAGCAAATACTTCTCTGATATGACTTTTAAAGATAAAAGCTTTCTCGTATTTCTCTGAAACCCTTTGATGCTGTCTCCTGACATGGAAATATATGTACACTATATGTCACTGCTTAAAAATAAAACAAGTATAGCCCTAACCGGTTTGGCTCAGTGGATAGAGCATCCGCCTGCAGACTGAAGGGTCCCAGGTTCAATTCCGGTCAAGGGCATATATCTTGGTTGCAGGCACATTCCCAGTGGGGGGTGTGCAGGAGGCAGCTGATCGATGTTTCTCTCTCATCAATGTTTCTAACCCTCTATCCTTCTCCCTTCCTCTCTGTAAAAAAAAAAAAAAAATCAATGAAATACATTTTTTAAAAATATTAAAAATAAAAATGCCAGACACCAAGAGGTCACTGGGTCAGGACACATGCCAGGGTTTCAGGCTCAACCCCCAGTAAGGGGATGCAGGAGGCACCTGATCTACATTGATGCTTCAATGTTTCCATCTCTCCCTCTCCTACCCTCTCTAAAATCAATAAAAACGTATTTTAAAAATAAAAGTAACATAAGTATAATGTTCAGAGTGGCATTATTCATCATAGCCATAGAGACCCAAATAAATGTCTCCTGACAGATAAATGGATATATAAGGATGTGATATTATCCATACAATGGAATATTTATCCTTAAAAAGGAATTTTGATACATATTACAACCTGGATAAATCTTGAAAACATTATGCTTAATGAAATAAGCCAGCCACAAAAGGGCAATTATTGTATGATTCCCTTATATGCAGTACCAAATTCAGAGACAAAGAGAACAGTATTTACAGGGGAAGGAGTTTGGGGAGAAGTCGGGTGGAGAGGTGGAGAAAGGGGGAGTTACTGTTTAATTGGTAGTTTCAGTTTGCAATGCTGAAAAAAATTCTGAAATAGATAATGGTGATGGGTGCACAACAATGTGAATATAATTTAATGCCACTGATTTTTTTTTTTAAAGGGGGAAATGGTATATTTTGCATTATGTGTATTTTATCAAAAGAAAAAGCAAAAATGAGTAGAGGAGGTAAAAGGAATAATCTGTTAACTTGCACAAATTCACATCACTCAAGATGATCTGCTATCCACCATACCTTTCCATATTTCTTTTTTTTGCTCTGCGCAGAGCTACTATGCCTTCTTTTGCAAGAGCATCTAAAGAAAATGGGTCAATTCCCTGTTAACAAGAAAAAATTAGTTTTAATATATTTCACCTGAAAAATCAAAATGGATACAGACTAGTTTATAAAGCAAAATTCATTCTCACCTTTTGATTAATAACAACAAAACCTTTATTTGAGTCACCACAGACTTTCTTTTTCAGGTCTATTATTTTTTTAACTCTATCTTCAATGAATTTTCTTTCAGCTCTTACTAGTTTCTCTCTCTCTTCTGCACTCTTGTAAAAAAAGCCAGAATTCACTTCTCTATTAAAAACAAAAGGGGTGGTGGTGGTGGTGTTAGAATGTTTATTTTATTTAACAAATAGCCACTTAATTCTGATCTGCCCCTGGTATATTCTGAGTTTATTCCTAGAATTCTCCCAAACCCAATTTGAGGCATTATTGTCTGTACAGTGAAGAAACTGAATCTCACAAAGAAGTGACTTGCCCAAAATACCAAGCTCCCCTGCTTCTCAATTCCATTTGTAAGAGAATATAAACTCACGTTTTTTCATATTCTAATGACACATTGCATGTAAGGATGTATGCATCTTCTACTCTTTTCTTCATATCAGGATGCCGTGCCCCATGGTCCAAAACAAGACCTCTGATTAAGCTGTTAAAATACATTAAAAATTATGGTAGATATAAACATCTAATTACTATGTTACATAGCTGAAACTAATATTGTCTGTTAACTATAACTAAGAAATAAACTTATCTCTCTATCCCCTCTCCCTTCCTCTCTAAAATAAAAAACATTTTAAAAATATTTCTTACAATATCTAATTATTTAAAAAATGTTTTCAAGCTAGATCGTTGAAATATATAATTCCCCAACAGAGTATCCCATTAGGTTTTGTATCCAACAGTTCAATAAATGCCAAATAACCAATGTAGCTCACTTTTCTGAATTATTCTGACTATAAGCACATTATACCATTAACTTCAAGAATAAATACTACTGAGTAAATTACTCATGTAGCAATATATATTAATTCAAAGATACACACAAAAATCAGCCAAAAAAAGTGTTGTATAAAGCGCCTCTCTGTACACACAACACACTTCAAAAGCATTTCACAGCACTCCACCACCTACCTCGTGTCGGTTTCAGATTTATGTCTCATCTCCATGATCTCAACCATGAAGAGGTCAATAGGTTCATCTTGTTTTTTAATGGCCAAAATGGAGTCAACTACAGCCTACAATAAGAGTATAATCATTAGATGAATTTGATTTGCAGAAGTCAAGATGCTTATGTTACTTGTTCTGCAGAATTTAGGCGGTTTCTCAACTTTAACAGCCTTCGAATTTATCTAAGTCTTTTCTATGAGCTAAAGAATACATTTGCAAAGGGCTGAGGTCATTTATATTTCTGAAACTTGAATTTGTCATTACCTAAAAAAAATCAGACATTCCTCCTACTATTTTATTAAAAATATTGTTAACAGTAAGCTTTTAAATAACAAAATCTTCAGTCATAAAACTTTTTAATGAAAGCTCTAATTATACCTCTCTAACCTGGTCATGTATGTGACTATTTCAATTTCTCACTTTACTTTTGAAGGACACACATCTGATTATCACTGCCACAGGAATGAACCTACTTTGTCATGTATGAAGACTTCAGAGAGCAATCTATAATTAAAGTTGATAAGTACACTGATGTTTCTACAATCAGGGGCTTTTAATTAACACATACCTCTGTTAAGACATCAGCAAGTTCCGCATGAACTTTAGTACGCAGAGATGTTCTGGCCACATCTATGAGTGTTTCCCTGTCCATCTCTTTGCTTACTTTGACTTGTTCCAAAAACTGAAGTGCCTTTTCCTTTGCAGCTTCAAATCCTTCTGTTATTATTCTGGGATGAAGACCCTAAAATGAAGACAATTACAAAACCACCAATAACCCTGGAGTTCTCCAATTAGATGCCACTATAGTTCATGATAAAGTATATTTTTGAAGATTTATTCTGGATCATTCCTAAACTTTAATACAATATAATGTGCTGACTTTATGAATACATTTAAAAGGATGAATAGTCCTTTCAATGCAGAGGAAAAGAACAGACATTGCTCTAGCACAGAGTCAAAGCCAAGGGAACTATAAAGCACACTTGGGTGTTCACTGTGCAAACTGCAAGGAATAGCAACAAAAACTCAACTGTCACAACAACCTGCAATCAATAGACCATTGTATCTTTCCTATAGGTAATATGAAATAAATTCACACCATTTACTAATAAAATGCAGACAGGGTGATTAAGTCTGCTTTCTTCCTGACATGAGATTAGTATCCATTGAGGTTTGCTTTAATCTTGGAACTACTCACAGCTAAAAGGTACAGAATTTTTATCTAAGTTTTTGGTTGGCTTTTTCCTTACAAGTAGTCATGAATATCCCCTTTTTAGATCTCAATTATTAACCTATATTACAGATAGATATAATATATGCAATGCAATTTGATAAAAGAAAACCTTTCACCCAAGGAAGGTTTCTTAAACTTGTCCAGAATCACAATAAATTTGTGTCAGACCAAGATAAAGACCCTGGTTTCCAGATTTAAGCCCTCCTGCTCTTTACATTCTGCTATGGACTCAGCTACTATTAATGCATCAATTTGCAGAAATAAAACCCAGATTATTTCTTAGCCTATCTAATAAGAGAGTAACATGCAAATTTGACCGTACCTTCGCTACACCCACCAGCCAATCAGATTATGCAAATAAACCTCAACCAAGATGGCTGCCACCACCAAGAGCAGGAGGGAGGCTTGGGTTTCCCCAGCAACAGAGGAAGCCAAGCTTTCCACCTGCCATTGCCGGCCTAGGCCTCCACTCTAGGCTACAAAGTTTCAAACAGAAATGACTGCCGCAAGCAAGCAGAAGGCTTGGCTCTGCTCCAGGCTACAAAGTTTCAATTGTAGAACATAAATTAATCCCAGATCCCAGGGCCTCCGCCTGGGTCACTGAGGGGCGTGGCAAACCTCCACAGGCCCCTCACCCAGGCCGCCCCTCGCCCCAAGGGAACCCCACCCTGATCTGGGACACTCTTCAGGGTAAACCACCTGGCCCCCACCTGTGTACCAGGCCTTTATCCTATCTAATAAAAGAGAAACAGATTGACCATCACTCCAACACACAAGAGGGCTGCCTCCATGTGGTCAAAGATCCTGCCCCCATATGGACACAAGATGGCCACAAGATGGCCAGCAGGGGAGGGCTGTTGGGAGGTTCCAGCCCTGCAAGGGAGGGCAGTTGTGGGCGATTAGGCCAGCAGGGGAGGGCAGTTGGGACTAGTCCTGCAAGGGAGGGCAGTTGGGGTGACCAGGCTGGCAGAGGAGGGAAGTTGGGGGCAAACAGGCTGGCAGGGGAACAGTTAGACATCAATTAGGCTGGCAGGGTAGTGGTTAGGGGTGAATCAGTCTGGCAGACAGAAGCGGTTAGGGGCAATCAGGGAGGCAGGCAGGTGAGCAGTTTGGAGCCAGCAGTCCTGGATTGTGAGAAGGATGTCCCACTGCCCGTTTAGGCCCGATTCTACTGGGATCAGGCCTAAACGGGCAGTCGGTGGGATCGGGCCTAAAAGGGCGGTTGGACATCCCTCAAGGGGTCCCGGATTGGAGAGGGTGCAGGCTGGGCTAAGGGACATCCCCCCCATGCACAAATTTCGTGCACCGGGCCTCTAGTACATAATAAAATATCACAAAAACACAAGAATCATGTATACTTCAGAAATGTAGAGATCGGCCTGTTTCAGCAGTTCTCCAATGATTAGGACATTGGACGTGGTACCGTCACCAGTTATGTCATCCTGGGCTGTCGCTACTTTGGCTATTAAGGAGGCTGTTGGGTGTTGAATTTGCTGGAAGTAGAAAAGGAAAAAATTAAGTAACTTAAAACTATCCAAATATACCTGAAAATGTGTGAAAGGCCTTCTGAAGTGCTATGTACACAAACCACCCAAGTGTTCAGCTACACATCAGTTATTTTGCACTGTCAGTTCCTGACAACTAAAACATTTTCTTGCATAAATCTGTTTACTTCTCAAGATCATCTCTAATTTCCTGGTAAGGAAATTGGAGGCTCAGTTATAGTTTACTCGAAGTGACAGAGCGAACAAGCATAGCACCTAATAATTTCAAACCCATGTAAGCTTCTTTACGACGACTCTTGTTCCTTCTCCAGGATTACTTGGCGCTATCCAAATAATTAACAGCCCTCTGAGCCAATACATCAGCGGATGCCAAATTACTGTGTGGGGAGGCTTTGGAAGAACAGGAGACCCATCCAGTCTTCAGGGCTCCTCACTGTACTGTACTGTTGCTGCTAGGACTGATTACATTTCTTTTCTACTTCCTGCATTGCCTGGAAAACTTGTGTGATAAGAACACACATTAAAGATCTTCCTACAAACCAAATGGAAAACCAAGACGCTGTTGACCGCTCACCATCTCATGAAGCAGCACATTGCCATCTTTAGTAAGCTTGATGTCTCCAGCACCAGAAACCAGCCTGTTCAATGGGCAGAAATGAATCAGTGTGACTTTTTCAACGGGGACCAAAGTGACTCCCCTGAAAACCGTGCTTTAACCAGATCCTCAGGCGTTGGGGCCACAGCGTTGGTTCCCTCCTCCCGGTAACAGGAGTGAGCGGCGCCGTGCCCGGCCCTCCGTTCTGAGGGCGTCTGCCGAGGCCCCGGGGTCGCTCAAGCCCCAGAGCACGAGGGAGAGCCGCGCACGCGGGCAGCTTTGTTCTCCGCGGAAACTGCACCGACGACGAGAGGCGCCGGCCGGGGCAGGAAACAGGCCGGAGCAGGGAGAACGCGGGAAAAGGGGCCGCAGCGACGCCCTGAGGCCCGGCCCAGACCCGGCGGGCTGGAGACCCCCGCTCCCGGCATCCGGCACGCGGCCCACGGCGGTGAGAGCAGCGCGAGCCCGCCCGGCCCTCCCCTCCAGCCCCGCCTTACATCTTCATGGTGCCCTTAGGTCCCAGGTTGGTCCTCAGCACGTCCTGCAGACCCCGGGCCGCGCTGATGTTGACCGCCAACGCTGCCTGGGCTCGGGCCACCTCGGCTTTGGGGTTCAGGCTCTTCACGGCCGCCATAGTTGAGCCAGCAAAAGAGGAAAAGACGAGCGCTGGCTCAGCCTGGCCGCGAGGCGGTATCCGGGACTTCTGGAAGAGTCGGGCGCGCCGGCCCGCCCCCAGCGTGCCTACGCGCCGCCGCCATTGGCCCGCGGGTGAGCCGGCGCCTCCGCTCATTGGATCTCAGCCCTGCGGCCCCGCCCCTCGCGCCGGGGCCACTGCGCCATTGCGTCCGGGAGGATCCCGTTCCCGGGGCAGGGTTGCGAGCAGGGCTAGTGTTACCGGCCCGTCCGACCTAGCTTTGCGGACCGGTTTGAGCGCCGTTAGCCGGCTGCGTCTGGGCCTGGACGTTACTCGAGAGCCGGGCTGTTTCCTGGAGGCATCTGCCCGCGGGGTGTAGGGTGGGCTTTCTCCCTCCCACTCCCGCGGTTTGCCTTGCTCCCTTCCCTGCTTTTGTGCCTGTTACCTGCGTTTTCTGGATTATACGCTGTGCCTGACAATGCCTTAGGCCCTCTGTTTGCGCTTTAATGAACCTGGTAAGGGCTGTGAGGGAAAGGGGGCTATGCGATCAATCTGACAAGCTCAGGTGGGCCACATGGTAGGTCTGACAAGCTCAGGGCCCAAAAGTAACCACATGGGGTGGTCTGACCCCAAATTTCTAACTGGACAGCTCATAGCTGGTTGTCATCCCAGGCCCATCTGGCTCCCTTAGCTAAGGTCAATCTTCACCTTAAGTGAGCTCTGGCTATTGTTCTTATGCAGCTAAGGTATCTCTTTGGAATGTATTTTCCTACCTGTGGAAGGCATAACTGCCGGCAACAGACCAAGAAACCACAGAAACCCTCATCCCTGAATACCATTTCTGTGTGCTATAAATGTTAATTATTTTTAAAATAGAGAGCCCAGCCAGTGCTCCGGGATTGAAGAGGTCACATGCCCAAGTTGCAGGCTCTGTCCCCCTATAAGTGTGGTGTGGGAGACATTGATGTTTCTCTCTCTCTCTCCCTTCCTCTCTGAGATAAAAAAAAAAGAGAGAGAGAGGGAGAGCATGAGCGAGAAACATTGATGGGCTGCCTCCTGCACACCACCCCCGACTGGGATCAAGCCCACAAATCTCAGCAAGTGCCCTGACCTGGAATCAAACCAGCAACCTTTCAGTGCACTAGACAACACCCAACCGAGTCACACCAACTAGGGTGATACAAATGTTAATTTTTAACTATCCTGTACCCACCAATGTAAAAGAAATACATGTTTCTCCATTTTGCCTTTTATCCAACCCGAGAGATCTCCCTGCTATGCTTTCTTCGGCCTCATTAATCTAACACCAGTGGATTTCATGTAACCCTCCTTATTGTCCTTTAATTATGATGTATAAAATAAGCTGCAACGCTGCCATTCTCTGGAGCCTTTCTCAAACCGTTGAGATCTTGCTTCTTGGTGTATGTTGTCAATTTGGCTCAAATAAACTCACAAAAATTCGTTTTCTAGGTATGGATGTTTATTTTTAAAAATGTGTTTTTAGCCGAGACCGGTTTGGCTCAGTGGATGGAGCGTCGGACTGCGGACTGAAGGGTCCCGGGTTCGATTCCGGCAAGGGCATGTACCTTGGCTGCGGGCACATCCCCAGTAGGGGGCGTGCAGGAGGCAGCTGAGTGATGTCTCTCTCTCACCAATGTTTCTGACTTTCTATCCCTCTCCCTTCCGCTCTGTAAAAAATCAATAAAAAATATTTTTTTAAAAATGTGTTTTTATCTATGGAGAGTGGTAGGGAGAAAGAGAGACATAAATGTGAGAAACATCCATCAGTTGCCAAGGAGGGATTGAACTGGCAGCCTGGGTCCGTACCCTGGCCGGGAACCGAGTCGGTAACCTTTAGGCGCCTGGGACAGTGCTCAGCCAACTGAGCCACCCCAGCCAGGGCAGACGTTTCTCACCTCGACAGGACCTCCACCCGTGTCCTAGGAGTTTTAGGCCTGGGGAAAATGAAGTGATACAATGCAAGGTAGAAAGTGCTAGATGCTTTTAGAAAGCTACAGGGTCGGTGCCATGGCATTTGAGGTGAAGCGAGAGTCGGTTCACCTTTCAGACTCAACACACTGCTGAGGCCTTATTAGGCCCTTACGTCAGGTTTGAAAAACTCAAACTCAACAATGGTGTCCAGTCTTTGAGAGGACTCTACTTTTAAAAAATAAGTTTTTATTGATTTTAGAAGAGAGAAAGGGAGAGGGATAGACAGATAAAAACATTAATGAGAAAGAAACACTGATCTGCCTCTGCACGCCCCCTGCTGGTGACTTCTTGGTTCATGCGTCGACACTCAACCACTGAGCCACACCAGCTAGGCAAGAGGACTCTATTTTTAAGAGGAAAATTCTGAATGATGTCCACAATTGTTTTCTAATATCCAGTTCCCCCAAGTACCAGGTATTTAGTAATGCTTTGTATTTCATTTTTATAGATAATAACAGTTATTCAGAATTCAAAAGGTGTCGAAGGGTATATGGTAAAAAGTCTTCTTCCCTGTGGTGTAACTTCCACCAGACAAGCACTGTTACCTTTGGATACTTTGAATCCCCCTAGATGCTTTCTGAATTTATAAATAAATATATATGTATAAACAAAAGCTTTATAATACACATTACTGCATGTGTTATACTTTATCTTGGAGATTGTACCATATCAATACAAATAAAGAGTCCTCATCTTATTAACAGCTGCATGATATTACATAGGTTTGTATATTTGAGAATCACAAAAGCATCTGTATAAGTTTGAAAACTAGCACAACACAGTAAAAGGAGAGTCACGATGTTCCTTGCTGTGCATGCAGATTTATTTAACTACCGTTAGAGATGATGTCAGCCCTACTTTATAGATTAGAAAATTGAGTCAAAAGAGTTAAGTAACTTGCCCAAGGTCACATACTGGTAAACATTGCAAAACTAGAATTCAAATATAAACAGAGATGCAGATTGTAGGATATCAGCCTCTACTTACAGGTAGGGAAAGGGGAAGTGGAAAGACTCACTTTCCTGAGGTGAAAAACTTAAGGGGTGGGGGGAGGATATTGGGTGGGGAAAAAAAAAAAGGAAATCATATGTACTACTATTAAATATAAGTTATATTGTAAAAAAAAGAAAAAAACTTAAGGGGCACTAAAAATTCAGTAATTGAGATTATATATAGATATAGATGATATAGATATAGATGATATATAGATATAGATGATATAGATATAGATGATATAGATATAGATGATATAGATATAGATATTTTAATCCTCACCTGAGGAGTGAGGATACTTTTTCCACTGATTTTTAGAGAGTAGAAGGCAGAGGCATAGAGGGGGAGAGAGAAACATTGCAGTGAGGGGACACATTAATTAGTTGCCTCCTGCTCAAGCCTTGACTAGGGCTGGGACTGAACCTGCAACCAAGCTCCATGCCCTTGACCAGGAATCGAACTTGAGGCCCTTCAGTCCGTGGGCCAGTGCTCTACCCACTGAACAACCCTGCCAGGACGAGATCAGTAATATATTTTAATGCAATATATTTAAAAATCAAAATTAATTAAAAAATCCCACAATTACCAAATATCAAAGTTGTAAATGAGGCATCTCCACAAACCTCCTCTTAGGCATTAGAGCAAAACAGAAGGATCCCCTTGATTCCTCAAGAGGCAATCTATTTGCATATTTCATTTTCCTAGTCTTGGCTATCACAAATTACTTAACTTTTTGACTCAACTTTCTAATCTATAAAGTAGGAGTAAGTGACATCCTAGAGAAATTTAAATGTGTAACATGCGTTGTATGTGCCACATGTGGAAGGGGTTAAGTAAATTGTCACAACTGCATTCATATAATGTAATTATTTAATTTTTGTAGCAGCTTGACCGATAGGTTTTCAATTTCTTGCTCTCTCTTCTCTTTCCAGCACCCCCATGATGGGAATGTTGGTACTTTTGAAGTTGTCTCAGAGGCTCCTTACACTATCCTCATTTTTTAAAAAAATATTTTTTTAGTGATTTCAGAGAGGAAGGGAGAGGGAGAGAGAGATAGAAACATCAATGATGAGCATTCTTGTCAGTTACCTCCTGCATGCCCCCTACTGGGGATTGAGCCTGCAACTGGAGCATGTGCCCTTGACTGGAATCGAACCCAGGACCTTCAGTCTACAGGCTGACGCTCTATCCACTGACCCAAACCAACTAGAGTCACTATCCTATCCTCATTTTTTTAAATTCTTTTTTCTTTTTGCTGTTCTAATTGGATATTTTTCTACTTCCTGATATTCAAAATCACTGATTTAATTCTCTGCTCCATCTACTCTACTGCTGATCCCCTATAATTTATTCTTCATTTCCGTTAGTATATCCTTCACTTCTGACTGGCTCTTTTTTTATGCTTTCCATGTCTTTTCTTTATGCTGTTGAAGTTCTCAGTAAGATCCTTGAGCATCCTTATAACCATAGTTTTGAACTCTGTATCTAGTAGTTTGCTTGCCTCCATTTAATTTAGTTATTTTTCTGGAGATTTCTCCTGTTCTCTCATTTGTGACCTATTTTTTGTCTCTTCATTTTGGCTGCTTCCTGTGTTTGTTTCTACGTATTAGGTAGAGCTGCTACATCTCCCAGACTTGGGAGAGTGACCTGGTCTAGTAGGTGTCCTGTAGGGCTCCCTCAAGTCACGGAGCTGGGTGCTCCAGGTGCATCCCTGTGTAGGCTTGATTGTAGTTGAGGCTTGATTGCTATTGGCACTTCACTGGGAGGAATTGACCCTAATACTGATGGGCTGTAAGGACCCAGGGCCTGCTGCAACTACAGCAGAATTACTGTTGTGCAGGGACTGACCCTCCAGAGCAAGACTTGCTTCAATGGGACTTTGGTGCTTGCTGAGTTCACCCCTCGAGTGTGTCATTTATGGAGGTGCAAGGGTTGTAATCTGGTGTGGTCTAAAACTGTCCACTGGGTGATTGGCTCTGAGGCCTCCCAGAAGGTACAAGGTCAGCTACCACTTATGCCCTTCCTGGGGCCAGGTGGCACAAGCTACAGAGTGATCTGCAGATGGCTGCTACTTATGCTGGGCTTGGAGGTGTCTAGGAAATGCCAAGCTGTGAACCAAGGCCAGGTGCTGCTAGTGCCAGGCCTGGGACCATTTACCAAGAGGTACAGAGTACACAGAGGCCAGATGTGAGAGATTTTAAGAAAATCTGAAGAAGCCACTTGTACGGAAAAGCCACTGGAAACAGCTTGGATGGGCCTGAAATTTGGGTGGAATAGGGTCTCGGAATCACCAGGGTTTGGCAAATAGGGTTAGCTAGATTGATGGAGTTGGGTGGGACAGGGTCTCAGGGAATCACCAGGGTTTGGCAAATAGAGTTAGCTAGGTTGATGGGGTTGGGTGGGACAGGGTCTCAGGGAATCACCAGGGTTTGGCAAATAGAGTTAGCTAGATTGATGGAGTTGGGTGGGACAGGGTCTCAGGGAATCACCAGGCTGTGGCAATAGGGTTAGCTAGGTTGATGGAGTTGGGTGGGACAGGGTCTCAGGGAATCACCAGGCTGTGGCAATAGGGTTAGCTAGGTTGATGGAGTTGGGTGGGGCAGGGTCTCAGGGAATCACCAGGCTGTGGCAATAGGGTTAGCTAGGTTGATGGAGACTCTGATGTGGCACCTGCCTGTGAGCTCTGTGGAGAAAGGCCTCTTCCAGCACTTCTGTCTGGGACAAAGCTGCCTCTAGCAGCTTTCACCCCAATGCCATATACTCAGTACATCCCCTCATGTCCCTGGTGCCTTTCTAGCTGCTGCCCCAGTGCTGGAGCTCAAGGCAAATGAGTCAAAGTAAGTCTGCTTAGGCCCTTTAAGAGGCATGCTCGGGCCCTGGCCAGAGTGGCTCAGTTGGTTGAGCACCTATGTACCGAGAGGTTGCTGGTTTGATTCTGGGTCAGTGCACATGCCCGAGTTGTGGGCTCAACACCCAGGAGGGAGCATGCAGGAGGCAGCTGATTAATGTTTCTCTTTCTCTCCCTCTCCTTCTCCCTTCCTCTTTTTCTAAAATCAATAAAAACATCCATAGCCAGTTTGGCTCAGTGGATAGAGCGTCGGCCTGTGAACTGAAGAATCTCAGGTTCGATTACGGTCAAGGGCATGTCACCTTGAATGCAGGCTCCTACTCAGTCCAGGCCCTGATCAGGAAGCAAATAATCGATGGGATTCTCTCACATTGGTATTTCTCTCTCTCTTCTCTCTCTAAAAATTAATGGAAAAATATCCTCAGGTGAATAATAATAAAATCAGTAAAATATATATATATATATGTATGTGTATATATATATGTATATATGTAAATTATAGGAATAAGTGGCCCAAATATCCATATATATATATATATATATATATATATATATATATTTTTTTTTTTTTTTTAAAGAAGGAGTGCCTGGGACTCCAGTTGCCCTCTGTGTCACTAAGCCATAATCCCTGCTGGATTTTATAACTTTTATAGCCAGAAGTTATGGAGACTTATTTTCTTGGGTGGGGAGCTTGACATGAGGCTGGGACTTCTCCTTCTTTTTGTTGTTGTTAATCCTCATCTGAGGATGTTTTTTCCCACTGATTTTTCTTATTTAAAAAATATTTCTATGGCCCTAACCGGTTTGGCTCAGTGGATAGAGCATGGGCCTGCGGACTGAGGGGTCCCAGGTTCGATTCCGGTCAAGGGCACATACCTTGGTTGCAGGCACATCCCCAGTAGGGAGTGTGCAGGAGGCAGCTAATCGATGTTTCTCTTTCATCGATGTTTATAACTCTCTATCCCTCTCCCTTCCTCTCTGTAAAAAGTCAATAAGCCCTGATGAGTTTGGCTCAGTGGATAGAGCGTCAGCCTGCGGACTGAAAGGTCCCAGGTTTGATTCCAGTCAAGAGCATGTACCTGGGTTGCGGGCATATCTCCAGTAGGGGGTGTGCAAGAAGCAGCTGATTGATGTTTCTCTCTCATCAATGTTTGTAACTATCCCTCTCCCACTCTGTAAAAAAAAAAAAAAATCAATAAAATATATTTTAAAAAATAAAGTGTGACTAAGGCCAAATCATTTTACTAAATGGTAAATTCACCAAAAAAAAATATTTTTATTGATTTCAGAGCAGAAGAAATAGAAACATCGATGATGAGAGAGATTCACTGATCAGCTGCCTCCTGCATACCCCCTACCAGGAATCTAGCCCATAACCTGGGCGTGTGTCCTGACCAGGAACTGAATCAGTGACCTCTTGGTTCAGGGGTCAGCGCTCAACCACTGAGCCACACTGGTCAGGCTAGATGTTATCCTTAGGGAGGAAAAGACCAGGGGGTCTAAACTGCATGGCCATCGATACCCTACGGGAGGAAAGATTACTCTAGGGGCAAGGTTCTTGTTTCCCCAGTTTTGCCCTTTGCTAGACATCCGGGACTTTCTGCTCGGGCGAGTTTCTGTACCTGGCCCATTGTCCTTGCTCTGCTCATGCTTGTCTAACTGCCTATAATACTTCCAGTAGTAAAGAGAGTAGTGGTAATAGTACGAAAATAGACATATGCAAACTATCATCATTGGATACTTCCAGTAAAACACTTGTAAGAGGCAAGAATCTGGGTAACCATGTATTTGATATCATTTAACATTTTTGTCAAATTAATGACTACGATGAGATTGATTGGCTGATCCTAATGCCATGACAAAGTGGGGGAAAGAAAAGGTTGAGATGAAAGGATTCAAATTCCCAGCTCAAGCACTGTATAATGACTGAAAGCTTCTAAATCTATCCATCCTGAGTCTTTTGACGTCAGTAGCTGTATAGCTCAAAAACCTGAACTCAGAATTTCATGTAAGTGGCTGAATTGCAATGCAAATTGACAAATGAGGGGATTGACGAAGAAGCAATGGTATCCTGAAATTTGGAATGGAAATGTGAGAACACCCGGATGAAGTCTGGATGTTGAGCTCCTAAATCTTGTTGAATCCTCTTTGCCAGTAGAAGCAGCCTCTCTAACCTTATCTCCGGAGATCTCCCCAGAATTGCCCTATGAAACTGTAATGGTCTCCCCTGAGGCAGTTCCCTTACAAGGCACTGATTGTCTTCAGGACCCCTGCCCTCCACCCCTCTTTCCTTCTAGAACTATAATGACCCAAGTCCCAGCAGGCCCTGGAGGCACAAGTAAATTACAGGAATAAGTGGCCCAAATATCCATGCTATACTACTTTCTTCTCAACAGCTTGCACCTGTGGCCTCATAGAAAGTTTCTGGTGATCAGTTAACAGAGGAAGAGACAACTTGGGCCTGGTTTACAGTTGGTTATGCAGGCACCACCAAGTGGACAGCCCCTTTCTGGGACATCCCTAAAGGATCAGGGTAACAGAAAATCCTCCCAGCAGGCAGAGCGTCAACCAACGAAACTGGTTATATACTTTATATACAATGGGCCTGATGAGTGATTATAGACCAGTCAAGGGCATGTACCTTGGTTGTGGGCACATCCCCAGTGGGGGGTGTGTAGGAGGCAGCTGATTGATGTTTCTAACTTTCTATCCCTCTCCTTTCCTCTCTGTAAAAAAATCAATAAAATATATTTAAAAATTAGGGCAGAAGGGTTCTAATTTCTCTACATTTTTATTGGGTTTTGTGCATTTGGTTTTTATAGTAATCATTCTAATGGGTATAAGGTGGTATCTCACTGTCATTTTGATTTGCATTTCCCCAGGGATTAGTAATGGTGAACATATTTTCATGATGCTTTTTCTGCATCAGTTGATACAATCACGTGGTTTTCCTTCTTTACACTGTTAATATATGCCGGGGCTGACCAGCAACCCCTGAAGGGCGGAAGAACAGATTACTCTGACACACTTTGACTGTGGGGGAGGGGGCTAAGGGACAGCCTGACTGACAGCAGTCAGGCAGCCTCGATTGCCTGCTTGTTAGCCTTTTACTAGCGTTGCAGTTTTTATCTGTAGATACAATCAGTAGGGTGAGGAATCTTGGGAGGACACGTGTTTACATTGTCTTCAAGACAAGAGCATCCAGGGATTAAGCATAGGGATTCCAGTTAACACCCAAACACAGGCTTGTTTGGAAAGGACAAGGAATAATTAGGGTCGCCGCCTTCGACCTTCCCCTAAGAATCCCCTAAGTCAGGCCTTCCACACACTTCCCTTTTCTCAGAACGTCCTCCTTACAAACTTTTCAACCAAGTCTCCTGTGCTCTCCAACAAATATAGAGGGTTAAATTGATTGATTTTCTAATGTTGAACCCACCTTGAATACCTGGAATAAACCTCACTTGGCCATGATGTACAATCTTTTTATACATTACTGGGTTTGATTTGTTAATATTTTATTAAGGATTTTTGTGCCTAAGTTCCTGAGACACTGATCTGCAGTTTTCATTTTTGTACTATCTTTGCTTAGTTTTGGTATCAGGGTACTACTGGCTTTATAAAATGAATTGGGAAGTGTTCATTCCTTTTCTATTTTCTAGAACAGTGTGTATAAAATAGATGTTAATTCTTCCCTAAATGTTTGGTAGAATTCTCTAGTGAAACCATCTTGACCTGGAAAATTTTCCCCAAAAACATTTTTTAAAACAAACAAACAAACAAACGCAAAAAACAGTCATAACCAGTTTGGCTCAGTGGACAGAGCGTCAGCCTGGGGACTGAAAGGTTCCAGGATCGATTCTGGTCAAAGGCATGTACCTTGGTTGTGGGCACATCCCCAGTAGGAGGTGTGCAGGAGGCAACTGATTGATGTTTCTAACTCTCTATCCCTCCCCCTCCCTCTCTGTAAAAAATCAATAAAATACATTTTTAAAAACCCTGCAGATTACATTTAAAAAATTAATATAAGAATATTCAGGTTATTTATTTTTTCCTATTGGGTGAGGTAGGTAAGTATGTGTTTTTTCAAAGGAATTGATTGATTTTTAACAAAGTTGCATTTATGTGCATAGTATGTTTAAAGCATTTTCTTCCTATTCTCTTAATGTGTATGAAGTCTATAGTGATATCTCTTTTTCCATTGCTCTTTTGGAAACTTGTGTCCTCTCTTTTTTGTCCATTGTCAGTATTGCTAGAGGTTTTTCAATTTTATTAATCTTTTCAACCAACCAGCATTTGGTTTTATAAAATTTCTCTATTTATTTGTTTTTAATTTCATTGATTCTTGCTCCAATATTTATCACTTCCTTCCTTCTGCTTGCTTTGGGTTTATTTTGGTCTTCTATTTTTTCTCTCTGTGTTCTTTATTGATCTAACTGCAAGTTGACTGGTCTCCCTTCCCTCTGTAGTCTCTAATATGCTGTTAAACAATCTAGGAAAATTTTATTTCTGCTATTGTATTTCTCAGTTCTATTAAAAATTTTCCATTTTCGCTCTGGCCAAGGTGGGTCAATTATTTGGAGTGTCACTCATACATCGAAGAGTCTTGGGCTTGATTTCTCCTCCTCGGGGCACACAGCCAGGTTGGGGGTTTGATTCCCAATCTTACTACCATATTTTAGAAGGCTATTTTATTAGCATTGACTTATAGAAAAACAGTACTTCATTCTAACATAGTGAATCATTAGAAAACTTGATAGCTTATAAAAATGGGATATATAAAAAACCTTCCAGGAACACTAGTATTCTATATATTACTTTTTACTAACCAATTACGATTCAACCTTTGCAAAAAAAAAAAAAATTTGCTAATGTTTTTTTTCTTCTTTTTTTAATTTAATAAATCTTTATTGTTCAGATTATTACAATTATTCCTCTTCCCCCTCGCCCCCCAATAGCTCCCCTCCACTGGTGTCCACCCCACCCTCTGCTCTCACCTCCTCCCCACTGTCCTCATCCATAAGTGCACGATTTTTGTCCAGTCTCTTCCTGAACCTCCTACACCCCTTTCCCCACAAGAATTGTTAGTCTACTCCCTTTCTATGCCTCTGATTCTATTATATTCACCAGTTTATTCTGTTCAGCAGATTTTTCATTCACTTGATTTTTAGATTCACTTGTTGATAGACATGTATTTGTTGTTCATAATTTTTATCTTTACCTTCTTCCTCTTCTTAAAGAATACCTTTCAGTATTTCATAAAATGTTGGTTTGGTGGTGATGAACTCCTTTAGCTTTTTCTTATCTGTGAAACACTTTATCTGACCTTCAATTCTGAATGACAGCTTTGCTGGATAGAGCAATCTTGGTTGTAGGTTCTTGCTATTCATCACTTTGAATATTTCTTGCCACTCCTGTCTGGGCTGCATAGTTTCTATTGAGAATTCCGCTGACAGAGGCAAGGTATTTTTGAAGAAAAGAAACAGGGGAGAGTGATTAATATAGAGGCAGGGTGGCCTCGAACAGACTGTCAAGCTACAGGGGGAAGGCTGGAGTGGAGGGGAGGCAGATGCTGGGGGAGATCAACCGAAAGACCTGTAAGCATACATATGAGCATAACCAATGAATGAAAGACTCTGGGGTGGGGAGGGAGGCAGGTGGGGACATGTGTGGGGGGCTAGGGGAGGCTGGGGGGAGGATATTGGGGGGGAGGAAAACATATGTACTACTATTAAATATAAGTTATATTGTAAATAAAATTAAAAAAAAAAATCAGTAATAAAAAAAAAAAAAAAAAAAAAAAAAAAAAAAAAAGAGAATTCCGCTGACAATCGTATGGGTGCTCCCTTATAGGTAACTAACTTTTATTCTCTTTCTGCTTTTATATATCTCTCTTTGTCTTTTGCATTTTAATTATGATGTGTCTTGGTGTGGCCCTCTTTGGATTCCTATAGTTTGGGGTTCTGTGTACTTCCTGGACTTTTAAGTCTATTACTTTCACCAGGTGGGGGAATTTTCAGTCACTATTTCTTCAAATAGGTTTTCAATATTTTGCCCTCTCTCTTTTTCTGGCACCCCCATAATTCTGATGTTGGTGTGCTTGAGGTTGTCCCAGAGGCTCCTTAGACTATCTTCAATTTTTTGGATTCTTTTTGCTTTTTGCTTTTTCCGGCTGAGTGGTTTTTGCTTTTTTGTATTTCAAATCTTTGACTTGATTCTTGCAGTCCTCTAATCTGCTGTTAGGTCTCTGTATAATGTTTTTTATTTCAGTCAGTGAATGCTTAATTTCTAGTCGTCCTTTTTCATATCCTTGAGGGTCTCGTTAAATTTATCGGCCTTTTCTAGGAACGTCTTCAAAAACCTTATAACCGGGGTTTTGAACCCCATGTCCAGTTGTTTCTTTTCCTCCATTTCTCTCAACTGTGATCTGTTTTCCTTGTCTCCACATTTTCGCTGCTTCCCTGAGTTGGTTGAGTAGCTTTGTGCGGTAGGTGTCCTCTAGGGGACAGTGCCTCAGCCTCCCCAGTTACCTGAGGTGGATTCTCTTGGTGCACCCCTTTATGGGCAGCGTGCTCAGCCTTGTTGCAGTTAAGCCTTGATTGTTGTTGGTATCACTGGGAGGAGTTGACCTCCAGGCCAACTGGCTGTGAGGATCAGCTGCGTCTACGCTGGGAGAGCTTCTGTGCTCAGCTTGGATGGGGTGGAGTCTCAGGGCTGAGCAGACAGCCTTGGTTTCCTGTCAGTCCTGCCCTAAGCAGCACGTGGGTCTCCATGTCCCATGGCAATGGCTGCACGCACCTCTGAGAGAAAGCTGCCCTTGAGTTTTGCCCGCTGCCAGACAGTCCAGTTTCTCCCCAAATGAGTCTGGATACCCAAAGTCTCACCCAGAACTGGGGTACAGTGCAGTCTGGAGGTTTTGTTTTCTTCCCGAACGAGAGAGCCACCCACACGCCCTCTCTGGGAGCTCGCATGCTTCTGCAGCTTCCGAGTCTCAGGGTGCTTCCTCCTGACAGTCCACTTTCACCCCATATGAGTCTAGGTTCCCCGAGACTCGCCAGGAACTGGGGTTCAGCACAGTGGGGAGCCTTTGTCTCCCTCCCTGTTCGAAAAAACCATCCTGGTATTCTCCGCTCGTGCACACCTCTGTGTTGCCACACCTCTGTCTCCGCGTCTCAGCACCTCTGCTCTCTGCACCTCCTCTGAGTCTCAGTGTCCTTTTATCGTTCCTTCTAGTTGTAGAATTTCCACTCAGCCAGCTTTCCAGTGGTTCTGGATGGTGTCCGTTTTGTCTTTTAGTTGTAGTTTTGAAATTGTTGTACAAGGCAGCAGTGCAGGTGTTTACCTGCGCCATCTTGGTTCCTCCTCGCTAATGTTTTTATTATGACTTCATTATACTGTATTTTATTTGGTTCATATGTGCTATTTAACATTATTCCAGAAAAACAACAATGAAGCCCCTGATGATCTGTTTATATTCTATGCCTGGTCTGGCAAGATTACTTCCTGATTGTTACATGTACCTCTACCTGTACCTGATTGCTACATGTACGACCCATTAGCTTCCTCTGGAGTTTTTCTTTATTTATTTTTAATGTGGTATGTGCTCTAGCTCAACAGTGTGTACAACACTGCCATCTCCTGTCCACAAATGTTAATACAGGTGTGAGATTGGCTAGGTGTAGTTGACAGATTTTATTTACTATAAATATTTTATTTGAAATCTACTTAATATTAAGCATCTATGAAATATAAATAATTGCAGGAATAAATTCTGCCTTTCACACTTATTGTACTTGGCATTCTTTAAAAAAATATATATTTTATTGGTATTTTACAGAGAGGAAGGGAGAAGGAGAGAAAGTCAGAAACATACATCTATCAGCTGCCTCCTGCACACCCCCCAGTGGGGATGTGCCCGCAACCAAGGTACATGCCCTTGACTGGAATCGACCCTTGGGACCCTTCAGTCTGAAGCTGACGCTCTATCCACTGAGCCAAACCGGTTTCAGCTGTACTTGGCATTCTTTTCTCCTTTAAATAAACTCTCAGTTACCGTTTATACTTACAGTATATACAAACATTTGATATTTAACATCTTGTTTCCTTTATTAGACTTGTTTCTAAATTACCACAAAACATAAACAGGTTCTTGATTAGATTGTTACTTTAAACTCCCTTATTTTGGTAATCAAGAACCTGTTAATTGTATAATCCCATTGATTGTATAATCTTTTACCTCATATTTTAAAACATCAAAATTCCCCTTCTGCATCCTTCCTTAGAACCATCTCCAGCAGATCTGGGAGGAATTAAACCGGGTGTGCCACAAACATACAACCGTTTTCTTAATGAAATGAGAATATTGAACTTAAAGGCACATCTAACCAAAGAGCATCCGGCCTCTTGTTTCTGAATGGCACTGTGGGTTTTGAGGGGTGCTGTACCCCAGGGCAGGGGATCTGGGACCAAGTGTCTTGCTCTAGCAATTGCATCCCCTCTTTGGAGGGAGCCTGCAGAGCTGAGGGTCAGCATGAGGCTGAGGGCGGTGTTTAGGGGGGGACCTCACTGCGCAGCTCCAGCCCGCTGCATCCAAAGGTAAACGTTAGGGGGCAATCAGTTTTACTGATTGTAGTCAACATTAAAAAAAAAAAAAAAAATAGCTGGGCAAGTGACACCTAGAAGAAAAGATGAAAATACAAAGGGTGCCAAGGCTCCCTTTAGTTAGGAATATACGTGGTTTTGAACGTTCTCTTGGGACCTACATTCCTACAAGAGCTTAATGTCAAAAAGGCCTCTCGAGGCTTTTGTTAGTCGCAGTCAGTGCAGAGATCCCCCGTTTCTCTCACGTACCCTCATCCAAGTGGTGGTGACGGGGGGAGCGCTTCTGAAGGTCGGCTCTTTCGTTCCTTCCCTGCAGAGTGGAGGGGTGCTGCCCCCCCCCCCCCCCCCCCCCCCCCCCCCGCTTTGGGGCGCAGCGTGCGCGGTGCAGTGCGGGTCTAGGTTGCAGGCGGGGAGCCCGGGAGGGAGGAGCGGGCGGGCTCGGGGAGCCCCTCCCTGGGGGCGGGGCCGAGGCTTCTCCCCAGCCCGGCTCCGCAGGCTTCAGTTCAGATAAAGCACTTGCAAAACAGACCCGAAAGCACCGCCCTGTCAGCAGATTTCAAATGATTGCTTGATAGAGAAAGGCTCTGCGCGTCTGCCCGAGTCACTCACCTCGGAGCCGCGCGGCAGAACGCGGGAGCCGGCCCTCGGCCCCCTGCTGTCCGGAGGTTACAGCCGCGGGAGTCCCGGAGGCGGCGGCGGCCCCGGAAGGAGCAGCGGCCCCGGGTAAGTGCGGGCATGTGTTTGTCACTCGTGCGCCCAGCGTTCGGATCCGCCCGTCTGCCGCGTCCAGGCAGCGCCTCCGCGATCCCACGTTTATTTTTCTCAATCGGGGTAGGGGAAGTATTGCATGGGATCTCAAGGCTGTCTTTTCATCAGTTTACTTTCGTGTAGTTTCTACTTGTTCCATCCCACTGCTGGCCTGTTACCACACAGCGTGAATGAATGATGCAATCCTGCACGGGGGCGTCATCCATGCAAGGTTAGAAAAAGCTCCAAATTCAGAGTTGCAGCGTCTGACTTGGTCATCTTCTTTCCCATTAGAATTGGAATTTTAAGTAAGTGCTGGTTTACCAGATACATTGTTGCAGTTGTAGAGATACAGCTTCAAATGGGGAGTTAAATAATTATTTCATTCATAAACTTATTTACTCCATCTTCTTTATGCGCCTTGCACATTATGGTTAGATATTTGACCGGAGCTCGGCGTGCACACGCCTGGGTTGCAGGCTCCATCCCCAGCAGGGGGCGTGCAGGAGGCAGCCAATCAATGATTCTCTCACCATTGATGTTTCTCTCTCTCACTCTCCCTTCCTCTCTGAAATCAATTAAAAAATATGTTGTTTTTTTTTAAAGATAGACTTTCGCTAGGCTGGCGTGTCTCAGTGGTTGAGCCTCGACCTATGAACCTGGAGGTCATGGGTTGGGTTCCCGGTCGGGGCGCATGCGGGGGTTGCGGGCTCCATCCCTCATGTGGGGCCTGCGGGAGGCAGCGATCAATGATTCTCTCTCATCATTGATGTTTCTCTCTCTCTCTCCCTCTCGCTTCCTGTCTGAAATAAATGAACTCAATAAAAATATTAAAGAACAACAACAGTGATTCTTTAGTAATTAGAGTAATTAAATATAAAAAACCCCCACAAAAACATATACTCTCTTACCCTGAATTTTAAAAAAATAAGTAAATAAAAGTTTGACTGGTATTGGAATGAGGATCAGGGAAGACAATAATAAAATCCAAGATATCTATATTTATTATAACTGCCTGGTAGGTTTTTATTATAATAATGATCATGGTCCTGTCACTTTCATGTTGGTAAAACAAAACAGTTGGGGTGTTTTATGTTTTTAAGTGATTTGATACATAATTTTTAAGCTAATATTTTATTGATGCTTAATTTCATTCAATAATATGTACCCATTTTAAGTGTACATTGTGATGAATTTAGAAAATTTTAAACATACTTAGACACCACCACAATAGAACAACAGTTCCATGGCTCCTGAACATTTCCTAGGGCCTCTTTGCACTCAGGTACCCCCATCCCTAGCCCTCCTGACCTGATTTTTGTCATTTTTTTTTGTGTAATGCATTTGTTTGTGTTTTCTAAGATTTCATATAAATGGAATCAAATTGTATGCACTCTTGTATTTGGCTTCTTTTGGTTAGTATAGTGTTTTTTAAAAAATATATATATTTTATTGATTTTTTACAGAGAGGAGGGGAGAGGGATAGAGAGTTAAAAACATCCATGAGAGAGAAACATGGATCAGCTGCCTCCTGCACACCCCCCAGTGGGGATGTGCCCGCAGCCAAGATACATGCCCTTGACCGGAATCGACCCTTGGGACCCTTCAGTCCGAAGCTGACACTCTATCCTCTGAGCCAAACCGGTTAGGGCCAGTATAGTTTTTTTAAAATATTTATCGATTTTATAGCAGGTATCAGTAATTCATTCCTTTTTATTGCTGAGTAGTGTTCCATTGTGGGGATATACCATAATTTGTTTATCCATTTATCTGCTGATAGGCAGACGTTCTAGTTCCTATCATGAATAAAGCAGCTATGCATGCATTTTCATTTTTGTTGGGTAAGTCACCATTAGTGAGGTTGCTGAGTCTTACGGGAAGTATATGTTTACCTTTGTAAGAAATTGCCAAACTGTTTCCAAAGTGGCTTTGCCATTTTACATCCCACCAGCAATCCATGAGTTCCGATTGGTCCACATCCTCAACAATATCTGGTGCCGTCACTTTTTTAGTAATTCTCCTTCCTTTTTTCGGTTAATCTTCTCCTGAGGATATTTTTAGAGAGAGTGGAAGGGGGGGAGGAAGGAGAGAGAGAGAGAGAGAGAGAGAGAGAGAGAGAGAAAGAGAGAGAGAAACATTGATGTGAGAGAGACATCGACCAGCTACCTCACTCATCCTGAGCCATGTGTCAAATCTGCAACCCAGCCCAGTCACTGGTTCAGCGGCCGAGTGTCAGCTATGAACCAGGAAGTCACGGTTTATTCCTGGTCCGGACACATGCCCAGGTTGCTAGCTATATCTCCACTAGAGGGACATACAGGGGGCAGCTAACCAATGATTCTGTCTCATCATTATTGTATCTGTCTCTTTCTCCCTTCCTCTCTGAAATCAATAAATAGATTAAAAACAAACCTGCAAACCTGCAACCCAGGTGCCTGCCTTTGACCAGGAATTGAACTTGAGACCCTGTAGTACACAGGCCAGCACTCCCCACTGAGCCACACCGGCCAGGGCGCTGACCAGTTTCACTTAGTGTAATGCCCTCAAGTCCATCCATGTGGTTGCAAATGGCAAGATTTCTTTCTTTTTCCTGGGTGAGCCGTTTTCCATTGTAGGTAGGACTCCCATCTTCTCTATCTATTCATCTACAGATAGAGACTGAGGCTGCTCCTGGTAGTATATCTGGGCCGTTGTAAGTAATGCTGCAGTGGACATAAGGGCGCGTGTGTCTTTTCGAATGAGTGTTTTAGTTTTCTTTGGATAAACACCCCGAAGTGGAATTGCTGGTCATAAGGTAGTTCTATTTTAAATTTTTTGGGGAGCCTCCATACTGTTTTCCACAGTGGCTGCACCAATCTGCAACCCCACCAACCGTGCATGAGGGTTCCCTTATCTTCACATCCTCCCCGACACTTGTTTGCCGATTTATTGAGGATAGCCATTCTGACAAGTGTGAGGCAATATCTCATTGTGGTTTTAACTCATTTCCCCACCCAGATTGTTGTAAACTGCCTGGCAGTTTAACTATGTCTCAGTTTCCCTAGTCCACTTGTCCTGGCGTACTAGCCAGCCTCAAGAGGCGGAGTACCCCGAACCCTTTTTGAGCCCTGTAAGGGCTGTAACATTTGAACCTTGTGAATCGTTTTCCTGCTGGCTCCCTTCCCTTCCATTCTCACCTTTGCTTTTCCTGGCCTGGTGTTCTCAAACGTGTCCTTTTACCTTTTGGATTTCCTCATAGACTTTGTACTTTCACCCACATCTATCTGCAGTTTCAATTAGGAGGACTGTGATTCCAGGGGAGGCTTTGTTCCCTGCCGGCAGCGGGACGCCTCTGGCTGTTCCTGGAATGCCGAGCACTTGGACTCCGCAGTCAGAAGACAGCAGGGGCTGCTTTGTGGTGTCTGCAGAGTACCCTGTGGGCGTTTGCATTTTGTTCTCCCCGGGGACCCTCTTTCCCCTTTCCTCTCCTTTGTACCCTGCTATTAAGAGGTTGGTAATTCCCTGTCGCACCTGAAGCTTTTGCGGAGTCAAAGCCACAGAAAAGAACGTTTCACCCCTGCCTGGTGCTAGCAGGGGGCAGAGGTCAAGTGTGTCCCGAGGGGAGAAAGCGGTGTTGGGAAACTGTCCTAGGAGAAGGGAGAGGGAAGCCAGACAGACTCACTCTTTCTAATCGCGTGTCTGGGCCTTGGTGCTCATTTCTTTGTGCTTTGTTTCTAGGCTCTTTTTGCTCTTGCAGAACTCACAGGATCTCCGAGGAATCTGTAGTCAGAACCTTATGCTGCATTTTTGCTGAGGAAAGAAGCAGGACGGGAAGAGCGTCTTCTAGGAACCCTGCACTGGAGGAACGTGAGTCAGATTTGTCTTTTGTTGTTGTTCTCATGTGTCTCTATCAGTTACATAGTCTACTCACAACTTTAAATTTTAAAAATTGTCTGCTGCCACGTTTGTGGAATGCATAAAATCTCAGGTTCCCCCCTTAAAAAATATATATATATATTAAATATATTTTATTGATTTTTTACAGAGCAGAAGGAAGAGGGATAGAAAGTCAGAAACATCGGCGAGAGAGAGACATCGATCAGCTGCCTCTTGCACGCCCCCCACTGGGGATGTGCCCGCAACCAAGGCACATGCCCTTGACCAGAATCGAACCCGGGACCCTTCAGTCCGCAGTCCGACGCTCTATCCACTGAGCCAAACCGGTCTCGGCTCAGGTTCCCCTTTTTTATCCTAAAATGTACTATAAATGGGATCTCTAGTTCTAGTTACAGGGAATACATTTTTTTCTCTCTAAATTTTTTTTTAATCTTTATTGTTCAGTTTATTAATTACATTGTCCCCCCCTTTTTTTTCACCCTACAGTTCCCCTCCACCTGGTACCCATCCCACATTTTTTTCCAGGTCAACTTTGAACTGGGGTCATTGGGTCAAATGCATTGGTTAGAGATCAGTTAGGAAGTGAGTTTGCCACCTCACGTGAGTCTGTTTTCCGCCGATGTCTATTCTCAATACAGATTATCTATATCAATCATGACACATTACTCTCTTTGGGGGCAACCTCTAGGATCCTGTTCATGCCCATGATTCTAGTCCGATGGTTTTCTTAAAAAAGAAAAAAACCCTCAAAGTTATTTTTGAAACTGTCCTCCATACTTCGGCCATGCTGCGGTGTCCCAGAGCGTCTTCCTGCGACCTCTCCTCTTTCCTTTTATTTTCCGGGGTCCCGACTTCAAGGTTCCATTCCGGGGGCTGTGTCCTCATCCTCTTCCCCCTCTTCTCCGCTCCAGTGACTGTCATCAGGCCAGACCTTTCATTACCCCTGACACGGGTGGCTGACACGTGTACGTTTAGCGCTGACCTCTCTTCTGAGGTGTGCAGCTTTCAAGATTTCCCCTTTCCTAAAAATTAAAGTGCAAACTCCTTAGCCTGACCCAAGGCCCCTCTTGAGCTGAATGCCGTGTGCACTGCCCGGCAGCTTTCAGCACGTTATCCGTTATTCTCCCTCCATGTCTTTGGCCATGCCTCTCCCCCGCCTCCGCCGTCACTACCCTTCCTCCTGGTCTCCATCTCCCGCCCTCCTGCTCCCAGCACACACCAAGTGGATACCCTGCCCTTTGAGAACCCACTCGGAGGGCCACTTGCCCCTCAAGATTCAGCTCATATGCCCGAGCCTCCTGGAAGCCCTGTTTAAAGACAGGAGTAAATGTTGTCTTCGTGTGTCCATGGATCTTACGTACATTTCTACTTCAGCACTTGCCGTGTTGCTATTATTATTAGTATGTCAGAGACAGCTGCATGTTGGTTGAATACCAAATATATCTACAAATTGTCACCTTTCGTAGACTGAGTTGCCGGGAACAGACTTTTGGGTCTGCTCATCTTTGTAGCCCCAGAGCCTGATGTTTAGAAGGTGCTTAATTTGTGTTAAAACACGAATGACTTTCCATTTGACGACCACATTTTCTCCTAATTATAGATTTGGGTGGCTGTGCTTATGGGATAGATGGAAATGGCCATGATCTGAAGAGGGAGGATTTATTTGTGCCCTCCGCCCGTATGAAATGGCGGAACAACAACAACAACAAAATGAATGAGTGCATGCTTTTGTGGGCCGTACTGAGTTTGCTGTGAATCAAAGTACTGTGGCATCAGTAGGCAAAATTGGGCCGTTTACGCTTATGTTTTATAACCTTAAGCATATTTATCTTTTCTTTTTTGTCACAGGAAGAAAATTCTTCTGAGGATGGTGTCCCACTCGGAGCTGAGGAAGCTGTTCTGCTCGGCCGATGCAGTGTGCTTCGATGTGGACAGCACGGTCATCAGAGAAGAAGGCATTGACGAGCTGGCCAAAATCTGCGGGGTGGCGGATGCTGTGTCCGAAATGTAGGAGCGGTTTTCATTTGCCGTGTGGAAAGGCACAGGGGTGCAAAGGGATGACCTGCTGGTGACAGGCAGGGTCAGAGCCACAGCTCCCTGATGTCCACCCCTGGCTGTGAAACACGGCAGGAGGCTCTTCCGTCATGTAGAGCTGTGTTGGGTAGTGTTCATTATCCACTCATTCACTTTTTAAAAAAATTTTTTTTTTTATTGATTTTTTTTTTTTTTTTTTTTTTTTGCAGACAGGAAGGGAGAGGGATAGAAAGTTAGAAACACCGATGAGAGAGAAACATGGATCAGCTGCCTCCTGCACACTCCCTACTGGGGATGCGCCTGCAACCAAGGTACATGCCCTTGACCGGAATCGAACCCAGGACCTTTCAGTCCGCAGGCTGACGCTCTAGCCACTGAGCCACACCGGTTTCGGCTACTCATTCACTTTTACTGTACAGATATTTAGGGCAAAAGAGTTGCTTCTATAAACAAATATGGAAAAGACACCCTCTTCCCTGGGTCAGGGAACAATGGCCGTCACTCGCCAAAGAGGACAACTTGGGTGGTTCTCGGTGTCCGGTGCTTCGTGTCACGGTTGAAAGTGTGGCCGTGGTGGCTGGCTGGAAAGCCAGCTTTGATTCAGAGTCTCTCAGGGGAGGCCTGGCGGAGCACCCCCGCCCTCCTCAGCGCTATCTGAGTGGCCAGGTCATGGACCATTTCCTGTTCAGCTGCGTCTGATAAAGGCATGCCCTAAAATATTATGTGATTCTCAGGCAAACCTTCAGCAGTTTGTTCCCAGGCCTCGCTCTCGTGGCGTCATAGCTCAGCTGTGGGCCGTGGGGCGCTGGGCAGCACCTTACTCATGGGTGGACGCTGTGGGAGTTGGGGGGGCAGTTAGACATGTAAACTCGGGGGACAGCTGACTTGGCCGGCCTGACTGTGGGGTCTCCCTCCTAGGACAAAGCGAGCCATGGGCGGGGCAGTGCCGTTCCGGGCGGCCCTCACCGAGCGCTTGGCGCTGATCCAGCCCTCCCGGGAGCAGGTGCAGCGGCTCATAGCCGAGCACCCCCCACACCTGACCCCTGGCATCAGGTAAGAGGAACCCTGGTCTGGGTACACTGTCTCTCTATCAGCACCTGCATTTTGGGGTGCATCCTTCTGAGGGCACCTCACCATTCCTTCATTTATTCTTTTAATGAGGACAATATAATAAGTTTAATTTTAAAACATTTTTTTCTGTTGATGCTATTATAGATGCCCCCCATTTCTCTGCCCCCCTTTGCCCACTTCCAGCTCCCCGCTCCCTCTGGCCATCACCACCTTGTCAATGGGCGGTGCATATATGTTCCTTGGCTGATCTCTTCATCTTTCCTGTCCCCCCCTCACCATTACTTTAGAATTCCCTTTTATGTGGTTCTTTTGCCACTTATATGAGTGACCCTGCCCATGTCTGCCTTCCTCCCTCCCTAAGGAGAGATTGAGTCTCCTCTTCATCTTGTGCTTCCAGGTCTAAGGGCAGAATACAGTTGTAGAATGGTTTCCTAAAAACAGTTAGGAATGTATAAGTAATGTATAAGAGTATTTAGAAAAACATATATAAAACATTAACTCACCAGGCAATATACTTTGTCCGATGTACCTTGGACAAATGCATCCATGAGAAAAAATATATAGAGATTTTAGATTCCTTTTTGTGTTTTCTCTTCTATATTAACCAGTGCTTGGTATTTCGTATTTCTTTTTTGCAGGGAGCTAGTAAGTCGCCTACAAGAGCGAAACGTTCAGGTTTTCCTAATATCTGGTGGCTTCCGGAGCATCGTGGAGCATGTTGCTTCAAAGCTCAATATCCCATCAACCAATGTATTCGCCAATAGGCTGAAATTCTACTTCAATGGTAAGACTTGAACGGTAACTTTTTCCATTTCTCATCAGTTTTAGTTTTCAATGTTCTAGGTAATGTCTGCTGGAATGCAGCCTAAGTGAAGAGTCATCAGGGTTAAATACTGAGATAAAGAATTCTCTCCGCTGACTGTCTTTTGCTCCTTGGAATCCTTTGCTCAGCAAAATACACTTAGGGCATCATCTCTCCTAGCTTTGATATTTGTATAGTCATCTATCAGGATGCAAATGCCTGCACTTAGTAAACTGTTAATGGCCATGTGAGTCACATGACTTGTTTTGTTAGGCATTATATTTCTGTTTTATGAGAGCTCTGTGCGTTTGAATTAATTTAGACTCAGGAAGGAGAGTTCACTGGTTAGCTGCCTCTGGAGGTGCCTCTGGCCCCTTTAAGGACCATCATGGAGCCACAGCTGTAGTTTTCTATTATCTTTTTGTTGTTGTTGTTAATTCTCACACCAAGGATACTTTCCCGTTGATTTTTAGAGAGAGTGGAAGGGAGGGGGAGAGACAGAGAGAGAGAAACACCGATGTGAGAAAGACACATCAATTGGTTGCCTCCCACGTGCACCCCAACTGGCACCGGGGATCTAGCCTGCAACTGAGGTGCATGCCCTTGGCTCTAACACTGAGCAAACCGGCTAGTTTCCGTTATCTTTAGATGTCTCCAGTTATGTCAAGGGATGGCTGACATTCTTAAACCAAATAATCTTAATTTAACAACTTAAAATGTGTTAATAGAACACTTTCAAGCGATATATAAAGATCATTAGAGAATGAGTATGGTAATTACTGTAAGAATGAAACAATTGATCAAATATAAGTTGAAATCTTATCTGAGATGAAATTATGCATTAATTTATTTAAAATTTTTAAAAAATATTTTTACTGATTTCAGAGAGAGGGAGAGAGCGATAGAAACATCAGTGATGAAGAGAATCATTGATCTGCTCCTTCCTACACGCCCCCTGCAACCTGGGCATGTGCCTGGTTTGGGAATCGAACTGTGACCTGATTCTTAGGTCAAGGCTCAACCACTGAGCCCCACTGGCCTGTTACTACTTCGTGCTGATCCGCTAACCTTAATGTGGCTTGGGAATTAATACACTGGAAGCTTAGAGGAGAAAACTAATTTACCCAAGGTGTAACATAAAGGAGTGACATCAAGGAGCAACCCTGTATTTGTAATTTAGAGGCAAAGCTTGCTTATTCTGAGGAACCGGTGTGGAAGCGCGTGCTGTGTCACTTGGCTGAAGACCATTCTTAGCTTTCTCAGTGACCTTTAGGTGAGGCCGTCATCTATGCAAAAAGCCGACCCCAGGGATACAATTCTGTGTGTCTAACAGTTTTAACTTCTCTTTTAAGGTGAATATGCAGGTTTTGATGAGACACAGCCAACAGCTGAATCTGGCGGGAAAGGAAAAGTTATTAAACTTTTAAAGGAAAAGTTTCATTTTAAGAAAATAGTCATGATTGGAGATGGCGCCACGGACATGGAAGCCTGTCCTCCCGCAGTACGTAACGAGCGCCCCGGGCCCTTCCCCCCCCCCCCCCCCCCCCCGCTGTACGCGACGGGCGCCCCGGGCCCCTCCCCCCTCTGTACGCGACGGGCGCCCCGGGCCCCTCCCCCCCCGCTGTACGCGACGGGCGCCCCGGGCCCTTCCCCCCCGCTGTACGCGACGGGCGCCCCGGGCCCTTCCTCCCGCTGTACGCGACGGGCGCCCCGGTCCCTTCCTCCCGCTGTACGCGACGGGCGCCCCGGTCCCTTCCCCCCGCTGTACGCGACGGGCGCCCCGGTCCCTTCCCCCCGCTGTACGCGACGGGGCGCCCCGGTCCCTTCCCCCCCGCCGTACGCGACGGGCGCCCCGGGCCCTTCCCCCCCGCCGTACGCGACGGCGCCCCGGGCCCTCCCTCCCGCTGTACGCGACGGGCGCCCCGGGCCCTTCCTCCCGCTGTACGCGACGGGCGCCCCGGGCCCTTCCTCCCGCTGTACGCGACGGGCGCCCCGGGCCCTTCCTCCCGCTGTACGCGACGGGCGCCCCGGGCCCTTCCTCCCGCTGTACGTGACGGGCGCCCCGGGCCCTTCCTCCCGCTGTACGTGACCGGCGCCCCGGGCCCCGCTGTACGCGACGGGCGCCCCGGGCCCTTCCTCCCGCTGTACGCGACGGGCGCCCCGGGCCCTTCCTCCCGCTGTACGTGACGGGCGCCCCGGTCCCTTCCTCCCGCTGTACGTGACGGGCGCCCCGGGCCCTTTCAGGTTGGAGTTTGGTTTTAGCTGATTTAGAAATCAGTGGGACTTATGAGAGTTAAACAAATTAAATATCATCGGAAGAGAAAAAACAATAAATAAAACTTAATCTTAATATGCCAGTTGACCTTTTGCAAACCCAAGAAAGGTTGCAAATAAGGAACTAAAAACTTTTAGAACGTTCAGCAGCCTCTAGTCCCTGCTGCATGGCCACCTCTTAGCCCAAGTGCGCGCTCTAACAAGTCGGCTTTATTTCCCCCGGTAATTCCACAAATAACACAGCTCTGGTAACTCTCCGACATGTTTATGTCCCCTTATAATTGGTAAACTATTTCCTCATCCGCGGTGGCCGTTAATCCTCACAACAGCGCTGTGAGGTGAAGTATTATGTCCTTTCCACTGCTTGGGAACTGAGGTTTATGGAGGTTGGATCACAGGCCTGTGTTAAAGGATTTTATTCTTCTGAATTAGTGATGTTGTCGGAGACCACCAGGAAACAGATGCTATGTAGCAAGGGTCCGACATATCAAATGTGTCCATTTCACATAGGCCTCTGCCTTCATCGTCTCATTCTAACTTAAAACAGAACCAGAAAACACAGTGGCAAGCGCTTTCACTGCCTTACTTCCCGAGATCTAAAAGTGGTAACTGCCTTTGTAAACGATTAATCAAAAGCGGTTCGAGAGCTTTTGGCAACCTCAGAACGTTGTCCGAATTGGTTCTGTTCGGTGATGTGCCCCCACGTCGGCGTTGGCCAAGCAGAGCTCCGGGCTGGGGTCCGAGGCAAAGGCGGGCATGGTGCGGGTTCTCTCAGGGAGCTCCCAGTCGTGTCGGGCTGTGACAAATCGTGACTTCCAGGTCAGGGTCTGTAATTATCCTCCAAGATTACAAATGGCCCGACGGGGCCGGGAGAAGGTGGTGCGTGTGCAGGCCTGTCGCTCTGGGGAGGTGCCCGGAGGCAGCTGCACCCTCCAGGCAGGTCAGCGCCCCCACACGTGGGCCCGGCCGGGCTCGGGGGGCCGTTTTCGCAGTGGGGAGGCGGCAGGCAGAGGGGGGTGTACCAGGCATAGTTCTGGGCCGGTGAGGGGCCAGGACCAGCAGGAGTGAGTGGGCTTTCACTTCCGCCACCGCTGAAGACCCCACACTTCACCACGTGCGGGTGTTACCTTCAGGTCATGGGAAGCCCTAGGAAGCTTCTGGAGAGAGAAGGAGCGAGTCAGTGTGTTGGGACAGCTGAGTTGGCGCTGGCACGTGGAAAGGCTGCCACGGAGGCAGGAAGCTCAGCGAGGAGGTTGACTTTAATACATATATATGCATTTTTATTGGCTTCAGACAGGGAAGGGGTAGAAACATCAACGATGAGGGAGAACCATTGATTGGCCTCCTACTGGGGGTCAGCCCACAACTCAGGCATGTGCCCTTGACCCTTCAGTCCACAGGCCGACGCTCTGTCCACCGAGTCAGACCGGGGAGGCTGAGGGGGTTAAATTTAACTGGATGGTGAGAGTCTAGTTACATTCCTGCCCCTCCCCTTAGTAAGGTATGTACATTAAAATGAAGAGAAAGAGCAAGTAAGAATTTTGTGCTTCCAAATGATCATGTCTGTATCCTGGCAGAAAAAGGGGAAATACCGTTTTAAAAGGCCCTCACCTGACTATATTGGCACCCTGCTCTCAGACTTTCAGCCTTCCGGTCTGTGAGAAATAAACTGTTGTTTACGCACAAAAACAACACAAAAACCGTTGAGTAAAAGAAGGTATCACTTAATAGAAATTAGTGAAACAATATAACTTTAAAAAATATATATATTTTTTAATTGATCTCAGAGGTGAAGGAAGAGGGAGAAAGAGAAACATCAGTGATGAGACTCGTTGACTGGCTGCCTCCTGCACGCCCCACACTGGGATGGAGCCCCCAATCCGGGCATGTGCCCTGACCGGGAACCGAACTCTGACCTCCTGGTTTTTAGGTCAACACTCAACCACTGAGCCACACCAGCTGGGTGAAAATTTATAATCCTATATAATAAAGAGATAATATGCAAATTAACCCTCACGCCCTTACAAGATGGCTGCCTATGACCAGGCCGGCAGGGGGGTTACTGAGGGACCACCAAGCGACTGCACAGCAGGCTGCATGGGGCAACCAGGCCGGCAACGGGGGCCGTTGGGGGCGACCAGGCAGGCAGGCAGGCGAGTGATTAGGAGCCAGCGGTCCAGGGTTGTGAGAGGGATGTCCGACTGCCAGTTTAGGCCTGATCCCTGGATTGGAGAGGGTGCAGGCTGGGCTGAGGGGGGAGTCCATACACACCCCCATGCACGAATTTTGTGCACCGGGCCTCTAGTTTTAAATAAATGTGATGATGAAAAGTCCAACAGAAATCGGGGTTGTGGTCTCCTTCAGCCCAGGGCACCACCTCTGAGGCGGGAGCGGCGCAGGCCCACCCAGGCACCACCTCTGAGGCGGGAGCGGCGCAGGCCCACCCAGGCGCCCTGAGGGAGAGGCCAGCTGTGGCCCCGGTCCCCGCCCCCGGCGAGTTCCCGGCACAGGTTCCCTCTGGTCTCCCCTCTGAGGGTTCCTGGACTGGTGTGCTTGCTGTGTCGTTTAGAACTCAGACGTTTCCCACCTGATGTGTCTTCATCTCTGTAAGCGACTGGCTTGTTGAGAGAGGGCTCCGTCCTGGGGCACTTACTGCCTTAGGCGGCTCCTGCATGTTTTTGCTTCTTTCTTTTGCTTATTTTTTTCTTCTTTTTAAAAAAGCTTAACCCTGCCCCTTGTTTTGTCTTCTTAGGATGTTTTCATTGGGTTTGGAGGAAACGTGATCAGGCAACAAGTAAAGGACAACGCCAAATGGTACATCACTGATTTTGTAGAGCTTCTGGGAGAACTGGAAGAGTAATCAGTTTTTATATAGTTCACAACAACTTCAGATTTTTAAAAGTTACACAGTTTGACACTGTTTGTTTACAAATGCCTACTGCAACTTAATGGATACATTTTGGTACTGATTATCGGTACTTCCAAACTACCAAGTCCCTTTTTTTTAAAAAAGCTGTAGTTCAGTATTATTATGACCATCAATTACCTGGAGAGTTTTATAATCTGAATTCTTTATGTATTTTCCTACCTTTATTTTACTTGAAGGTTTTTAAAGGTGCAGAGTAAATTAAACAGCTTCTCTACTGAAAATGTGGATTAGGCAGTGAGTTATTAGAAAATTAATATTAAGTGAATATTAGTTTTCCCTTTGGTACATAAATAAAGGTTTATCCATGTATCAGAATGAATTTGTGGCATTCTTATTTCTTCCTGTCAAATGTATTTCAATATCCAGTCCTTCCAGCACTTCAAGTGTTTGAGTGGAAACAACCTTGAGGCAGTCAAGGGCCCTGGGGGTGCAGTGGAGACCCCTCTGAGCACAGGGCAGAGGGCTCGTCACGTGTTCCCACCTCAAGGCCCCTGCTCACCCCCCCCCCCGCCCCCCACCTGCTGAGTGACGCTCTGGGCGATGAAGGATGGGAGCACTTTTATCATCCCTTGGCATTTGTCATGTAGGGAATGTTTACAAAGGCTTAAAACAAACAAACGATGGAGTCTTAAACAAAAGTCCTGAGCCTAAAAAAATGAGTATTTGATAGCCACATGAAGTAAAAGAACTGGAAACAAGTTTTACTCATTCCAACTGAGGGTCAGCACTTGCCCCTAAATGAATTAAGAAATTCTCCTCAGAGCACAAATGAACCGCTTCTTCCAGGTGATTTGGATGGTTTGCCACCAGCTGCATGTCTATTCTGAGCAGTGCCAGGAAAGGAAATTTCAGAACATGGCTTTCAAAGCGTGAGATCCTATGCTCTCCCTAGAGGATAAATCCAATGTGGAACAGTGGGCAAAGGTCAGCCCACACACTGAAAGGTTGTAGCTTCGATGTCAGCCCTGGTCAGGGCGTGTTTGGGAAGCAGCCAATTGAGGTGTCTCTCACATTGATGTTTCCCTCCCTCCTTCCCTTCCATTTTCTCTGAACAGCAGCGGGAAAAATATCTTCAGGTGAGCATAAAAAAAGATGGATTTAGGAAGAGGCAGGCAATGGGTACTGTGATTAAACAGAAGAGGTCAGAAGGGTTTAATATTGGAAATTATTTGAAAAATGTATAATATAACCAAAGAATCAAATTTGGTCAAGTAATCAGGTGATTATTTAGCCATATAATCAAATTGGATGAATCAGATTTCCTTCAACCTCAGAAGGTCTATGGGGAGACATGAGATGCGTTTGGCAGCATTTAAACGCGATCGCCAACAAGGAGGCGCTTGTTCGCCGGTTGCTCCCATGGTGAAAGCTCGCTGGCAGCGCTCCTGGAAGCCGTCCGTGCTCTGGGCAGGACCAGGCAGGCCGGTCTGCCCTGGCTTTGCCACCACCCAGCGTCATGATGGAGCAGGTCCTCCCGGTTAGGCGGGGGCCTGAGCTGTGGCCCCTTCGGAGCCTGCCAGCCACAGGGTGGCCTGAACTGAAGGTGCCACTGAATTTGCCTCCGAGGAGCCTGATCTGCCGAGAAATGGTGACCCCCACAGAAAGCCTTTCACAGCAGCGCCACAACCCCTCCTCTGGCCCCCAGGCCCCGGCTCCCAGCCAGTGGCACAAAAGCAGCTCACAGTCCCTTCTTTGTTGTGTCCGAGGGGCGAGTTTGAAATGAGGCAACAAGTGCGCTCACCTCTTTCATGCTTTTTTTTTTGGGGGGGGGGTTAAGATCCTTCTTTATTCATTAATGAGTTGTGAAGAGTTTTATAACACGCACAAATCTACTAAACGTGAAGCAGTTTTTAAAAGCTCTTCATTCAGCACCATGCTTTCCGGCCCCGGAGCCGCCGCAGCAGGGCTCCCGGACTCAGGGGCCGCGGTACTAACGAGGCTCCGACCCCGGGACCGTCTGCCTTGTTGACTGTCAGCACTGCTTGTGGAAACAAACAGGCAGGAGTGGGAGTCATACGATTAAGAATTGAAATTTGTCATGGCATTAAGTTGAAACAAGTTCCTCAAAACTTTCATTGGGTTAGAAAACCAAGGCAGCCCCGTGGCCTTCATCCCCTTCCTCAGCCCCGTGTGGTTAGGCTGGTCGCTGGCCATGGGCCTCTCTCTGGTACTTGGAGACCAGTGCTTCTGTCCCCCCGGGAGCTCCCCGGCTGCACTCCCAAAGGTGGGGCGGGGGGGGCTGCAGGGGTTCAGTGGTCAGCTCAGGAAGTGAGGCTTTTCCTCAGGGTCTTTATAATCAGGTTCAGAAAACCTGGGGGGTTATCTGACCACCAGTCACACCGTCGATTTCACATTTTCCAAGGCGTTTTTCTGTTTTCTCGTGAACTTCACAACCCCGAGGTCAGCAGTATAGGAATCAGTCCTTTGTTAACGGATGGGAACCGGGCTCCCAGCCGCTAATGGCCACACTCAGAGCTGGACCCCAGGCCAGGAGTCCACAGCATTCTTTGTCTGCTTCTCTAGAGTGAAGCCAGGAGCTCATTGTGGTCACCAGTGTCAACATATATTAACCCAGTAGAGATGAAATCTGACTTCCTAGAATGGAAGGCCTGTTTTGCAAAAAATTAAAGTTTCATTTAAAAAACAACAACATATTTTTATTGAGTTTAGAGAGGGAGAGAAACATCAATGATGGGAGAGACTGATTGGCTGCCTCTTGCACGCCCCACACTGGAGCCCGCAACCCAGGCATGTGCCTGGACTGAACTGTGACCTCCAGGTTCATAGGTCACCGCTCAACCACTGAGCCACACCAGCTGGGGTCCAGTTTCATTTTTAATGGTCACTGAACTCTGAGAAAAGTTTTACTACTAGTTAGATTGTTCAGTACTTTGCTGCTCAGTTTCCAATACTGAACATAATTCTATACATGTTTACTGTCTTTCTTTTGAATTTTTACTGAGCTTTAGGCATATTAATTTCTAAGGATTTCTAGAACTTGCATCAAAAATAGTATGACTAAAGCCACGGCCGCTATGGCTCAGTCAGTTGGGCACCGCCCCGTGGACTGAAAGGTCGCCTGTTCCATTCCCAGTCAGGACACAAGTCCAGGATGCAGGTTTGGTCCTGGGGTAGAGGGTGTACGAGGCAGCTGATCAATGCTATGCTCTCACATAAATGTTTCTCTCTCCCTTCCTCTCTCTAAAATTCAATGAACTATTCTTTAAAAAAATGTGATGAATAAAGCCTGCTTTCTGAGTCCCAGCTGTTTTCTAATTAGAGCTGACAGTCTCCATACTTTCTATTCCTTCCTTCTCTCTCTCCTTTTACTTCCTCTCATTCCTTCTATTGATTCATCAAACATATTATTGAACACCTATGTCTCAGCCAGAAATCAAAAGTATAAATTTAAGAACAAACGTTTAATGTAGAACTGAAAAAGGATCTTTCATAGGCAGTCGTGACAATAAGAGAGAAGAAGCAGGTTCCAGTAAGGAAGGGCGAGTTTGGAGCAGAGCCAAGTGTGGGGCTATGAGGCCTTTAAAGGTGGTAGGGTGACATCCCATGAATGACCATTAAAAATGAGTTGGCTTACATAAGCAATATTCGCCTGACTTTTACTCAATGAATGGGAAATGAGATCAGAAGTTTTTAATATTGCCTGAAAATTAATAGTGGTACAAAAGAAAACAATTTATTCTATTCAGGGGTTTAATAAAAGTATTTCACAAAGTGGGCAGGAAATGCTAAAATAAAGTGATACTCTAATAAATTAGCTTCACCAGCAAACTGCTTTTCAAGTTTTTCTACCTCTTCAATTGCCAGTGATCACTTTCTTTCCCACCCTTTGCAACATTAGCACTCGCGGACGGCCTCCTTATGCTTTAAATTGTGCTAATCATCCATTTAGCCGGCAACAAGAGCAAAAACACCCACAAAAATATTCGCATCACAATTTCTTGAGATTTTAACAAAATGACTCGCATTCTCTCCTTTGTGGCCAGAGAGATGCCTTTTGTCATGATGATGTGGCCCCGTGAAAGGTTTATTTAACAAGCAAGACGTTTTCTCTGTGAACAACGTGGTCGAGAACCAAGTTGTCTGAGAGGGGAGGGTCCGAGAGCCGAGGTCTGACTGGTTTACGCTGTAGACTCACATGTGCCCACTGAACTGGGACAAGCTATTTTTCAAGAGCAACAGGACCATTCCCAGAACAAGTGCATAAAAAAGAGCGCAAGCATGTCATCTGTGAAAAGTCAGAGAATTTTATTGACTTTTATATGTTCTTGGAGAAAACCATTCACATGTAAAAGTTTGAAATTTGATGAGATTTATTCACACTTTATTTTACATATAAATTACTTAATTTGGGAATCAGACAATTTTTCATTTCAAGAGGACTTGTACATGATTACATTCACAAAACTGGCACACTATATAAAAAACTAAAGCAAACAGAGCTAGACAAGTATGCAGCCGTATGCCAATGAAATCTCAGCACGCTCCACCCCTCATGCACGATTGTGGAAGTATCTGCTGTGACCGTATTAATGGACAATGTCTGAGGTCATGAATGACTATTTATAAAATAAAACCTTTCTCAAGTGCTTCTCATTTTGTTATAGAAAAATATTACAAATAAAAATTAGTGCTATTCAAGGTGTTCATTTCAAAATCACATGATTGATATACAGGTTCCGGCCATTTCCCCTCTCGTACAGAGACATCACACACACTGCGAGGACCGAGTCACCTCCAAGGTACGGCAGCGTGACCAGCCTAGTGATGACAGTCACTATGCCCACTGACTGAAAACGGGAGTGAATTAAAACAGTCAGGTATTGGGTTTACTCATCGTTTGCTCCTAGTCGAGACTCAAAAAAACTGCCAGAGAAACATGACAAAATTTGTATTTCTTCCTGATACAAGAAATTTGTCTAAAAATCTGTAACTATAAGACAGATTTGCTTTTTAAAAGAAATGATTTAATATTTTTTTCATGGTTAGATTCTTATTTAGAGAGGATTCAAATTTTTAATTTGGGCCCTCTTTTCCCGGAGGGTGGGAAGGGTGTTATTACCAAGTTTATTCAACAAACACAGGTGTTTCAAAGAGGACTACAGAGCACTGTTACAATCAATCTGCAATAGTTTCCTTTTCTTAGACTTATGTAAATTTTAAAGAAAAGGGGTCTCTCATAAGCTATATACAGCAGTTTACACTTCAGTGTTTTTCACTTGATATACAATTAAAGTTAATTTATGACAAACACCTGTCACATGAGTTTATGTAGGCACATCTAAACTCTGCAGCTTTACTGGAGCGGTGAGGTCTTCTGTGGGATCATGATTCTGGACTCCATCTCCTGAATAAGGGGAACTGAACACACAGGTGCAGGTTACTGAGCTTGCTCTTTTCTGAACAGACAATGGTGGACACACACCAACAAACAGGTTTCTGAGAAGGCTTAGAGTTGTGCTGCTTGAAATCACAGAGTGAAATATTGGAAAATACAAGATAATGACACATAGCTAGCATCCTATAAAATGTGATTAAAATTTAACAGATTCTATCTAGAGATGTGTTAATTTGTGGAAAATAGTGTTTTCTCAAAAGATGCTTTGAACTAAAATAAAATTATATGAAAGCAGGTAATGTTGCACCTGACTGTATTCCTATACTGTACTTATAAAACTCACTGCAGAAGACACAGTGAAATTTTCCTCTTGAAAATTGATAGAAGTGTAAGAATAAGCAGCAAAAGATGCAATTATATTACTTTTTTTTTTTTTAACTAAATGACTTATTTTCTAGAACAAATTACTCCTTGATTTTCTTGGCAGTACATAGGTCTAAATGTACTTACATGCCACATGGCTGGTACTTATTACCGACGTTGATATGGCTGGGTTGTATTCAGCCCTATTTTTCTTGTAAAGATCAAGCAGCCCTGCTTTCATAGTACACATATACACGGTTTTACATGCATTCATAGGCATACATGTATATATAAACACATACACAAAAGTCTAAATATCAAGTTAAATTTCAAAATTACTTTTTAATTGCTATATTAAATTATAATGATTATGTGAATGAACAATTTTGTTAAGAAAAAGTTTAGAAAATTTTTTAAATAAATTTTCAGAGAAGGTAGAAATGTGCAAAAAAACCTAGTGATATAAAATTTACAACATATTAGGGTCTGAAAACTGTACCAGACAACTACATATGTTAAAGAATGAATATTCTTTATTGAAAAAAATTATGTAATTATTAAAGAAAAATCTGACTCCCTTCCCACTCCAACCTTACAATCCACCATCCAGAACATACTATTTTTAAAAAGTACATATTAGCTTCCTGAGGTGAATGATAATAAACAATAAGAATAAAATAGTACCTGTATAATACACCAATTCTTCCCAGCCATGTTTATGCCACGCTGCGTTCCGTATATCTTCCCTCGTCTGAAGGTCCTTGTAAGCTGAAATAACCAGACAGAAAATCAAGATGTAAACCACACAGAATGTCATACATTCCACTCGTACGCCGCTAAGTACCGATCCAGCTGCTCATCCAGTTTTCACAGAGACTACTTTGGGCCAAGTGAGGGTGAGTTTTAAAGACAGGCAACTGAGCATTCCTCTCCGCACACTCCATCTTCCGTACTAACTAGGGGGCGGGAGTGACACTCGGGACACTGACTGGGGAGGACGGAGGGAGAAGGGCACGGCCTAAGGAGACACGGGGGCGGAGTCTGGCCTCGCTCAGACACTGGAATCCACGCTGCTCCTGCCTGTCTCTGCGTGAGGCGGGTCCCAGCGGACCTCTCACCTTGCTGCTGCTCCCCGAAGCCTCGCATCCTCCCCACAGGGCAGAGTTAAGGGCCTGTCCTGTGTCCGCCACAGCCAGTCAGAACTTTGCCAAGCACTCTAGTGCCTGCCTCTGCCTATCTCCAGACTCCTTCACCATTCAGACATGCTGAAGGCACGGAAGTGACCTCCATCCGGGAGACAAAGCACACGGAAACCCTGCCCTACCAGCACATCCCCGTGCGGCTCACGCGGGGAGGATGTCTCGGAGGAAGCGCGGGAGCCCCTCCCGGAGGCCTCACCGGGCTCAGAGGGAGAGCCAAGAGGCCTTTCAGTTTATATGCTCTGGACAGATCGCACACTGTTTAACATAAACGACTCCACCCCACCTCAAATCAATGAAGGTTAGATTTATATAATCTTAAAAGGCAGGGACACAGAACACATTTCTTAACGATTTGTTTCTAAACCTACTACATTTGAAATCGCTTATGAGGTCAAAGCTCAGCTGGCGAAAACCCGAGGTCCGGTGGAGAGGCCGGTTATTTGCGGCTGCGCACCTGGTGCGGGTTTCCCATCTCCTGAGCGCCCGGCCCCGCCTGTGCGGCTGAGACGAGCACCTGGTGCGGGTTTCCCATCTCCTGAGCGCCCGGCCCCGCCTGTGCGGCTGAGACGAGCACCTGGTGCGGGTTTCCCATCTCCTGAGCGCCCCGCCCCCTGTGCGGCTGAGACGAGCCCCTGGTGCGGGTTTCCCATCTCCTGAGCGCCCGGCCCCCTGTGCGGCTGAGACGAGCACCTGGTGCGGGTTTCCCATCTCCTGAGCGCCCGGCCCCCTGTGCGGCTGAGACGAGCACCTGGTGCGGGTTTCCCATCTCCTGAGCGCCCGGCCCCGCCTGTGCGGCTGAGACGAGCACCTGGTGCGGGTTTCCCATCTCCTGAGCGCCCCGCCCCCTGTGCGGCTGAGACGAGCACCTGGTGCGGGTTTCCCATCTCCTGAGCGCCCGGCCCCCTGTGCGGCTGAGACGAGCACCTGGTGCGGGTTTCCCATCTCCTGAGCGCCCCGCCCCGCCTGTGCGGCTGAGACGAGCACCTGGTGCGGGTTTCCCATCTCCTGAGCGCGCGGCCCCGCCTGTGCGGCTGAGACGAGCACCTGGTGCGGGTTTCCCATCTCCTGAGCGCCCGGCCCCGCCTGTGCGGCTGAGACGAGCACCTGGTGCGGGTTTCCCATCTCCTGAGCGCCCGGCCCCGCCTGTGCGGCTGAGACGAGCACCTGGTGCGGGTTTCCCATCTCCTGAGCGCCCGGCCCCGCCTGTGCGGCTGAGACGAGCACCTGGTGCGGGTTTCCCATCTCCTGAGCGCCCGGCCCCGCCTGTGCGGCTGAGCCGAGCACCTGGTGCGGGTTTCCCATCTCCTGAGCGCCCCGCAGCCCGCCTGTGCGGCTGAGAGGAGCACCTGGTGCGGGTTTCCCATCTCCTGAGCGCCCGGCCCCCCGTGCGGCTGAGCCGAGCACCTGGTCGGAGCAGTGACTGGTGGGGGAGGGTGGGGGTCTCTCTCCAGACCCAGGCCTGCAGGGTGCTCGGGGAACACGTTAAAACCACTTTCTACCTCAGCTTACCCATCACACTTAGGTCCCCGGCAGACGCTCCCCATTCAGCCAGTCTGAACTATTTGTAGTTTCGGAGCCCCTTTTTCTAATTTCTCATGTCTCCACCACTGTTCTAGCCTTCTTTCCCACAGTTAGCTGCCAATCCCATCTAGATTAAGTTTAGCTACTATTCCCCCTGTAGCTAAATTAACGTTCGCCGTGTTGCGATCACAGGCTGCCCCGGGCGCGTCATGCCCGTTTGCTTTATCCCTCGTTAGCCAGGCCCCGTGCCTGTGGCCCCGGCACGCCAACACAGCAGGCAGACGGGGTGTGGCACCTGGGGGGACCAAACAGGTCAAACTCACCCGTAGTAAACGGATATGGTCTGGAAATAAGTTAGGCTTTTCTTTCTTTAAACTTTAATAACCATTTACAAATATGTCGGGAATGTTCCTGCTCCAGCAGGGAGACAGACACAAATAGCCACAGCTGTGCCACCTGGGGCCCCGGAGAGTGACATGCCCTTGGGGGTGGGGGAGGAGGGGGGCACTGAGTCAGGTTGGAAGGGCACCAAAGAAGGAAAAGGCCAGAGGGGAACAAGAGTTCGCGGCAGGGAGCTGCCTGCCAGGTACAGTGCAGGACTGCCTCTGGGCAGCGGAGCGGGGGCGGGTCTAGAAGGGATGGGAGGGACCATGCCGTGAGAGGCACTCAGCGGCTTTACCATCTTGCTTCTGCCATGGCTGCTGACTTCACCTGATTCCTTTCACCACTATCCCCTCTTGGCTGATCAGTTTCCCAGAAGTCTACGACACCTTTGCTGTTGACCTCTCATTCCAGACAGCCCAGAACTTAGCTTCCACTGCGACATTCGCATTGCTCCAGTTTCAGATTACCGACCTGGGATGCCCTTAACTGGCTAGTACAATTTATTTAGTAATAAACTGTGAAGTCCCAGTAACAAAAAATGAGGGAAAACAATGAGTACCCCAGAGATGATGCACCATGTATAACTGCCCAATCTGAGAGAAGAATCCTCCAACGGCTTCATCTCCGTCCTGTCTGAAGCGAATCGCACGGGCCCTGCGAGAAAACACACATCGATGTTCAGACACTGAATTGGGGATGGTCACGAGAACCAGTACATTTCCTCCACTCGGAACAAGTTTTTCAGAATAAGACCAATTGTTTTTTTAAATTATCAGATGCAATCAAAAGTTACTTTAATATATGTAACATGTAATGTACATATAGCTATATGAGCCATTTTTGTGGGTAGACAATTAATGACTATTAAAAACATGAGGATATGTGGTTGCACTGCTGATTCTTCACATAAAGAAAGGTGGCACGTGACAGGACCAGGGAACTTCAGAACTGCTTCTTCCAGAACTTGCTGAAAGTGAGGGAAACCTGGACATGCAGACACCCGAGCTGCACAGGGAGAATGGGTTTGAGAGGTGAAGGAAGCACACCTCCACAGCAGCCGGAGACGGGGACCGGAGAAACACGGGAGCTCTCTGACTACAGAGGCGATTTGCAACCTCTCGGGAAGCACAGGACCATGAGGGTGGAACTTCCGGGCCAGACAGCATCACGATCGAAACTGGAGCTTCCAATTGGTTTCTTCTCACCAGAGCAGACCATTAGGAAAAGGAGTATCGAATGGCATTCACTGTATATTATGTGTGGAGGACAGTTTGGACATACGTTGCCTCTATCCGAATAACATGAAACTGTGATTAAATTGATTGACAATTGGCATCTGTCTTCAACTTTCCTTAAGACTTCCTATTGCAAAAGGGATCAGCTCTTCAAACACCTTCTGTTTCAGTTACTTTACTTTTTATTTAGTGATGCATTTAAAACCCTAGAAACATTTTGAAATGTATATATTTTTCCAAAAGCAGTTTTCTAGAATCAAAGCTGAAAAAATTTATATCAACACTGCCCAGGCTTTTCATCGTGGTCCCAGAGTTGGTAGGATTGGGAAGAGGGGTTTGTTCTAATTCACTGTGAAGAGTGAGACATATGAGCAAGCATACTAACCTACTAATATGTACAGTGAGACATAACCCTCTGGGACTAAATAAAAGATAACGTACCGAAACACAAGGTGTTTGAAGAGCGGATATCTTTTGATTAGTGAACTCCCTTCCTGGAGGCAAACTTCACAGCAACTGAACCAGAACAACCCCGAAGGGTGCCGGGTGGGGGTCAGGGCACGGCATCCTGTGGTGGAGGGAGACAGGCTCCTCAAGCCCACTTCGCCATCCTCCGCTCTCATCCACGTGACCCACACTTTCAGGTTCTTTTCTGGTGAAGGAGGGATCTCTTGCAATTGTCCCCATGGGTTACCCCCAAATGATATTAAATTCTTTAACATTTGCATTTAAAATTAATTGATCAATGTCTTCACAAAAATTACAAATCTGATTGGTAAATTACCGAGATTAAGCAAATCACATTAACGAGCATTCTAACTCAGAAGGAAAAAACACTCTTTCATTGCCAGTGATAAATATTCAGGATTTTCATTTCAATCTGATTTTTTCCAGCTCAGTTACAGTGGGCAAAGAAGACATACTTGCCTCAGCCTGGTCATAATCAGAAGCATGTAGTCAAGAGGAGATCACCATCTTAAAATAGTTACCTATGTGCCAAAATATAAATTGAACGCTGAACTGGTTTTATAAGTAGTTTTCAAAATAACTGAAGAATAATAATCTCAGTTCTTCTGCATGGATTCCATGGTGGGCAAGTTTTAATTATTAAAGAAACAAAAGAACACCAGAACGATCTGACTATGGACAACTAAATTATTACATACACAGGCTCCTCCCCCGCTCAGAAACCCTTAATAAAATGTGCCTGTAATAGTATATGAGGGAAAGTGAGTTTACCACCCCAAATGCTTTTGGGACATGACTCTAAACTGGCTATTTTTAGGAAGCGGAAGACCCCCCCAGCTGCCCAAGAGAATATAGCGGACATGCTCAGGAGGGAGCTACCAGCACAGGTAACAGCGTGAGATGGACCAAGGCCCGTTTGGTCAAAGTCCTCTTTATGTCTCACTGTTAGAGATAAACCACATTTTTTTTTTTTAAGCAAATGTTTGCTTTTTCATCTCCCTGTGAATTGCCTTGCTGCCTTTGAAATCCAAAAGCACAACTCTCCTTTCTCCTTGGCTCAAGATGGCATAGAAGCCTTAACTGCCAGGTATGTCCTAGGGCCTCATATTCTTATGGAACATACATAATAAATTTGGTCATTTTTTCCTATCAATCTGTCTTATGTTAATGTGATTATTAGTCCAGCCAGGATTTAAATGGGTAGGAGGATGTTTTTTTCCTCCTCCATATGTACAATCAAATATATATTTCTTAGTTTTCAAATTAAAAGAAATTCTAACTTTGCATTCTTTAATCTTGATGACCCAAAAAAAGACTCATTAGAAATAAAGATCATAGAACCATTTTTTGGAGCTAGAAGAATTCTTAAAAATTATCTAGTCCAATGTAAGGAATTTTGTAACAGAAGAAAGAAGAGCACATATAAGTTGAAAATAAATAAAAATCACAGGTTCTCCTTTAAAGATAAAGATGAATCAAGGGTCAGTAGCTGACCAATGGCCAATAATCTACTCTTGCATCCCTCTTAATTATTATATTACTACTAGAGGCCCAGTGCACTCGGGGGGTGGGGGAGCTCCCTCATCCCGGCCTGAGATCAGGGTTTATCAGGGCTTTTCTTCCCCAGGCTACAGGCAGCTGGCCCCTCCCCCGCTGATGCCACTGCTTGCCATCTGTACAGTGATTCCCCCGCCCTTCCCTGCCACCAGTGGCCTCCCTCTGCAGGTGACAGGCTGGGGTGCAATGGGTTGGCTGACCTCGGTCGGTCTCCCGCTTTTTTTTTGCTGGGGGGTGGGGCCAGCCCTGTGAGGGGCCTTCTGCCTACCCGATCACCCCTAACCACTGGTGTGCCTACCTCAGTGGTTGGCAAACCATGGCTCAGGAGTTGCCGCAGTTTGCTACTCTGTTGACTAATGAATTTGCCGACCACTGGCCTATCTAATCACCCCTACCCCCTTGCTTGGGGGCGGGGCCAGCATTGACTTTTGGTTATTGGTCGTTACGACCCAGGGTTTTTATATATTAGGATACTAGAGGCACAGTGCACGAATTTGTGCACCGGTGTGGTCCCTTGGCCTGGCCTGCACCCTCTTGCAATCCTGGACCCTTTGGGGAATGTCAGACTGCTGGTTTCGGCTCAGATCCCACAGGCCAGGCTGAGGGTCCCAGCTGGTGCACAAATCCATGCAATGGGCCTCTAGTATGCATATAAGATCTTTGATTAATTTCTTCCTGCCCTCCCCCCGCCTCCTTCCCTCTGAGATTCATGAGTCTGTTCCATGTTTCTATGCCTGTGCGTTGAGCGTCTGCCCCCTGGTAGTCAGTGTACATCATAGCTACCGGTCACATGGTCACTTGGGCTTTTATATATACTAGAGGCCCGACGCACAAAATTCATGCAAGAGTAGGCCTTCCTTCCCCAGACTGCTGGCACTGGCTTCCCTCTGGCACTTGGAACACAGGCTTTGCTCCAGCTGCCAGCAGGCACCGGGACCCGGGCTTCCCTCCGGCCCTGGCTTTGTTAGGAAGGACGTCCAGTCTAATTAGCATATTACCCTTGTTACTATAGATTACCATAGATCATAATGGTGAAAGTTGGTAGTATTTTGTTTTAATGATAATGAGCATGCTTCTTGTGTTTCTTCATTAAGTTTAAAGTAGCTATTAAAATGGAGAGATAGTTTTATCATTTAAATCAGGGCCAGCAAACTACAGACCATGAGCTAAATCCCACCCTATGCAACTTGTTTTTATGAGCTGGGAACTAGGAATGGTTTTCACATTTTTAGTGCTTCAAAATAATAAAGTAAAATAATTGTTTCATGACATACGAAATTAGGAAATTCAAATTTCAGCATCCATAAACAAAGTTTGTTGGAACACAGTCACATTTTTCATTTACAAACTGCCCAAGGTTGCTTTCACGTTATAACAGCAGAGCTAAGTAGCGGTGACCAACACAGCAAGGTCCACAAAGCCTACCGTATTTACATCTGGTCCTTTACGGACAAGTTTGTACCAACCTGATTTAAGTAAAATGTTCTTTATTCCTAATTTTAGCGCTTTTTCAAAATTAGGAATTAGTGTCTCTAATAAAATATGTCAAACTTTATCAAATGACTTCTGAATATGAATTAATATTATTTTAAATTGTCTTTCTTTTACTATGAAATACTAGAGGACCAGTGGATAAAATTCCTGCACTGGGTGGGGGGCCCTCAGTCCGGCTGCACCCTCTCCCAGTCCGGGAGCCCTCGGGGGAAGTCCAACTGGCGGATCAGCGCTGCCGCAGACAGGAGAGACCCCCGCCACCACTGCTGCGCCGCAGCTGAGCCCGGCTCTCGCTGAGCGGTGCTCCTCTGGGGCAGTGCCCTGAGCACCAGGGGGCAGCTCCTCATTGAGTACCTGTCCCCTGGTGGTCAGTGTGTGTCATAGTGACCGGTTATTCTGCCCTTCAGTCAATTTGCATATTAGGATTTTATTCTACAGGATTTGAACCATTCTAATCACCTAGATTTTTAAAACAGGAACACTTCACATTTTATTGTGTTTGCTTCAGCTCTTTTCGTATTGTAGCTCCTTTTTTATCCCTCCTCATTGCCAACCCTGTCTTCCTCCACCATCAGTCACTACTCTTTGGAAGTAGTTCTCATTCTTGAATATGAGTCTTCTTGTCTATGGTTTTATATTTCTCTTTATATGTATCTATCTATGAACAACAGTTATATCTTTTTATATAGCTCTTGTTAAATATCTTGCTTATATAACTTTTTTGTTACATCTTTTTAAAATTTACATGAAAGACATAATGTACATATTCTTAACTCTCTCCTCAATGTGGTGTTTCCAAGATGGCTCTGTTAACAGGTACAGATCAGGTTTACTTTAACCACTGTATAAAATTCCACTGCATGCATAAACTACAATCTTTCCACTGAGGGATAGAGCTTGTCTACAATATAGCAACTGCAATAGGCTTTCTTTTCTTATGTGACCACTAGTTTCTGCCATCCATTCAACACTTACCACTCAGGAAGTGCCAGGCTTGCAGGCAGCTATAGAACTGGAAACTGAAGGCACTGCTGGGGTGTGATAAATGCTCTAACAAAGGCATGGAAGCATGTGGTGGGGTGCAGAGGCCAGAGCATGTTTTGGGCACCTAATTCCAGCCTCACTGTATGTGTTACATTAATCAGTTTCCTCACTTTGAGTCATCCTTGGACTCATGTATAATTTTCTTTAGTGAGATATGTCATTAGTAGCTTTATCCAGGTATATTTTACATACCATAAAATTCACGTAAGTGTACAACCCATAATTAAAAAAATATTTTTATTGATTTCAGAGAGAGACAGAAACATCAGTAATGAGAGAGAATCATTGATCGGCTGCCTCCTGCCCACCCCTAACTGGGGATCGAGCCCACAACCCGGTATGTGCCCTTGACTGAGATCAAACCTGGGGCCCTTCAGTCCACAGGCCAATGCTCTATCCACTGGGCCGAACCAGCCAGGGCCAGTCCGTGTTTTTAAAGTAAATTTACAGTCTTGTGCAGCCATCACTACAATCCAATTGTGCAGAAAGGTCCCTTGTGCCCCTCTCCATGTGTTGATAATTATTGAAGCTAAGTAATGGGTATGAAAGGAGGGGAATCCATGGTATTATTCTTCCTAGTTCTGTATATGTTTGAAAAATTTCATAATAAAAATGTCAAACAACACAACAGTCTAGTATCAAATCACAGCATTATCCTCAGAATTTATCCCTAGAATTAACATGATGGCCTAATATAATCTATTACTAAGACTTACAAGCTTAACATTTGGTAATATACTCACCAGTAATTGCCCCATTCAATCATAGTTCCTGGCTGAAAAGAGATTTGAATTTTGGTTTGTTAGTCCTCTGATGAAGAAATATAGAATAAAAGTGTAATATAATAAATGAGAAAACTAACTTAAAAATTAATTTTTAATAATGTGAGATGTAACAAATTAAAAAATGCAACAAAATATTATTATTCACAGTGTTCATACTTATTCTTTAGTGCAGTGGTCAGCAAACTCATTAGTCAACAGAGCAGTAAACCGCGGCTCGCAAGCCGCATGTGGCTTATGAGCCCCGATTTGCCAACTGCTGCTTTAGTGGAAATAATAGTCTATGGCTTCATATAAGAAGACAACATACTGAGTGGGGCAAAATAGGTTTACAGTTGTTTGTATGGGAAATAATACAGTAATCCTATCTAATAAAAGAGTACCTCTGATATGCCCACAAGCCAATCAGGAGCAAATAAACCCCAACCAAGATGGCTGCGGCCACTGAGAGCAAGAGGAAGGCTTGGGTGTCCTTGGCAATGGGGGAAGCCAAGCTTTCTGCCTGCTGTTGCTGGTCTAGGTTTCCACTGACTGCTACAAAGTTTCAATTATAAAAGATACATAATCTGAACAGAAATGGCGGCAGCCACGGAGCTGGAGAGAGTAGAGGCTAGGGTTGCCCGGGCGATGGAGGAAGCCAAGCTCCTGCAGCCCTAGGTTCCTAGGCCTTCACTTTAGGTTACAAAGTTTTAATTATAGAATTTAAATAAACCCAAACAGAAATGGCTGTTGCTACGGAGTGAGCAGAAGGCTTGGCTCCGCTCCAGGATAAAGTTTCAATTGTAGAACATAAATTAATCCCAGATCCCAGGGCCTCCACTTGGGCTGCTGGGAGGTGTGGCCAGCCTGCAAACCACCAAAGGCCCCTTGCCCAGGCTGCCCCACTCCCCAAGGAAACCCCCACCCTGATCCGGGACACTCTTCAGGACAAACCAGCTGGTCCCCACCCATGCACCAGGCCTCTATCCTACCTAATAAAAAAGTAATACGCAGATTGACCCCCACTCCAACACACAAGAGGGCTGCCCCCATGTGGTCAAAGATCCTGCCCCTATGTGGACACAAGATGGCCACCACAAGATGGCCAGCAGGGGAGGGCCGTTGAGAGGTTCCAGGCCTGCAAGAGAGGGCAGTTGTGGGTGAGCAGGCCAGCAGGGGAGGGCAGTTGGGAAGGACCAGGCCTGCAGGAGAGGGCAGTTAGGGGTGACCAGGCTGGCATAGGAGGGAAGTTGGGGGCAAACAGGCTGGCAGGGGAGCAGTTAGACATCAATTAGGCTGGCAGGGGAGTGGTTAGGGAGTGATCAGGCTGGCAGGCAGAAGTGGTTAGGGACAATTAGGGAGGCAGGCAGATGAGCAGTTTGGAGCCAGCAGTCCTGGTTTGTGAGAAGGATGTCCGACTGCCTGTTCAGGCATGATCCTATCGGGATCGGGTCTAAATGGGCAGTCAGACATCCCTCAAGGGCTCCCAGATTGGAGAGGGTGCAGTCTGGGCTGAGGGACACCCCCCAATCCCTGTGCACAAATTCTGTGCACTGGGCATCTAGTGAATACATAATAACACAAGAATAAACTCTTTCACCTACAACTGTAAACCTACCGTAAGTCACTCAGTTATGGTTGCTATCAAAACCATGTTTAGGCCCATCCCCCAGATGTACTTAGTTATTAAACTGTTGGTATTCCTTCAGACTTTATTGTGAGCGTTTAAAAAAATTCTATTTAAGTAAACTTAATAAAGACATCAGTTATTTTTTCCAGTATAATAGTGAGTGTTAGACTACCAAGATCTACTGACACATATTCCTTTGAACAATGTTGCTATCTGGGCTTTCTTGCTAATAGTCACTTAGTGGGCAAACATTTAGAAAATCTTACAAAATATTATTTATTCCCTTTTAATTTTAATAATTTTAATCTAATAAGTAAATTAATCAATTTATTCAACAGTCACACATTTATTAATTGCTCTGGCTCAATTAGATGCTAAATAATGTACCTACTGCTGCATTTTAGGTCTTTCCTCTTAAAAATAGAAATGCTATATAATGTCAAATAATAAATATTATGTATAAGATTATAAAAGACAAAAGAGCTTAACAGAAGAGAAGGAATGAGAAATTACGAAGATTAAAAAAAAAAAAGGACTAGATAGGGTTGAAAACAAGCCAAAATATAATACCAAACAAATCACAGAATGTACCCTCAACTTTTTACCAGCACTAAGGGTGCTCATGAGGAACAATTGCTCGTCTTTCAGTACTCACTCGAAGTTGGTAAGATCTGAGTTCATATATATTAGGGCCCGGCCGTGGAAGAGGCTCATTCCAGAAACTGAATTCTAACAGCAGTTGATTCTTCCTAGAAAGAAGCATGTTGCTTCTTGCCTTCCGGAATTGCAAAAATTCCTTTGAGTGAAAAAATATGTTCGTGAAATCATCTAATATTTATACATAAGCCTGCTTTAGTAATATCTGCATCCCTCCTATAATAGAATACTATTACAAACAGGGCCCAGTGCCCTGAGACAGTCCCAGTTTACATCTTCTTTAATTTTTATTTTTTTGGTTAATATTCACCCAAGGATATTTTCCATTTATCTTTAGAGAATGGAAGAGAAAGGGAAAGACAGAGAGAAACGTTGATGTGAGAGAAACACACTCATTGGCTGCGCCTCCTGCATGCCCCCAGCGAGGGCCCAGGCCGGGGGGGAGTCTGCAACAAGGTATGTGCCCTGGACTGGAATCGAACCCAGGACCCTTTGGTCCGCAGGCCAAAGCTCTATCCACTGGCTAGGGCCCTGTAATAGCCCAATGACTATCACCATTCCCTTTCACTCCAAGTGTGCAGATTTAGATGAAAAGCTACATGGCCATCCTAACTATTTAAAGGACAATATAAACAAATGCAATTTCCCACGTTTTAGGTTCTCCTAATAGGGTGTTACAGTGTAGAAACAACAGTGACATGTAGACTATAAACCATCAAAGAATTTGGAGCATTTGAGATCTTGCTTCCACGCAAGTTTGGCTCAGATAAACTCATAAAAATTAAAAAAAAATAATCAAAGAATCAAAAAAAAATTTATATGTGGACTGGGAAGCTATTCAAAAGTTTTCTTTCCTGCCCAGCCAGAGTGGCTCAGTGGTTGAGCACTGTCCCATGCACCAAGAGTTTGCTGGTTTGATTCCTAGTAAAGGCACATGCCTGGGTTTCAGGCTCAATCCTCAGTAGGGGGGAGTGCAGGAGGCAGCCAACTGATGTTTCTTCCTCTCCCTTCCTCTCACTCTAAAATCAGTAAAAAAATTATTTTTAAAAATGGGGTTCTTTCCTAATAATGTCTGGCTGTTAAGAGTCTCTCTACTGACATGCAACATTAGGGAGGGAGAGGATAGCAAAGTCAGCCCCGGGTAAAGAACATGTGGATAGACGTTCCTGAAGCGGGTATTAGTTAACCCAGGCGGCAGTGTCTGGAGTGCTGACTTAGCGGTTTCAAAGTACCAGTTATCAGTTTCTAGGTACCACTGACTTTTAGAACGAGAACTGTTATTTTATCCTGGCTGGTATGGCTCAGCTGGTGGGAACACCACCCTATACACTTTTTAAAGGTTCTGGGTACGATTCCTGGTCAGGCACATACCCAGGTTGTGGAATCAACCCCCAGCCCTGGTTGGGGCATATATGGGAGGAAACCTATCAGTGTTCCTCTCTCACATCAATGTTTCTCTTTCTCTGTCTCTAAATATCAATGAAAAATGTCCTCGGGTTGGCCAGCACGGCTCAGTGGTGGAATGTCGACCTAGGAACCAGGAGGTCACAGTTCAATGCCCAGCCAGGGCACACGCCCAGGTTGGGGCTCCGTCCCCAGTGTGGGGTGTGCGGCAGGCAGCTGGCCAATGACTCTCTGTCATCACTGATGTTTCGGTCTTTCCCTCTCTCCCTCTCTCTCTGAAAGCAATCAGAATATATTTTTTAAAACTGTCTTCGGGCCCTAGCTGGTTTGGCTCAGTAGACAGAGCACTGACCTGCAGACCCAAGGATCCTGGGTTCGATTCCAGTCAGGGGCGCATGCCCAGGTTGCAGGTTCGATTCCCAGTGGGGGGAGTGCAGGAGGCAGCCAATCAATAATTCTCTTTCATCATTGATGTTTCTCTCTCTCTCTCCCTCTCCCTTCCTCTCTGAAATCAATAAAAATATATTAAAAAACAAACAAAAACAAAACTGTTCTTGGGTGAGAAAAATAAAAAAAAAGAACTGTTATTTTAATAGTATTATAACTGGTTACTTTAGCCGAAACCGGTTTGGCTCAGTGGATAGAGTGTCGGCCTGTGGACTGAAAGGTCCCGGGTTCAATTCCGGTCAAGGGCATGTACCTTGGCTTCGGGCACATCCCCAGTAGGATGTGTGCAAGAGGCAGCAGCTGATTGATGTTTCTCTCTCATCAATATTTCTGACTTTCTATCCCTCTCCCTTCCTCTCTGTAAAAAATCAATAAAATTAAAAAAAATCATTAAAAAAAAATAACTGGTTACTTTTTGTTTGCATACATCTTCAGAGAGTCAAAATAAAAGTTTTACTACAAAAAACTGTTTACTAATGGTAAAAAAACTGATGACAAAAGAATCATTTAATTCTGTACGAACATCACTATATCAGTAGTGTAAAAATGTAGACATTGTTCAAAATCATTACCTGGTTTTCTCTGAGTTTGCTCATGACCTCTGTGAGGGCGGGGTAGCCTCCTTCATACCTCCAGAGGTGGACTGGAACACATTTTAAAAGATAACATGCATTTAGAGTTTCATGATACTCTGACCTTGAAAATATTCTAAATGTGTATAATATTAACACAGTAAAAAGTAAAATGTGCCATGTGTTGTCTATGAGTTATAATATGAAGTTATAATAACAGATTCAAATATTAAAACAATAAAAAAGTTTTTGCAATGAATTACTGGAGAAATTATTTTAACCATAAAACCAGACGGAGACTTGAAAAAGCTTTGATTATAAAAACAAGCATGAAATTAAATATTATAAAGGCTTAAGGAAGTGTTTATCCCAAAGACTTCTGCTTCCTACCAGCTTGATCCTGCTCGCCATACCACGTGTTCCAAGTCCCCACCAAAGTACAAGGGTAATGTTTGTCTTCATGAATCTTTGGCAACACCTCTTGACTTAAAGAGAAGAGACAGCAACACTAATTAAACAACCCACAAAATTATACCAGGTGAACAACACATGATCAGTAACAGGAAAAAGGTCACCTAATCCATGTTCTGATAATTGGCCTCGGAATATACTTATGATAAAACAACATGCAAAATTAATATTTTAGCTGAATTCTGTTCTACTCTGATACCCCAACTTATCAGAAGCTTAGGTTTCTGATACACCCAACTTGAGTATAGTGATAAAAATGATAAAGAGCGAAAGGTTCCAAGATTCCAGGAGCTATGGGTGCCTTTCCAGAAAGAAGACCTGGAGAATGGTGATGTCTATAAAAGCCAAGTTTTGCTGGATTCAAAGATAGGAAGGACGAGGGAAATGTAGATAGCAGGAAAAGAACATGGAAAAATAAGAAAGGAAGAAAGGAATGTTTAAGACAGGGGAGACAGCACAATCAGGCAGCGGTAACGGGGCAGAGGGAAGTAAGTAAGGAGGAAGACAGCCAGGATACAGCACAACCTCAACAGTTCCGAAGGACATTTCGTGGCAGTAGAATCCAAATGAAAAATACAACAGAAAGCAATGATTAGGTTCTATTCAATGCAGTCGACAGGGGATCTGAGCCCATCTCGTAATCCCACACCGGACCACCACCCGCCCCACTGCCCCTGACTGTAGAGCAGAGGCAAGCCCCGCCAGGTCATGGCAACGTATTCCTTGAACAGAGGTTTCAAAACTTGGTTCTTTAGAAACCTTCCTAGAGTGCAGGTTCTAATTTACAGGGGAAGGCAAAGGAGACATAACTATGCCATGCCAAGAGAAAAGTGAAGACTATCTTTTTGAATAGAAAAATTATGATAAAAAATATAATACAGGTTCAACCATGGATACAAAAAGATATCAAGGATCAGAAATGGAACCAGTTCAAATTATTTGCTGACACTGAGTGATATTAAACTAATAATCACCAGTAGAACTGGGGCACCAGATAGGGTGTATATTAACAGTCAACAGAGAAAAGGTTAGATGGTCTATGTCTAACTAAACACCCATAAAAGTAAATACCACCCTTCCAAAAATACACATGGTGTGGTGATTGTACCGGCTCATATAGACTTACGTTCAGAACCAAGAGGCGATGACTGGAAATCGGGGTGGGATGCTAGGGAAAGGGAAAGGGCTTCCTTTTTGCGGTATGACACGAGCAGGAAGCAAGCCTGAACTGGAGCCACGGCAGAAGGAAGCCTGTACAAATGGGCCAGGTGGGGGCCAGGAAGGGGACTGCCAGTGGGGCACAGGTTTTCACCAACACAAAGTCATATGTGGGTTTGCAGCCAAGCCTCTTTGCCGGAAGCCCAAACCTGCTTTTGGAAGCCCTGGCCTTACCTGGAGGCGGGAGGCTAGGTAATGCCGATACCCAGAACCGGATGGATTGGGAAGAACCTCACTACTGGGACCCCAGCAAACCAGGCAGGAGTTAAGTCTCTAAGTACTGAAAACAAGGAGCTGCTGAAGTTTCAGAGAAGGAGAAAACCAACAAGAAGAAGGAGAAAACAGAACTGAAGCAGATCAAGTTGACAAAGGTTTGCACAATGGGTTAAGGTTGAGGTGGAATTATAAATACAGCTCTAAGTCCAGGAAGGAGTCAGAAAGGAGGTACTTGGAAATGGAGCTCAACAGGCTGAGAAAGAGAGATGGAGAAGGAAAAAGCAAAGAGAACTAAAATACCTGTCAAATGAAGAATACACAGCCTTTAGTAACTAAGGAATCACAAAGAACTAAGGAAAGGGTTAAATAAAACCAGGGTGATTAACACATACAGGGATGTTGAAAGAGCAAGGTGATTCTATCTGTTGAGTTTGAAGGAAGAGCAAGACATCCAAACAGAAATATAAATAGACAGAAACCTGAGACAGGAGATGAATAAAAACAGGATAGGAAAGATAACTCAAGGAAACATCAGCACAGAGAAATAATTTCATTTTATGAGAAAAGATTTAGAAATAAGTATCTGCTTTTTTAAGGGCATATTTTAACAAAGAAAGTAGTGCTGCAGTCAGAAATTCTTTACTAATGTTATTTCACAAACCACATCTAAAAATAAAACAACAGGTTTTTACTTCTGAAAATTTTGCTGATTCTGGTGACAGAATCATTCTTTCCTTATGAAAGTAGCAGATTTTAAAGGAAAAGAAAAGAGAAGCTTTTAAATTATACTTTTCATTAAAATACTACTTCTATTAATTTAATTAAGAACTGACACACTTTTCTCTTTAGTTTAAAAGTTTACAAGTTTTGTAAATACCTATGGGTCACAAATCATGACAAGCTGCTGAAGGGACTTGAATCCTGGCAAATGAAGACGTGGGAAGAAATGGCAGCTACGTGCGAACGGGACAGTTTTACTGAGGAGTAACAGTGGAAACAATGGAAGTCACAGGGGTACAAGTTCTAATTCCTAACACTCAAGGCTGCCCAGATGGAATGCAGGAACGTATGTAGGCACAGGCAGTCAGGAAGGTGTGCGGAAAGGACTTAAGCACCAGATGAGTCGATGGACTAGACAACTTTGCAAACCTGTAGAAACATTTCCTTCCAACCCTGTAGAAACATTCTAAGGTTTACAGTTTATGTCATGATTTCCTGTATGGCGCTTAACATCAAAATGCCCTTTGCAATCCCACGCAGAGCTCAATTTAAGAAGCCTCTGAGCATTCAGCTTTAAGAAAGTGGAACAAAGATCTCACTCTGCTATAAATGCTGGTTGAACTGACAAATATTAAAATCATTATTTCCCCAAGTAAACGATAGTTGGTATACACACCAAATTTTGTTGTATGCGTCTAGGCATTCCGGTTTAACATTGTGAACTGAAACGAAAGAGAATTCCACGGTGAACTTATGAACAAAGGGGGGCAGCCAACAGCGAAGGTGGCAGGCCGATCACTCACACTGTATTTTGTACAGGCTGCTTGTTTCCTTTTTGGCTAGGAGATTGGAGTGAGCATCTTTTCTTGGGTCAACTTTCCGGACAAACAAGGATTTTAACCAGCTGTCTTCTCGAAGTCTGTGACTGGAAGATGTCAAGCCCCTATGAAATAATAAACACAAAAATTCGAGTCTCATCAGAGGTAAAAAGATTTGTGTCTTTAGGTGGTGTTACAGGACACACTGTTTCCATAAATTCACCAATCCACTCAGCAAGCATGCCTCGAGCACCTATCCCAAGCACTGCTCTAGAGCCCGGGGCACCACAAAACGCCCGCTTTTCCGTTATGTAGTTCTCAACAGCAGGAATAAAGTGTAAGGCAGTAACGGGGGCTCTCCTAACAGAGTTCTCATGCTTATCTTCGCAGTTTCCGCTATGTTGTTTTCCCTCCGGTAAAGCAACTTAAAAAAATAGATATTTTTATTTATTTCAGAAAGGAAGGGAGAGAGACAGAAACATCAACGATGAGAGAGAATCACTGATTGGCTGCCCCTCCCCCCACGCCCCACACTGGGGACCGAGCCCACAACCTGGACATGCGTCCTTGACTGGAATGGAACCTGGGACCCTTTGGTCTGCAAGCCGATGCACTATCCACTGAGCAAAACCAGCTAGGGCATGCAAAACAATTTTAAAACATATATATTTTTTATTGTTTTCAGAGGGGGAGACGGAGACAAAAAATCATCGATGAGAGACTCATTGATTGCCTGCCTCCTGAACACTGCAAACTGGGGATGGCGCCTGTAACCTGGGTATGTGCCCCGACTGGGAATCAAACTGGGACCTCCTGGTTCATAGGTTGAAGCTCCACCACTGAGCCATGCCAGTCAGGCTGTAGAGCAATTAAAAAATACATATTTCTTTATTGATTTCAGAGAGGAAGGGAGAGGAGAGAGAGAGAAACATCAATGACGAGAGAATAATTGATCGGCTCCCTCCTGCACACCCTACACTGGGGATCAAGCCCCCACCCCGGGCCTAAACCGACAGGCAGACATCCACCAAGGGGTTCCAGACTGTGAGAGGGGCCAGGCCAGGCTGAGGGACCACCCCCCAACCAGTGCACCAATGGGGCCTCTAGTAACATTATATATAATTTTCAGGTATACAAGACTATAATTTGACATTTGTGTACTTTATTGTTTGCTCATCACCCCAAAGTCTGGTTTCTTCATCCTCCCTCTCACCCATTGCCCCTCTGGTAACCACCATTTATTTTGTTGTCTGTGTCTGCGAATTTCTTTTTAAATGCATATTCCGTTCTCTTCCAAGTGGAATTACAAATCTGTGTAATGTCCCTAGAGGGCAGAGTGACATTATCTAATCAAATTACAACTATGGTCCTGGCTGGCTGGTTTGGCTCTGTGGACAGAGCGTTGGCCTGTGGACTAAAGGGTCCTGGGTTCGATTCTGGTCCAGGGCACATGCCTGGGTTGCGAGTTTGATACCCAGTGGGGGGCATGCAGGAGGCAGCCGATCAATTATTTTCTCTCATTGATGTTTCTAACTCTCTCTTCCTCTCCATTTCACTCTGAAGCCAATAAAAATATGTATTAAAAAAAACCCCATAAAACTGTGTAGGCCTTTGGCCCAATAATAGTACTTATAGTTATGTTCTACAAGCAGCTATATTTAGATAAGTACATCAAGATAAGGGCACAAAAACGTTCATTACTGCTTTGTTTCCAGCGTGTTCCTGGTACCAGCAATTTGGATAGTCATTAACAGGGACTGGTCAAATGAATTAGGGAATATCCCAAATCAAAACAGAATGAAATCATTAAAAAGAATGAGCCAAATCTACATGCATATAACTCTAAGATAAATTATGTGGAAAAAGTAGGCACTGGACAGTATCATAAATATACAAAGTGAATTGCTAATAAGTGACGATGGCAGAAAAAAAATTGACTTGCTGCTTTAATGAACAAACATTACAGGCAATTTTCTCCCCATAAGAGATTCTTTTAATTTAAAACTCTAATTCATAGAATATTATCACAAATAACTAGGAACCAGATAAAAAGACCTTTGAATGAAGCTTACAAATTCAGAAACTAAAATATATAAATATAAAATTAAAATCAATGTTTTCTATAACGATCAAGAAATATAAAAATATTTTTTCAAATCCTTCGAAGATTAAAAAGCTACAAGCTTATAGTAAACAAGCAAAATAAGTTAATACCAATCATGCAATTTTTCTTACAAGTGCATAGGAGAAAAATATGTAATCTTAAATGGCATTTGTAAAAAGACTTTTACAATTCTTCTATCTTGCTTTTACCATATGTGAAATTCCAGAGAATAAGGAAGTGTTAAAACAAACTCTTAAAATAAAAAATATATCACAACAATTAGCCCTTTAGCAAAACCTAAAACATATGGTATTTGTTTCTGTTTTCAATTCACTGGTTGATTATATAAATAAACTCATTCTGAAGAAGGCAATTCACCAAATGAGTCATGTTCAAATTTATTTCAATAAAAATAAAAATGTTTTGTCAATTTGTTTAGTGTCTTAAACACACTACATTTTGGAGTGTTTACAAAATATCAGGAAGCAAAATGGTAAGTATATAAAATTAGTGAGTTACAAAGTAGAACGTTTTAAGGTTTGTTAAAGGGACTTTGTATAATTCTTGTTTTTTCTTTATTTTAGATTTTAAGTTCACTAAACAGGAATTGTGGTTTTTGTCTTGTAAATAAATTGTAAGAATCTAGGAATAACAATTATGAACACTTAAGAAAAGAAAGGAGTTCAATGAAAGTTTCTAAAAATATCAGCATTAGGACATTTCTCAAAGTAATTTTTCCCCTCCTCTTGAACTTATGGGGTATTATCCTCCTATATAATAAAAGGCTAATATGCAAATTGACCAAATGGCGGAAGACTGGTCACTATGATACACGCACTGACCAACAGAAGGCAGATGCTCAATGCAGGAGCTGCCCCCTGGTGATCAGTGCACTCCCACAGGGGGATCACCACTCAGCCAGAAGCCAGGCTCACAGCTGGCTGGCGAGCACAGTAATGGTGGTGGGAGCCTCTCCCGCCTCCATGGCAGTGCTAAGGATGTCCGACTGCCGTCTCAGGCCCACTCCCTGGCAGGCCTAAGTCAGCAGTCAGACATCCCCCAAGGGGTCCCAGGCTGTGAGAGGGCGCAGGTCAGGTTGAGGAACCAATCCCCCTACGAGTGCACCAATTTTGTGCACCGGGCCACTAGTAAGTTAATAAGTATATACTGGGTGCTAGGCAGTGGACTAGGTAATTTGTCATTTCATTTAGTCCTCAGCATAATCTAGCTATTATCAAATAACAAGGTAGCTATTATTGAATTTTAAAGATTGGCTCAGACAGATTAAATGACCTAAGCTAAGAAGTGACAAAATAAAAGTATGAACCTAGATCTAAATTTTTACTAGTAAGGGATACCTCCCAAACACAAATCTCCCCCACTGAGCATCTGCGCCAGATATTAGTAACGCCAAAGATAGATACTTTATTTTACTTTTTAGTATGTTTTCATTGATTTCAGAGAGGAAGGAAGAGGGAGGGAGAGAAATATCAATGATGAGAGAGAATTACCCTGACTGGAATCGAGCTGTGACAGCCTGGTTCGGAGACTGATGCTCAGCCACCGAGCGTCACTGGTGAGGGCCAAAGGCGTACACTTTAGAATGAGTGAAATGAGGTCAGAGATATGGAAATGCTCTGTAAACTAAAGGTAAGTCTAGGAAAAAGTCAATGTCATAGGACACACAAGAACCCGAGTGGCGTGTGCTTGTGAACTTTGGCAGTAACTGTCTTGATAAATCCAAAACAGTCTGGCCCAGCATTATCCTCAGTTGACTGTGAAACTCGGAAATCTTTCCAGTGCAGGTGACCAAAGCTGCCTAATGTGTTCAGGCCTAGCTGTCCAAGCGAGTCACTGAAGGGGAGAAGCAGCTGTGCCAACAGCTGTCAGGGTGGTGAGATCCAGGCGGGGCTGAGGCTCTTTAATGACAGCGACAACATTTCAATCAGTGGTCTTTGTAAGATCACATATATATGCTGGACAGCACTTTACAGAGGGTGGGGGTGGGGGCAGCACCCCTTACCTTACAGACATAGCACCCCGAATGCACCTGATCTTGTCAGCTAAGCAGGGTCGGGCCTGGGCAGTACTGGAATAGGAGCACTAGACTTTAAATAGAGTAAGTATTATGTGCCAGGCTCTGTGGGTATAAAGGTGAACCAGATCCTGGGCTTGCTCAGTCTCATGGGAAAGAGTGATCAGTAAACAGCCAGAGTGGTCACGGATACTGTAGACTTACACATACACACTGGGAGCTCAAGGCCTGTGAGGAGTGAAAGGGACTTTGGCGGAGACATTCTGGCTCTGACAGGTGGACAAGGCAGGCGATAATTCCGGTCAAAGGGAACAACATGTCCAGGGGCACAGAGTCATGAAACTGCATGGCATATTTCTGGAATAGCGAAGAGTTAAGTAAGGCAGAATGGGATGGCGACTGAGGTAACGGAGGGCAAGGGGGCAGGGTAGTTAGGCTCCTGGGTGCCATGCTTGTCCGGCAGCTGGATTCTACCTTGTACATGGCGCAATGCGAGCAAGTTTGGAAAAAAAAACAACAAACCCTAGGTGTAAAAAGCAGCCTGGGCAGTGAGCTGGCGGGTGGACGACAGCAATAAGGCAGGGAGCATGTGGCTGAGAGTTGAGCTAGGGGGTGGCCATTCTGAAGGCAGAGTGAAGATGTGTTGGAGGCAGAAGGGAGGAGCAGGAGGGGATGGGCTTGGGGAAGGCCTTCTGGTTTCTGGAAGATGCTCCATTATTAGGGAGAGAGAACCTAGGAGAAACAAACAGGCTCTGTAGACGGAAGAGGAGTTTAATTCTGGGTACGTGAGCATCTCAAGCACCTGTGGAGCATTAGTGCAAGTCCACTCAGAGGCTGGAACTCTGGGCCTGGCAGTGAGCAGAAGTGCTGGCTGGAAAGTGTCCCAGGAAGACTTCCTCCTTCCCCTCTGAAGCCACTCTTACAAGGTCAGCCACAATACCCCTGCTGGCAAATCCAGTTTTCTTCTATCATCTTAACCTTTTAGCAGCATCTGGCACAAGCGACCAACCATTCTTCCTTGAAATACCTTACTCTGAACAATACAGATTTATTAAATTAAAAAAAAAAAAAGGAAATAACTTACTCTGGGCATTGTCACACAACAATGGCCTCACTGGCTGCTCCCTTTGTCCCCCTTGCCCGCCTCTTCTTCCTCTATCCAGTCTGTAGATGTTGACAAGTCCCAGGCTGTTTCTCAGCCCTTTCTCTATCCATAATCTCTCAAAATACTATCATTCACTCCTATGGCTTAAAAATAGTTACAAAAATTGTCAAATACAAAACAGTATGCTGAAATCTGTATCTCTATCCACATTCACATGCCTATATGCTGACAACTCCCCGTGTTCCCTACAGCCCAGACGTCTCCTTCGAGGAGTCGGATAGGTTAGAGCCATACAGGTTTAGGCCAACTGCCTGCCTACTTGGCCTTCCCATCCGAATTCCAGCCATCCCACACTGCTCCCCGCCCCACACCTGCTCCTCCCTTTCGGAATTACTAGCAAGATGGCGGGGACCTTGTGTGCCTTAGTCCCTGTTTACAATAACAGCACCCAGCACAGGGTGGGCACTTCTATACCAATGGAGCCAATAACTCAGTAAATGGCACACGCTCCACTCAGGTGACCATTACCCTTGATTCTGTACCCTCTCCATAGTCAGACTGATCTTTAAAATCTGAGGATCAGATCGTATCACGCTAGAATTTATACCTTCAAGTGTTTCCCACAGCTTCCGGAATAAAGCCCAAGCTCTCAAGATGGTCTGCAAGGCCTGGAATCCCCTGGCCCCTGCTCCTTGTCGCCTGCCCTCTAGCCAGTCTCCCCTCCACTCCCGTGCTCCGGCTGCCGAGCCCAGTGGTCGGCAAACTCATCAGTCAACAGGGCCAAGTATCACTAGTGCAACGACTGAAATTTCTTTTGGGAGCCAAAATTTTTAAACTTAAAACTTCTTCTAACACCACTTCTTCAAAATAGACTCATCCAGCCGAGACCGGTTTGGCTCAGTGGTAGAGCGTCGGCCTGCGGACTGAAGGGTCCTGGGTCCGATTCCGGTCAAGGGCATGTACCTTGGCTGCGGGCACATCCCCAGTGGGGGATGTGCAAGAGGCAGCTGATCGATGTTTCTCTCTCATCGATGTTTCTGACTTTCTATCCCTCTCCTTTCCGCTCTGTAAAAAATCAATAAAATATATAAAAACAAAACAAAAAACAAAAAAACAAAATAGACTCACCCAGGCCGTGGTATTTTGTGGAAGAGCCACACTCAAGGGGCCAAAGAGCCGCATGTGCCTCGCAAGCCGCAGTTTGCCGACCACTGGCCTAGACTTCACTGGGGTTTTCCGGCATGCCTATCTCCTTCCCACTCAGCACTTTCATGCACACTGACCATTCAGATTTCAGCTTAACATCTTCTTTCAAAAATATATACATTTTCATTGATTTCAATAAACAGAGAGGAAGTGAGAGGGAAAGACAGAAACACTGATGAAAGAAAATCCTCCTGCACGCCCCTCACGGGAGACAGAGCTGTGAGCTCCCAGTTCCTAGGATGATGCTCAGCCACCGATCCACGCTGGCTTCCCATGACCTCATGTGGTAGGTCCCCCAATCGTCTCTCACAGCACTCTGTACGCCTAGTTGGGTTTTCACCTGGGCCCTCGCTTCCTGAGTTAGTGACCAAGGCTATACGCTCAGTTCCAACAGGGCTTCAGAGACATCATACACATTCAGTACTTGACAGAATCAGGTAATTAACTGGGCCCGAGCCCTAAAGAACGTCTTCAGTTACGGCAGAGGAGAGCCCAGGGAGTAGTCATTAGTACAGGGGACCCCAGAGCAATCAGAAAGCCAACAGGTTGGACAGAGATAAGGACTCCGGGCTCAAGAGCATTTGGCCCCGGCAAGAAGTCAGGGTACCGGGCAGACCCAGGTCCCGTTCTCCAGTCTCCTAGCTTTGGTGACCTTGGGCGCTGTGGGTAAACAAGCCGAGTGAATATCTTCAGCCTCAGCTGAAAGAAAATATGGATTTCATGGGCTCCTATCACCTGTGTGGAAAAAGGAAGACACAGAGTAGATGCTCAATAACTGAACAAAAGTAACCGGAGGTTGCCTCGCTGGCATGGCTCAGTGGCCGAGCTCCCACCTAGGAACCAGGAGGTCCTGGTACGTGTCCAGGTTTGTGAGTTCAATCCCCAGGAAGCAGCCAGCAGATGACTCTCTCTCTCGTCACTGGTGTTTCTATCCCTCTCCCTTCCTCTCACTCTAAGAAAGTTAATAAAAATATATTTTCAAACAAATAAAAGAAGGTTGATTTGTTAATCAACATAGAAACATCAAATTTGGAAATACAAGTTGAGCATCTGGCCTGCAGCCAGACAAACTTGGGTGCAGGCTAGAAAACGCCTTTTCTGGGCGTGTCTCACACCCTCTGAGGCTCCATCTCAGCCCTAAAATGCAGGTCCCATTACTTGCTTCTTAAGATTGCTACTAGGATTTAATGAAATAAGTCACATAAAGCTCCCCAGCCCGTGGTGAGAGTGTAACAAACAGGTAGCGTCTTCGCTTTTCCAATTTGTTAGGTGCCAACTGTATTTTCTAGAGGCTCACTGTTTAATTAAAAACCAACCAATGAAAATATACCATTTAAATTATGCAATGTAAAGAAAAGGAGAAAGGACACCTACGTGCAAGTTAGTACAGTTTTTTTCTTCATGTGAAAAAAAATGGGACATGAATTATGTCAAAGCGATGGATTCAGAAAACCGAATTTAATCCGAGGTTAGGAAAAAAAGTTAAAACAGGACCCCGACGCCTACCTAGTGCTGATCATTGTAAATACTTTTTGATCCACAACTTTAAATGCAAGTCGGTGGGGCTGTTCCCAGTGCCGACCTCCTCACTCCCCTCCCCTTCAATGGGGGCTCATCCCGGACGGGTTTTGCTCAGCCTGAGAGGCAAGTCGTTTCTCTGACATTTGCAGCTGCAGACACCGCGGCTCCGCGCGGGCCAGCAGCCCTCGGCACGCCCGGCGGGGCTCGGCAGGCCGCCCGCGGGGCCTGCAGCTCGGCCGCGCGCCCACGTCCGGCCGCCGCTCCGGGTTCAAGTGCCGCGCGGGCCGGGCTCGCACAGCCGGCGTACGTGGCCTTGGCGCCGCGCGCCGTCCCGCCGTGACCTTGAGCCCGAGGGGAAGGCGCTCGGACCCCTACGAGGCGCCCGCCCATTCCGACCCCGCTGACCTCGGCCTCTGGCCCCGCCGCCCCGGCCGCACTGCCCCGCGGGAGCGTGGCCAGGCCGGGGCGGAGACCCGCGCCTGGGACCCCGCGCCCTCCGCCCCGCGGCGGCCCCTCCCTGAAAGGGCGGCGCAGCTCACCGGAGCCCGGACAGGAGGCTGCAGGGGGCCGCCCGCTGTAGCAGGCCGCCGGCGGAGGCCGCTCCGCGGGCATGCAGCACTCGCGCCGCCATGTTGCTCCGGCGCCTCGGCTCCCACCGTTCGGGCCGCCGCTGACGCCGCGGCCGCCTCCGCGACCCCTCCCTCGGCTGTGCGGCCTAGGCCCGGGCGGGGCGGGGCGGGGCGGGGCGCACGGCCGCTGCAGCGAGGGGCACGGCCGCCAGGGGGCGCAGGCGCGCGCCGCGGCGACCCGGTGCGCAGTGCGTCCCGGCGCGGGCCAGCCCGGCGGCCGCGGGAAAGGAGCCAGAAGCCCGAGAAGAATCGGTCATCTCCGGCGAGAGAGGAGTGCGCGAAGGAACGTGGGCAAGGCTTGGAAGAAAATGGCAACAATGTTGCTGGGGACTGCAGGACCTCGAAGACAAAGGTGGGAGGCAGGCTTCTCCCCGAATACCTTTTATTTTTATTTTTAAAATATATTTTATTGATTTTTCACAGAGAGGAAGGGAGAGGGATAGAAAGTCAGAAACATCGATCAGCTGCCTCTTGCACATCCCCTGCTGGGGATGCGCCAGCAGCCTGGGTACAAGCCCTTGACCTGAATCGAACCTGGGACCCTTCAGTCTGCAGGCCGACGCTCTATCCACTGAGCCAAACCGGTTTCGGCTCCCTGAATACCTTTAAATGTTGTGCTCTGAAAATATATATTGCCTTTTCAACATAAACAAACAAAAATAAACACATGCGTGCAGCCTTAATAAAAGCATTCTGGGTGGAAACATACTCAAGTTCTCATGGGCTCGGAACTACCCTGTTGGGTTCGTTTCAGCAGGATTGGTGAGCTCTGGCTCCATCCTTGCCCTCAAGCCTTCCCAGCCCCGGGGGCGGGGGGCAGGATGGGAAGTGACTGGGTCCTGAGTGTCAAGTGTTGAAATGGACAGGTTCACTAGATGTGAAGGGCGCGAGGAAGAGACGGCATGTAACCGGCAGTGGCTGTGATGTGGAAGGTAGACACACTCAGGAGCTGACACAACAGGAGCTGACCAGTGGAGGAAGGGAGGACGTTTCCCATCGGCAGAAAAAACAGCTTAAACAAAGGCCTGAGTCAGAATGGCACTGTTTGGGGAGTGCATCCTGCTGCGAGATAAAAGAGCCACACTTGTAACCATGAAAACTGCAACTAAGACAATGTGGGCAGAAAGGGGACTAGTGAGAGAAGCGGGGAGAAACAGCAGCAGAGGCCGGCCCATGAAAGGGAACATTTCAAGGACAGTGTAAATGTGTAGGCCCGGACGAGAATGCCCTTAGGACTAGGTAGCTGGGAGGTTTCTGCTATCCAGGCAGGTCTCTGCAGAAGGGCTGGGGCCAAAAATTGGGCTTGTGGACGAAGGGATTCTCTGAAGCTGGCAATATTGGAGGCCAAGAAGGAGCATTGGGGCTCCAGTGGTATAGTTTTCTGACTGGGGCAATGTCTGAACAACTTCATATGGCAGGGAGGCAGCCAGGAGGAGAGAACTAGGTCCTGTGTAAGGAGGAGTGGCAGCAGGATTTGCCCAGACCAGGGAGATGCCTCTGTCTCTTACAGGCCAGTGTAAAGGAGGCCTAGGGTCACAGGGCAGGAGGCTAGATAGAGGTTGTGTGGCTGAGAGTTCTAGATCCCAACGGGCTTGTGCTCAGTGAGGCTATACAGACTGAATAGACCCACAAGAGAGGCTGACGCGGACTATTCCCAGAGCAGAAAGGACAGGGCCCAGGCCTGCACAGCGGAAGACAGGCCCTTGCAATTTCCTCACACATACCCCAAACTCTCAGCTCCATTCCAGGAGACAAATGCTTTCAAACCTATTTTCCTGGATTGTAAACTTGGTAGAAATTTCTTTGCTGATCTTGCTTTTGTGTTAATTTTTTTTTCCGAAATATATTTTATTGATTTTTTACAGAGAGGAAGGGAGAAGGATAGAAAGTTAAAAACATCGATCATCTGCCTCCTGCACACCCCCCTCCCCCCACCGGGAATGTGCCTGCAACCAAGGTACATGCCCTGGACCAGAATCAATCCTGGGACCTTTCAGTCCCCAGGCCGGTGCTCTATCCACTGAGCCAATCAGGTTTTGACATTGCTTTTGTGTTACTTAGCATTAGGCCACTCACTCTGCATTTTTCTCCATTTTTTTTCTTTTGTTAATCCTCACCCCAGGATACTTTTCCATTGATTTTTAGAGTGGGAGAGGAGAAGGAGAGACAGAAACATTGATATAACCAATGGATAACAATTGGTTGCCTTCTGTAACATAACCTGACCCGGGGGGGGGGGGGGGGGGGGGGGGGGGGGGGAGGATAGGACTTGAACCCGGGAGCCTTCAGTTTGGAGGCAGACACTCTATCCACTGAGCCAAACCAGCTAGCGCTCCATTTTTTAGTTCCATTAACACAATGCTTTTTCCTGTAGAGGACTCTTATTTCACAGGTGTGTGACAGGTTATTCAACACCATAGACTAAATATGGGTCATCTTCCTAAAGCATACTTTTTTATACCACGATTCTAAAAATTATCTTAAAAGGTAAAAATGATACATTGGAGTAAATGTAAACATTTAAAAGTATTTGAGCTTTTAGCGGAGACCGGTTTGGCTCAGTGGATAGAGCGTCAGACTACGGACTGAAGGGTCCAGGGTTCGATTCCCGCAAGGGCATGTACCTTGGCTGCCGGCACATCCCCGGTAGGGGACATGCAAGAGGCAGCTGATCGATGTCTCTCTCTCATCGATGTTTCTGACTTTCTATCCCTCTCTCCCCTCCGCTCTGTAAAAAATCAATAAAATATTTTTTAAAAAAGTATTTGAGCTTTTAGTGATGGCTTAGACAGGTATCCTGTCCCTTTCAGGATAGCTGGGACCTCATAGCCCCACCTGCCAGAGACCTGGCAGACTGGTAGACAGGGTTCCTTACCCTCCCTGGTACCAAGCCCTGAGACTTCTGCTTTGGAACATCGTCTATCCGATCTCTTTTTATCTTCCCTGCCCAACGCAGTTTATGTCTTAGGACCAATCTTTGAACAGGTCCATCTTCCTACCTCTGATCCTTCCCCTTCCAGTTTATTCTCTACACTGATGCTATTTCTTGTATTGAAGCGTGAATCTAATTATATCCTTTAAAAAATGTTAAATAATCTACCACCAGTTAGAGGATAACTGCTGCCTATCTATCTGATTTCCACCCTTGTTCAAAATGTCCCAGCAACCCTCTCGGTTATGCTCCTGTGGCTCTTACTGAGGACTTGACACTGTTCCCTCTGCCTCGCGCCCTTTCCACACCCTCACCTACTAGCCTGGAGACGCCTCCTCGAGCACTCAGTTCGAGCACCACCTCATCACTTTTGGGAAATTACTCTAATTTCTTCCCACCAATGTGCTTTGTTTGCCATGAAGAGTAGGGCAGGGGGAGGGGGGGTTAGGAGGAGAGAGTGCCTGTAGTCATTGTTGAAACCCTGTGCTTGTATAATACACATATTAGTTGAGGTTGAAATATGATCCAAATTTCTTTCTAGGAGCCAGAAAACTGAACTCGACTGTTTCTTTAGGTCAAAATTTAAATTATCATAATTAATGGACAGCAACAAAATTCTGAAACTTTCCAATTCAAGTGCGCATGTGAGAAGTACTACAACTTCATCAATGTATCAGGTTTTACAAATTTCCTATTTAATGCAGCCTAGGATACAGTATTAAAAAAAGTAACACAAAACTTTTAAGTTTTATTTTCTACATATCAACATTCTTATTAATATAGATTTTAATCTGAGATAGTCTGACCCCCCCAAAAGATATTTTTTAAAATCTTTGTTTTAAATCCATCAATGTTCATTTTATTTAGCCGATTTTCTTTCTTTTTTTTTTTTATTTTTTAATATATTTTATTGATTTTTTTTTACAGAGCAGAAGGGAGAGGGATAGAAAGTCAGAAACATCGATGAGAGAGAGACATCGATCAGCTGGGGATGTGCCCGCAGCCAAGGTACATGCCCTTGCCGGAATCGAACCTGGGACCCTTCAGTCCGCAGTCCAACGCTCTATCCACTGAGCCAAACCGGTCTTGGCCTTTCTTTTTTTAAAAAAAATATTTTTATTGATTTCAGAGAGGAAGGGAGGGGCAGAGATAGACAGAAACATCAATGATGAGAATCATCAATTGGCTGCCTCCTGCACAGCCCCAAATGGGGATCAAGCCCACAACCTGGGCATGTGCCCTTGATCAGAATCGAACCCGGGACCCTCTAGTTCATAAACTCACTATCTATCCACTGAGCCAAACCAGCTAGGGCCCCAAGCATGTTGATTACTTCTGTTTGGAACTGGTTCAATCATAGAAAAAAATTAATTTTGAATATACATCATCAAAAACATTCACTTTTTGTGATCTTATCTGTTTATGGTATCAAAAAGGTTTTTTCTCGCCAAATAAAGGTTCTAAAATAAATTAAATATCCCTTTGAATGAAACATACAGTCTAAAACAGAAAGCTTAAAAAATTATGCAGCAGATTGCTAGGCACATTTAGTGTAACAGGAAAGCATGTTCACTGAAAAGGAAATTTGAAAATATGACCATAAACCTTTTTGGAAAATTATAACCAACCCTTTATTCATTTCCTTTTAGCTATTTCATAAGTACCGGACGAAAACCTGATCAGTGTGTGATGAAACTTAGAAGAATTTCTTTTCCATAAAGCAAACTTATAAACTGTTTCCTCTGGCTCGCCTTTCTCACCCTCCTTCACTGTTCCGAAGAGACGCTGTGTTCTTCCGGAGTTCGGGTTTGATGGGTGGCTTCCAAACTGACTGGACTCTCCAGGTAGGCAGTTCCTGCACAAGGCTGTCCAGACACTGGATCTGTGACTCGTCCAACTTTGAAAACAATCTCGGCCAGCTCGTGTTTCACACGCTTCGTTCGTGGGACAGGTAAAGCCTTGAGGAGCACGATGTCCCCCACTGTGCACTGCTGAAGAGCATCATGAGCAAAGTAGGTTTTTCGTTTATTAAAATACTGTTGAAAGAAGGAAGAACAAATGAGCGGTTTCTGTCTGTGACCTGGCACTGTCGTACAGAATATGAAAAAGTAACGCACAGAGAAAAAAAGCTAGGACTTGGGGGTGGGAGGTGAAGATAACATATTTAGGGCGGCTTCCAATACAAAAATTAGCTGCTTAACTTCTGGAAAACAGCAATGACTTCCAGAGATGATCCTTCCCCACGCTCTCCAGTGAATTACCTCCGTACTCTTGCTCTATCAATTACCATCCTTTTTTTTTTTGACACGACTTAAATTCTTCTCTCCAGTCCATAAACATGCCACTGTCACCACTCCCAGTGTAAATTAGGATAAAACACTTACCTGTAAGCTTGGCTTTTTCCACCATAAAATGAGGCTCTAATACTTGCATCTCTAAATCTACCAGGAGAATTAAACGTAATATACATAAAGCACTTCGCTCCATGTCTAGCCCAATGTATTCCAAACAAACTACCGATAACTAGAATCACCTATTCCTCAAGGCAGCCCCTCCACAGCAGGTAATCCCACTCACAGGCGAGAAAAATAGGCTCAGGGGGGTTAAGCAATGTGCACAGCTAGTAAACTAGAGAGTCAGTGTTCAAACTAGTCTTCTGAGTTTAAGGTCAATGATCGTGCCATCACTTTTCAGCTTACTCCCGTGTTTTTTATCCCAGACAACAACTGGTATTTCTACCATCTTGACATTTCCCACTCCCTCCCTTACAAAGCAAGGGCTCTGTCCTTTCTGAAATCTACTTTTCCCCATTGCTCCAAGGACTGTTCAGGTCCTTATCATTTCCATCCTGGACTTTCTCCATAGCCTCCTTACCCATTCCCAGACCTCCAACCCTCATACCTACCCATCTCCAAGTCTGTCTGTCCTTTGCTTATAGGATGAAATGCAAAATACAACATAAAAGACTCTCAACAGTCCAGCTCTGGTTCTTCTTGAACCCACTCAATTGTGCCTACTTAGTGCCAAACTCTGGGCTCACCCCTGCTCAGACACCTGCTGTTCCTGTAGAGTGCCACACCCTCTCGTGGCTAAAACAACTCCACAAACTGCTACTCAGCATGGCCACAATGACTTCCCCCAACCTGGTCCTCTGGATAAAATCCCTTTTTTTTTAATGTCTCTCTCTCTTTTTAATATATTTTATTGATTTTTCACAGAGAGGAAGGGAGAGGTATAGAAAGTCAGAAACATCGATCAGCTGCCTCTTGCACACCTCCAACTGGGGATGAGCCCGCAGCCAAGGTACATGCCCTTGACCGGAATCGAACTTGGGACCTTTCCGTCCGCAGGCCGACGCTCTATCCACTGAGCCAAACCGGTTCGGCTGGATAAAATCCTTTTTGAGATTCACCTCAAAATGTCTCTAAATCGAAGATGCGCTCCTTCAGCAACCTGGGAAAGGTGTCCTGCTTTCTGCACCCACAGCACATTGCACATGGAAAGACGACAGTGCTTACCAGACTGAACTGAAATGAGCTCTGTGTGTCCTTAGCATGTGAGTACACACCATGAATTCGCTTAAACCACAAATCAGCCCATCACCTGGTATGCAGCAGGTGCTCAATGTATTTTTACTGATAGAGAAGTGTTTTTCTGCTCAGGACTCAGAATGTGTCGGTGATTTATCAATGCCCACTGAAAGCAGGGATATTTCTCACCTTTAATAAATACGGATCCAGAACAAGCCTCGTTACTCTCACTTTAGCGGTTTTTTGCATTGCTGTCCCAATCACTTTCCCCACGACCCATTTGGCGTGGACAGATGATCGAACTATTGACATTTCAGATGGCTTTGGTCACCTGAAAAACAAAATTCAAAGCTTAATGTTCTGGGGTTATGACTCACTAAATGCATTTTGTCACTAGAACTGCCCAACTTCAAAAACAGCTTTTGCTGGCCTTTTGGAATCACCACTTTAGAGACGCTTACACGATTCCCTAGTTCCTTAATTACCCAACCTCCCATCTGTACAGTTTACAATGCTGCAAATTTAACTCCATTTTGCAAAACTGGGGACTATTCACAGGAGTGCTCTGAGGAGCTCAATGCGCATAAACGCTGGCCTTTACTGCTGTCCCTTATTTCTTTCCATCCCGCAGGCTACTCGCCGCGCGCAAGGCCTGGGTGGGGCGGCAGGGGCCCGCAGTGAGGAGACCTTGGCTTAGGGCTGCTTTCTCATCAGTCAGGTAACACTGAGCACGGCCCACCGGCCTGGGGAAGGCTGGGTGGCTGAGCCCTCCGCTCCGGTGGACAATCCCGAGATCGGGAGACTCGACTGGTCCCGAGGACTTTCACCCCGGGACCCCGACCCCAAACCCTGCAGCTGCAGTGCGCGGCCCGCACTCACCTCCACGCCCTAAAGTCCTAGCGCGCGACCCGCGGAGAGCCGGTCGGACGTGGTTGCGTCACGCCGTACGCAGGGCGCTCCGCCTCGGACCGCCCTCTCATTGGTCGCAGGTCTCCTCAGCTCTGGGCGGGGTTAAAGGCAGGACCCCGCCCACCCCCTCGCACGCCTTAAAGGGAGCCGCGGGCCCAGAGTCCCCGGGAGTGTGGGTGGCTTTTTCCTATTCCGTTGTTTCCTCTTCTTCCATTGAGCTCCCTCCCAAGCGTTGGACAGGCCTTCCAAATTAAAGGAATTTCATTGATTCATCAAATACTGAAACATGAGAAGCGGCTAAATGCTGAGACTTAAGAACTGCTGCCCCCACAACTGCTTTTAAGATAAACTTTTTTTTTTCTGTTCCACGTTTTATTTTTTCCCCAAATTTCTTTATTAAGGTATTGCATATGTGTCGGACAGCAGTAAAGGCCAGCATTTATCCCTCTATTAACCCCCAACCCTTCCCCATTCATGCCCTCACCCCCTTAAGATGTTTTTTTTTTAAATTTTATTTAAGGTTTTAGGTGTTACTTCTCAATATATGGGAGATGGGTAGAAGTCCGATGTGGGTGCGAATATACTTGTAAATTTTAAAGGGGTTAGATGGGCCATGAGCATGCTACATGATGAAGACTTTTCAGATAGAGGGAAATCTGGGAATGTATTAGGCTCCTGTTTGGGAATTACTAAGGGGAACAGAATTACTACTAGCACAATTTGAGGGCCATGATATGGGGATGGTCAATTGTCTTTGATCACTGAAACATCTTAGCAACAGCTGATGGAAGGCTGGGAAAATCATTTATTCATACGTTAGTCTGTCCGACACCCATTTCTTCTTTAGTAAACATTTGTGGAACTTATTATCAGATTCTGTGCTAGACATGAGACCAGAAAGAAAAAATGAATCAAAGGAGATCCCCACTCTTAAAACATCCACACTCTAGGAGGGACAGGTGAGTAAAGAAAGAATTATAAAACAAGCAGGAGTAATGAGAGCTTTGAGAAAGGAGTGTCTAACTTTGCAGAGAGGAGACTTTATCAATACATAGCCCTTGGCCAGGGGAGCAGACCTTGAGAGGAGAGGGACATGGGATGTAGGGAGGGCACCTAAGACTTAAAGGAGAGCATGGACACAGGTGCTGGGTGTGAGGCAGTTGCAGCATGATAAGCAGGAGTCTGGGACTGCCAAGATATGGAGTAAGGGAAAGAGTGGTGGCACGGATTGAAGCTGGACAAAGACAGCCCTCTACTCCAGGAGGCATTTCAAGGACCTCACTTTTTCATCTAAATAATAGGGAGCCTTTGGAAAATACGAATAGTTTTGCTAGCTTTCAAGATTATTCTGGTAGGCATGTGGAAGACAGAATAAAGGCCAAAGAGATTGGAAACTGAATGCTCTGAGAGAGAGGGGAAGAGAGAAAGAGAGGAGAGAGAGAGAGAGAGAGAGAGAGAGAGAGAGAGAGAGAGCGAGCTCGCACGAGAGCGCATGATGCTGGTGTCTTCTTTTATATGGACACCAATCTCATTGGATTAGGACCTCACCCTTATGACCTCACTTAACCTCAATTACTTCCGAAAGGCCTTATCTCCAAATACCACCACAACATATATGAATTTTGGGGGAACACAATTCAGTCCATAATAATACAATTTAAAAAGCAAAATAAAAGCCTTGTAATCTTAAATTTGAATAGGAAATACATTATGAATTCATAATTTATTTTTCTAAAAAAACCTAAAACATTCCTTCCTAGAAAGCCTAGAAGCAATGACAACCTAGTAGCAATTGGTATGCCAAGCACCCAGACTGTGGTATCTATATACCGTTCCTTTCGAAAAGGAACCAAGGATCCTTGAGAAATGTCTGACTTTCAGTCTAGAGCAGAAGTGTATGAATTTAACATGGGACATCTTGGGTCAGAAATCAAGGGAGCTACCAGAGATAAATGGGATCAGGTCGAAAGTCAACCTGAAGGGAGTTCTCACTGAATTATAAGATTATGAGAGCCTAAAAAGAATAATAATTGCAGTGGATTAAAAAACATACCTACATAAAAATCCATGAGTTTAAAATGGTACTTAGAAATGAAGCCTAAAAAAAGGAAACCTCATTGGTTACTTTTGGAGATTCTAGGGGACCAGGTCAATAGTTCAATAAATAAAAAGGAAAGAATCATTATATCCTGAAATATGATACATAGTACATGTCTGAATAACCAAATAATTGATACATAAGGGATGACAGGATGAGAAATAACTTTTTTTTTTTTGCAACCACTGATAAAATAATATTTATGGTTAACAAAACCATTGGGTAAAAGATTGATAATAAAGAAAGCAGATAATGCCTTTTGAACCTCTAATTAATATTAGCATTAGTAAACTAGACATTATATATATTTTGGTATAAAGGGAAGGCTCCTGAATTCCACAAAATGTTATATGTAAAATTTGGTATATACATACAGGTTTCTGGGAGGATATAGTCTATGGCTTTTACTAAATCCTCAAAGAGATCTGTGGTCCTGCTCCTCCCAAATTAAGAAATTACTGTCTTGCCCTAACTGGTTTGGCTCAGTGGATAGAGCGTTTGCCTGGGAACTGAAGGATCCCAGGTTTGATTCTGGTCAAGGGCATGTACCTTGGTTGCAGGCACATCCCCAGTAGGAGTGTGCAGGAGGCAGCTGATCAATGTTCCTCTGTCATCGATGTTTCTAACTCTCTCTCCCTCTCCCTTACTTTCTGTAAAACAATCAATAAAATATATTAAAAAATTAATTACTGCTTTATACTCAAATTAATACAATAAACTCTTAATTTTCCAGCTGCTTCAGGCTCTTGATTTAAATCTATCCCAACCACTTGCCACCCTGTTAATCTTCCCATTTTTGTAATCGCTTTGTAACTTCAGCTGTATCTTCACTCTCAACGCCAACAGTGAGTACTCCTTTACATCTAACTACAATTCATAAAAAAAAATTTTAAATTGATTTTTATAGAGAGGAAGGGAAAGGGAGAGAGAAACATCAATGTGAGAGTGAAATATTGATCGGCTGCCTCCTGCATGCCCCCTATGGGGGAGCCAGCCCTAAACCCAGACGTGCTCTGACTGGACTTGAACCAGCAACCTCTCTGTGTATGGGATGACATCCAACCAACTGAGCCACACTGGCCAGGGCTACACTTAATATTCATCATTAATCAAGAATATCCAGGCCCAGGAAAATGAAGTCTAGCTATCTTGGTCTAGGACCAGATTCTCTTCTATACTGTGATGCCATATTATTATCTTATTCAACCAGAATTAATTAGCTATATGACGTGGATTAAATTAATTAAAATTTCTGCCTTCAGATTTGTCATCTAAAAAATATGGATTATTTCACTTACCTAAATCTAAAGTATTCAGCATTATAACTGACACAGATTAATGCTTAACAAATGTTAATTTACTTGTATCATACATCATTTAAATGCTTCACCGTAAATATTGAAGCAATCCCCACTAAATTGAGTATATAGTGACAGATAATGTTTTTAGAGTACTTACTATGTTTTAGACACGATGACATATTTTTATCATCCATCCCCCACTTTAATCCCCTTTGGCAAGCATCAGTTTGTTCTCTGTATTGTGGATCTATTTCAGTTCTGTTTATGTTTTATTAGATTCTACATTTAAATAAAATCACATGGTAATTGTCTTCCTCTGTCTGACTTATTTTACTTAGCATAATAAACTATAGGTCCATTCATGCTGTTGCAAGTGACAATATTTCATTCTTTTTTGTTGCTGAATAATATTCTATTGCATATATATGTCACATATTCTTTTTTAAACTGAATTCTGAAAAATTACATTTTATTTTTTGTTTGTCACTTAGAGTTGACATATAATATTATTTTATATTAGTTTCGGGTATATAACATAGTGGTTAGACATTTATATACCCTGATAAATCTAGTACCCACCTGGCACCATACATAGTTATTATAATATTGACCATATTCCCTATGCTGTACTTTATATACCTATGACTATTTTCTAACTACCAATTTGTACTTCTTAATCCTCTCACCTTTTCTCTCCAGCCCCTCAACCCTCCTCTCGCCTGGCAACCCTGTCTGTTCTCTGTATCGATGAGTTTGTTTCTGTTTTGTTTGTTCGTTTATTTGTTCTTTAGATTTGCCATATAAGTGAAATCATATGGTATTTGTCTTTCTCTGTCTGACTTAGTTCACTTAGCATAATACTCTGGTTCTATCCATGTCCCAAATGATAAGATTTCATTATTTTTTAATGGCAGAGTAATATTCCTTTGTATGTACATACCACATCTTCCTTATCAAATTGTCTATTGATGGGCACATATTGTGGTTATTGTAAATTACAGGCCCCGTGTATGAAATTCGTGCATGGGGGTGGGGGGGAGAGGGGTGTCCCTCAGCCCAGCCTGCACCTTCTCCAATCTGGGATCCCTTGAGGGATGTCCCACTGCCCGTTTAGGCCCGATTGCAATTGGGCCTAAACGGGCAGTGGGACATCCTTCTCACAATCCAAGACTGCTGGCTCCAAACTGCTTACCTGCCTGCCTCCCTGATTGCCCCTAACCGCTTCTGCCGGTCAGCCTGCTCACCACCTAACCACTACCCTGCCAGCCTAATTGATGTCTAACTGCTCCCCTGCCAGCCTGTTTGTCCCCAACTTCCCTCCTCTGCTGGCCTGATCACCCCTAACTGCCCTCCCCTGCAGGATTGATAGCCCCCAACTGCCCTCCCTTGCAGGGCCTGGAACCTCCCAACGGCCCTCCCCTGCTGGCCATCTTGTGTTGACCATCTTGTGTCCACATGGTAGCAGGATCTTTGACCACAAGGGAGCAGCCCTCTTGTGTGTTGAGTTGATGGTCAATCTGTGTATTACTCTTTTATTAGATATGACAGAGGCCTGGTGCATGGTGGGGGCTGGCTGGTTTGTCCTGAAGGGTGTCCTGGATCAGGGTGAGGGTTCCCTTAGGGCATGGGGCAGCCTGGGTGATTTGCAGGCTGTCCATGGCCCCCCAGTGACCCAAGTGGAGGCCCTGGGATCTGAAATTAATTTATGTTCTACAATTGAAACTTTGTAGTCTAGAGTGGAGCCAAACCTTCTGCTCACTCCATGGTGACAGCCATTTCTGTTTGAAACTTTGTAGCCTAGAGTGGAGGGGTAGGGCCAGGGCTGTATAAGTTTAGCTTCTTCCATTGCCCTGGCAATCCTAGCTTCCTCTCTCTCCAGCTCCCTGGCTGCCTTTGGATTATATATCTTTTATATTGAAACTTTGTACCATTGAGTGGAGGCCTAGGCTGGCAAAGGCAGGTGGAAAGCTTGGCTTTCTCTGTTGCCAGAGAAACCCAAGCCTTCCTCCTGCTCTCAGTGGCAGCAGCCATCTTTTTTAGGATTTATTTGCATAATTTGCTCCTGATTGGCTGGTGGGCATGGCTAGTGGGTGTGGCTTGTGGGTGTGGTGATGGTATGGTCAAATTTGCATATTACTCTTTTATTAGATAGGATATTGCTGCAATGAACTAGGGGTACATAAATCTTATCAAATTAGTGTTTTGATATATTAAATGTTTCCTGATATTATAAAACACTTCTAGGCACTGTTTGTATCTACTGGTTTAGGAGTAAGATGACTCAGATTTGAGTGATATTTCAATAGAGAAACTTTGAATAATCATTTACATATTATGTCTAGCCTTACGAATCACCTTTTAAAAAACGTTTTATTTCTTACAAGTTTTTATTTGTTAATTCTCATCTAAGAATTTTTTTCTCATTGATTTTTAGAGAGAGATGTAACATTGGTTGGTTGCCTCTCACAGGGGGGATTGAACCTCCAAGCCAGGTACATGCCCTTGACTGGGAATTGAACCTGTGACGCTATGGTGCGCGGGCCAACACTCTAACCACTGAGTCCCACCAGCCAGGCAAGGTTCTCTTTTCATAAAAGAAGAGCAATAACACCTGGTTGGAAGGTCCAAATGAACTAATATATGTGAAATGGACAAAAATAAGTCATAACAAAAGGTTTTTAAACAGGTACTACTCCTTTTGCTTCCCTACTCGGAGCACCAATATTTAAGGTTCACTACTTAACTTGGAAGAGAACAAAGAACAATAAAAGGATGAATTCACACAAGAATAACATGGTTTACTGTAAATTAGCATTAGAATAATCGTTTATGATTCTAAGGGATATGTAAGACTTCTAATTTATAGTTCCTATTCATGAAGAATTGGAGAAAATTATTGGCCAACTATGGTCTGGTTTAGTTAAAATACTTCTTTTCTGAGGTTGTCCAAAATTTCCTGATCCTCTTATAAAAATCCCATATTGTTGTGTTTTTCACTTATCCTGAGATAAACTGCCTTGTATTGGAACCCTTAGAACTCTGGAATATGCAGGATGGTTTTTTTTTCTGGGTTGTAAAACTAAACTTTGATAAAACAATTTACCAGTTGTAATTAGTTACTACTTCTTTATTTGAAAGATTTTTTTTTTTTTAGAGAGAGAGAAAGAGGAAAGGAGGAGACAAACATTGATGCAAGAGCAGAACATTGATTGACCGTTTCCTGCATACTCTCCACCAGGAATTGAACCTGCAACCCAGGCATATACCCTAACCAAGAACTGAAACAAAAACCAGGCAGGGCACTATTTCTTTATTGCATACCTTTGCTGTCAGACTTCACCTTGGCTCCCTCTCTTTCTGAAATCTGAGTGCCCTATATTCTGTCTTCTATGGCAAATAAATGTTAAATATAGTTCCTTTTGGTGAAGAGATACTTTCAGAACTCATCTATCCTGAAAATGGATCTCCACTATAATATTTGAACATAAAAACACTATTAGACATCCTCTCTGATTACTGTAACTCAGAGTTTTCTTAAATACTAGAGGCCCGGTGCACAAATTTGTGCATGGGTGGGGTCTCTCAGGGCCCCAGCTGGTCTCTAGTCTTGCAGCCCTGAAGCCCTGCCTGGCACCCCACTTTGGCCTGCCATTGCTCCCTCACCTGCTCCACCATTCCACCTGCAGGGTGATTGATTGGAGCTGGGCCCCCACCCAAGCTCCCTCAGTGCCTGAAAGCCAGGCAGCAGCCCCATCCTCCACTGCAGCCACTGGTCACCATCTGTGGGGCAATGGGGCCCCCACTTGCACATGTCTTGGCCTGGTGCTGCCCACTCACCTGCTCTGCCACCCCATTGCGGTCCTGCTCTTTTCGGGCCCCATCAGGGCCAGTGGTGCCTCCACTGCCGTCCGCTGCCAGCACCATGTTGCCAACACCCACTATGTTCCGCACCACTCCCTGGTGGTCAGCACATGTCATAGCGAGCAGTTGTATTCCTGGTCAAACTCCTGGTCAAATACTTTGCATATTAGGCTTTTATTATATAGGATCTCACATCCACCAATGAGTTAGACATAAATGCACTTTCAAAAGTTTAACTTCTGTGATGAAATGAGTTTACTTTTCTTAATTTCCTTGCTTTTAGTGTTTTAATCTTAAAAAGTCTTTAAACCATTTCAGCTTTGGCCGTTCACAGGGAAGTCTTGAGCTGGGAATATGCTAGAAGAAGGGTAAGAAAGCAAGGAAACGGCATTCCTGCCTTAGCCTCAGGGTTTCTTTCACCATGACTGAGAAGACGAGACAAAAGTGAAAAGCCAAGAAACTCAAGCAGCCTTGTAATTATAGCTCTCTACAACTTATGTAACATCAAAATGTGATTTTTGTCAAACAAGGAAATAATCCTATCTAATAAAAGACTGATATGCAAATTGACCATACCTCCGATCAAGCCACACTCATGGCCACGCCTACCAGCCAATCAGGAGCAAATTATACAAATAAACCCCAACCAAGGTGGCTGCAGCCACTGAGAGGAGGAGGGAGGCTTGGGTTTCCCCAGCAACAGAGGAAACCAAGCTTTCCGCCTGCCCTTGCCAGCCTACACCTTTACTCAACGCTACAAAGCTTCAATTATAGAAGTTACATATATCCCAACAGAAATGGCGGAAGCCACGGAGCTGAAGAAAGCCGAGACAGTGGTTGCCCGGGCAATGGAGGAAGCCAAGCTTCTGCAGCCCTGGCCAGCCTAGACTTCCACTCTAGGCTACAAAGTTTCAATTATAGAATTTAAATAAATGCAAACAGAAATGGCTGTTGCCATGGAGTGAGCAGAAGGTTTGGCTCTGCTCCAATCTACAAAGTTTCAATTGTAGGACATAAATTAATCCCAGATTCTAGGGCCTCTGCTTGGGTCACTGGGGGGGATGGCCAGTCTGCAAACCACTACAGGCCCCTCGCCCCAACGACCCCACGCCCCAAGGGAACCCTCACCCTGATCCGGGACACTCTTCAGGGCAAACCAGCTGGCCTCACCCATGCACCAGGCCTCTCTCTTATCTAATAAAAGAGTAGATCACTCTAACACACAAGAGGGCTTCCCCCATGAGGTCAAAGATCCTGCCCCTGTGTGGACACAAGATGGCCACCACAAGATGGCCAGCAGGGGAGGGCCATTGGGAGGTTCCAGGCCTGCAAGGCAGGGCAGTTGGGGGCAATCGAGCCTGCAGGGGAGGGCAGTTAGGGGTGACCAGGCCAGCAGAGGGAAGCTGGGGGCAAACAGGCTGCCAGGAGAGCAGTTACACATCAATTAGGCTGGCAGAGTAGTGGTTAGGGGGTGATCAGGCTGGCAGGCAGAAGCGGTTAGGGGGAATCAGAGAGGCAGGCAGGTGATCAGTTTGGAGCCAGCAGTCTTGGATTGTGAGAAGGATGTCCGACTGCCCGTTTAGGCCTGATCCTACCGGGACCGGGCCTAAACGGGCAGTGGGCCATCCCTCAAGGGGTCCCAGATTGGAAAAGGTGCAGGCGGGGCTGAGGGTCATCCCCCACCTCCTGTGCACAAATATCATGCACTGGGCCTCTAGTTTATAATAATGAAAGCATAATATGCTAATTAGACCAGATAAAGCCAGTGCTGCGAGGGAAGCCTGGGTCCTGGTGTCAGATAGAAGTCGGTGCCAGCAGCTAGGGGAAAGAAGGCCTACTCTTGCACTGATTTCAAGCATCGGGCCTCTAGTGGTAAAAATAAATCACCTGAATTCTTTTTGGAAAAGGTTGTTATGTAAACATGTCTCAATTAATAAAGTGTATTATTAAGCCAATTAATCGCCCTTCTTCAGTTATTTATATAAAACACTACGGTTCTTCCCTGTCTTAGGCTCACCCTCCAGTATAGTTTGCTACTTCCTGTCTTCCAGAGTAGGGCTGAGAGGCACAGGGATTCTAAGCATCTGGTCATTATTAGAAACAACAACAATAACAAGAAAACTTTATCTCTATTCAAATCTGCAAATATAGCAGAAACTACAATTTTAGTTTAAAAGTTTATGTTTGCTATTTAAAACTAGAACATGATAGAAAAGTTGACTTCTCTGAATCACTTTTCACATTTCATCAACATAATCATCAGTCTCCTCCAGGATTCTTTTTTATAGTGATCCTAGGATTAATCTGATGAAAGTAATGAAAAGATTGCTTTAAAAAAATACTCCAATAACAGGGGAGGAACCAAGATGGTGGCATAGGTAAACACCTATTTTGCTGCCCCACACAAGAAGTCCAAAACTACAACTTAACATCAAAACAAACTTCATCCAGAATCACCAGAAAGCTGGCTGAGTGAAAATTCCACAGATAAAAGTAAAGATAGGACACAGTGACTCAGAGGAGCAGCGGTGCGCAGCCTTGACGATACCCATGGAGAGAGGTTTGGAGCCTTGTGCGTGAGAGTGGTGAGGGGCGGGCGGCAGCAAACCTGGCTGGTTTTCTCCAACGGGGAGGGCAGAGGCGCCCCACGGCACTAATGCCCCAGTTCCATGCGAGAGCCCAGGTCCGGGAAAGGCAAGCTAAAACCCGGCACGACAGAGGTCTGCGAGTTTGAGGAGAGTGCGCGTAACTTGGAACAGCAGTTTGCATGTAAAGTGCGTGACCGCGCAGAGAGGACGCGTGACTTGCTCCCTCGTTCGGGAGACCAACAGACTGCTTTGTTTTACAACCCTGGGTGAGTCATTGGGTGTGCAGACTTATTTGGGGAGAGACAGAGTTGTCTGGCAATGGGTGGAGACCAGCGGCGGCTTTCTCTTGGAGGTGCCTGCAGCCATTACCACCCAACACAGAGACCTGTGCGCCGCATAGGGCGGAGCTGACACTGATGCTGTGTGCTCAGCCCGGAGTCTCCGCCCATCCAACCTGAACACAGTTTCCCTGCACAGCCAATTGGCCTGGAGGTCAAACCCTCCTAGTGCTAACAACAACAAGCTGGGCTTAACTTCATCAATACTGTACAACCCATAAAGGATTGCAGTAAGAATATCCCACCTCAGGTAACTGGGGAGGCTGAGCCACTGTCCCTTAGAGGACATCTACCACATAAAACTAATGGAACAACTCAGGAAAGCAGCCACAATGCAGAGAAATGGAAAGAAATTAGGTGTGAAAGAAATGGAGGAAAAAAGACGACTAGACATAGAGTTCAAAACCACAGTAATAAGGTTTTTCAAGAGGCTCGTAGAAAAGGCCAATGAACTTAATGAGAACTATGAGGAAATGAACAAGACCTACGAGGAAATGAACAGCACCTATGAGGATATGAAAAAGGAGCAACTAGAAATTAAGCATACACTGACTGAAACAAAAAATATTATACAAAGATCTAAAAGCAGTCCAGATGACCCCAAGAACCAAGTCAAAGATTTGAAATACAAAGAAGCAAAATCCACTCAGCTGGAAAAGCAAGAAGCAAAAATAATCCAAATAATTGAAGATAGCGTAAGGGTCAACCAATGCTTGGGACAACCTCAAGCATACCAACATCCAAATTGTTGGGGTGCCAGAAAAAAAGAGAGAGCAAGACAATGAAAACCTACTTGAAGAAATAGTGACTGAAAACTTCCCCCACCTGGTGAAAGAAATTGACTTAAAAACCCAAGAAGTGGACAGGACCCCAAAATATAGGAATCTAAAGAAGACCATACCAAGACACATCATAATTAAGATGCCAAGAGCAAAAGATAAAGAGAGAATATTAAAAGTAGCAAGAGAAAAACAGTTACTTACCTAAAGAGAGCACCCATACGATTGTCAGTGGATTTCTCAACAGAAACAATGCAGGCCAGACAGGAGTGGCAAGAAATATTCAAAGTGATGAATAGCAAGAATCTACAACCAAGATTACTCTACCCAGCAAAGCTATCATTCAGAATTGAAGGTCAGATAAAGTGCTTCGCAGATAAGAAAAGGCTAAAGGAGTTCATCACCGCCAAACCAATATTATATGAAATGCTGAAAGATATTCTTTAAGAAGAGGAAGAAGAAAAAGGTAAAAATATAAGTTATGAACAACAAATACACATCTATCAACAAATGAATCTAAAAATCAAGTGAATTAATAATCTGATGAACAGGATAAACTGGTGAATATAACAGAATCATAGACATAGAGAGGGAATGGACTGACAATTCTTGGGGAGAAAAGGGGTGTGGGAAGTGCAGCAAGAGACTGGACAAAAATCATGCAACTATGAGAGAGGACAGTGGTGGGGAGGTGAGGGCAGAGGGTGGGATGGGTACCAGGTGGAGGGGAGCTATAGGGGGAAAAAAGGGGAACAATGTAATTAATAAACTGAACAATAAAGATAAAAAACACCCCAATAACAGAATATTGTCATCTTATCACATTGTTTCTCAAATAATGGTACAGAAGATTTAGGTGGTACATCAACGAATATTTAAAATTTTAAAGTTTATAGTGACCTTGATGGAAATTAGAATAAATATAATTAGCATATAAAACTCAATTTTCATAAATAATATTTCCTAAGACTAAAAATTGAATCCCTTAAAATTTTAAGTGAACACTACATATGGTAAAACTATAAAGGAAGTGTGCAAATGCTGAAGTTTGAGAAATATTGTGTTCTGTTTATTTCAATTTTATGTGACTAGTTACACTATATCATTGCCTTGATTAATCTGAGGATATAATATGCTACCAGTTTAAAGTCTAAATTTATTTGGTTTCTATGCATTAAATGTTTGTTTATAAACTTTCTCTTCATTATGAATAACTTTATATTGAATGGGATGGAAAAGTATGACAAAAATTTTTCTACATTTATATATTCATATGATTTCCCCCCCATGAGTTATGTGCTGCTGAGTAAGTGAAGGACCGTGGCTTAAAACTTTCTCACATTTATTATATTCACATAATTTCTCCCGAGTATGAATTTTACTATGTTGATTAAGGTGTGCACTCTGGCTAAAGGCTTTCGCACATTCATTACATTTATAGGGCTTCTCTCCTGTATGAATCCTCTCATGCTGATTAAGATGTGTCTTCTGGCTAAAGGCTTTCCCACAAAAATTACATTCATAAGGCTTTACTCCAGTATGAAGTCTATGATGTTCAGTAAGGGATGTAATACGGCTAAAGGCTTTACCACATTGATTACATTTGTAGGGCCTCTCTCCAGTATGAATCCTCAGATGTTGAGTAAAGGATGAATGTTGACGAAAGGCTTTCCCACAGTCATTGCATATAAAAGGTTTTTCTCCTGTATGAATCCGCTGATGTTGAATAAGATGTATCCTCTGGCTGAATCTTTTCCCACATTCATCACACTTATAGGGCTTTTCTCCTGTAAGGACTATCTGAGGTTGAGTAAAAGTTGAGTTGTGGCTGGAGGCCTTTCTATATTCACTGGGTTTTTCTTCAGTATGAATATGATTAGTAAGAAGAATATGTTGATTGAAGATTCTCCCACACTTATTATATTCATAAGTATTTTCTCTTACATGGTTTCCCTGATAGTAAGTCAATTCTGAATTATGTTTGATGCTATTTCCTTGTGTGTTTGAATTAAGGGGTATCTTAATTGAAGAAATTCTCTGATGCATAATAAGATTTGAGTTCATTTTAAAGTTTTCATCAAATTTGTTACATTCAAGGCTTCTCTCTTGTGGGACCTTTTTTTGGGCAAGAGATTCTTGTCCTAAATGTCTCTGCTGATTTTCTTGATTAAACTCTAACTGGTAATCAAAATCCCAGAGTCCTGCTAAAATGGAGTACCAGAAACTATCTCCTGTTAGTCTCTCCATTATCATGTTATAGGTTTGAGTTTCATCAGAAATACTCTGGTTTGGAGTTGATTTTTTGACTTCAGGTTTATTTTCTGCATCTAAAAGAAGTTCAGAACAAATTAAGAAGTACAAATTGATAGTTACAAAATAGTCATAGTAATGCAAAGTACAGCATGGAGTATATCTATACTAGTAAAAGGGTAATATGCTAACTAGACCAGATATCTTCCAGACATCCTTTTGGACAAAGTCACAGTGGTGTGGACCAAGACAGAGGCAGTTAGGAGTGATCCAGGCCAGCAGGGGAGGGCAGTTAGGGGCGACCAGGCTTGCAAAAGAGGGCAGTTAGGGGCAACCAGGCTGGCAGGAGAGGGCAGTTAGGGGCAGTCAGGTAGGCAGAGTAGTTAGGGACCATCAAGCAGGCAGGTAGGTGAGTGGTTAGGTGTCAGCAGTCCCGAACTGTGAGAGGGATGTCTGACTGTGGGACTGGGCCTCCAGTCAGACATCCCCCCGAGGGGTCCTGGATTGGAGAGGGTGCAGGCCAGGCTAAGGGACCCACCCCCCACTTGTGTATGAATGTCATGCACCAGGCCTCTAGTATTTAATAATATTATAACAACTATGTATGGTTCCAGGTACTAATAAAAAATCGTCAGTGGGGGTTTATAACAAAATATTTATTTCTAATGACAAAAACAAAAAGAAATTCAGAACATACTAATACTTTATATATATATATATATATATATATATATATATATATATATATATATATATTAATTTTTTACAGAGAGGAAGGGAGAGGGATATAAAGTCAGAAACATCGATCAGCTGCCTATTGCACACTCCCTACTGAGGATGTGCCTGCAGCCAAGGTACATGCCCTTGACTGGAATCGAACCCAGGACCTTTCAGTCCAAAGGCCGACGCTCTACCACTGAGCCAAACCGGTTTTGGCCAGAACATACTAATACTTTGTAGCATTCTTCATGTTGAAAAAAATTGTTGCATAATGAATTACCAAATAAAACTGACAATAATGCAAACAAAGCATTTGTGCCATTGAAAAGTTTTAAAATGTGGGCATGTAACAAGAAGATGGACTATAAAAAGATGACAAGAAGCAGTGAATTGAAGGAAAATTTAGAACATGTGTGTAACCATGAAAGGAAGAGATCATACTGGAAAAAAATGGGAAGGAGAATAAGAAATGGAAAGAAGATTAAGAAATATCAGAGAAACGTCTGTGCTCAGATGTGGGAGGTATTAGAGGAAAGACTGTAATTAGACAAGACAGATCTCATCTGTGATTTATTCTATTGTAAGGACAGCTAACTTTGTTAATTTTAAAAGCATTTCTTCATATTTAAAATTTTTTTGTTGTTGTTAATCCTCACCTGAGGATATTTTTCCTTTGATTTTTAGAGAGGGTGGAAAGGAGGGAGGCAGCAAGAAACATCAATGTGAGACATCAACTGGTTGCTCCTGAACGCTCCCTGACCAGGATGGGGATCAAACCTGCAACCCAAGCACAACATGACCTTCACTGGAATTGACCCTGCTACCCTTTGGTGCAGGAACCTATGGTGTAATCACAGAGCAACATCTGCCATGGCTGCATTTTTAATTGTTTGTTAAAAATGATAAAACTAATGATTGCTTATAGTAATATATTCAAATAATATGGAAATACATAAAGAATTCCATCCCTTAGAGGTAATCAATGTTAATAGTTTGGGGTTTATCTTGCCAGATTTTTCCTATGTTCAGACAAATACAAATGTAAACTGTATTTTCAACAAGCATGACTCATGTATTTCGATAAAAACAAAATTTAATTTCAGTCTCCTACCACTTTAAAATTTGTTTAGTGGGTGTATTCTTCCTCTGCTTCTACATGATTTGGACTGTCCCTTCAATTCGTTTGTAACAGATATCCCCTATTACATTGTCATAAATGCAGTCTCTATTCAGCAATTAAAATGTTCAGTCACATGTAACAGTGAAAGTCCAGAATTAACCCTTTTCCCCTCTCCTGAGTCAATTCTTTCTTGTCTTTCCCTGCCCGCCTATTCTCCCACTCTACCCTCTTCCTTTTCACCCTTCCCCCAACTCTGCTGTCTCCATGCTAGTCTTTTCTCTGACTCTGTTATCATCATTCACCATTTAACTATTTCCATGCTCACTTCTTCCTTCACTCACTACTGTCGTTTCATTCCACTCTAACAAAAATTGGAGGGAGGAGGAATTAGGAGATAGGACAATTTTTGTACGACTAGGTGGCTTCACATTCCCAGTTTAGCAGATGGTTAAGCAGATTCACTTTTGGAAACACCTGTGGCTCTTGGGAGGCTCTCTCTCCTGTCATTTCCATGATTTATATATCTCTATTTTGGGTAGTCCCTTGGGATCAGCCCAAGAGCATAAAACCCACTGGCCAAGATCCAAGCTCATGCTGGTTGACTCATGCATGAAAAACACTCACGATACCTTGTCGCAACAAACCTGTGTAGTAGTGCACGCTGATCCTAAGTCATCAGCTTCTCCTGACTCACTCATCAAAGCCATTTCATTAGCCAGCTGTTCTTGGGCCTTGGACTGATTTAGCTTTCTCAAGTGTGAGTCAGGTGCTAGTCCTGATCTTCTGACCACAGGGAATGTACAAGCACCCCGCATTTTATTGCACTCCACTTTATTGCACTTTGCAGATAATGCAGCTTTTGCAAATGGAAGGTTTGTGGCAACTTTACATAGAGCATGTCTACCAGCAGCATTTTCCCAACAGCATTTTCTTACTTTATGTCTCTGCATCACATTTTGGTAATTTTCACCATATTTCAAACTTTTCCATCATTATATTTATTATGGTGATCTGTGATCAGTGATCTTTGATGTGACTATTGCGATTGTTTTGGGGTGCCATGAACTACCTTTGTAAGACAGTGAACTTAACCTACAAATGTGTGTGTTCTGACTGCTCCACTGACGATCATTCCTCTATTGCTCTCCTCCCTGGGCCTCCCTATACTCTGAGACACAACAATATGGCAATTAGCCAACTAGTAACCCTAAAATGGCACCTAAGTGTTTAAGTGAAAGGAAGAGTTGTGCATCTCTCACTTTAAATTAAATGCTAGAAATGATTAAGCTTAGTGAAGAAGGATGTTGAAACCCGAGACAGGCCAAAAGCTAGGCTCCCTGTGCCAGTTGGCTAAGTTGTGAATGCAAAGGAGAAGTTTTTAAAGGAAATGAAAAGTGCCACTGCAGTGAACACAAACGATAAGAAAGAGAACAGCCTTACTGCTGATATAAAGTTTTAGTGCTTTGGATAGAATATCAGACTAGCCACAAGATTCCCTAAACCAGAACCTAATCCAGAGGAAGGCCTTACCTCTCTTCAGTTTTACTGAAAGGTGAGAGAGGTGAGAAAATTGCAGGAAACAAGTCTGAAGCTAGCAGAGGTTGGTTCATGAGGTTTACGGAAAGAAGCCATCTCCATAACATCAAAGTGCACAGTGAAACTGCAAGTGCTGATGTAGAAGCTGTAGCAAATTATCCAGAAGATCTAGCTAAGATGATAAGGGGGCTACACCTAACATTTTCAATGCAGATGAAACAGCCTCATATTGGAAGAAGATGTCATGCAGGACTTTCATAGCTAGACGAGAAGTTAATGCCTAGCTTCAAGGCTTCAAAGGACAGGCTGACTCTCTTGCTAAAGGCTAATGCAGCTGGTGATTTTAAGTTGAAGCCAGTGCTCATTTACCATTCCAAAAGTTCTAGGGCCCTTAAGAATTAGCTAAATCTACTCTGCCTGTGCTCTATAAATAGAACAACAAAGCTCGGATGGCAGCACGCTTGCTTACAATATGGTTTACTGAATATTTTAAGCCCACTGTTGAGACCTACTACTCAGATAAAATGCTTCTTTTCATAATATTACTGCTTATTGACAATGCACCTGGTCACCCAGGAGCTCTGATGGAAATATACAATGAGAGTAATGTTATTTTCATGCTTGCTGATGACAGTGGGGAAGGGCACTTAATAAGAATAGAGCCATAGTTGTCTAATAATTATTCACCTTAATAACTATAGATAAGAAGTTTTCTAACAGACCCTGGAAAACTGGAGGATGAAACAAGGCTGTAAAAAAATAAGATGCCTCGATGGGCCCATCACTCGGAAAATAAATACATTTTGAGAACAGACCAGAGACAGGGCATTTTGATTTGGGTGCTGTGATTGGACACTGACCCTCCGGGCGTTTTTCTCAGGAAGGCTGACCATTCCCTGGTCCCAGGAACGGGCTGAACTGCTTGTAACATCATAGAAAATTAGGCACCTTGTTATTGGACTTTGAGCCCCTGGAGGCTGGACTTCAGACCCTCCCCTCCCCTTTCCATGTTACACGTAGCTACCTTCTCCCTCATACGTATATAATCAGCCAGCTGGCAGGGGGGAGTGAGATCAGAATTCCCAGGGTGATGGACTATTCTCCCCATATTGCCAGCATTATTAGAACACATGCTCATATATGATTCAACCCTGTCTCTGCTTAATTTGGTTCAAGTAGTGACAGGTAGCCTTGGGTCCATTGTGTCCGGTTTCATTAACACAGACTACATTCTGCAGCCCATGAATCAAGACGTAATTTTAATTTTCAGGTCTTACTATTTAATAAGTGCATCTCATAAGGCTATAGCTGACACAGATGGTGATTGCTCTGATGGATCTAGGCAAACCAGGTTGAAAACCTCCTGAAAAAAGATTCATCATTGTTAATGCTATAATGAACATTCGTGATTCATGGGAAGAGTTCAAATATCAACATTAACAGGAGTTTGGACAAAGTTGGTTCTAACCCTCATGGATGACTTTATTTTATTTTTTTAAAATATATATTTTATTAATTTTACAGAGGAAGGGAGAAGGAGAGAGGGACAGAAACATCAATGATGAGAGAGAATCATCCATCAGCTGGCTTCTGCACACACCCTACCGAGGATTGAGCCTGCAATCCGAAATGGGAATGTGCCCTTAACCAGAATTGAGCCCAGGAACCTTCAGTCTGCAGGCTGACGCTTTATCCACTGAGCCAAACTGGCTAGCGGCCTCATGGATAATTTTAAGGGATGATTTTCAAGACTTCACTGGAGGAAATAACTGCAGGTGTGCTGGGAAACTGCAAGAGATCTAGAGTTAGATGTGGAGCCTGAGATGTGACTGAACTGCTGCAATCTCATGATAAAATTTTAATGGATGAGGATTGCTTCTTACAGATGAGCAAAAAAGGTGGATTTTGAGATGAATCTCCTCCTAGTGAAGATGTTGTGAAGCCTGTTTAAATGACAACAAAGGATTTAGAATATTACATAAACTCAGTTGACAAAGCAGTAGTGGGGTTTTCAGAGGACTGACTCCAGTTTTGGAAGAAGCTCTACTGTAGGTAAAGTGCTATCAACGAACATTGCACACAACAGAAATCATCTGTGAAAGAAATGGTCTTGATGCGGCAAACTTCATTGTTGTCTTAATTTAAGAAACCACCACAGCCACTCCAGCCTCCATTCAGCAACCAATACCCTGATCAGTCAGCAGCCAATGACTTTAGTAACAGCAAGTGCTCCTCAAGATCTCTGCTTGGCCTCCCAATTCCTTTATGTTCAACAGAGGACCTTGCCTCCTGCTTTGCCAAGGAAACAGATATATCCATGTGTGAACTCCTTTAAATCTGCCACAAGCAAATCATCCTAATCTCTTTATCTTCAACCCCACTCCACGTCTTCCATAATCACAATCCATCTTTTGTATCTATTTTCTATTTACCCTCTCTACTGACTCCTTCTCTTCAGTATTAAAAATAAGCTAAAATCAGCTTCGTAGAACAATACTCTTTTGACATTACCTTCTTATTCTAGCAAAATCCTCTTTATCGTCCCCACTTCTCATTCTAGCTTCCTGTGAGAGTACTGTACACTTAGTAGCTCTATTTTTTTTTAACCCTGTTCACTGGGCAATGTACACAAATTGATTGCTTTTCTAATCACTCCCTGTCATCTCTCTTGTGACTATAATTACTAACCTCTTTGCTGATAAACCCATTGGACACTTCCTAGGTCTCATTTATATAGGAAGAGATTTCTAGATAAACAGACATCAGCAGATGCCAATAACAATGAGGCAAGCAATAACCCAGAGACATCAGAATGAGAGCACAAAAGCCAGATCAGTCTAGCTGTCCTTTGATCAACAGAAATGTCTTGCCACATTCTCATTAGAGGAACCATTTATTGCGTCTCACAGGATAATGCACAACAGTCTCTTTGGAGGAGACTGCTATCCTGCCTGTCTGTAACAAGGAGGACGTGAAAAATCCTTTGTTCAAGCTGGTTTATGAATCAAGAGCCTTGTGTATCCACATATGGATGCATAATGGTGTCTGCACATTTTCTTGTTAGCAATTGTTTTCTCTTGTTGAGGTGGTCTGTGGGCAAGGCCAAATGGGAGTCAGTATGGATCCTGCACATGGCCACATAAGCACTCTTGGGAAAGAATAGCTCTGCCTTCTGTTGTAGGCTCCCACCCTGGCAATTCACCTGCAAAGGGAGTTTTACACTTTCTTACTTTAGCTTCCTATTCCCTGGAATCCAGGCGTGGAGGTTCATGGAAATAATGTCACCCACCGTGGCCAGGGAAGGGTTAGAGGTTCTTGACAAAATGTTTTAAGTATCAGCCTTTAGTCATGGAATGCCAGCACTGGTTAGGCCAAAATTCAGGCTCAGGTTCAGTGAGGCTGGATTAGGAACAAAGTTTTCTGCCTAAAATAATCTAGAGCACTAAGAGCAGAAGCACAGACAAGTCTGTCGTATTGAAGAAGCGTAAGCCCGAATGAAACAAAACCAAGTCCAGCTGATGAGACATGGTGCCAGAACAAAGAATCAGAGTGGAAACTAGACAGAGATGGGCAGGTTAGCTTGACTAAGTGAACCAGAGTGGAATATAGCATCCAGGTAGCTGTCAACTATGTGACAATATAACCCAGGCAGATTATTGTAGGCATTATTCTAACAATCAGGAACTTAAGAGGTTTTTATTTTGGCCAAGAAGTCTCATATTTAGTGGGATTTTTTTTTTAAAAGAAGAGAGTATAAAGTCAACAGATTCAGGTTTTGAAATACAGCACTTACCAGTAATTAAAATAGCATGACATTCATAAACAAAAACATAATCTAAAATCTGGAAAGAGAACGTGGGTGAAATACTTAGACTAGAAATGTAGAAATGGGGGAAACTGACATACAAGTTTACTTAAAAGCACTGTACTAGAGAATGGAACACCAATCCATAGGAATACACATCTTTAGAAGAATAAGGAGGAGAGAAGGTAGTACAGGAGCAGGTAAAGATAGAGGAAAAAGGTTGAAAGAGCCAGGTTGGAAGAAAATTTCAAAAAAGTAAAGTCAACACAGTAAAAAACAAGATCATAGGAGACAATAACTGTGGTTTTTAGCCACTGAATTTGACTGGAAGGAAATTAGTAGTAATCTCCCAGAAAAAAATTTTAGTAACACAAGCATGATATATCACAAAGGTGAGCACGAGAATAAGAACAAGGGCTATGGGTTTCAGATGGTTTTATTTATTATTATTATTTTTTAAAATCTATTTTATTGATTTTTCACAGAGAGAAAGAGAGAGGGATAGAAAGTCAGAAACATCGATGAGAGAGCAACATCGATCAGCTGCCTCTTGCACACCCCCTGCTGGGGATGTGCCCGCAGCCACAGTACATGCCTTTGACCAGAATCGAACCCAGGATCCTTCGGTCTGCAGGCCGATGCTCTATCCACTGAGCCAAACCGGCTTCGGCAAGGGTTTCAGATGATTTTAAAAAGGTTGATAATGAAAGGAAAAGGAAAAACTGAAAAGTAGGTAAAAATGGCAGAGATATGGAAAAGAAAGATTTATTTATTTATTTTTAAAAATATATTTTTACAGAGAGGAAGGGAGAGGAATAGAAAGTCAGAAACAGCCGAGACCGATTTGGCTCAGTGGATAGAGCGTCGGACTGCCGACTGAAGGGTCTCCGGTTCGATTTCGGTCAAGGGCATGTACCTTGGCTGTGGGCACATCCCCAGTAGGGGGCATGCAAGAGGCAGCTGATCGATGTCTCTCTCTCATCGATGTTTCTGACTTTCTATCCCTCTCCCTTCTGCTGTGTAAAAAATCAATAAAATATATTTAAAAAAAAAAGTCAGAAACATCAATAAGAGAGAAACATCGATCAGCTGCCTCTTGCATACCCCTTACTGGGAATGTGCCCACAACCAAGGTACATGTTCTTGACTGGAATCAAACCTGGGACCTTTTAGTCCGCAGGTCAACACTCTATCCACTGAGCCAAACCAGTTTCGGCAAGGAAAAGAAAGATTTAAAGACTACCAAGAGAGGATGTGTAAATAAAAAATAGAAAATGCTATGTGGAGATGTGCAAATGCTATTTGTAACATCAAGGGATTTATGTACATTCAAACTAACACCTTCAAAATAACTTTTGTGCTGTGATAATTTTTAAATAAGTATATATTATCTGTTTAATCAGAAAAAAATAAGAGAGCCATTTCCACTTTGTGAAAAAGTAAAATATGAACTAGATAGATATTTAAAAAGTGTTCAGTATTCTTTAAATCCAGAGACATATTTATAGCATACTCAGGTGAGTATTTCAAAAGCAACTATTTCCCTTCACTAGGTAGCAAATATTAAAATATTGCTTCTCACCTGGACCAGTGTCCAGTGGGCTTTCTCTTTCCATCAGACACTGCTCTTCTTGCTCCAACTGAGTGATCATCTCCGGCTTATAAAGCTGATGACCCATATTCATGGGGAAAAATGTATCTCAGAAGTTTATACTGGAAACAAAGAAATTTTTAGTCTTGAAAGCCAGCAAAATAAAGGTGCCCACCTCAAATTCAACAAAGTCAAAACTTTATACCCGAGGAGAAAGAGCAGGCAGGACACAAAGGTCTCTATGAAACTGATTAGCATTCTTCTGCCTCAGCCTGAACTATAGTCACAAAAGCTTTAGAGGTTTTCACTACTTGAGAAAATAGAGCAGTCCCCCCTTATCCTTGGTTTCACTTTTTGCAGTTTCAGTTACCCATGATCAACCATGGTTCAAAAATATTAAATGAAAAATTTCAGAAACAAACAATTCATAGTTTCATTATTTATTTATTTTTATTACTTTTTTAACTTTAAAAATATTTTTATTGCTTTCAGAGAGGAAGGGAGAGAAAGAGAGAGAGAAACATCAATAATGTTTGAGAATCATTGATGGGTTGCTTCCTGCATGCCCCCTACTGGGAACCTAGCATGTGCCCTGACCGGGAATCTAACTGTGACCTGCTGGTTCAAACTCTGACGTACACTAACTGGGCTATTTTTTTTTTAATTTTTAAATTAAATTTATTGGTGACATTGGTTAATAAAATTATATAGGTTTCAAGTGTACAGTTCTATGATGCATCATCTGCCTATTGCATTATCTATTACCCAGAGTCAAATCTCCTTCTGTCACCATATATTTGATCCCTTTACTCTTTACTACCTCCCATCTCCTTTCCCACTGGTAACCACCATGTGGTCTGTTATCTGAGGTTTTGTGTATTTGTTTGTCTTATTTGTTCATTTGCTGCTTTCAGTTTTATATCCCACATCTGAGTGAAGTCATTTGGTTCTTGACTTTCTCTGACTTACTTTGCTTAGCATGACATTCTCAAGATCCATCCATGTTCACCATACTGTTGTCTGTCTATGAGGTTTTGTTGTTGTTGTTGTTTAATCCCTTCATCTTTTCTACCCAGCCCCCCCCTACTCCCTCCCCTCTGACAGCTATGAGTCTGTTTCTATTTTGTTTGTTAATTTATTTTGTTCATTAGATTCCACATATAAGTGAAATCACATGGTGTTTGTCTGTCTCTGACTGGCTTATTTCACTTAGCATAACATTCCAGAAACTGCGATAAAATCTTGCATCATCACCTCTATCCCACCTAGGACATGAATCATTCCTTTGTCCAACATATCAACACTGTAGATGCTCCAGGCCTAGTAGTCACTTAGTAGGCATCTTGGTTATCAAACCAACTGTCTTGGTATCAAAGTGCTTACGCTCTGGTAACAGTTACTTTACATAATTATGGCCCCAAAGTAGTGATGCTGGCAATTCAGACATGCCGAATAGAAGCCATAAAGTTCTTCAAGTAAAAAGGTGAAAGTTCTCAACTTAATAAGGAAAGAAAAAAAATCATTATGCTGAGGTTGTTTAGATTTATGGTAGAAGCACATTTTCTTCTTTTTTTTTTTTTAAAAAAAATATTTTATTGATTTTTCACAGAGTGGAAGGGAGAGAGACAGAAAGTCAGAAACATCGATGAGAGAGAGACATCGATCAGCTGCCTCTTGCACGCCCCCCACTGGGGATGTGCCCACAGCCATGGCACATGCCCTTGCCGGAATCAAACCCAGGACCCTTCAGTCCGCAGTCCAACGCTCTATCCACTGAGCCAAACCAGTCTCGGCTAGAAGCACATTTTCTATCCATGAAATTGTGAAGAAAAAAGAAATTCGTGCTAGTTTTGCTGTCACACCTCAAACCACAAAAGTGATGGCCAGAGTATGGAAGTGCTCAGCTCAGATAGATGAGGCATTAAATAAACTTTATCATAAGTATGTATGAATAGGAAAAACAGTATATGTAGAATTCAGTACTAGCCATGGTTTCAGGCATCCCCTGCAGATAAGGGGGGACTACTATAAATCCACTGGAATGGCTCCCAGTTCTACAGGTACACCATCCTTACCCAGAGCGACCAAATTCCTGTAGTTTTCTAGCATCACATCTCGGTAGAGGTTCTTCTGAGCAGGGTACAGCTGGTCCCACTCCTCTCTGGTGAAGTCCACAGCCACGTCCTGGAATGTCAGGGACTCCTGAAACATCAAGTACATCCCTGCTCAGCCAGAAACAGTTTTTGTAAATTAAAAAACTGGGCTCTCAGGGGAAGGAGCAAAAGTACAGCAGGAGACAAAGGTGTAAGCCACTGTGCTGAGAGTCTTTAGGGCTCTGAGTAATCCAAGTCAAAATTTTTGAAATAACCCTCAGTGCCTATCTTTCTATCATCTTTTAAGACATATAAAACCATACATAAAATAATGCTTGTTTTTCAGCTTTTTATAATCTGTTGCAGGGGAATCTCAGATAATCTAAACAATTAAAAAACAATATGGTTAATTCATGCTATACAGTTTCAGAAATAACAGTAATTCAGGAACTGTTGAAATAGTGAAAGTAGGTATTGAGTTGGTATATCTTGTGTAGTTCTTAAAAGTTTTCAGGTTTGGACAGAAGAGGAAAAAGGATATTTTAGTGGCTTAAAAAAGTGAAAATAACCCGGGCAAACAGGTTAGGAGTAAAAGGTATATGATGCATGTTGGTATTAGTAAAAGAGACTGTCTTGTTACAGGTAGGAATTTCAAATAAAAAGGGTAACATCTGTATTTCCTCCATTATCAGTGCTGCTTAAGCAACCCTTCTGCTCTAAGAAATACAGACATACTGACACACACCTACATATAACTCCTTCTTTCCTAACACTCCCCCAATGCAATTCAATCCACTTCGTGGGTACAATAATTCCAATTATTCAAGAGTGTGGTGTTCTAAACAAGTGCTCTTTCCTAAAAGTTAAAATTCAATATTTCAGAACAGTATTGCTTTTTACACATTTAGCATATGTCTAAAAAACATGTTTCTACTTCCTTTTATAACTTCTATATATCTTTCACGTTTCACTTTAAATTTTGCTTCTCCATAGAGTTCTTCCCTGACTCCCTAATGCACATTCACAGTACCTTATTTTTATTTTGTACTAGGGGCCCAGTGCATGAATTTGTGCACCTTGAAAGGAACTGTGGGCCGTGAGGCTGTGGTGGGCACAGGGCATCCTCTGCGACTCCGCCTGTCCTCTCCTGCCACGGCCCCAGTCCCCTGTCTGCCAGCAGCCCGGCACCAGCCACTGCGGCTCCCGTGCACTGATGGTGCTGGCTCTGCTCATACTCACTGACGGTGCAAAGAGACTGGGGCTAGAGCCATCAGTGGGTGTGAGCAGGGCTGATACCATCAGTGGGTGGGAACTGCGGTGACTGCTGCCCCTATTGCCCCTTAGGAGCAGGGGGAGGTGGAGAAGCCCCCAAGGGTGATTGAGCCTGGCAGCCGCCGCTCGCACCCGCTAGCAGTGCCAAATGACTGGGACCAGCGCTGGGCGAGTGCGAGTAGGACCAGTACCGGCAGCAGGTACAAGCGCTGGGTGGGATCATGGTACATGGGAGCGAAGACTTTTCAGTAACCACCAGAGGCTCACCCTGATGACATCAACCAGCACCCTGCCTTGATCTGGTGCCTCCGCTCACCTGCTCCACCATCCTGCCAGGGCTGACGCCTGCCATGTTCCACATGCACCCCCTAGTGGTCAGCGCACATCATAGCAACTGGTTGTTTGGTTGTTCCATAGTTTGGCCTAATTGCATATTAGGGTTTATATATAAAGTTAATATACATGTCAATTTGCATTTTATTATTATACTAGAGGCTCGATGCAGCTGCGGCTGCCTCAGCCCTCACAGCCCAGTCCCAGCTTCATTCAGAAAGTCGTCTGGATGGTGGTCCAGAAGGTTGTCATTCTGCTGTTCAGTCTAATTAGCATAATAGCTCTTTATTACATATGAATGTCTGTCTGTTTAACTATAAGCCACTCGGGTTTAGGACCATGTTTGTTTTGCTCATTGATATATATATATATATATATATATATATATATAGTGCCATGCATAATTTCTGGCACACAGTAGCTGTTCAATAATATTTGTTGAAGGAATATTGTAACACAATTAATGGTTCTGGAAAATTAAAACACACTCCTCTGGCTAGAGTGCCAAGAGGCACATATGCCACATTAGTTCTTGATGTCTTTTTGTTCCTGTCTGTGGGGAACCTTATAATTAAACATAAATTAAATGAATCTATTCCTTGCAGACCTAAGATCCCAAAGTACTAATGCACCAAATAAATGCTCAGCTCTAGCTATTGGTTTCCTTATTGTCTTAGCTCTTGCTTAAGTTTTATTTCCTTTTGCAATAGTTCAGTCTTCTCTAATTTCCAAACCCTACCTGATATCAGCACACATTAAAACTCTACTTTCTTCATAAAGTCTTCCCTTGTCTCTCCAGTTTCAATCAGATTTCTCCCTTCTCTGAGTAATTCTTGTATTTGTTATATCTTGCATGCATAACAGCATCCAACATTATACTTACACTTTTTGAATATTAATTGTGTTATGTAGGCTTTAAAAAAATCTCTTCCAATGAGTTTATTTGCTATGTACAAATAATAATTATTTCATAGAATTTGGAACAATATAAGTCCTCTATGTGAAGAAACTAAGACTGATATCTCATGTGTTAAGAAAAAGAGCTGGTTAAAGTAGAGATCTATAAAAGATATCTTAAACATTTTATTTTAATTTAAAGTATATACATGTATATTTTTGGTTCACTTTTTGATGAAAAGCTAAGCTTTGTCTATGAGAGTGATTTTAATGACTGAATGTCCATACCCATAATGCATCAGTTTCTGGTTCATTAAAGTAGAACAAGCAACAACACTTGGGAAATAATGTAGGCATAGAATCCTCTGAGATTTTTATGATTTTTCCATCTGTGTTTTACAATTTTGCTCACACCTAATTTGACAGCAATTTTTTAAATGGCATTTAGTGAATCTTTCCAAAATATTCAACTAGTTTTCACAGAAACAAACAGTTATATCTCTTCAGTTTACATAATATTTAATCAAAGTTTAGAATTGTTAACAACAGGCTTAAACAGGTTTTGGGGAAGCTGTAACAGGTTCTGGATAAAAATTAACTTGTGGCAGCAGATGTCCTCAGGCATACTTGGTAACGCCATTAGTTCCAGCAGTCACAGTGACCGGGGCATCATTCATTGCTTACAGTGTAGTTGGGATTCTGGTGAGCTATGTAAGTGAAGGGGGATTATAAGGCAGTCTATGGCTTTATTTTATTTTATATTTTTACAACATCTAGCACTGACATGAGTACTTAATCTGGTAAAAATGCTGGAGGGAAAAAGAGCTATAAGGGAGTATATATAAGGTGGATGGGGAACATCCAATAGAGATTATTATCTGTCACAAGAGTTTCAAGGGCTCTGGAGTTTTGGGGCTTAGCACTTTTGAGAACAGAAGAGTAAAAATGCCCAGTCTGAGGACTACAATAGCATTTCAGAGGAGAGTAAAATAAACTTACCTTGGACCTGACTATCTGTGACCTATCACTCATTTCCTTCTGTTTCATGTTCCTCTCCTGAAAAAGTACAGCATCCCGAGAAAGCATAACTGGGAAAAAGAGAAAAAAAAAATCTTGTCAATACATGGTATTAAGATTGAACCTAAGCCGAAACCGGTTTGGCTCAGTGGATAGAGCATCGGCCTGCGGACTGAAGGGTCCCAGGTTCGATTCGGGTCAGGGACATGTACCTTGGCTGCGGGCACATCCCCGTTGGGGGGTGTGCAGGAGGCAGCTGATCGATGTTTCTCTCTCATCAATGTTTCTGACTTTCTGTCCCTCTCCCTTCCTCTCTATAAAAATCAATAAAATATGTTAAAAAAAAGATTGAACCTAAAACTTGGAGCTTTTGCTTTGTGTTAGGATGACAAACCATTTATTTATTTATTTAAAAATATTTTATTGATTTTTAGAGAAAGAGGAAGGGAGAGTGAGAGAGGAAGGGAGGTGGGAGGGAAGAGAAAGAGAGAGAGAAAGAGAGAGAGATAGAGATCAATGTGAGAGAGAAATACCAATCATATGCCTCTTGCATGTACCTCAACTGGAGACTGAACCTGCAGTCTGGGCTTGTGCTCCGAATGGAAATCAAACTCGTGACCTTTTGATGCATGAGATGATGTTCAACCAACTGAGCACAACCAGCCAGGGCTGTCTTTTCTTTAATTGACTACTTCCTATAGTTACTTAAAATCATTTACTGTCTTTCCCAACATAAAAAAACCTTCGCTGGCTACATAACTCTTTGCAACTACCATCTTTTCTTTTTCAAGGCCACACTCTTCAAAGGATTGTCCATACTTGTGTCTACATCCTCATTACCCACTGATTTTTCAATTATCTATAATCTTGCTTCTGTTCTGCTGTCTGAACTCCACTGAAATTTCTCAGGTTAGTAATATAAAAAAAACATTTGGTTCTTCATGCAATAGACCTCATTACTTAAGTGTGGAAGGTATCTGACATTGCTAATAGCTGTGTCTTGCTTTACTTCCATGGTCTCCATCAGTGGGCTATGCTCTAATCTCTTTTCCTCTGCCTACCATTTATATATTGTTTTTCCTTATAATTTTCCAAAATATATTCTTGTTCTCTCTACAGTTGAAGGAAAGGAATCTTTAAAAGATATAAACCAGGGGAACACCAAGATGGCGGCATAGGCAAACACCTATTGTTCTGCCCCGTGCAACGATTTAAGAACTACAACATAACAGCAGAACAGACAAGCACCCAGAATGGCCAGAAAGCTGGCTGAGTGAAAACTCCACTAATAGGAGCAGAGGTGGGACACAGACTCAGGAGCGGTGGGAGCGCAGCCTTTCAGACGGAAAGAGGTTAGGAGCCATCCTGGTCGCATGCACGGGCTGGGGCTGGAGCTGGAGCAGCGACCCGGCCGGATTTCTCCAACGGGGAAGGGTGGAGGCGTCCCACTGCCCGGATTCCCCAGCGCCAGGCGAGGTCCGAGATCCGGGGTACGTGGAGAAGTCCCCCTGCACAGATTCCCCAGAACCGGGCGAGGTCCGAGGTCCGGGGGACGCACCCTGGAAGCGGGGTGCGGCAGAGGCTCCTAGTCCCAAGGGTCGCGCAAACCCGCGACTTGCCCCCTGGAAACTTGTCTCCTGGTTCCGGAAACCATCTATTTTACAGCCCTGGGCTAGACTTTTGGTGTGCAGGCACATTTGGGGAAAGGCAGAGTTGTCTGGCAAGGAAAAGAGACTAGCGGCTTTCTCTTGGAGGTGTCTGCAGCCATCTCCACCCAATAGAGTCCCTCGAGCGCGCGAGCGCCGCATAGGACCCAGCTGCCGCTGCTGCTGCCGCGCAGCTCAGAGACTCCGCCCATCCAACCTGAACACAGTCTCCCTTCACAGCCAATTGGCCTGGAGGTCAAACCCTCCTAGGGCTAACAACAACAAGCTGGGTTTAAATTCAAAAATATTGAATACAACCCATAAAGGATTGCAGTAAGAGTACCCACCTCAGGTAACTGCGGAGGCTGAGCCACTGTCCCTTTGAGGATATCCACCACATAAAGCAGCCACCATGCAGAGACACGGAAAGAAATCAGGTGTGAAAGAAATGGAGGAGAAAAGATGACAAGACATAGAGTTCAAAACCACGGTTATAAGGCTTTTCAAGAGGCTCCTACAAAAGGCCAATCAACTTAATGAGAATTACCAGGAAATAAACAAGACCAACCAGGAAATGATTGAGAATTACAAGGAAATGAATGATACTTACAAGGAAATAAATGAGACCCTCAGGGAAATGAACAAGACCTCTGAGGATACGAACCAGACCCTCACAGATAAAAAAAAAGGACCAACTAGAAATCAAGCATACACAGACTGAAATAAAAATATTACACAAAGTCCTAAAAGCAGTCCAGAGGGCCACAAGAACCAAGTCAAAGATTTGAAATACAAAGAAGCAAAATCCACTCAGCTGGAAAAGCAAGAAACAAAAAGAATTCAGATAATTGAAGATAGCGTAAGGGGCCTCTGGGACAACCTCAAGCAAGCCAACATCCGAATTATTGGGGTGCCAAAAAAGAGAGAGAGCAAGACAATGAAAACCTACTTGAAGAAACAGTGACTGAAAACTTTCCCCACCTGGTGAAAGAAACTGACTTAAAAGCCCAAGAAGTACACAGAACCCCAAAATATAGGAATCTAAAGAGGACCACACCAAGACATATCATAATTAAAATGCCAAGAGCAAAAGATAAAGAGAGAATATTAAAAGCAGCAAGAGAAAAACAGTTGGTTACCTACAGGGAGCACCCATACGATTGTCAGCGGATTTCTCAACAGAAACGATGCAGGCCTGACGCGAGTGGCAAGAAATATTCAAAGTGATGAAGAGCAAGAATCTACAACCAAGATTACTCTATCCAGCAAAGCTATCATTCAGAATTGAGGATCAGATAAAGTGCTTCGCAGATAAGAAAAAGCTAAAGGAGTTCATCACCACCAAACCAGTATTATATGAAATGCTGAAAGATATTCTTTAAGAAGAGGAAGAAGAAAAAGGTAAAAATATAAATTATGAACAACAAATACACAGCTATCAACAAATGATCATAAAAATCAAGTGAACTGATAGGCTGATGAACAAGATAAACTGGTGACTATAACAGAAACATGGACATAGAGAGGGAATGGACTGACAATTCTCGGGGAGAAAAGTGTTGTTGGAAGTACAGCAAGAGACTGGACAAAAATCTTGCAACAATGGGAGAGGACATTGGGGAGGGGGAGGGGAGGGCGGAGGGTGGGATGGGTACAGGGTGGAGGGAAGATATAGGGGGATAAAAAAAGGGGAAACAATGTAATTAATAAACTGAACAATAAAGAAAAAAAAAAGAAAAAAAAAGATATAAACCATACCTAAAAAGAAGAGTTCACTTCCTCAAATGTCAAGGCATGGAAACAATACACCAGCCATGAATAACCATGGTAACAAATTAGCTCAGAAAGAAAATGAAAACTCTCCAGAAACCAAGCTCAAAAACATGGAAAACTGTAATTTAAATGACCGAAAATTCAAGATTGTAGTTTTGAAAAAACTCAATGATATACAAGAAAACTCAGAAAAGCAGTTCAATGAGCTCCGGAATAAAACAAATGAACAAAACAAGTACTTTACCAAAGAGATTGAAACTGTAAGATGAACCCAAACATAAATTCTGGGGCTGAAGAACTCAATAAATGAGATGAAGAATGAGTTAGAGAGCATGGGAAACAGAAAAGACCAGAAGGAAGAGAGAATTAGTGAGCTCTAACATAGAAATGTAAAAATGACTCAGGTGGAGGAAGAGAGAACATTGAGAGTTAAAAAAAGAAAGATGAAAAAACTCTGAGAACTATTTGATTCCATTAGAAAGAGCAACATAAAAATGATGGGTATACCAGAAGGAGAAGATGAGAGAAAAGAACAGAGAGCCTATTCAAACAAGTAACTAATGAGAACTTCCAAAACCCAGACAAAGAGCTGAACTTTTGCATTCAAGAAGCTTTCAGAACACCTAATTATCTCAATGCAAAAAGACCTCCAAGACCCATCATATTAAAGTTGTCAGAAGGTGGTGACAAAGAAAGAAATCTCCAGGCAGTGGGGTAAAGACAGTAACCTATAAAAGAGAGCCCATTAGATTATCATCATATTTTTCAGCTGAAACCTGACATGGTAGGAGAGAGTGGAAATATTAAAAAATTTAAGAAAGAAACTAGCAGCCATGAATAATATATCCAGAGAAGCTACCCTTTATATATGAAGGAGAAATAAAGACTTTTCCTGACAGAAGCTAAGGGAATTTACCGCAAGACCTACATTACAAGAAATGTTAAAAAGAACTCTTCTACCAGAAACAAAAAGATATGAAAGTCTGAGTAAGATTGCAAACACACAAAGGAAGGAAATTACAACTCTATTTCAGAATAGGGTTTTAATAATTTAATTATAACATAATTGTTAAAAGGGAAAAGCACTTAAAAGTCTCTAATTTCTGCAATTTGGAAATGAACACAGAGCATAAAATGAGATAATTTGTTACAACAAGAACATAAAAGATAATGGTGAAAGGGCTGAACTTGCATAAGTGAATGAAGGTGATGCAATCAGAAAAAAGGACTATTGTTATGTTTGAAACTTCTTTTACATAACCTAATGATAACCACACACACACACACACACACACACACACGCACACACACACACACACACACACAAATCTGGAGTTGAGATACACAACATACAAGTCACCAAACTAATATAGCAGACAGAAACACAAGAAAAATGAAACAATGGCGATACAGAGCCATCAGAAAACAAAAACTAAAGTGGCTGTAGTAAATTCTCGTATATCAATAATCATCCTAAATATAAATGGACAGGACACACCAATCAAAATCTAAAATGTAGTGAGGAAAAAAAAGATAACTATATGCTTCCTTCAGGAGACCCCTCTCAACTACAGAGACAAACATAGGCTCAAAGTGAAAGGGTGCAAGATGACACGTCAAGCAAATGGCATCCAGAGAAAAGTTACTGTATCTGTACTTAGAAAATAATAGGTTTCAAGATAAATGTGACAAAAGACCAAGATGAACATTTTATAATGTTAAAAAGGACAGTTCATCAAGAAAACACAACACTTATTAGTATATGTGCACCAATGCTGGACATACCAAAATTATAAAGCAATCACTAATAGAATTAAAGAGAAAAATGACAAAAACACAATTATAGTAAGAGACCCAAATACTCCACTGACAGCATTGGATAGATCATCCAAACAGTAAATAAGTAAGGAAATATTAGCCATAAATGACACATTAGACCAAATAGATGTGACCAATATTTAGAGCTTCCCATCCCTAAATGATACAATATACATTTTTCTTAAGTGTACATGAAACATTCTCAAGGATAGACCATTTGTTGAGGCACAAAACTTATCTCAATAAATTTAAGAATACTGAGATCATACCAAGCATAACTTTTTCCAGAAAAAAATTTCTTTTATGATTTTAGTACAACCTAAATTCTCAAACTAAATTAGGGCAATGTACAAAAACACGATTCCACGTCCTTCCATAAGTGGTATATCTATAATAAATTGTGGTACACCCAGACAATAAGACACCCTGAGCGATTCAAAAAAAGCGAGGTAGCAAGCCATGAAAAGACATGCAAGAACCCAAATGCACAATGCCAAGCAAAGAGGCCAATATAAAAGGGCCACACAGCCGGGTCCCCATGGCTCAGTGGCAGGGTGTTGACCTATGAACCAGGAGGTCATGGTTTGATTCCCAATCCGTGCTCGATCCCCAGTGATTCTATACTGCTTTCCACAGCGGCTGCCAATCTGCATTACCACCAACACTGCATGAGGGTTTCCTCTTCTCCACAAACTTGCCAACACGTGTTATTTGTTGATTTTTTGATAACAGGCATTCTGACAGGTATGAGGTGCTATTTCACTGTGGTTTTAATTTGCATTCCTTTGATGATTAGTGACTTTGAGCACCTTTTCAAATGTCTATTGGCCATCTGTATGTCCTCTTTGGAGAAGTGTCTATTCAAATCTTTGCCCATTTTTTACATTGATTGTTGGTTTTTGTGTGTGCTGAGTTGTATAAATTCTTTACAAATTTTGGATATTAACCCCTTAGCTGTGCAGTGGTCGGCAAACTATGGCTCGAGAGCCACATGTGGCTAGCAAGTTGCGGTTTGCCGCTCTGTTGACTAATGAGTTTGCAGACCACTGCTAGCACATGTATCATTGGCAAATACGTTCTACCATTCAGTGAGTTGTCTTTTCATTTTGTTGATGGTTTCCTTTGCTGGGCAAACTTTTTAGTTTGATGTAATCCCACTAGTTTACTTTTTCTTTTGTTTTCCCTTGCCTGAGGCCATATATCAGAAAAACATTGCTATTCGAGATTTTACTGTTCATATGTATTTTTTAGGATTTTTATGCTTTTGAGTCTAACATTGAAATCTTTAATAAATTGATAGTTTATTCTTTTGTATAGTGTAGGAAGATGGTTTAGTTCAGTGGTCAGCAAACTCAGTCAACAGAGCAGCAAACTGCAGCTGCGAGCCACGTGTGGCTTGTGAGCAGCAGTTTGCCGACCACTGGTTTAGTTCCCCTCCCTTTTTTTTGCACATACCTGTCCAATTTCCCCAATACCATTTATTGAATAGACTGTCTTTACCCCATTGTATGCTTTGCCACCTGTCTCAAATATTAATTGATCATAAAGGTGTGGGTTTATATCTGGGCTCTCTGTTCTGTTCCATTGATCTAAATGAGTTTTTATGCAAGTACCATGCTGTCTTGATCACTATGACTGTGTAGTGTAGTTTGATATCAGGTAGCATGATACCTCCAACTTTGTTCTTCTTTCTCAAGATTGCTGCGGCTATTCAGGGTCTTTTGTGTTCCATATAGTTTTGGAATATTCATACTACTTATGTAAAATACACAATTGACAGGAATTGTGTTGACTCTATAGATTGCTTTGAGTAGTATAGACATTTTAATGATGTTAATTCTTCCTATCCATGAACATGGTTTATGCTTCCACTTATTTGTATCTCCTTTCTTTCTTTCTTTCTCTCTCTCTCCTCTCTCTCTCTCTTTCTCTTTCTCTCTTTCTCTCTCTTTCTTTCTCTTTCTCTCTTTCTCTCTCTCTCTCTCTCTTTCTCTCTTTCTCTCTCTCTTTCTTTCTCTCTTTTCTTTCTCTTTCTTTTCTTTCTTTCTTTCTCTCTTTCTTTCCTTCCTTCCTTCCTTCCTTCCTTCCTTCCTTCCTTCCTTCCTTCCTTCCTTCCTTCCTTCCTTCCTTCCTTCCTTCCTTCCTTTCTTTCTTTCTTTCTTTCTTTCTTTCTTTCTTTCTTTCTTTCTTTCTTCAGTGATTTAGAATTTTCCTGATTTCAAGATCCCCAGAGACCACCAGGGAGCCGTGTGATGCAAAAGCAAAAGTTTTTATTCGAGTCCGGGCTCGGCTCTCACAGCCTCTTTACCGGCACAGCGGTGGGACCAGAGAGAGAGAGCTTGGGGAGACAAAGGTTATAAGGACTGGTCATTTGGGTGGGCCTAGGAGGGTGGCGTGAGTTACAGAGATTGGTCACTTTGGTTAGGGTTTCATATTCTAAGATCAAAGCCATCCCCTACTGTCCCCTGGTCGGTCAGTAGCAACGCAGGGGGAGCATCTTTGTGATATGACCTTATCAGGACCTAAGCTGCTCCCGTAACTTCGTTGGTTTACTCAAGGACAGTGGTTGGGGGAGTTAGGACATGCCTGGTGCTCCTGTGGTCACTCCCTTCAGGGGAGGAGGGGATCAGGCTGACCAGCTCTGCAAGATGGAGGACAGCCAGTTCTGCTTTGTCCTTTCATTTCTGAGTACAGATCTTTCAGATCCTTGATTAAATTTATTCCTAGGAATTGTATTCTTTTTGAAGCAATTGTAAAGGAGATTGTTTCCTTAATTTCTCTGATAGTTATTAGTGTCAAATAGTGCAACTGATTTCTGAGTATTTACTTTGTATCCTACTATTTTACTGAATTCAGTAGTTGTAACCTGTCTATTCAGATTCTCTAATCCAGTTTTAAAAGATTATTTCTAGAGTCTCTTTCGGACCGGCGCCTTACTATGGGTATCTTCCGTGGTAACTAGTACAAGCGCCTCAAGACCGGGGCAGGAGGAAGCCCTACCACAAGAAGCGAAAATACGAGCTGGGACGCCCCGCTGCCAACACGAAGATTGGACCCCGCCGCATACACACAGTCCGGATGCGTGGAGGCAACAAGAAGTACCGAGCTTTGAGGCTGGATGTGGGCAATTTCTCCTGGGGCTCAGAATGTTGTATGTGTGAAACAAGGATTATTGATGTTGTCTACAATGCATCCAACAACGAACTGGCCTGCACCAAGACCCTAGTAAAGAACTGCATCGTGCTCGTCGACAGTACACCGTACCAACAGTGGTACGAGTCACACTACGCACTGGCCCTGGGCCGCAAGAAGGGCACCAAGTTGACTCCTGGGATTTTGAACAAAAAACGATCAAAGAAAATTCAGAAGAAATATGATGAGAGGAAAAAGAATGCCAAAATCAGCAGTCTTCTCGAGGAGCAGTTCCAGCAGGGCAAGTTTCTTGCATGCATCGCTTCAAGACTAGGCCAGTGTGGCCGAGCAGATGGCTACGTGCTCGAGGGCAAGGAGCTGGAGCTCTATTTGTGGAAAATCAAGGCCCCAAAAGGCAAATAAATCCTTTCCCCGCTTGTCTTAGCCCATGCAATAAAGATGCTTATTCTAAAAAAATATATATATATATTTCTAAAAATGTATCCATTTTGTCCAGATTGCCCAATTTGTTGGTACACAGTTGTTTGTAATATTTTCTTACAATCCTTCGTATTCCTTTGGTGTCAGTTGTTACTTCTCTTTTGTTTCTGATTTCATTTGCATGCTTTCTTCTTTTTCTTGATGAGTCTAGTTAAAGGTCTATGTTGTTTATCTTTTCAAAAAAGCACCTCTTGACTTCATTGATCTTTTGTATTGTTTTTCTATATTCTAGTTCATTCATTTCTGCTCTGATCTTTTTTTTAACACATATTTTTATTGATTTTGGAGAGGAAGGGACAGGAAGAGGGAGGTAGAAACATCTTTCTCTCAACACCCCAGTGATGAGAGAAAATCATTGATTGGCTGCCTCCTGTACACCTCTTATTAGGGATCAAGCCCACAACCCAAGCATGTAGACTGGAATGTAACCTGGGACCCTTCAGTCTGCAGGCCGATGCTTTATCCACTGAGCCAAACCAGCTAGGGCTCTGTTCTGATCTTTATTATTTTCTTCCTTCTATTTACTTTGGGCTTTGTTTGTTGATCTTTTTTAAGTTCCTTTAAGTGTAAAGTTAGATTGTTTGAGATTTTTCTTCTTTCTTGAGATAGGCCTGTAATGCTATGAATTTTCCTCTCAGGACTCCTTTTTCTGTGTCCCATAGATTTTGGGTTGTTGTGTTCTCATTTTCATTTGCTTCAAGGAATCTTTTGATTTCTTCCTTGATTTTATTGTTAACTCACTCATTGTTTAGTAACATGCTATTTAACCTCTATGTCCTTGTGTGTTTTTCATTTTTGTGCATTTACAAGTACATATAACTTAATGCACACCATACTATGTGCATTGTTCTACCACATTCTTTATTTACTAGAGGCCCAGTGCATGAACATTATAAATTATGTTTAACCTCATAAGGAACCATAGGGGGTGGGGGGCAGGGGGTCCTTCAGCCTGGCCTGCCCCTCTCACAGTCTGGGAGCCCTCAGGGGCGTGAGGTGACCCTGCGATCAGGGGAAGGCGACACCCCCATCACACCTCTGCTGCTGCCACTGCCACTGCCAGCAGCATAAGCCTTGGCTGGTCCTAGTTACCTGAGCCTCAGGCGAGCCCTGGGCAGTTGTACAGCTGCCATCCGAGGCTTGCCTGCACCTCAGAATGGCCCTGCCCTGGGGTGGGCCTGACTGGTATGCGTGTGTCTGCCACTGGAGTCCCGTCAGCCCTGCTGGGGACAGCAGGTGTGCACATGTAGAGCAGCTGGGCCCACCCCCACTGTGGGTGCCACTATCTTGTGATGGTATGATGGTCAATTTGCATATCACCTCTTTATAACATAGGATGTCTCAGAGCTCTTTCTCTGCTTATTAACTTGATAATAAACTATTTTATTCTATTATATAGCAGCATAGTATTCCACTGTATAACTCTACCATAATATATTTAACTATATCCTTAGTGAACATTTAAGCTGTATCCATTTCTCACAATGACGATTAATACTGTACTGAACACCTTGTACACCTTTGTACATACATTCTTTGTATACCTGTGCAAGTATTTCTGCAAAAACAGATAACTACAGTGGAATTTTTTCAGCCACAGACTGAACTCATTTAACATTTTGGTAGGTTTAGTCAAATTGTCATTCAAAATATCTTCCTCAATTTTACAACTGGCGCCCTTATTCCCACCTCCCCCCTTTCCTCAACATTGTATCATCAATATATGTATTTATATTTTTCCAGTCTAGTGGCTGAAAAACGTGTTTGCATTCGATGGTTCCTTATGAGGTTAAGTTTAATTTTTATTTATTGGTTAGCTATATTTCTTCTATAAATTGCTGTGCATATCCTGTGCCCATTTTCTTTCTTTTTTTTGTTTTTTTTGTTAACAGATGTCCTTTATATATATACTAGAGGCCCAATGCATGAAGATTTGTACAAGAATAGGCCTTCCTTTCCCTGGCTGCTGGCACTGCTTTCGCTCCAGCCTGGAGCTGCCTTTCCACCTTCCCACACTACCCAGAGGCCTGGAAAGGCTAAGGCAGTATGGAAGGCCTGCGTCCCACCCTGACCCCAGCTGCTCGGCGCCTGCATATACAAATTAACCCATCTTTGCTGGATTAATTTGCATACTCATGCCTGATTGGCTGATGAGCATTGTGAAGGCATGGTCAATTTGCAGCTTACTCTTTTATTATGTAGACTAAGGGCCCAGTGCACGAAATTTGTGCACTGGGGGTGGGTGGTCCCTTAACCCAACCTGCCCCCTCTCACATACTGGGAGCCCTCAGGGGATGTCCAACTGATGGCTCACCCCCAGCCTCTAGTGAGGCTTTAGGCCTTGGGCACACAGCCATCGCCCTGCTCAGCTCAGCCCCAGCTGCCTGCGACCACCCGGCCCCAGGGGATGGGCGCTCACCACAACTTCTGCTCACAGCGCCCAGGGGCTGGGTGCTTCCTGCTGCTGCCACCACTGATGCTGCTGCTGCCGCTTCCCCACACAGTGCCCAGGGGCTGGGTGCTCGCCACCACCGCTGTTTTACCTCCACCCCTGGGGCCAGCGCTTGTGCCACTTGGCCCCGCTCCCGCTCCTGATTGGCTGGTAGCATAGCCAATCAGGAGCGGAGGTATGGTCAAATTTGCATGTTTCTCTTTTATTATATAGTATATTTTAAAAAATATTTTTGTTAATTTCAGAAAGGAAGGAGGAGAAAGATAGAAACATCAATGATGAGAAAGAATAATTTATTGGCAGCCTCCTTCATGCCCTCTATTGAGGATTGAGCCTGCAAACTGGGCATGTATCTGGACAGAGTCGAACTGTGACCTCTTGGTTCATAGGGTTGACATTCTACTTCTGAGCCACACCAACCAGGCAACATATTATGAACATTAATCCTCTATCTCTTACACATGTTGCAAATATTTTCTTTATGTCTTTTCTTTATAGGCCTTTTTCTTTTCAAATACAGAAACTTAAAATTTTGATATAATTAAATTAATGAATTTTCTCAGAGTGTTTTGTGTTTTCTTTGAGTAATTTGGGATGACTAGAGCATAAAGTGCAAGGGTAGAAGGCAAAGCAGTATGCAATATTAAGATTAAAAAGGCTTTGAGGGCACTGCTAAGAGACTAGAACATTTTACAGAAGGCAACAGGGAACCATGTAAAAGTTTTCAATAGAATGATTTTCAACAAACAATCCTCATTTAATAACTATCTACTGATCTAACTGCCATGACCAAGTCCATCTCTTAGAAAAAGATAACTTTTGTATATTTTACATTTTACACAATTAATAATAAGTTAAAAATAGATTATAAGTCGCCTGACTGGTACGATTCAATTGGTTGGAGCATCGCCCCACACACCAAAAGGTTGTGGGTTTGATTCCAAGTCAGGGCACATACCTAGGTTGTGGGTTCCTTTTCAGTCAGGGTGCTTACGAGAGGCAACCGGTCGGTCGATGATGTCTCTCTCGCTCTCTCCCAAATTAATAAACATATCTTCAGTAAGGATTTAAAAAATCATATGTCAAAGGATATAATTAAGGGGGACTTGCTATACCACATATTAGAAATATTTTAAATTAAAATGGTATCAGTGCAGAAATAGAGTCAGTGAAAGCAAGTCTAAAAACAGGTCTGAGTAAAAAATGAAAATGAAATACTATAAAAACATGTCCATGTATATACCTGCCTGCAGAATATAATGTGTCATTTCAATTCAGTGTGAAAATAATTCAACAGATGATGGTAAGGAAGGCGCGAAGATAATGCACATACAGAATGGAGTCACTTCAACTAAGCTACTAAAATTATTAACATTACAAATGTTGAGGCATGAGGAAAGACTATTCTTGTTTATTATTATTATTTTATTGATTTAAGAGAGGAAGGGAGAGGGAAAGAGAGAAACATCAATGAGAATCATTGATTGGCTGCCTCCTGCACGCCCCCTACTGGGGTTCTAGCAGCAAACCCAGCATGTGCCCTTGGCCAGAATGAACCAGGGACCCTCCAGTCCACAGGCGGAGGCGCTGTCCACTGCACCAGACCAGCTAGGGCTAGACTATTCCTGTTTTAACTAGCCTGGGAACTTAAGAAATTTTGAACATTCTAGTTCTGCACCAATGCCTGGATATATATCCGGACCTGCAGGTCCCCCTCTGAAAGACTCATCTATCCAGACCACCTAATTCTCCCCTGAGGACTCCCGTGATCAGTCTCCCTGTTACCCAGACCACCTGGCCTGGCCAGGCCTCAGGGCAGCCATCATCCTGCCCCTCATCTGACTGGTAACTGTCCTGGGCCAACCCCGGGGCTAAGCATGCAGGGATGAAAATTCTCACTTATGTTCTTTTTCCTATAAGAACTTTCCACTTTTCTTTCTCCGCCGGAACTATTGTGGGTTTTTGCCTGCCTGCGTTTCCAGTGGCGAAGTCTAAGACCCTTGAATAAAATCTGTCACTTATCTCCAGCAAAGCCTCCAGACCCCGAGTTCCTTCTAAAATGGCAAGACAACTGGGGGAAAGGACATATTGCCACCTGCACTGCAAAATTAATACCCAATAAGAGGTAAAAATGCACCCCCCCCCAAAAAAAAACCAACATATTTTTTTATCCTTTAAACGTATTAGAAGAAAATCACAGTGAATGTTTAAAAATGATACCATCCACGCCTACACAAAAACAAATTGCATGAGATGTTAGAGGAAAACACGTTCACGTATAATATTTGGGTCGGGAGGCCTTTTTCGGCAGGGTCTCCGAGAGGGCTGAGGGTGCAGGGGCGGCTCCCGCGTCCGGGCCCCTCGGACCCGGCCCGCCCGGCCCGGAGCCCGCCGCCCGCTCCCCGCCGGCCGCACTCACCGGACTCCGCCAAGGGCCGTGCGCGCGGCCCCGCCCTCGACACCGCCTCCGCCGCCCGCCCCCACCGAGGCGGGAGAGGGCGTGAGTGCCCCGAGGCCGGAGCCAGGGCCTCCTGGTGGCTGGGCCGCCGGGGCTGGACGGCCCGGCGCCAGGTGCGCTCTGACGGGAAACCCCGCGACGGCGACCGCGCCGCGCGGGCTCGGGACCCGCAATACGCATGCGCCAACGGACCGGCGGGCGCCGAGCTTCCCCGGGTTCCGGGCCTGCTGCTCTAGAGGGGCCGCCGGCCGGGGCCTGGGCCTGCGCCCTCGGCCGTCTCAGAATTTCGCTTTCAGAGCGGCCAGGGCCCTCCCACAGCCCCTGCGGATCAGAAATGTGCGCCGGCCCGGCTCCCGCGGGCGTCGCTGCCCCGACCCCAAGGGCACCATGCCAGCTGCCTTTTCTCGCTTCTGGAGTCCCGCTCTCCCACCCCTGCCGCTTTATACGACCAAACTCTAAATATGATACTAATGATTGAGTACATTTCTTACTTGGCAGTACAGGTCTATTGATGAGAAGAATGGAATTCTTTTAGTGGAGACAACATTTTGCTTAATTGGGATTCAAAGTGAGTTCTCCATCACCAAAATAGATTGTGCAAGTTCACCTGCTTATGATGAAATCTTCTGTACTTACATCTTTGAAAAACGTTTCAAATGAATAGATGCTGCCAAATACAGGATATCCACAAGCATATGATTTACATTGAACATACTCATTGCTTGGAAGGTGTCTATAGAATTCCATTACATTCACATGCTAGCATGTCATTAAATGTCAGATGAATCACTTCTAAATAAAGTTAAGTAGCAGTTCCTCAACTGCACAGTAAAGTGAATTTTGCAATACGGAAATGTCCTTTGCACCTGCACAGCGGTCTGAAAATGATATTGGAACAATAATTTGCACTTGAAAAAAATATATAATCTCTCCTAATTTTGTGTGGGGATAGGGATCTCACTCTGGTTTTAGCTTTTGACACCACTGCAAGTATATAAAGCAGCTTAATATCACTTGTGATTCAAACAATGTTAGTTGTCATCGAAATGATTACAGTAAAAGTTGTAGTTTTACTTTGTAATTTTAGGTTGAATTCATAGTTTGCAGCAAAAGCTAATTTTCAAAGCCATTCAGTGTTTGATAAGTGATCACGGGCAGTTCTTTTTTTTTTAATATATTTTTTTATTGATTTACAGAGCAGAAGGGAGAGGGATAGAAAGTCAGAAACATCGATGAGAGAGAGACATCGATCAGCTGCCTCTTGCACGCCCCCTACTGGGGATGTGCCCGCAGCCACGGTACATGCCCTTGCCGGAATCGAACCCGGGACCCTTCAGTCCGCAGTCCAACGCTCTATCCACTGAGCCAAACCGGTCTCGGCAAGGGCAGTTCTTTTCATTTACAAAAATTTAGATTTTGGCCCTGAGGTCAAATCTTTTTTTAAAAATATTATTTATTTATTTATTTTTATAGAGAAGAAGGGAGAGGGATAGAGAGAAACATCGATGAGAGAGAAACATCAATCAACTGCCTCCCGTACATATTGGGTATGTGCCCACAACCAAGGTATATGCCTTTGACCGGAATTGAACCTGGGTCCCTTAAATCCGCAGGCCAATGCTCTATCCAGTGAGCCAAACTGGTTAGGACAAATCTTAATAAAATGTTAACACACACACACACACACACACACACACACACACACACACACACACCCCTTTACCACTTTTAATCATCAAACTGCTGACTATGTGGTAAGGCATATCAGACTGCTTAATTTCTTTTTTATTAGATTCTCACCTGAGGATATGAGAGTTTTTTTTTTTTAATTGATTTTAGAGAAAGAGGAAAAGGGAGAGAGAGTGGAAGAGAGAGAGAGGGACATCAATGTGAGAGAGAAACATTGATCAGTTGCCTCCCTTACATGTCCTGACTGGGGGTCAAACCCACAACCTAAGTATGTGCCCTTACCCCAAGTTAAACCCACAACCTTTTTGGTACACGGTATGATGCTCCACATTAAGCTGCCCAACCAGGTCTTCAATTTCTATTTTTGATGAAATTTCTCGAAACTAACAATGGTTAAGTCCATGAGAGCAAATAGAATTCACCATTGACATTACTGATTCAAATATTTTGATGGCCCTCCACAACAAAGATCATACAGCCTCCAATGTCAATAATGCTGAGGTGAAAAGCCAAGTCTACCTAATGCTGACATATTTCATTATACAATATCAACAATTTCTATCTGTTAATATCACCACTAATCTTTTGGGGGAAAGTTTGTCAGTATTAGAAAACTGTCACGATCATGATGGTGGATGCAGGGTCTCCAAAAACTTTAAAGCTCTAATTTTATCATTTACAACAACATACATTTTCATTTACTTTTTTTCATGTTACAAAGCACAATGTTTTAGAAATAACCAAGTATCTGTCTGTTCTTTTTGCAATTGAAATTGGTGTTCCAGGAAAAAAAAGAAATGACACAATTACAGAAGTTATTTTATTCAAGACTGTCATCACACTTGTATACAGTTTAAGCGTTTTATGGGTACTCACTTTTTTCTTTTTGCTGTGAATGAGTGACATGACTAACACAGCGACTAATAATACAATTTGACACAACTGCCTTGATTAAAGCAGTTGCAGTTTCACTCACCATTGCTTTTGCACCATCAGTGCAAACGTCAACACAGTGGAAAAAGCAAATTAGCTTAGTACTAATAAAACTATTTTGACCTTATGAAGACCTTGAAAGAGTTTCAGGGTGCCCAGGGGCCAAAGGGCCATACTTTGAGAGCTTCTGCTGCAGGTTTATGAGAGAAGTAACCCTCATTTTCACAAATGCATTAATTAGGATTTTAAGTGCAAGATAACTGTATCTTTAGTTTTCAAGCCATCTACTGTAGACTTGCCAAAAAGTCAGCAGTCACACAGAGATACTTTTTAAAAAATGTCTCTAGCTTTATTGAAATGCAATTCACAAATAAAAATTGTACATATTTAAGATGTGCCATGTGATGTTTATATATATATATATATATATATATATATATATATACACACACACACACACACATTATAAAATGATTACTATAATTGGGTTAATCCACATATCCATCACCTCACATATTTACCATTGTGTGTGTGTGGGGGGGGGGTAAGAACACTTAATATCTACTCTTCTAGAAAATTTCAAGAACATCATACATTATTATTAACAACTAGAGGCCCAATGCACACAATTCAAGCAAGGGGCTTGGCCCTCGCAGGCCCGGCTTCATCCAGAAGATTGTCCAGATAGTCATCTCCTCCCCCCTCCCCCCAACCCTGATCAGGTCTAATTAGCATATTATGCTTTTTTTTTATTATAGTCACAATGTTGTTGTCTATTAAATCTCTAGAACTTTTATCTGCAGGATAGTAACTTGTTTCTAATTCTGAGAAAGGATAAAAGAAGTGAAGAAGTGCCAAAAGCCATTTGGCTCAGTGGATAGAACATTGGCCTTGGGACTGAAGGGTCCCAGGTTTGATTCTGGTCAAGGGCATGTACCTTGGTTGTGGGCACATTCCCAGTAAGGGGTGTGCAAGAGGCATCTGATAGATGTTTCTCTCTCATCGATGTTTCTGACTTTCTATCCTTCTCCCTTCCTCTCTGTAAAAAAGTCAATAAAATATATTTAAAAAAACAGTAACAGAAACAATATGTTTATTAAAAAAAAAAGAAGTCAAGAAGCAACCTTTTTTCAGGGTTTAAATTTTATTGCGGATTGCAACTAAAGACTGAAAATCACTGCAATACTCACCTTTAACATTCTGCTAAATAATATAGAACCTTTACATATACCAGACTGGAATAAACCATACAGTACAACAGAATACTATCTGTGTGAGGGAACACAATTTACTATTGGGGGAAAGCGAGATAAATCTAGGAACTAAAGTGAAATAATCCTCAGGTCACACAAGGGAAGAAACCACGATATCTAGAGTCATTTTTAAATTTTGTTTTCTTTTCTCTTTGCTAGACCCATCTATAACATGTTCTTTTCAAATACGCCTCATTTTCTCAGTATCTTTGTGCCGTCCTTCAAAGAGAGTTCTGCTGACAAATCAGTTCAACGTGCTCTCTTGTATCTGTCCTCCTTGGTTCCAATGTTGCCAATCGGGAAGATTTGGTCCATAAATACAAAGAACACCAGCGTTGGAGTGAGTTCGGACTCGTGTCTGTGGCGTTGCTTGAACTCTTGGACAGGTAAGCAATTTAGTTTTTCCGAATCTGAATTTTGTCACCTGGCATATGGCAATGAAAATCTATGCATTTCCTATCTGTCATGAAGACTAAAAGAGGTAAAACACGTAAGCACCAGGTACATAGTAAATACTTCATAAATGACAACTCTCATGAACTTGTTTAGTGTCTAATGGGCTTGTTTGGATTTTATAAGTTCTGATTTCTCAATTCTCCTTCAGTAAGTACGTTCGAGCACTCCAGTCTCCCCTGGTAATCTATTCTGGAAAGGTAAGTACAAAAAGTGTCTACCTAGTTCTGTTAGTACCACCCTTCTAAAGCAAAGTTCCCTACTTCCCCTCTCATGCTCAGAGAGCCCTTTAAAGAAGGGCTTTGTCTTATTGTCTTCAAAAGGGAGTTTACGTTTGTTGGATGCTTTCCTCATGTTTGTGGCTAAATGTATTATTGTACATTATAAATTGAATATTATATGTTATACAGAAGCCTGTATTGCAAACAGCCACAATTAAAAACAGATCAATACTGTGAACTGAAAGCCCAAACCTGGGATAATGTCTATATTAGACTCCCTTATTGATCTAAATTATGTTGTAGGAATACTGCCTTTTACAGTCAGTTTTTAAAAGGGTCTTGTTCTTTGTTTTCAGCTCTCTCAGCCTGACATGGCAGAAAAACCAGTGTGCACATTCACGAAAACACCCGATGATGAAGACACAGTTGAGTACATCTTTCAGATAGAACTCTTCATTCTGTACTTCAGCAAGATTGTGTAGTTTCAAAACACTGACTCAGTGCACCAAGATAAACCTAGATGAGAAAGGCTTATGCTTGGACATGAATTAACTTTTACACTAATTGGGGTTAAGCAACAGAGATGTTTAAATAATTATTGCATGTTTCTTGAGTCTGCAGACCTTATTAGTGGTATGAGAGATTATTCTTGTCTAACACCAAAGAATGATAAATTAAACCCCAGAGCCTCTCATTAGGTAACAAGAATAGTGCTGGCTGGATGCAAATGTATGTGGAACTTTATGTACTGATAATAAATAACTTTCAAATGAAGATTATTTTGGGAAATGGTTGGGTAGCTACTTATTTATTGCTTTATTGAGTGGGGGACTGAACCAAGTTCCATTTTAAGATGAGCTCCTGGTCTAGGGAAAATATGTAGTAACTTACCTAAAAATTTACACTGAAAGAGAAAATAGTATGTCTGAGTGGGTGAAAACTTGGCTTTACAATTCTATTTGTCCCAAATGTCAAATATATACATAGGTATTGAGCTATGTTAAGTAGTGTTCATTTGTGTCTTATGGTATTTTCTCTCTCTTTTTTTTTTTCCCCGAACACACAGGTTTTTCTATAGCTTAGTTTTAACCACTAAACTATCTTTTTTTTAAAATCACTCTCTGATTTGTTTTATTTATGTTTCAAGTATATTATCAACTGTGTCTTAATCAGGATATTTTAATAGTGTAGGTAATTTAATATTGAAACACAGGAATAAACACATATACATACATGCACATGCAAATATAGCTTTTTAAAACCTTAATATATTTTCTCTAAAAAGAGGGAAACCAAATGAAAGATTACATAAACTAAATTATAATTTATGCTCCACTTGTTTACCAGTATTATATGCTATTTTAAGGAACGTGGTATCTAGAGTTTTGCCATATGATTAGTGAGATTAATATGGAGAACTTTCTTGGTTACCATGTATCCTAAAAAGGACGGAATGGATAGAGAGTCTACTCTCCTCAATTGTAAAAAACTGGCAAGATTATTAAAAGAAAAATTAAAACATTTTTCAGAAAGCTGGGTTGACATGTTAAAACCATTCAATGCCTATGTTCAATGTATGCTCCATTAAGATCTGAGGGGATCGGTCATGCCTGCAGTATGTGCTCATAACTGGAATCAAACCTGGGATTCTTCAGCTGGAGGGCTGACGCTCTATCCACTGAGCCAAACCAGCAAGGGCCAGCTTCCCACTTCAAATCTTTCCCTTGAAGTGTGCAAGTTCCTTACTGCAAGGGCACATCGTCCATAATTTTGCTGCTAAGCTCACAGCCATACTCATCTCGTGTTCATATTACTTACCTCCTCCATCAATATTATCCTGTCTTCAGGAGGCAATCTGCCACCTGCAGTCTTTTTGAATTATCTTTAACTACTTCATACCACAGTCTTCTATCCTTCTTCCAAATTCCTATATTTACATTTGTGTAATTTTGGTATTTGGTATGACATTAAGAAATATTTTAACATTTTTTGAACGGTTTTCATCCTCATTCAAATTGTAGTCTTTTCATAAGTAAGATTCCTGACTTATGAAATATTGGGGTGTGAAAAAATTTGAAACTTACCTAGCTAATGTTTTCAATGTACAGAGCAAACAGGCAAAAGTTACTGTCAGAAAGGCTTATAATGACTAGTGAATTTTCTTATTCAGCTAACTTGCCCCAGTGGCCCTGAAAAACAGAGCTCAGTGAGTACAGTTAACATCAGGGCTTGTCAGAACTTGTAGAGATTTTTATAGTTTACAAACTATGAATTTATGTACGTTATCTCATTTGTTAGATGGACTTGTTATCAGGGATTAAAATAATCTGTTTAACACTTCAGTTTCCTGTGAAGACACAAGAAGTAATCCTTTTAATAGTCGCTAATCATTATATTTTTGTATACTACCTTGTTTACTACCCTCTTTTTTTTTTTTTTACTTGTGTATGGTGCAAAGGTGCATTCAAGGACAAGATTTGAATAACCACAAATTCCAAATTAGTAGAATCTGAAATATTTGTTTTCTACATAAGATGGACATTTTGTAAAAATAAAGACTAAAAGAAAGAACTTTTGGCCCATCAGAAGACATTTGTTAAGTAATAATGATGACGCTATGGAAATCCCTGCTTGCTCTGTTTGTTCTGTGCTAAGAAAATGGTGCTAATGAGGTCAAGGTTGCAGGTCTTTTCTTGATAAGACAATGGGCTATATTTTGTTCTATATTTTGACACACAAAGTACTTTGATCTGATTCCTCCCTGAACTACAACGTTAAAAATGAGAAAAGTCTTTTAAAAGGGAGTCTAGGCCAGAGAGGACAGTTGAATGTCCAAATCTATTATTGTTACATTAAAATAACCTACAGATTATATGGATCAAAATGTTCTGTTAATAAGTAGAGAAGAACTAAGAATTTATCATATAGATAAAACCCTATATTCCTAGAGCACAGATAGTAAAAAATGAAGTTTTAAAAACTGTATTATTTGGTTATGTTTTCAGTTTGGTATTGTTAAATACGCTCTTTTTAAGTATGAAATCCCCATGGAATGCCTATCAGTTCATCTTTGGTTGATTCCTGGTAGCTAGGGCTCAGATCCTTTCCTTACTAATCACTGTTCATTCAGCCATCCACTATGGAGAGCCAGCTTGGATCTTAACCCTTATTTTGACATGAGAAGAATAAGTTAATTTTGATACTAGTCATAGTAATATTACTAACTTAATACAAATGTTTTTCTTGTAGCTATTATATCCATCATATCTATATATATAAAAGCCTAAGCAACCATTATGACCGAACAACGGGAACGACCAGTCCATCAGTCAGTCACTGGTTTGCCCCTCGAGAGATGTCCGACTGCTCGTGTAGGCCCAATCCCCCCAGAATTGGGCCTAAATGGGCAGTCGGACATCCTTCTCACAATCCAGGACGGCTGGCTCTAAACTGCTCACCTGCCTGCCTCCCTGATTGCCCCTAACCACTTCTGCCTGCCAGCCTGATCACCCCCTATCCACTACCCTGCCAGCCTAATTGATGTCTAACTGCTCTCCTGCCAGCCTGTTTGCCCCCAACTTCCCTCCTCTGCTGGCCTGGTCACCCCTAACTGCCCTCCCTTGCAGGGCCTGGAACCTCCCAATGGCCCTGTCCACATGGGGGCAGAATCTTTGACCACATTGAGGCAGCCCTCTTGTGTGTTGGAGTGATGGTCAGTCTGCAAATTACTCTTTTATTAGATAGGATAAAGGCCTGGTGCATGGGTGGGGGCCAGCTGGTTTGCCCTGAAGGGTGTCCCAGATCAGGGTGGGGGTTCCCTTGGGGCGAGGGTCCTGTGGGCCTGCCATGCCCCCAGCATCTTAAGTGGAGGCTCTGGGATGTGGGATTAATTTATGTCTACAATTGAAACTTTGTAGCCTGGGGCGGAGCCAAGCCTTCTGCAGCCATTTCTGTTTGAAACTTCATAGCCTAGAGTAGAGGCCTGGGCCGGCAATGGCAGGCAGAAAGCTTGGCTTCCTCTGTTGCCAGGGAAACCCAAGCCTGGGTTCTCTCCAGCTCAGTGGCTGCCGCCATTTCTGTATCTTTTATAATTGAAACTTTGTAGCATTGAGTGGGGGCCTAGGCTGGCAATGGCAGGCGGAAAGCTTGGCTTCCTCTGTTGCTGGGGAAACCCAAGCCTTCCTCTTGCTCTCAGTGGTGGCAGCCATCTTGGTTGGGGTTTATTTGCATAATCTACTCCTGATTGGCTGGTGGGCGTGGTTGTGGGCATGGTTTGTGGGTGTAGCAAAGGTACAGTCAAATTTGCATATTACTCTTTTATTAGATAAGATTATGTTCATCAATATTTGGTGTACATATTTAGGTGCTCCTATGTTGGGTCCATACATGTTTATGAGTTATATCCTCTTGTTAGATTGATCTCCTTATAATTATGAAGTAACCTTATTTGTCTATTGTTTCAGTCTTTATTTTAACGTTTATTTTGTCTGATATAAGTATTGCTATTCCAGATTTTCTTTCATTTCCATTTGCATGAAATATCTTATTTCCTTTCCTTCCTCTCTCTCTCTTTCTCCTCATCCGAGAATATTTTCCCATTGATTTCTAGAGAAAGTGCAAGAGTGAGGGAAAGACAGAGAAAAATGTTTCCTGTCAGGGCACATGCCCAGGTTTTAGCTTGAACCCCAGCAGGGGGTATGCAGGAGACAGCCAGCCAATCAATGACAATGTTCCCTTTCATATTGATAGCTCTCTCTAACCCCTCACCCTTCCTTTCTCTCTAAAACTCACTAAAAATATTTTTAAAAAGGAATATTATAATGGTCTTTTTGAGTGATATTTTCTATTCTGATTAAAATCTTTTAACTTGTGTTTTCTTTTAGCAAAAAGAAGAAAATATCCGTTGCTTACCTTTGCTTGGTCATTTTGGTTTTGAATGTTTGCCTCATCAGATGGTCAATAAATCTATTCAACAAGGATTCTCTTTTAATATTCTCTGTGTGGGTAGGTGCCAGAATTCTCCTCTGAATTATAACTTAATTTTTCCAAATGCTCATTTCAACTTATCTTTTAGGAGTGCAAAACTGGTGCTGTTAGTTCAAGAACATACCTTCATGTTTATGTTTGTTTTCATCTTCTTAGCCATATTACCTACACACTTTAAAAAATTTTTATTCATTTATTTTTAATATATTTTTATTGATTTCAGAGAGGAAAGGAGAGGGAGAGAGAGACAGAAACATCAATGATGAGAGAGAATTATTGATTGGCTGCCTCCTGCATGCACCCGCCCCCGGGGGTGGGGGGATTGAGCCCACAATCTGGGCATATGCCCTGACCGGGAATCGAACCAGAGACCTCTTGGTTCCTGGGTCGACTCAACTGCCGAGCTACAGCCAGCTGGGCCATACACTCTTTTTTTTTTTTAAATGCTTCAGTACTCTTCAAAATCTGATACAATTTTATATATATTTTCTTTCTATATTATGTTAATGACTGAAGGATTCAGGAATAGCATGTATATTTTCAAGGACATCACTGTCTTTGGAGTATGTGGGACCCTTTAAACCACTTTGGAGTGTTACTTCTCAGCCATCTATACCCTTATATAATATATCCATGTTTTTACAGGGGAAACTGGACTTGGCAAATCAACACTGATTGACACATTGTTTAATACTAATTTGAGAGAGAAAAAATCCTCACATTTCCGCCCAAATGTTGAACTTAAAATTCAGACATTTCAACTCCAGGAAAGCAATGTTCATTTGAAATTAACTGTTGTGACTACAGTGGGATATGGTGATCAAATGAACAAAGAAGCCAGGTGAGTGTTGTTTTTTTTAAATTATAATTAAAAGCTTTTCATACTCTTGGTGATACATTTCCTTGATTCTTCATGTTCCTTGGAGTTTTGCTGCTTTCACATTTGAGGTAACAGACACATCCCCCAATCGTTGCTAGTTGCAGTCAGGTGCAATATACTTACTGTTCATTGGTTCTGTTGTATCTGGGGCTTTCTATGACCTTGTGTGGTATCCCAGCTGCACATTTCTTTCTCCCTATTGTGGAGAAAGTCTTAAGAGTTTATTTCTTCTCTAGTTCTCACAGCTCACATGATTGACTGATGGAAACATCTCTTTTTTTTCCAGAAAGCATTTCTATAGATCAAATCTTTCAGGAAGTGGTTCCTCCCCTGCTCACTGAGCCTGGTATGCTTTCTCTGAGCACATTTCATTTGCCAGATTTCACTCTCCCAATTGCACTCAACAGTGTGTGCACACAGAACCAACCGCAGAATGGAGAGATGTGTGAGTTCAGCACTTGACCTTTGGAAATGCCCACAGGCCCAGTGCCGGAATCAGAAGCTGAGGCTCTCCCCAATTTCATGAGTCAGATTCCTGCTGAAGTCCTGAGCCTAGTCAGCATGGACTCTTACTCTTTAATGTACTTCATGCCCTTTGATATTTCTATCTGCTTCTTTCCCATCCTCCTCCCTCCCTCCATTTATGGAGTTCCTGCCTCAGTATTCTGGGTTCTGCTGGGAGGAAAGGGTGTTTCTCTGAGGTTGTTGGGCACTTACACCTGGGTCCTGGGAGGGATTGCTACCAGTTCTTTCAGCCCAGATTGTGCTGCCTTGAGGGAAGGCTGACACTAGCAAAGTTCCTCTTACCTTCTCCAATGCATCCAAATTTACCCTTTTTGCTGTGCTCCAATGGAATCTCCCATCTTGATTGCCAAACTTCTACAAATACCTTTTATTTGTGGATATATGTGCAAGTAAACACTCTCCCATTTTCCCCTGACTGCTTGAAAGTGGGGTCAGGATTGGCTTGCTGGCTTCTGCTGGTTTCAGAGCTTGTACGGAGGTGCATTTGGACAAAACTCCCCCTGGTTCCCTGGCATATGGTGCAGGTTCCACAGTTCCCACAGAGATACCTTTGTTAGTGGATAGATTGCCACGGTTAGGATGTCACTCTTCTGAAATTTTACATACAGTAAAACTTACTTTTATGGTGTATATTTCTGTGGGGTCCTTTAAAATTGAGTTTATTGGGGTAACCTTGGTTAATAAAACCATACAGATTTCAAGTATAGGTTTTTAAGTTGTATAGAGTTGCACCATCTCAGCTGGGACATAGAAAAGTTCTATCACATTTAAAAATTCTCTTGTGCTTTAGTCTATCTATTCTTGTGCTGCTACTATACTGTATTATTTCAGCTTCATAATAAGACCTGGCATGTGAAAATTTTATTTCCTTGGTTTTCTTTAATATGTTTTGACCACTCTTGGTCCTTTGTACTTCTACATACATATAGAAATTGGCTTCTGATTGGGATGACATTGAATTGAAAGATCATTTTGCTATTTCTAGACACAATGTAAACGACGGGCCTTTATTGCTTTGTGATTGTTACCTTTGTAAGAACATGTTATGCGCTTTTTTATTTATATGAAAAGCTATTGAATGCACATATTAACTATTTATTAAATGGTAAAAATGTAGACTTCAGATGTTCTTACTATGTTATGCTAAATGTTTAAATAATCATTTTTCAGCTACCAACCAATAGTTTCCTACATAGATGCTCAATTTGAGGCCTATTTTCAAGAAGAACTGAAAATTAAACGTTCCCTTGTTGACTACAATGACACTCGTGTCCATGTGTGCCTTTACTTCATTGCACCTACGGGACATTCTCTGAAGGCCCTGGACCTATTAACCTTGAAGCGCATTGACAGTAAGGTGTGTTTGGTAAATCCTTCAACCGGCCAAGATTTAATAGTTATTTTGAGATAATATATATCTTTCAGCCATTCTCTTCTACGAACTTATTTTGTGACATGTGTATGTACATATATCTATCTCTATCTCTATATAATATTTTTTTCCATTAATGTTTAAAGCATTTGTATTAGTGTCCCAACAACACCATTGCAAAACACCACAGCCCTACAGGTTTTAAACAACAGAAATTCATTTTCTCACAATTCTCAAGGCTAGAAGTGCAAGATCAAGGTGCTGCCGAATTTTGTTTCTCTTGAAACCTTTCCCCTTGGGTGGCAGATGGCTGCCTTCTCACAAGGTCTTTCCTTTAAGGACACATGTGGTGTGTCTTTGTGTGTCCAAGTTTCCCCTACTTATTAGGACACCTGTAAGATAGGCTTAGGGGCCATTTAAAGATTATACTTTCCAAATACAGACCATTTTGAGGGTTCAGCATATGCATGGGGGAAGAAGAGACATTTTCAGCCCATAACGGCATTTAATGAATTTCCATCTTATCTTGCTTTCTAGAGAAATTTAATTAGAAAATGCATGAGGATAATGAGATGCAGGTTTAAAAAAATACAAATTTAGTTTTTCTTGTGATTGAATGATAATTCAGATTGAGGTCATTTGCCCATATTTTTGAAATTGAAATTGCTCTGTAGTATTACAAAATGATCCCATTAACATTTCTCTGGTACCACTCATGTTTTGTTTTTAAATATATTTTTGTTTATGTCAGAGAAGAAGGGGGAGAGAGAAAGATAGAAACATCACTGATGAAAGAGAATCACTGATTGGCTGCCTCCTGCCATGTCCCACACTGGGGATCAAGGATGGAGCCTGTAACCCAGGCATGTGCCCTGACCAGGAATCTAACCGTGACCTCCTGGTTCGTAGGTCAACACTCAACCACTGAGCCACACCAGCCTGGCCCACTGGTGTTTTGAAACATGAAACTTTCATGGTCCTGGCTACTGGCTCTATCAGAGAGGCTGCAGAATGTAACATGTATTTTTTTTTTCCAACAGAGGGTCAAATTACATATGAAAGAAACTTATACCACGATATTCTTTTCTGGCACTTAGCCCTGATTAAACATACTGCCTTCAACTTTATTCAGCTGTAGAGAGTGACAGTTCTAAAATTGGGTGGAGGGTATCAAAGAAGACCTGACTTTTGCTCTGTTTTGTTCAAACTAGAAAGAAATTTTGTACTTAATCTCATCTACCCTGTTTCCCCGAAAATAAGACAGTGTCTTATATTAATTTTTGCTCCCAAAGATGCACTAGCTCTTATTTTCAGGGGATGTCTTATTTTCCCATGAAGAATAATAGGGTACACATTTATTGTTGAACAACAACAACAAAAATTTATTACCTGTAATACAGTACGATAGTAGTTGTCATCACAAACCAGCATAACCAGACAAACTGTGAATCCTATGGTATCAAGAATTTCTTGTTACTACCATTATTTCCATGTACAACAATCTATGGTACATTTACTGATACTGATATTTACCGGTATGAACACAAAGTAAGATTTATTTAATGACACTCATGTCATCATCTTCTGGAACATCATCATAACAATCCAAACCCTGAATTTCCTGGTGAATTTCTTGTGATTCCATTTCTTTCAGAATCAGTGGACCAAATCTCTCATGCTTAGCAATAGCACTGTCCTTAAATGAGTACTTCTTGTCAAGGTAGCCTGCTCATAGTGCATTTGCAATGCAACTGTCAGTGTTTTTTCTCCCATGAATTCTTCACCCAAGTCACAACCTCTTGCAGTTTAGGTTTCACAAGGTTCCACGCTAATTTCTCTCCATTCTATTTTCAATGTAGTCATTAATTTTCATGCACAAATTGTCCTTGAATGGGTTGTTTATTGCAATATCAAGAGTCTGGAGATAGGCCGACATTCCTGCGGGAATCATTATTTGATCTATTTTTCTTTCGTGAAGAAATTTCTTCTTGTCTTTAGCGCTGGTGAGTGCTGGCTGCATACCAGACCAGCAGACCTCTTTGGCTCCCTTGCATAACAAGCAGCAGCATTAAATCGACCCACTTCCTTATAATTGCTTGTGTGGCCCAGGCTTTTTCAGTTTCAAGAATAAAAATATTATCAGGGATGTCTTATTTTCGGGGGAATGCCTTATATTACAGTGAGAGGCAAAACTGGAAGTAGGTCTTATTTTCAGGGGATGTCTTACTTTTGGGGAAACAGGGTATAACCAAGTAGTTAAAATAAGTTATATGTTTTAGTTAAAATTAAGAGTTGCCTTAATAAGACAAAAAAAAAAGTTGCCTTAATTCCTCAGTTTTTAATATATTCAATAAGAAGGGACACACAATTTTCTTTTAATATTAAGGTCATCTGTAATCATTACACTATTTCCAGATACAGGAAACTGCTCATTTTTGCAAGCACATTTTACATAAAGGGATGGGCAAGGGTGTGGCTATGGTTATTGTCTTCTCTCCCAGGTTGATCAGCTCTTCTTGCAGTAAGTGACTTTTGTTCCTATTGAGGAATTGTTAACATGGAAAGTTTTTATTTCATTAAAAAAAGTATTTTTATTGATTTCAGAGAGGAATAGAGAGATAGAAACATCGATGATGAGAGAGAACATTTGATTTGCTACCTCTTGCACCCCACCCCCATTAGGTATTGAGCCTGCAACCTGGTTATGTGCCCTGACCAAGACTCGAACCGTGAACTCCTGGTTCATAGGTCAATGCTTAACCACTGAACCACACCAGCCAGGCAAAAGTTTTTATTTCTTATGTGTTAATGGTTTGCTATCATCGAGGTTTCCCCCCACCCCAGCTTTGTCACCAATACAACCCAATGCGTTTATATTAGACTTGAATTTACCTTAGCAGCTATCTGCTTTTTACTGTGGTAGCTATTGTTTAAAATTAGACAAAATTTTGAACATTTATGTGACAACATGGAAGCCCTAGATTGGAACAAGGATTTTTAAAAAAATACTTTGAAGAATCTAAAACAAAAGCAATCTGTTTAAAATGGGCTTTTACACATTTCTACTTATATCACAGAACTTGACATTGTATAGTTATACTTTAACAAAGTATCTTATTATAACAGTAATAAGACATTTTAGAATTTTGCATATTGTTATTTCCTACAAAGTTCAATTATTAAGCTGTAAACACAAGGAGACCGGAATAATTATACTTTAGAACTAGAAATAAAATATGTATGCTTTTCAGCCTCAAATATGTTATATGGATATAATTCTTTTTTACAAATTACAAATGTATTTGTTAGCAAGGTGCTATATACACATTACACATATTTAGTCGTTAGAGCAATAAACATGTCTATTATTTCTGGGTGGTCTTTAGAAACCACAAGCAAATCTATCTGCAAAGACATATTGGTAGAGCAAAGATCTATTCAAAAGCAAGATGAATTTATGAAGAAGGTGATGCAAATGAATGACAGGTAGAGGACAAATTGTTTTATAATTTTGAGGAAAGGTTTCTTCTGCTTTTTTGCACTCAGATAAGAAATCAAATTGTAATGAATTAAATATACTACATCATATTATTACTTATATTTTACTACCTCCTGATGTTTAGAAACATACAAAGTTTGAGAAAACAACAAAAATTAAGACTTCTAAGCTGAACTCTCATAAAAATATATCTTCAAAAGAACTGAATATTTTAGAGAGTAATTTTGTGAGAAAAGCAATTTTTGATAATTAGTGATTATCTAGATATTTATTGTCAGATATTTGAGGTTTCTGACTGTAAAAATTCCAGGGTTAACAACAAATTCACAATAGTGAGATTTTGTTTCTTTCTTCCCAGGTGAACATTATACCACTGATTGCCAAAGCAGATACAATTTCTAAAAATGAATTACAGACATTTAAGAGTAAGATAATGAATGAATTGATTAGTAATGGCATCCAGATATACCAATTCCCAACAGATGACAAAACGATTGCTCAAGTGAACTCCTCAATGAATGTAAGCTTCCATTTAATACTAATTCTATTTTACATGTGGGAATCAAATATAATTTATAAGTAACAATATTAGTAACATATTGTCACTTCTTTCTGACCAAGAAACTATAAATATGGTATTTTCCCAAAATCCAGTGTCAAAAATGTTTTATTTATTTTTAAGATAAAAAAAAAGCACACATTTTATTGACTTCAGAGAGGAAGGGAGAGGGATAGAGAGATAGAAACATCAATGATGAGAGAGAACCATTGATCAACTGCCTCCTGACAATCCCCCACCCCCCGACTTGGAATCGTGTTGGCAACTGGGCCATGTGCTCTGACAGAGAATTCAACGGGGAACTGGCAACCTTTTGGTGCACAGGACAACACCCAACCAAAAAGCCACATCAGCCAGGCAGGAAAATGTTTTATTTTCTTGATTTTGAAAAGTGTTCACTGAGAATCAATTCTCTTTTTTAACAGTTTTATGAAGATATAATTTACGTACCCATTAAAGTACACAATTCAATAATTTTTAGTCCCTTTAAAGATATGTGCAACCATCATTGCAATCAATTTTAGAACGTTTTTATCATCTAAATAAACTTTATTCAGCCAGCTCTTCTCCACTACTCCCTGTGAGCCTTCCTCTCCACCAACCCTAGGTGACCACTAATTAAGTTCTTTCTCTGTAGATTTCTCTGATCTGGACATATAATATGAATGAAATTATATGATATTTGGTCTTTTCATATGCATGTCGTCTATTGCATGCTGTTTTGAGTATTGTAATGAATCTAATGCGATTCTGCTCTATCCTGCCCAGAATGTGAATCATCCCTTTATCCAGACTATCTGTACTTTATATGTTACTTGCCCAGTAGTAGCCATCTCGGTTAGCAGATCGACTCTTGTGGTATTATAGTGCTTGTTCAAGTGACCCTTATTTTATTTAATAATACCCTCAAGACATGTAATAATAGCCTACGGTAGTGCATGAGTCGGGTGGGGTGAGGTCTTAGGGAGGCATCAGGGTGGAGTGAGTGGAGTTTACCAACCTAATGCAGAGCCATATTTGGGCCTGTGGGGGAAGGGCTTAACACAGGGACAATGGCAGCTGTCCCTCCAGTCCTGAAGCCACACAACTCAGTTTCTCCCTTATGTCTCTGGCATCTCCCAAGCTGCTGTCCCTCCACAAGACCCCTGGGAGAGTGCCACGGGCAAGTGAGTCTGCGCACGGGCATTGTAAGAGGATCCCTGGGTTTTTAGAGCCTTTTGTCTCACCCAGAGAAATACAATCCCCACTGATTACCACAGCCAGGTGTTGTGGGGGCTCCTCTTCCCAGCACTAGTGTTCCAGGCTGGAGAGCTGGGGTGCGGCTGGGGTCCCTTGCTCCTCTGCAGCTGAGCGATGTCTCCCAATTTTCAACTGCCAGACATGGGTGTGGGGCCAGCCCATTCTGTGTCTTCACATCTCCCACAGTCTCACATGGCTTCTTCTTTAAAATCTTAATATCCGATTATATTTATTTGTAAATTTCCAGCATTACCAATTGTCTCTGCTGTTTGTCAAAGGACTCTTTTTAAAAGGTGGGATCTTGTGTGGTTTTATTCTTTGACTAACATTTATAGTTTGCTAGCCTTTCAATAAAGATAGAGGACCAGGATTTCATTTTATTTGGGGATTAAGAGAGACCAAATGATTAAAATCAACAGGTAGTACTCTCACCTTCCAGCACTGGGCCTCGTGCCCCTAGTGTCTAGGTCCATTGGTCGTGCTTATATGCATGGATACAAGCCCTTTGGTTGATCTCTTACCCACTTCAGCACTCCTCTGTCTTCCCTATGAGGTTTGAAGGTCTGTTCGATGCTTCTGTGTCTCTGGATCTGTTTTCGTTCATCAGTTTATATTGTTCATTATATTCCACAAATGAGTGAGATCATGTAATGCTTATCTTTCTCTGACTCGCTTATATATTTTATTGATTTTTTTTTTTTTTTTTTGGACAGAGAGGAAGGGAGAGGGAGAGTCAGAAACATCGATGAGAGAGGAACATTGATCAGCTGCCTCCTGCACAGCCCTACTGGGGATGTGCCTGCAACCAAGGTACATGCTCTTGACCGGAATAGATCCTGGGACCCTTCAGTCTCAGGCTGACACTCTGTCCACTGAGCCAAACCAGTTAGGGCTCATTTGTAATTTTGAAGTGGTCATGGGAGGAGGTGATCACAGAGTTTACCTACTCCACCATCTTGACTGCCACCCATACTCCATTTATTTTAAGATATCAAAACTAAATAGGTTTTGAAATTAAAAAGCAATGTAAATTTTATTTTTTATTTAAAATATATTTTATTAATTATTTTTACAGAAAGGAAGGGAGAGGGATAGTTAGAAACATCAATGAGAGAGAAACATTGATCAGCTGCCTCCTGTACCCCCCCCCCCCCCCCCGGGATGTGCCTGCAACCAAGGTACATGCCCCACCGGAATTGAACCTGGGACCCTTGAGTCCACAGGCTGATGCTCTATCCATTGAGCCAAATTGGTTAGGGCAGCAATGTAAAATTTAAAGTTATTCTCCTGTATTACATTTTCTTTAGATCTTGTCTTAAAGATTTTGGCCTCTCTTCCCTAATAGTACACCAAAGAATGCATAGGGAGTAATTTCTCATTAAAATCAATGAGTAGACTACTGTTTATTATTATATTCAACATAATGCTTAACAAATTTTATCTTAGACATTGTATATCAGCTCTTCCATTCAGTCATACCAGCTATAAAACCTCTGACAGATCATTAAAATCTTGTATATTCTGTGGCTGCATCCTGTTCAAAACTTTATCCTTACGTATGATTGTCCTTCTACTTGGCTTATCTTCTTCCTGAATCTCCTTTGAATGGCCTCAGTTTTCAGATTTTCCTTGACTCACCATCCAGTGATTAAAGTGACCCTTTAATTGTATTTAGAATTCATATACCTGTCCATGTATGAATATGTATATATACTATAAAGCACTATTTATTAATATACTTTATATTGTATATACGTGAACTCATTATTATAGCTATTCTCAACACTTTTGTCTTTTAACTTTATACAGGAGTTAAAAGTGGTTTGTACATTATTTTCTTAACATTATTTTTGTGTTTCAGGATAAAGATAATGCGAGAAAAATGATTTGTCTACTAAAAATCTTTTCTCTCTGTGTTTCCCACAGTATAATACCTTGGTTTAGGCTCTACTCAATAGATAGTTTTTAGGACTTGACACTAATGGTTGCAGAAATCAGTGTGCACATATTTGCTGCCAAGTCATCTGAGGCAGGGTAGATCCCTTGTTTGAATAAGCTTATGATGTTATTCTTGTCTCTGTTGTTTCCATAGAAGAAATAAGAGTAACTGCAAGTCATGTTGGTATAAGGACATGATTTAAAATTGTCCTTCCTTTATAGGAACACCTACCTTTTGCTGTAGTGGGGTGTATGGATGAGGTTAAAGTTGGAAAAAGGATGGTCAGAGGCCGTCTCTATCCTTGGGGAGTTTTACAAGGTAAATATGACAGTGAGCAGGCTTGCTCTGGACTGGTCATGTGTATGTATAGATATATATGTTGTATATAAGTATGTTGTATATATAGTGTGTGTATGTTGTATATTATATACACTATAATGACATATAAATATCCTATATTATCATAACCTCAAAATATTTTAACTTGTGCCAATATTAGTAACTTGCTAAACAGTAAACCAACGGTTACTAGAGAGGAGCACAGATTCTGTTTCATTTAGGCTAAGGCTTACTTTGATTATGATTTATTCTCATAAGAGTTTGCTGGAAGGTGCTTTAGGCAGAAACCCACATAGGCTACACAGAACCTCCTTATTGACACATTTTCCATCTGCACATCGTCTCCTTATGCATGACCCATCACATTCAGAATGCTGGAAAGTGCTTTGAACCAAAGGACTTTGAATACATTGAAGCCTAATTACTAGTGTTTAAAATACTTTACATAAATTAATTCCTACCAAATTTATTTTTTATTAATATCTTATTTGACTTCAGAGAGAGAGAGAGAGAGAGAGAGAGAGAGAGAGAGAGAGAGAGAGAGAGAGAGAAATATCAGTGATCAGAATCATTGATTGCCCATCCTGGGGGTTGAGCCTGCAACCCAGGCATGTGCCTTATGCCCTTGACCAGACTCGAACCTGGGAGCCACAGGCCAACACTCTATCCACTGAGCAAAACAGCTAGGGCTATAAAACATTGTAAAGTGGTCACTAGAAAAAAGGATTGTAAGCTATTTTAAAAATAAAGAAATATAACTTACATTTGGATTATACTTTGACATTCCTATTTGTTATCTAACATCATGATGATTTAAAATACTGTAGTATCCAGTCATTTGTTTATATGCTTGTAATACTAATTATTGGGGGTTGGATTATCTCTACTTGTACTAGTTTTCAAATATTGTTTTTAAATGGATATATTAGAAAAAAATTTATTTGTTTAAAAATTTATTATCATCACTTAAAAATAAAAACATAATATAAAGTTAAAAGTTTGTCATTGGGCAATTCAGACTCACCACAAGGTTTATTTTTCAGACATTCGATGTCACAATGCAGTTTGACTGTCTTGGCAACAGTCTCAATATTATTTTTAAATTGGCAGAGGCAGCAGGTCAAATGGCTAGGTAAGATCCTATAAATGGAAACACAGAGTAAATTAGTGGCAAAGGAGTTACTTGATCCTACCAAGGCTACCACAGGGCTGTGAAGAAGGAATTGTTGGGGCTGCCCTGGCCAGAGTTGCTCCATGGTTAGAGCATCGGCCTACACAAGGAAGGGTCTTGGATTGGATCCCAGCAAGTACTAGAGGCAACGGATGGATGTGTCTCTCTCACATCCATGTTTCTCTCTCTTTCTCTTCCTCCTCTTCCCTCCCTATCCCCCCCCCTAAAAATCAATGGAGTCCTGGCCAGTTGCTTGTTGGTTACAGCATCGGCCTGGGGACAGAAGGGTCTCTGGTGGGTTAGGGCAGTGGTCGGCAAACTGCGGCTTGCAAGCTACATGCGGCTGACAAGCCGCAGTTTGCTGCTCTGTTGACTAATGAGTTTGCTGACCACTGACCTAGACTCTCAATTCCAATAATTACAGGCTGTTGTTGTTCCTTGTGATTAAGCCCCTATGGCATGCGCTGGAGGCAACCAATCGATGTGTCTCTATTATGTCAATGTTTCTCTCTCTCTTTCTCTCTTCCCTCCTTCCCTACTCCCTTCCTCTGTGTCTGAAAATCTATGGGAAAAATATCCTCAGGTGAGGATTAAAAAATATTTTGAAATCAATGAAAAAAGTATTCTTGGGTGAGGATCAACAACAAGAGTTGTTTGGTAGGGGTCAGTTGGCCATTTGCTACTCTTTTAAAAAATATTTTAATCTTTATTGTTCAGTTTATTAATTACATTGTTCTCCCTTTCTTTTCCCCCCTATAGTTCCCCACCACCTGGTACCCATCCCACTCTCCGCCCTCAACACCCCCCTCCACTGTCCTCTCCCATAGGTGCATGATTTTTGTCCAGTCTCTTGCTGCACCTCCCACACCCCTTTTCTCCCCAAGAATTGTCAATCCATTCCTCTCTATGCCCATGATTCTATTATATTCATCAGTTTATCCTGTTCATCAGATTTATAATTCACTTGATTTTTAGATTCATTTGTTGATAGATGTATATTTGTTGTTCAATTTTTTTTTACCTTTTTTTTCCTTCCTCTTCTTAAAGAATATCTTTCAACATTTCATATAATATTCGTTTGGTGGTGATGAATTCCTTTAGCTTTTTCTTAGCTGCGAAGCACTTTATCTGACATTCAATTCTGAATGATAGCTTTGCTGGGTCGAGTAATCTTGGTTGTAGATTCTTGATATTCAGCACTTTGAATATTTCTTGCCACTCCCATCTGGCCTGCATCGTTTCTGTTGAGAAATCCGCTGACAATCGTATGGGTACTCCCTTATAGGTAACTAACTGTTTTTCTCTTGCTGTGTTCAGAGATTATAATAATAATAATCTGGCCACTCAGTGTATATTTTGGCTGATAAATTTAAAGCAAATTTTCTGGTTATTAATAAACTCTGCCTACAATTGGTATATACCATGTAACTATGTTGTGAAAACAATTTTAGCTATTCATTGGAATAATCCTTTAGCTGTTATTTTAATTTTTTATGCATACATTTATTCGATAAATTTACTGAGTGCCAGGGACTGACGGAGTATTGTGGGTTTGTTATTTCTCTGTCTAGTGGAAAATGAACATCACTGTGACTTTGTTAAGTTCCGGGATATGCTTCTCTGTACGGACACGGAGCACCTGAAGGAAGTGACCCACACTAAGCTCTATGAGTCTTACAGGCGCTGCCGATTGCAGCAAATGGGCTTTACTGATGTGGGCCCAGACAACCAGCCACTTAGGTGAGCCAAGGTCTTGCCAGAACAAGGGATCGGGTGACTTACAAAGGCCCTGCATCATGAGACACAGTCGTTTTGGAAGGAGAAGAACTGTACTTCTCATATCGTCAATTATTCTGAATGTTATGTGTGTTTTTTAAATCATCAGACTTAAACATTTGTAAGAGTAGCACAGTGCAAGGGCTCATGTATATGCTAAATTATGTGTAGCCATAAAGGAAGTTGAAAATTATGAGCAAAGGTTGGCAAAGGATATTGAGAGGATGCAAAGAAGATGGAGGACCAGATGGAGGGAAGAGGAAAAGCAGCATTGCAACGCCATGGAAGTCCAGTGAAAATAGTTGGAGAGCAGGTGTATGTAGCTATATTAAAGAGAAATAGGATTTGCGCTGCAAAAGTATGACAGTTGTATTAGTGTTGGTATTTTCAGCACAATAAAAATTGAACTATCTTAAATGGATCATAGTTTGAAAGATACCTGGCTTTATTTTAATTATTTTGAGAACCGCATAATTTTACTGTGAAAAAATGTAAAGAAGTATGATGTCATAAAAAGTGGTGGGAGCAAGAAATCCCTGTTTTCAAAATTCTAGTACTTTTATTTTTTATTTTTTTATTTTTTAATATACTTTGTTGATTTTTTTACAGAGCGGAAGGGAGAGGGATAGAAAGTCAGAAACATCAATGAGAGAAACATCGATCAGCTGCCTCTTGCACGCCCCCCACCAGGGACGTACCCGCAGCCAAGGTACATGCCCTTGACCGGAATCGAACCTGGGACCCTTCAGTCGGGAGTCTGACGCTCTATCCACTGAGCCAAACCGGTCTCGGCTAGTACTCTAATATATATTCTTTTTAAAAATAGATTTGAGAGGAAGAGTGATTGATTTGTTGTTCCACTTATTTATGCATTCATGGTTATTTCTTTATTTTTTTGTAATCCTCACTCAAGGGTATTTTTTCCATTGATTTTCAGAGGGAAGGAGGGAGAGACAGAGAAAGAGAGAGAAACATCGATGTGAGAGAGACATATCGTTTGGTTGCCTCCCCCATGTTCTCCAACTGGGCTGGGGATCAAACCTGCAACCCAGGTACATGCCCTTGACTGGGAATCGAACCCATGACCCTTCGGTCTGCAGGCTGATGCTGTAACCACTGAGCATGCCAGTCAGGGCTTATTGATTGTTTCTTGTATATGCCCTGACCAGGAATGAACCCACAATCTTGGCATATCCGGATGATGTCTAACCAACCAACCTACCCAGCAAGAGCTATATTCTTTATATACAGTACTCTTATATTCAGTATGGCACCCACCTCATTTTCACATCTCGAGATATAGAAATTCCCATTTCTATACATGGGATAATATTGATAAATGTTCTTACATGGGACTTAATATATAACATATATTTTACATGTTTATTTATATTAGCATTTTTACATAAAACTAATAACATTTTCTTTTTACCACAGTCTTCAAGAGATCTATAAAAACAAAAGAAAGGAGTTCCGTGAACAATGCCAGAGGGAAGAAGAAGAATTGAAACATAAGTTTATGCAGCGAGTTATGGAGAAAGAAATAGCATTTAAAGAAGCTGAAAAAGAAGCAAGTATTTTTAGTTTGATATAATTTGTGTTCATTTTTAGGTGTCCTACTAATTTAGGGTATTTAATCCCAATAATTTAGTTGATTGCTTTTTTATTTCATGAGGAATAGAGAGACGAGAGAGAGAGAGAGGGAGAGAAGGGAGAGAGAGAGAGAGTTGATGTTTTTGAAGGCAATTTGTTATTTTTCAAAAAGTAGCTGTTTATCATGTAAATTTTGAATTCAGTCTTTAAAAAATTATAGTCCGTAATTTTTTCTAGTGCATTTAGACAATTTTCTCTTCAATAAGCCCTAAAATAAATTTGTAAAACCTATTTATCTTTATTTTATTTACAATTTGAATTTTCACACTTAAAGTTTAATTTATTACATCCAAACTAGTGGTCTCTGTGAAGTCATGTACTTCCTAACGCTATTACTGAGTTAGAAAATTTCCTACACTTTTTAATGAAAGACTTAATTAATTAAGTAACTTTTAGTTGGTTAATTATGGGGGTTACTTTTTCATTTCATTCCTTTCTGTTTCCAAGGAAATGGAAAAAGTGGTTACTAATAGAATTTAGATTATATGCCGCCAATAGTGTTGGGCAAAGGAATATATTAAGAATCACGCTATTTTTCTCTCAGTGAATGTGGTTTCAATTTAACAATATTTATTTTCAGTATATACATTGGAAATATGAACCTCTTTTTCCATAGAAACAAGTGCTGTATGCCAGATGTTTCAGTCAGGGGCAACTGAAGTATGAGCAACAGACACTCCGTCAGGTTAGGGAAAAGGGACTCATATTTTCGCAGGTGCATGTTCCCTTGTTCTCATGCCACTTATTGAAGAGACAATCTTTCCTCCAGTGATTGCCTTTGCTTTTTTGTCAAAGATCAATGGACTCTGTGCATATGGGCATTTACTTCTTGAGTACTGTAACTTTAGTTAGAATACGATAGCCAATCTAGAAGGCAAGTAGCATCAGCATTCCAACTTGGTTCTCTTTAAATAGAACTGGGCCTTCCCTTTTGCCATATAAACTTAAGAACCACTTTGTCAATATCCATAACATACCTTGCCGGGATTTGGATTTGGATTGCATTGAATCTCTAGATTATGTGGGGAAGAATTAACATCTTGATAACATGTAGTCTTTCTATCCACAAACATGTAATATCTCTTCATTTATTTAGTTCTCTGATTTAAAATGATTTATTTATTTATTTTGAGAGAAAGAGAGAGAAAGAGAGGGGGGAGTTATATATCTTGATTTATTGTCCCTTGTTTATGAATTTATTGGTTGCTTCTTGTATATCTTCTGATGCATGTGCTGTCAGAGTGAGCATGAACCTTGGTGTATTGGGACATTGCTCTAACCAACTGAGCTACCTCGCCAGGTCTCTGCTCTGATTTTTAAAATAAGAGTTTTGTAGTTTTCTTTATGTGGATTTTGTATATATTTTGTTAGATTTATACCAAAGTATTTCATTTTTTGGGGGGTGCTAATGCAATTGGTACTGTAGTTTAATTTGAAATTCTACCTGTGTGTTGCTGATATATAGAAAAGCAATTAACCTTTTAAAAACATTTGGAATGAAGTTTTTAATTATTTTTTACTTTCAATTACAGTTGACATATATTAGTTTTAAGTGTACACCCAAGTGATTAGACATTACATAACTTAAGTGATCATTCCAATAAATCTTGTGTCCATCTGACATAATACATAGTTATTAGACTAGTATTGACTATAATCTTTACACTGTACTTTGCACCCCTGTGACTATTCTGTAACAATCAATTTGTACTTCTTAATCCCTTCGCCTTTTTTGCCTATCCCTCCAAAACGACTCCCATCTGGCAACTGTCAAAACATTGTTGTTATTCAAAGCACCTAAATCTGGTTGAAGTTCTACTAATTTTTAAAAATTGTCTGCTTATTGTATACTAGGGGCCTGGTGCATGAAATTTGTGCACTGGGGGTGGGTGGTCCTTCAACCCAACCTGCCCCCTCTCACATACTGGGAGCTCTCAGGGGATGTCCAACTGATGGCTCACCCAGCCATCACCCTGCTCAGCTCAGCCCCAGCTGCCTGTGACCACCCAGCCCCAGGGGCTGGGCACTCTCTGCCACTTCCCCTCACAGCGCCCGGGGGCTGGGCGCTCCCCGCCACTGCCATTTCATCTCCACACCTGGGGCCTGGTGCTCGTGCTACTTGGCCCCACCCCCTGCTCCTATTTGGCTGGTAGCATAGCCAATCAGGAGCGAAGGTATGGTCAAATTTGCATATTTCTCTTTTATTATATAGGATTTTCCTCTCACTCTCAAAGCAGGCACCTTATCCCTCTTGTTAGCTGCTGTATCCTCAGCATTTAGAACAAAGATTAGCATGGAGCAGGCACTTAGTAATTGTGATTCTGTTTCTGTTCTGCTTATTTATTTTGTTTCTTTAGATTCAATTGTTGATAGATCTATATTTACTAGAGGACCAGTGCACAAAATTCATGCACAGGAAGGGACGGGGGGGGGGGTGTCCCTCAGCCCAGCCTGCACCCTCTCCAATCTGGGACCCCTTGAGGGATGTCTGACAGGATCAGGCCTAAACGGGCCATCGGACATCCTTCTCACAATCCAGGACTGCTGGCTCAAAACTGCTCCCCTGCCTGCCTCCCTGATTGCCCCTAACTGCTTCTGCCTGCCAGCCTGATCACCCGCTAACCACTACCCTGCCAGCCTAATTGATGTCTAACTGCTCCTCTGCCAGCCTGTTTGCTCCCAACTTCCCTCCTCTGCTGGCCTGGTCACCCCTAACGGCCCTCCCCTGCAGGTTTGATTGCCCCCAACTGCCCTCCTTTGCAGGCCTGGAACCTCCCAATGGCCCTCCACTTCTGGTCATCTTGTAGTGGCCATCTTGTGTCCACATGGGGGCAGGGCCTTTGACCACATGGGGGCAGCACTCTTGTATGTTGGAGTGATGATCAATCTGCATATTACTCTTTTATTAGATAGCATAGAGGCCTGGTGCATGGGTGGGGACTGTCTGGTTTGCCCTGAAGGGTGTCCTGAATCAGGGTGAGCGTTCTCTTTAGATGTGGGGTGGCCTGGGCGAGGGGCCTGTGGTGGTTTGCAGGCTGGCCATGCCCACCAGTGACCCAAGCGGGGAGGCCCTGGGATCTGGGATTAATTATGTTCTACAATTGAAACTTGGTAGCCTGGAAGCCTTCTGCTTGCTCTGTGGCGACAGCCATTTCTGTTTGAAACTTTGTAGCCTAGAATGGAGGCCTAGGGTAGGGCTGTAGAAAGTTTGGCTTCCTTCATCACCCCGGCAACCCTAGCCTCTTCTCTCTCCAGCTCCATGGCTGCCGTCATTTCTGTTGGGATTATGTATCTTCTATAATTAAAACTTTGTAGTATTGAGTGGAGGCCTAGGCCAGCAACAGCAGGTGGAAAGCTTGGCTTTCTTCATTGCCAGGGAAACCCAAGCCTCCCTCTTGCTCTCAATGGTGGCAGCCATCTTGGTTGAGGTTTATTTGCATAATTTGCTCCTGATTGGCTGGTGGACGTGGCTGTGGGCATGGCTTGATCGGAGGTATGGTCAATTTGCATATTACTCTTTTAGAAGAGTAGGATTGCCATTTTATTTCATTTTTAAAATACATTTTTATTGATTTCATAAAGGTAGTGAGAGGGAGAACGAGAATCATCAATGATGATTGGGAGCAAACCCAGAACCTTTTAGCCAGCAGGTCAATACTCTCCATTGAGCCAAACCTGCTAGGGTTATTGCCATTTTATTGTTCATATTTTTAATTTTCTTCTTAAAGAAGACCCTTTAACGTTTCATAGGATACTGGTTTGGTGGTGCTGATGAACTCTTTTTTTTTTTTCTTATCTAGAAAGCTCTTTATCTGTCCTTCAGTTTTGAATGGTAGTTTTGTTGGGCAGAGTAATCTTGGTTGTAGGTTCTTGTTTAGAAAAGCAACTAACTTTATATCCCGCAACGTTGCTATAATCTCATTAGTTCCAGGATATTCTGTTTGTCAATTCTTTTGCATTTTCTACATTGATGATCATGTTACCAGTGAACAAGACAGTTTTTTGTCTTCTTTCTCAATCTGTTGTCTTATTGCCTCAGCAAGGACTTCCAGTACAAAGTTGAGAAGGAGTGGTGAGAGGACACACACTGGCTTTGTACCTGTTTGGGGGAAAACTTCAGCCTCATTGATATCTGAAATGTTTGTATAGTAGAATGAAGTTTAGCTTTCTCTGATTTCTACTCACACTCCCATTTTTAAAAGAAACATTTGTACAGTGGTTTTTGCCATCACTTACAGATACCACACTCACATCCCCAGCCCTTCCAATCATTCTTCTTGCCATTGTATCTAGATGCTCATTTGCATCTCAGGGCTGAAGATGTATTTCCAAGAGACATTTGACTCCAGGAAAGGAAAAAAGAATCTTTATTTAGAGAACCATGACCTCAGCCTTTGCTGCACAATAACATCACCTGGAGAACTTTCTTAAGCACCGATACCTGGGTTTCAGCTCCAGGTCATCTGATGTAATTGATCTTGTGCAGCCTGAACATGGAGAGGTTGATAAGCTCACCGAATAATTCTAACGAGCACCTAGGGTTGAAAACTACTGCTGCTCACCCCATGTTTGTGTTCTTCAGATGGTTAATATTGTGGCAGTAGAATCCCCCGGTTAACTTGTTTTTCAAACCGTTAAACTGCAAATAAACTTGTCCTTTGGAGTGTTATGCCACATGAGAGGCCTGATCCAAGAAATTTGTGCAAGGGGCTCAGCGCCCACTGCCACGGGCAGCTGCCTCTGCTTCGGCCGCTGCTGCCGCGCTTCCTCCGGAAGGTCATCTGGAAGGACATTGGGTGGATGTCTGGTCTAATTAGCATATTACGATTTTATTATTGTAGATAAGCCAAACCTTCTCTGATGCATACAAGCAATCCTTACGTTGTTGAATGAAGTGTGTTAAGATGTAGGCCCAACTCAAATGGACTCTTTCATATGGCTGATTATATTTACTTTAAATCCCACAGATTAAATACAACCTCACAAGTAAGTAAAAAGTAACTGAATAAGGTCTTTGAAATATTTGTTTTTCTTCTATAATTAAGCTAATTTCACTTAACAAGAAAAGGTCTTTATCATTTAAAGTCTTAACAATTGTTTCATAATTCATGCTATATTTCAATGTGTATATTTTTAATGAGCATGAATTTATCAAATTTTATTTGAAGAGATTTATGGGGAACTGTAGAGTGAGAAAATAGACATCATTTGGAAAAACAAGTATTTCAAAAACTGAGTGTTGCCCTAGCCAGTTTGGCTCAGTGGACAGAGTGTTGGCCTGCGGACTGAAGGGTCCCAGGTTCAATTCTGGTCAAAGGCACGTGCCTGGGTTATGGTCTCGCATGCAGGGAGCAGCCAATCAATGATTCTCTCTCATCATTGATGTTTCTGTCTCTCTCTCTCTCTCTGAAATCAATAAAAATATATTTACAAAAAGCAAAAAACTGTGTTGTGTATAGACGTAGTTTTTATTACATTTGGTTCAACGGGGGAGACACTTTTTAATTGACAAATTTTTAAAATATGTGGATGTTTATTTTAAACATAAAGTTTTGAGATTGTTATTAAGATCAAATCCCACTTTGACGATGTATGTTTGATAACCAGAAAGAAGCCACGCATGTTCCCAGGGATACCCACCCATGGCGCTTTGAGTCACAATTGCATCTTTGTTTCACAGCTACAGGACAAGTTTGAGCACCTTAAAAGAATCCAGCAAGAGGAGACAATAAAACTTGAGGAGGAGAAAAGAAAACTGGATGAAGAAATCATGAATTTTTATAAAATGAAGGCCGACTCTGAAATATCGCAGACTCAGGGTGGTGCCAATGTAAAAAAGGACAAAGACCGTAAGAAATAGTCTTCTCTCACCATTCTCTGCTGTAGAGCCCTGTCTCTCTGGGTTTTATCTTCCTGGGAGATTACCTTCACAGCACTTAACTGATTGAAGTTCTACTAAATCTTAAAACTTGTCTGTTTATTGTATATTTCCCACCAGCTCTCAAAAGCAGGCACCTTGACCTTCTAGTTAACTGCTGTATCCTCAGCATTTTCCTCATCAAAATCTACTGAGTAATTTCTTGATAGTTTTTATTATAATAAAAGATTAAGTTTTTTTTATTAGAACTCCTATGCTTTGATGTCAGTCCTTATAAAACTAGTATTCAGAAGTTAGAGAGAGCCAGACAACAATGGGAAACCGTGAGTAACATTTTGCTGATAATATTATGCCTTGTATGTTAAAACAAAAGTTATCCAAGTATTAGGGATAAGATAATGCTTTGTAATTTCAAAAATTTTTTTCAGCATGAAAGTCATACCGATTCTATAGTATATATAATGTAGCGTTATGAACACTTTAATGAACATATTTCTGAAAACACACTTGTGAGCTGGAAGTGATGCATGTTCTTTAATACATGTGTTAATGTGTTTAAAAACCCATGTAGTTAGTGTTTCCTAAAAAGTACTTGCCAGCTCTGCTGTGCACAGTGTATTTCAGTGATTGGAAGGGACATTTGAAACAAGCACGTATCAAACAAAGCTCCTTGCAAGCTGCGTTGTGAATGATTGTACTTCGGGGAATGGAGGTGATACTCATTCTGCAATGGATGTAGTGAATTCTTAACGAATTTCTGAGAACACTATTTGCAAGCTGCAAAGTAGTTTATATCAGTAATGAAAATACACTTTGTAATGAGTGTGGTGGTGATGAAGAATACGTCTAAAGAAGATGTTGCTAAGAACGACCATTGTAAGTTAAATTCAAACCAGTTCATCAGTGAGTGAAAGTGATCACCATTGTGTTATGAAGGTAGTGATGTTATTACAATTCTAACAGAGATATTTGTAAAATGCTGCTTTCAAGCTTTACTCAAGCCAGTGTTATATACACAGGAATAAAAACGATTGCCTTCCTGTAATGCATGTAGAAAAATGCTTAAGAACATTCTTTTTAATAACGCAACTTGCAAGCTGCATTTTGACTACTGCTTTTTCAGTAAATGAAAACTGCACATTCTGAAATTCATAAATTTTTAAAAATGTATAAAGAATACTATTATGAAGATATTTCTAAGAATGCTACATGCAAGCAGTTAAGAACAGTGTTATAGTCAAGAATGAAAGTGACACTCATTCTTTTTTATAAAATTTAAAAAATTTTAAACTTTTTATTGATTTCAGAGAGGAAGGGAGAGGGGGAGAGAGGGAGAAACATCAATGATGAGAGCATCATTGATCGGCTGCCTCCTGCACGCACCCACTGGAGGTCGGGCTCATAACCTGGGCACGTGCTCTGATCGGAAAGCCAATTGTGACTTCCTGGTTCAGGAGATGATGCACAGCCACTGCTACACTGGCCAGGCGAAGGCGACACAGTCTGTAATGAATATAGTGAAGTAATTATGATCTCTTCTAATACACATGTTCCTAAAAACACTAGAAATATAAATTTTATGTTAAAATTTAGACTAGTTATATCAGCGAATGTTATATCAAGAATACTCTAATAAAGATGTTTCTAAGTACACTACTTGCAAGCTGTATTCACAAGCGTTATATCAGCGAGTATAAGTAATCCTGATTCTGTAATGCATGTTGAGGTATAAACACTTATAATTAGAACATTTCTAAGAATGCTGCATGCAAGCTGTGTTGTGGCAACTACTGTATTACTGAATAGAGTAATTCCCTCTGCAATGCAACTTGCAAGCTGTTGAGAACAGTGTTGTATCATTGACAGATGTGACGTCCATGCTTTAATAAATTCACTGACGAGCTTAAGATTCATTGTAATAAATATATTTCTAGAACATTGCTTGGAAGCTGCATTCAGAACAGTGTTATATCACTACATGGAGGTGGTCCCCATTCTGAAATGTAGGTAGTGAAATGTGTAAGAATATCGATGCTAAGGACGTCCCTAAAAACATTACTTGTAAGCTACCTTCAGACCTGTGTTTTATCAGAAGATAAAAGTCATCCCATTCTTTGACCCATGTATGAAGTTTTTAAGAACATATGTAATAAACAGGTTTCTAAGAATGACACTTTGGAAGCTGCCATCATGCCAATACTGTATTAGTGATTGGAATTGATCGCCACAGTTTAATGTATAAGTAAACGGTGTTTTTAAAATCACTACCTAAAACCTGTGTGGTCACCAGTGTCATATCAGTGAACCGAGGTGGTCCTCATTCTGTAATGCATGTACTGAAGTTTTAAAAACACTTATAATAATAAAGATATTTCTAAGAACACAACCTGATGCGTGCTGCATTCAGTCTGTGCTATCGCTGAATGGAAGTGTCTCCACACCCTAATGCATGTGGTGAAGTGAATTAGAACACTTTCTAAAGAGATGTCTCCAAGAATGCTCTTGTCAGCTGCATGTGGAACAGCATTATGTCAGTGCAGGGAAGTGACACCAATTGTGTAAGAACATAGACATGTGGTTTGACGCCCTGACACATGGGTGGGCAGTAGTACACATCAATTCAGCAATTCAGCTGGGCTCTCCAAACCACCGGGTTATTGTTCTAGATGAACAATATGATCTGCAATATGATCTGAAGCTGCTGTTGCAAAGATGGTGATGGCCGTTCCCCTATTGGTCGTGCTCCTCGGGCTCACCAACCAAGGCTTAATTAATATTTCCTGAGATATTTGGCCTCTGTTTGAATAGGAGCCTCTGATTAGGTGCGAAATTGGACTTTGGCCCATGCCTGGTTTTTCTCCGGATGGCAAAGAGTGACTTGGCTTCTTCTAGACTGAATCCTGGACTGGTTCCCCTTGCTCTGAAGAACTGTGCAGGTCAGAGCGCACAGTTCCACCCCTGATCACCCCTGATCCGGGCTTCCACCAACCATGACCTTTCTGACCAGAATTTCCGGGTCTCTTAGTGGAGGGTTAAACCTCCAGCTCCTCCCAACCAGCATTGGCAAGACTCTGAGTTCCCCCGGGTCTTGTTCTTGTTCAGGAGGAATAGCTGACAGTAGTTAGGACAGAGATAGGAATTACTGAGACACTTTGGGCCCCCAGATCCTGAACAACCAATCATGTCCCTTGAAATTATTGTTATCCCTGGATATTCTCAACTAAGTGTCACGCAGTAGGCACCCCTTCAGAGGGACTTGGATTACAGGTCCCTTTATACTTGTAGGACCTTGGCCTCCTGAACAACCTGACCTTTATTGGGGTTCCCCCCTTGCAATACAATCACATGCTGGGGCTACAGAGGTGAAAACAGTCAGCTTGAAATTGCTCAAGCTGCCTCTCCAGGACAGGACTCTGGGAGTTTTCAGAAATCCCTGTTTCACTAATCGAGACTTCAGAGTTCCAGGGACACCTGGCTTCTGGGGGAACAGGAACCGCTGTGCAGGTGCAGCATTGGACATTGGCCTATCGTTTCTCCCAATAAGCCCAGAGAGTGACCTGGCCACTTCTGCATTTAGTCCTGGACCTGGAACAGTCCAAGGCTGGGTCTTAGGTCCCTTTGTCATGGGGAGCTGAACAAAATAGGCACGTGCAGCTTCACTCCCGCCCCAGGCCTCCTTCAACTGAGTCAACAAGGATTCCCAGATGTCTCTCATTGGAGGATACCCTGCCAGCCTGTCCGCACCGCAGCATGGGATACTTTTTTGTTGTTAATCTTCATACAGGGATGTATTTTCCATCGATTTTTGAGACCGAGAGAAATATCGATGTGGCACACACATTGATTGGCTGCCTCCGAAACTTGCTCTGACTAGGCCAGGGATTGAACCTGCAACCCAGGTATGTACCCTTGGCTGGGAATCAAACCCACAATCCTTTAGTGCTCTACCCACTGAGCACACTGGCCAGGACAACATGGGATACTTTTGAGTACTCCCAAGGTCTTCCTCAGGGGAAATAGGCAACATTAAGTAGACTAGGGACTGGAATTAGGGAGACTCCTTGGATCTTTCATGAACCCATACCAGTAAAAGGCACCTCTTTACCCTCGAACTCCTCCTTATCCCTGGTTACCCTGAACCCGCTCAGCATGCACATGCATAGTAAGCATGTCTGCAGCAGGCTGTGGGCACCTGGCTTCAGGCTTGTGGGACCACAGCTCATTGTCTTTGATGGAGAAGCTCCCCTTGAAATATGAAAAGACACTGGGGCTTCACAGGTGGCAACAATCAGTCCCCAACTATTATGCTGCTGATGGGGTCCCTGTCCCATCCAGGACTTATGACTCTTAAATGTCTCCTGTTGCAGATTGTCCGGTCTCACCAATTAAGGTTCACAGTTCTCACAATACCTGTCTTCCTGTTCAATAGCATCCTTTATGCTTGTGTAGGTAGGAACATTGGCAGACACCTGGTTTTCCACAAAAGCCCCAGAGTGGGCTGGTCTCTCCTGAGCTGGCCCCTGTAGCAGGACCGGGACCCAGGCCGTCTTATCCCCCTTGCTCTGGAGGTGAGCAGAGCTGCATGTGTTCATTCTCGAGGCCAAGCTTCCAGCAGCTGCAACCAACCTAGCAACCAGGGCTCCAAGGCACCCTTTCGGGGAAGATTCCACAGTGGGTCCTTCTTCACCTCTCCATGGCCAAGGCTTTGGAGTTACACCCTGTTGTGTCCTCAGTGGGAATAAGTGACGATGATAAGACAGGGATTGAGATTTAGGCACATGCCTTCTGTCCCAAGTGAATGTGTGCCTGTGATTTGGCTCCTCACTGCCTCTGGCTACCCTGAACCACTCCATACAGATGAGCAGTATGCAACCCTCCAGCAGACGTAGGGCTTTGAGGCTCCCCAGGCCTGTCAGACCATGGCTCATCCATCTACACCACCTCAACATTTTCCTGGGTGGAGGGTTCCCCACCCCACAATATGATCTAAAATTGGGACGAAAAATGTGGCAATAGTCCGTCCCCAGGTCCAGTTCTGGTGGACTCCCAGGTGTCTCCCATTCCATGGCAGATTGGTCACAAACCAAGCCTTGAGTGTTCCAGTCGTCTGGCTTCAGGGTGACTAAGTCCCCGTGCACACGTGAGTTTAGGAACTGGCAGATTTCTGTCCTCCTCCAAGGCCCTGAGAGAACTGGCTTCTCCTAGTGTCCTGGCCCAGGACAGGTTCCCTGGCCATGATCCTTGCTCTGGAGGGTTACACAGGACCCCAATGGGCATTCAACAGATAGTGCAAGTCATCCTGAACCAGATGTTAAAACCTATGGAAAGTGTGAATAAGGGATTTTCCATCCACACACTGAGAAGGAAACCACCATTCAGATGGCAACTTTGCCAACCACCTCAAGAAAGAGAAGAACTGAAAGCCATGGAGAAACTGATCAAAAAGGAAGAAAGAAGAAATAATTAAGGAAAAGTCAATATTTAAGTATATATATTTTAAAAAATATATTTTATTGATTTTTTTACAGAGAGGGAAGGAGAAACATTGATCAGCTGCCTCTTGCACACCCCCTACTGGGAATGTGCCCACAGGCAAGGTACATGCCTTTGGCCAGAATCAAACCCTTTCAGTCCATAGGCAGAGGCTCTATCCACTGAGCCAAATCGGTTTCGGCAATATTTAAGTATAATATTGATTAGACACCATTTTTTGCCCTCAGAGCTGTCTTTACAACTTGATCAAGGATAGGACTCCACTGTACATATTCCAGTTTGGCTGTATAGTCAACAGCTAAGTCTCCTTTGTTTTTATTTTAATTATTTTTATAATCTACACATACATATGCCTACTATGGTCCCTTAGAGATCAAGCATTCCAACTCCATTTGCTTTTCTTTTTGTAACTATTACTTTTCATGGGGAGGGGGTAGAGATTGCCTGTGGTTGCTCATGGAAAGGTGACACCTGGCAGAAAACAAAGATCTTCATCTCCAGAATGAATAGTAAGTTTTCTGTCATATGTATTATTCTCAATATATAAAATGAACAAGAGTTCAAGGGTGGCCATGGGAAAAGTGAGGGTTCTTCTCACACTGCCTTGCAGATTATCCAATGCAGCATATCTCAGTAAGAAGTGAAATGAGCAGCATTTTATTGGGCTCACACTATATGACAGGCAGGACCAAGAGCTGGACTCAAAGCTGTACAAATTAGCAGCTTTTATGTGAGCTCCAACCTCAGTACTTGCTCCCATTCACTCCTTAGGAGGCTTCTAACAGTAAGCTAAGACATTCCACCTCTAGTGAACTTTTTGTCTTCTGAGAAGTCGGAGTCATGCAACATTAAATACTGGAATAAGCACTGGTATAGGTTACATATTAAATAGTGGGGTATACTTTTCATGGGACTTTTAATTGTAAAAATTGACCATGTTTTGAATCGATGCTTTTTAACATCTATCCCTTAATAGTCCTTTTCTTGGTAAATAAAAAAGATCAAACTAGATTTCCTTTAAAAAAAAGTTTATTTTATCTTTTTCCTAGAAGCAGAACTAGTGAAAATTAAAGTATAAAAATAAATACAATTCACATTAATGAACATTTCACTTCAAAGTAAATATTAAAAAAATAATGCGTATAAATAAAAATCCACAAGAACAATGTCTGGCGCTTTTCTGAGAAAAGCTGTGAACGTTTAAACAAGGTATAAAACACACATGCTCTAGCTTAAAAAAACAAACTCAAGTTTCTCATCCTTAATCTAAAACTAGTTTTAACTTTCTCCAAAACATACTATTTGTTTTAGCTAATCTGTATTAGTGTACCCAAAACTTTTAGTATCTTTCTTACTGGAAAGATCCACAATGATATCAACAATCTGTCTCCTGAGGTTTCAGAATGATAAAGCATAATTTATCATATTAAGGTAATTTGATATTCTTGCCTACAAATAAAAAAATTGGTAACTCAGACATTTTACCTGTCTTTTAACTTCCTGGTTTATTCACTCAACAAATGACACATCTCAATAAAGTTCACACCCAGACAGGGTAGGCTATTACTTTCTATCCATGGTTGGCTGTAAAAGTTAATTTTAAATAGAACAGAAAAATCAAAGAAAACAACCTTTATCTCCATTCTTTAAAGAATATTAGGAATATACATAGGCTACATTTTCAAACACCAGTATGTTTTAAAAATTCAGACAGGTTAAATGTACACAGTCCCAATTTTATGTAAGGAGCACCAAGCCCTTTTTGGAAATGCTATCATAAATTAACAGTGGCATTCTCTTTCATAAAATCATAGTCCCTTAGTATCATATTTTGGTTTATATTTTAAATTAATATGTTAGTGATGAAAAAAATTTAAAAGGCAGTGCTTCTTAAATAATGCAGAATTTCAACTAGATAATATTACTATCCCATTTGAAAATCTGGCCTTCTTATTATGTTATATAGCCCTTTGTTCTTTCCTAAATCAAGCATGCTAGAAAAAGCAGACTCTGAAAAAACAAAATATACAGACTAAACGGAAAATGAAACTGCATGCAACATTCTAAGTTACGGAGATGAATGTAATATCAATGCATGCCACTACATTCAGGAAGACTGTACTGTCTTCACCAAAGTTGTCACCGTCCACAGAAAGATTTTATAATTCAGCAGAAATGTTTCTAAGAGTACTAGGCAACAAACATCAAACCTAACATTTCTGTAAGACAACTAGCTGTTGAGAGAAATGTGTGCTTATCACCGAAAGGGTGATCCCCAGATACTCCTGTAGTAAATGTTAAGTGGACCACAACCAGCAGGCAAATGTCTTATTCTACGTGGTTATCCTGTAAGACCAAGAATATGAAGGCTGAGAGATTAATCAGTTTTTACAAAACTGGGAGAAAACATTTTTCTGCAATAATTTCCCCTTGAATAGAACAGTATCTAATTTATCAAATTCAGCAATCTGTATGCAGAGATGAATTAAATTTATATTTCAGAACCTATATTTTATCATACCTTTTCAGTATTTTATAAAAATAAACCCAAATGTCCTTTTAAGTTTACAAAAAGTTCTCAATAGACATATGGGTATATAAAACAAACTTATGTTTGTACAGGTTAAGCATAGAGATGAGTCAATTAACTAAACACTAATTTCTCTTTACCCAAACGTAATATTAAATGGGGTGTGGGGAGGAATTAGCCAGACTGACCATATTACCCACATAATTATTCAGCCCTTTGACGTCACTTTGTCTGTGTAAACAATCCAGGGTGAAATGAAAGTCTTGGGCACGGACAATAATATGGATGACCCCTCCCACTTTTTATCCTAATGAATGTTGTCTTCTTAAATTGTCGCAACATTTGGCCGCTTTCTTTGGATTTTTCCTGCACATACTCCTAAAAATAGAGCAAAACTAATATTATTTCTCAATGTTACTTTTTCTATAGTGATTCTATTTAATGCTCTTGCCAAGCACTAAGTTAAGCAATATTCATGATCATATTTAATCCTTATATAAAATCCTGAGGTAGAAACTGCTACCTCAGCAATAAAACCGAGACACAGGAGAGTAAATCACCTGCCTAAGTAACAGAGCTAGAAGCAGAGATTCTGAGAACTCAATTCAACCTGCTTTGTTGCATTCCTTACCCATTTTTCATTGCTGCCTCCTACTCTGCCTTAATTAGTGGTTTCTGAATTTTATTACCAACCCTTGAGTTATACACAAAACATAAAGTGAACAAATATGCTTTAAAGCACACAAGATCAGACATTGCAATTTAGTTTGTAAAAACTATAAACTTTAAGTGCTTTGAAGTAAATTTTAACATCTTAGAATTCTATTTCATTCTAAGAGTACGATATTCTGTCATCTTAAAAATTGGTTTCCTAAAATTGCTTACTAAATGGTTTGTTCTCCATGTAGATTAAATCAAAGCATAATTTCGAACTTGTTTTAAACATAATCCAGACCATTAAAAATCTAAACAGGAAAAAGTAATCTTTTCAAGAACAACTATGAAGCCCTGTGTTGAGATTCAAAGTTAGAATTGCATATCCCAAATTTTCATTTCATGTAAAAGGGTAAGATTCCCTAGTCTTTTTAAATCATTTAAATAACAGAGGCCCGATGTGAGAAATTCGTTCAAGAGGCTTGGCCCTCGCAGCTCTGGCTTCGTCCAGAAGGTCGTTTGGTTGTCCGGTCTAATTAGCATATTACGTTTTATTATTATAGATGCACTCATGTCTAAGTAAATCTTAGAAAAGAATTTCTGTACCTGTTTAGGTATATATTAATTACACATGCTAATTCAAGGGTTGAGCTTATTTATATTAATTATGTTGCGATTCAATTAAATCACAATAATTCTTAATACTGAAATTCACTGTATATTATTAACTGTGGTGACTTCCTATTTACCCTTGACACTATTGAACATTACTGAAAAAAAAACAGTAGTTGCTATTTTGCTTACAAGTTCACAAGTGACAAAAAGTGGGATGAAATGCATGAGAAAGAACATGGAGAGTAGTCACTGTAGCAAATAGATAATTCATGGCAAAACAGTATTAATTCCTCAATGATTTGCCAACTAGCTAGGCTTTATTACTATATATATATATGCACATACATATATATATATAACTAACATGGGGAAAAATTGATAATGTCCTTTTAAAAAGTTTAATTTTCAAAAGTTGAAAATTCTATATAACTTCACAAGCAAGAGATCTCATGTTTGGTCTGAGTTCTTTCAAAAAGTTATTTTTCAAACAGCTCATTCTGACTCCCTCTAGAATAAGCAGGATCTTCAACTGCATAGAAGAACTGACCTACTGTCACACACAGTGACTTCCAAAAGATGACATTTAAATTATTGTCTATACATGCAACATTATGAATGAAATTCACTCTCCACATGCAAAGATCAGCAATCATTTCCAAGTTATGATCAATATCTGATTCCTTCTTTGAACTTCTATGAGCAAGTGGTGATAATATGAAAAAAATTTCTTATGTTGCTTGTTTTCTCTTATTTTGGAGACAATCACTTAATAATAAAAGCTCTAAAATATGCTAATGTATATTAATGAGATTATAATTTATTATAAATTTAATTGTCATTGCCTGATTAATTTTGGTTTCTTTTAAATGCTTAAAAAATAGTATAATTAAAGAAAAGCATTTTAGAAAGTATTTTTAATGGGTCATATAATTTTTTTGTGAGCTTATCAGTGTGTTAAAAAGATAACTAAAAAATATTAAAACGTTAGCTTAAGCATTTTGCATTAGCTCAACACTGATTTTGTCTTCTTGCCACCATACACAGAATTTTAAAATACATTAGTTTAGCCCTTAAAGAATCCTCTAATAATGAACACAGATTTAACGCAAGATTCTTATTGAGCACAAGAAAACAACAACTTACCCCCACCCCCAACTGGCATATTCACATGTGATCTTGTGGTCAGAGGGAGAATTTCTTTCCCTTCTGTACAGACAAAATATTCCTGGGTAATAGCTACACTTCCCCCAAACTGAACATGCATAGATGTAGGCATGCGATCACTGTTACATGTCACTCATTTATAAAAAGATTTTCGAATTAAACATATATAATTCTACAAAAATTTCAGATTAAAAACAAGTGTTTCCATGGACTTATTATAGAAATCAACATTGGAAACAGTTTCACTAAGATCTCCTGACCGCCACAAACCACTGCCACAAATGATCACTTACAGGAATGACTGTGAATATGCCAGAATTATGGTGGCAAGGACAACCAATCCCATGCGTGAGGCCTGCATCACAGGGCAGCTTGTGCGCTTCCTTCTTTCGAATGGGCTGCGCAAACTCATTGCTACACACCTGAAACAGGCGCTCTGTTAGGCACTCTGCTCTGTGAAGACTTCTGTCTATTTTGCACAACCCCCTTCACTGATGTCTTAGGGGTTCTAATTGAACATAAAAGAATTAATAAGTCACTTGCATTAAGGTCTAGATGTTCAACATTCAAAGAAAGCAACCATACTGCATCAACTGTTCTTAACACAAACAAGCTTGAAAATAATTTAAGTCTCATGCATGCTCATTAGAGAAGCTATATGTTGCTTCAGCTGGAGATAGTAACATACTTTGTTGGAGAAACACTTCGGTGATGGTGAAATTACTATACGGATGTTTACGATATTTAATGAGCAAAACGGTATGAAATGAAAAGTAAAGCATGCCAACGTAAGATGACAATTGACATATAATATACAATAGTAAAACAAAGGGTTATCTTTGAACACAAAACTTTAAAAGTTCTAATTCTATTAAAAAATATCACATTTGAAAAACAACTATCCTTTATACAAAGACCTCTAAATTATTTTCCCTTTCAAAGCTAATCTTGATTTGAATATTTTAAATACCCTTATGTGTTACATTCTTACCCTTGTCTACTAAGTAGCCTATGAACAGGAGCATTCTGTCCTTGGTTTGGCTGAAGAACTCTGTTAACAAAATAAAAAAAAAATTTAATTCAACAGGATAAATTTCGTTTTTCCCCATTTTCTTTAGATAAATGATAATAGTGAGGTAGAAGTCATTTATGTAATGATATGGCCACTATAATACTACAAAGCAAAACAAACTGATTAAAGCAAATTAATATGATACTTATATTTCGCTCACCAAGAGTTCAAACCTTAGGTTTTTGTCAGGAAAGAGAAATCCAACATAAGAAAATCCTGCTGCTTTTAGGTAATTTATTAATATACTTTACAAAAGCCCATTTTTCCTTTCAAATATCTGAGAAGAAATTTTACTCTTACAAGAGTAGGAAACAGATCAGAAATATTAAGTTAGCTTTTAAAGATTTCTAAATAAATATCAAAGACCATGAACTGAACTCAGGACATATGGACTCAAATTTTCACTAGAAACAGCATGCCTCCAGGAACATCTGGTGTGACATGTGACCAGGTACATGACCAGGTGTTAAAACCGATTCTGACCCCGAGATCCTTCAACTCAGCAGAGTGTTCTACTGAGAAAAAATGGAACAGAGCGAATAGAAAGCAAGCTCAAGATTTATAACATTTTTTTAAAATATATTTTATTGATTTTTCACAGAGAGGAAGGAAGAGGGATAGAAAGTCAGAAACATCGATGAGAGAGAAACATCGATCAGCTGCCTCTTGCACACCCCCTACTGGGGATGTGCCCGCAGCCACGGCACATGCCCTTGACCGGAATCGAACCCGGGACCCTTCAGTCCGCAGTCCAACGCTCTATCCACTGAGCCAAACCAGTCTCGGCTATAACATTTTCTTCTTAAAAATAATTTAAAAAATAGCCTCTTATTGAGGCTATTCACCGTTTTTCTCACCTTGTTTCAGAAGGGTTTTGTTTAACCAGGAATTTCTTATTTGGCATTCCCATTTCAGCAGCTCTAGCACAATAAAAAATAAGATGCACAATGAATTCAGAAAGGGGAAAAATACATGTTTACAAATGTGATAGATGGTGGCAGAAACAAATCATCTTAGAAGAGTGTACCATGAAAGACCTCTTCTAAGCATATTGAAGACTACTTTCAAGGATAAAGAGTTTTAATAAGATAATCATTAGGATATTCCTTGCAATAAGTTTTTCTTCCCATTAAGTCTTTAGAGTATTAGAAAATGAACATATTTAAAAGATATAAAAAGTGACACTGCATGTAGGGATAAACTATGTTTAAGATTTGATTCACTATCAGTTATACAAGCTGAACCCTGATAAATTTAGTAGTTAATAAATATATTTATCTCAAGATGAAATCAGATTTTACCACTAGCTTTTATAAAACTCTTATATAAAAAAAGGGGTTTATACCAGTTCAGCTGCAGAAGAGTGAACTGTTCATTTCTTTTTAAAAATTTATTTTTTGTTCTTTATTTCGAACATGAATATACAGACCAACAGATGACTAAAATTAATGGGTATGATAAAAATTAAATTAGCGTGACATAACATGAAAAAACTTACTTCATATACTTCTTCCTATCAAGAGACTTCTGTGTTGCAGCGGAGAGAGACACTCGTGAACTTTTCATTTTATCCTTTAAAATACAAAAGTAACAAAGCTGTAACAGCACCCAGTAACACCACTAAATTACAGTATAGGATAATCTTAATTGCATGGATAGGCATCACTTACTAGCAGTTTGAACTTTAACTTAGTCTTTATAATTGAAGTAGTCCAATTAAAAACGTTTAATTTTTCCTAATGAAATAATATAAAATTTGCCTTTCTTTTGCCAACTACACTATGATCACTGATTCAAACTACAGATCTTCAACACTCTGATATATTTCAAATGAACTTGGAGCCTGTTTTCTACCTCCGATTTTCAAAAAAAGGAAAAAGCCACATGATAGTTTCAAGGAAATTCCATCAGGAGTAGATGATAGTTTATCAGGCATATAAGAAATATTCAAAGCTTCAAACTCCAAAATCTAATCACAAAACAATATGCAATTCTTTCACCAATTTCTTTTAAATCAGTCTATAGACTTAAGTGTTGCTGGCAATCCTGTGCTTAAAAATTATAGGAAGGGTGCTGAAGTCAATAGAGAATGATATTTATTATCAAGATTCCAAACCCAAAAGTGTATGTATATATGTGTATGTACACACACACACACACACACACGTACTAGAGGCCCAGTGCACAAAATTTGTGCATGGGAGGTGAGGGGGGATGTCCCTCAGCCCAGCCTACACCATCTCAAATCTGGGACCCCTGGAAGGATGTCCGACTACCTGTTTAGGCCCAGTAGGATTGGGCCTAAACAGGCAGTCGGACATCCTTCTCACAATCCAGGACTTCTGGCTCGAAACTGCTTGCCTGCTTGCCTCCCTGATTGCCCCTAACTGCTTCTGCGTGCCAGCCTTATCACCCGTTAACCACTACCCTGCCAGTCTAATTGATGTCTAACTATTCCCCTGCCAGCCTATTTGCCCCCAACCTCCCTCTTCTGCCAGCCTGGTCACCCCTAACTGCCCTCCCCTGCAGGCTTGATCGCCCCCAACTACCCTCCCTTGTAGGCTTGGTCCCTCCCAACTGTCCTCCCCTGATGGCCTGATCACCCACAATTGCCCTCCCTTGCAGGGCCTGGAATCTCCCAATGGCCCTTCCCTATTCGCCATCTTGCGGTGGCCATCTTGTGTCCACATGGGGGCAGCCCTCTTGTGTGTTGGAGTGATGGTCAATCTGCAAATTACTCTTTTATTAGATAGGATAGAGACCTGGTATACGGGCGGGGGCCAGCTGGTTTGCCCTGAAGAGTGTCCCAGATCAGGGTGGGGGTTCCCTTGGGGCGAGGGGCGGCCTGGGCGAGGGGCCTGTGGAGGTTTGCAGGCTGGCCACGCCCCCCAGCGACTCAAGCGGAGGCCCTGGGATCTGGGATTAATTTGTCTATAATTGAAAACTTTGTAGCCTGGAGCGGAGCCAAGCCTTCTGCTCACTCCGTGGCAGCAACCACTTCTGTTTGAAACTTTGTAGCCTAGAGTAGAGGCCTGGGCCGGCAACGGCAGGCAGAAAGCTTGGCTTCCTCCATTGCCAGGGAAACCCAAGCCTCTGTTCTCTCCAACTCAATGGCTGCAGCCATTTCTGTATCTTTTCTAATTGAAACTTTGTAACATTGAGTGGAGGCCTAGGTGGGCAAGGGCAGGCGGAAAGCTTGGCTTCCTCTGTTGCCAGGGAAACCCAAACCTTCCTCCTGCTCTCAGTGGCGGCAGCCATCGTGGTTGGTGTTTATTTCCATAATCTGCTCCTGATTGGCTGGCGGGAGTAGCTGTGGGTGTAGTGAAGGTATGGTCAAATTTGCATATTACTTTTTTATTAGATAGGACTAGGGGCCCGGTGCACAAAATTCATGCACTGGGGGTGGGTGGTCTTTCAACCCAACCTGCCCCCTCTCACATACTGGGAGCCCTGAGGGGATGTCCAACTGATGGCTCACCCCCAGCCTGCTCAAGGCCTAAAGCCTCTGGCGTGATTTTAGGCCGTGGGCACACAGCCATCGCCCTGCTCAGCTCAGCCCCAGCTGCCTGCGACCACCCTCCTCAGGGGCTGGGTGCTTGCCACCACTTCTGCTCACAGCACCCAGCGGCCGGGCGCTCCCTGCCACCACCACCACCACCACCACCACCACCACCACCACCACCGCTGCTGCCGCCGCTTTCCCTCACAGCGCCCGGGGGCTGGGCGCTCGCCGCCACTGCCGTCTCATCTCCACCCCGGGGCCGGCGCTCATGCCACTTGGCCCCGCCCCCGCTCCTGATTGGCTGGTAGCATAGCCAATCTACTAGCCAATCAGGAGCGAAGGTATGGTCAAATTTGCATGTTTCTCTTTTATTATACAGGATGATTCTGCTACTATTCCTGCTAATATTTGGTCTTTGATTCAAGTTTCTAACAGAGCTAATCTTCTAAAACCCTTTTAATCTGACTGTTAAGAATGGTGGAAGCATATTTTGTTGTTTTGGTTTTTTTTGTGTGTTTTTTTAATTTAAATTTATTTATTGATTAAGGCCATGGTCGGCAAATTGCTGCTTGCAAGCCACATGTGGCTCTTTGGCCCCCTGAGTGTGGCTCTTCCACAAAATACCACGGCCTGGGAGTCTATTTTGAAGAAGTGACAGAAGAAGTTTAAAAAATTTGGCTCTCAAAAGAAATTTCAATTGTACTGTTGATAGTTGGCTCTGTTGACTAATGAGTTTGCCGACCACTGGATTAGGTATTACATATGTCCTTATCTCCCCATTACCCCCCAACTCATGCAAATCTTTTGTTTTAATATTTGGTCTTTGATTTTGGATGCTGACACAGATCTCCTAAACCCACTGGAATTTTCTGGGTGATAGGAGCATCTTGTGTTCTAATGAGGTAACTATGAGTGGATTCCTAGTCGTCAGAAAGACCAAGCATGATTAGAAGTTCAGAACATTTTAGCCTCATTTCCTATTCTCTGGAAACAGGAGAGGAACTAGGGCTGAGCTGAGCTGAGCAGGGCGATGGCTGGGGGTGAGCCATCAGTTGGACATCCCCTGAGGGCTCCCAGTATGTGAGAGGGGGCAGGTTGGGTTGAAGGACCACCTATCCCCAGTGCACAAGTTTTGTGCACCAGCCCCCTAGTTAAGTTAATAACAATGTATCTACCTATATAGTTTAAGTTTAAAAAATTTGGCTCTCAATAGAAATTTTAATTGTTGTACTGTTGATATTTGACTCTGTTGATTAATGAGTTTGCTGACCACTGATCTATAATAATAAAAGAGTAATATGCTAATTAGACCAGGCATCTTCCAGGCGATCTTCCAGACAAAGCCACAGCGGAGGGGCTAAGGCAGAAGCAGTAAGGGGTGATCAGGCCAGCAGGGGAAAGCAGTTAGGGATGATCAGGCAGGTGAGTGGTTAGGAGCTAGCAGTCCCGGATTGCAAGGGATGCCTGACTGCTGGTTTAGGCCCGATCCCAGTGGATATCCCGATGGGTCCTGGATTGGAGAGGGTGCAGGCCGGGCCGAGGGACCCTCCCACACTCCCATGAACAAATTTTGTGCACTGGGCCTCTAGTAAACTAATAAGGGTATTTTCTATGAGCATTCTATAAAATTACTGACCTGAAGGAGGGGTTAATGGGAACCCCAATTTATAGCATCAATCAGAAGTTTAGGTGACAACCTGGGAAGTGTGATTGGTGTCAGAAGTAGGGAGTCTTAACTTCCTCCTTAACTGGTAGTATCTGATAACTCTAGGTAGATACTATCAGAACTTAACTGAATGGTGGGACACCAGGGTATCAAAGAACTGGTTGATGTGGGGGAAAAACCCACACAGCCGGTGTCAGAAGTATTTTATGACTGTAGAAGAAACAGGTTTTTTTTTTTTACTTATTCATTACAAAATCAGATAACATACCATTTGCCTGAGCATTTTCTCTTTGCGAGCCTCTCGGTCATGATGCAGAATAGACATCCTTTCAGCTGCATCCATTACAAAGAATATATCATGAATACCATACAGGGCAGCTCGCAACTGGTTTCAAAAGAAGAAAATATTGTACCCATTAAAAAAATGAGGTCAGGACTCAATAATATTATATCCACTTTAGAGAAAAGATTAGAGTTTTAATTAAAACACATTTTCAGTTGTGAAATGAAGGGAGAGAATACAGCATTTCCATTTCCCAAAGCCTTCGGGACCCGCACACGTACCTGAGCCAGCACTCTTTCCTGAAGAGAGGCGTCCTGCGCTGAAACAACTCCTCTCTTTAACGGTGCTTCTGACTGGAAACTCCTGATGAATTCCATGGTGTCCTGCAAGAAAACATGCTCCTTCAAAAACAATTTTTCTTGGAAGGTTCACAACCACTGGAGTTTCCTTTTGTTTCTTTTCTCAGTCAATCCAAAATTACTAAGACACAAATCTATTATCAGAATCAAATCAGAACTCAACTTTAAAGTGAGATGAAAATACATAAACTACTTTCTTTACATATTTTTTAAAATTATCAGAATGAAATAATCAGATTTCTAAAATTGCCTATATTACAGTAACTAAAAATAGTTTGCTCTGCCTAAGTTCTGAACTATTTTGCCAATTCAGCTGCAACAAGACTGACAGAAACTCTTACAGAAGTGAAATATAAATAATTTATAAAGATCTTCTTACTTTTACAGTTTGTCGAAGTTGCTTCAATTTATCTGTCTCCATAAGTCTACGAGTAAGAAATCCTTTTGCCACAGCAGTTACTCTATTAAATTTTGCTTGTACTTCTGGACTGAAAACCTAGAAGGGATAAGAGAGACACAATGTTTTAATAACTTGAGCAATATACTCAAGATTGTTTTCTTTATCTATTACAATGAACTAAATTCTTCTATAAATATATATTCTATGTAAGTTGAAACTACACAGAAGCTAATAAAAGTTAAACTATTGGATGTATGACAAAAATACCCATGCTCATTTGTATAACCTAAGATAATACAGAAAATATTTTAAAAAATATAGAAAGAGCCTTAGCTGGTTTGGCCCAGTGGATATAGCCTTGGCCTTCAGACTGAAAGGTCCCAGGTTTGATTCCACTCAAGGGCACATGCCCAGGTTGTGGTTCAATCCCCAGTAGGGGGCATGCAGGATGCGGCAGCCAATTAATGATTCTCTCTCATCACTGATGTTTCTCCCTCTCTCTCTCTCTAAAATAAATAAAAATATATTTAAAACAAGATACAGAAAGATAAGTAGATAGTAGATGGATGGATATACATGTATCATTAAGTTTACCCACCTGAGACCACTTAGTTGTGGCTCTTCCAGAAGGTCTTGTTATAGAGAGTTTGGTCAAGCCACTAGTTGATGATCCCCAGAGGTAGAATGGTGCTTCATTTACAGAACCAAAGCTATGTTGTAGGGCAGAATTTGTGAATCCTAGAGAAATATACATTTAGTATTATACTTGATGTGAGATAATCAGAATATGCAAAACACCTAAATAAACACAACACCCATTAAGAACACCACTAACAAAGAAGAATGGCAACTGCCTCTGAAACTGACCCACTTACAGTATTTATGGGCGTTAGGCTTATCCACCAGGTGGGTCTTTTCAACACAAATAGCATCTCAGGGTAATTGAAGATGTGAAGATAAACTCTTAGTGGGACAGGAATTAGATGTAATTTAAGATTACTCTGGAGACAGCAAACAGTGTTTTCACTTGAAGTATACCACCTGCTGCATGAACGAACAAAGACTAGACGCTGTGTCAAATTTCCAGATATTTTCCTTGCAAAAGTGCCTTTTCTCATGAACACCTGCTAACCAGTGATCTGCTGGTATCGTTTAATTTTTCACTAGTTAATAAGCAGCTGGCAAACAGCAATGGGTTGAACATGGAATTACTTGAAGAAAAAGCTACAATTTAAAGTGCGACAAATAAAATATCTTACTAAAAGATAATTTTCTCAAATGAAAACGGATTTTAAAATATTTACCAGAACTATTGGAATTTGAAGTATGGAGTGAATCCATTTGAGAGAGCATTGTTTCTAGCAAACTGGAATCACTTATTTTTCTCCATTCTAAGTCCACTGTATTGTTAATATCCAATTCAGAGGCTTCCACTGTAATCACTTTCTTCTCTTTGAACATTTTTTCCTGTTCTTCTATTTCCTATAGAATAAGAGTTCATTAAAATATGCCAGATATTTTGTTAAACTGTATCCCAAAATAGTATCACTTTAGGATTAGCTAAAAGTATGTATAATTATCAGCAAATTGTTATCTATTTCAAGTGTTCCTCCCTCTAGTAAAATTGACAATTTGATTTAAAAATGTGATATATTAACAATAATCTTACAAGTGTCCTCCTCTTAAAATATACTCTTGCAGAATGCTTATTATAGCATCTACTTATAAAATAACTTTACAATATGAAGTTTTGAATCAAGAATTCACTAAAGTATTCTTTTGATAAATTCTACATTTTTAGACTAGAGGCCCGATGAACGAATTCACGCGTGGTCCATAGGGGCCATCTAGCCCAGACCGATCAGGACCATCGGGGCTGGCTGGCCAGTGAGGGAGGGGGGAAGAGGGGAGGGACTATGGGAGGTTGGCTGTGGGAGTGCACTGACCACCAGGGGGCATCTCCAGCACTGAGTGTCTGCCCCTTGACCGGTCGACAGATCGTTCAGTTGCCTGAGCTTTTATTTATATATATATATATATATATATATATATATATATATATATATATATATATCTTTAGGTTAAAATATTCTGGAGGAAAATTCTAAGTATCCTATCCATGATTAAAATTCTTAGCTATCCCCAGTTAAATTCCACTTACCAGCCTTATATCCACACATTTTAACTCCTCACCTTTTGCAATCTTTCCTGTTCCCTCTCCTGCTCAGCTATGAGTAGTGATAACTGCTGGGCATGCTGTTCTTCTAGCCTCTTCCGCATTTCTTCAAATGCTAACATCTTGCTTTTTAATATTTCCTCATCTTCTGAAAAGAAACATGTCCCCCACAGATTGAGAAAATTTACAAATATCTGATGTTTTATATCAACTTAAAGTATGTTTCTGACAAGAGATTATTTCTGAATCTGACATAATATAATCAAGATCTAGTCAGGCCCCTCCTTTGAAACACATTCTCTTTGGGACTCTTATTTCATGGTATCAAATAAAGGCCCCCATCTCACTACCTTCACCAGTTCATTCAACAGGCTCCTAATTGACAGTAGGGAATACGGGATAGACCTGGAAGGTGAATCGAAACCAGGAAGAAAGGCATTTCTTTAAATCCCGAGCAATGAAGCCAGGTGGTGTAACAGATTTCTAACCTTGATGATGCAGTAGGAAACTGTAAAATCAGAGCCATATAAAACTTGTACTGTTCTAGTTGCTTTAATCTGTCTTTTTACATTGGCTTTTGTTTTCCAAGCTATTGTATATTTGGATTGCAGAACAATTTGTAAGAATATTTTTTTAATTGTGCATTATTAAAAATGTTACGAGTTAAGCTGATTGTCAACTTTATTAAGAATTGCTTTGTGCCCACCGCTATCAAGATTTGTTCTGGAAATACAAAGGCAAATGCCTATCCTGTGTCAGACTTTCAGCTTCAAATAGGTCATTTAAGTGAACGTGAAAAAAAGGTGCTGCTGAGCATGTGCTAGTGGAGCAGACAAGTGAGCTTTTTTCCACGCGCCTTCTCCTTTCTCAAAGTACTCCATGAAAGGTTGTATTTTGACAAAGCCTTAAAAAAAAAAGTATAGATGATAATAAAAGAGTAATATGGGGGGGGTTCTGTCCAGTGCTTCAAGACAAGTAGATCCCTCACTAGAGAGGGGGCACTACCTCCCTTGCCACTTTGATAGCAACCTGGCTGCCTCCACTGCCAGAATTGCCACTTGCTGGTTTTGGGATTTCCTGAGACAGCTTCTAGCAACGGTATGTCATTTACATGGAGGATCAGGTTAATTTCCCAGATTATCAACTGTTGTTTTTATTAGCATTCTTACAAAGTTGCACAGGTTTTAAATGGTCAGCCCGACCCACATTTTTCCTAAAAACCCTATTATTGTTAGCAAACAATTTTAGAGAACGTGAGGTTTCTTTTAGGAAGACATATATCACATTAAAGCTGAAATGTTTATGTCTAAGAACTTAATTTACTTTACTTCTGTCTCCTATTCTCAGCAATGAAGAATTATGAACTATGACAACAAAGTAAGAAGTAATGGAGAAGACATGGTTTAGCAAGTTGTTAATGTAACGTCAGAAATTTGAAATAATTTCTATCAATAAAGATACTATTCTTTTTTTGGCGGGGAAATTAATCCTCACTTGAGGATATTTTTCCATTGGTTTTTTTTTAGAGAGCGGACAGGAGAAGAGACAGAGAGAAGCATCAGTGTGAGAAAGACACACTGAATGGTTGCCTCCCACACGTGTGACCAGAGCCCGGGATGGAGCCTGCAACTGCGACACAATCCTTGACTGGAATTTGAACACGGTACCCTTCTGTCCTGCGGCCAGCGCCCTATCCACTGAGCCAAACTGGCTAGGGCTAAAGATATCTTTTTTTTTTTTTTTTTAGTAATTCAAAAAAAATTTTAAGTATTTTTATTGCTTTCAGAGAGAAAAGGAGAGGGAGATAGAAACATCAATGATGAGAACCACTGATCAGCTGCCTCCTGCACACCCACCACTAGGGAGCAAACCTACAACCCAGCCATGCCCCTGACCAGAACTGGACACTTCAGTCCACAGGCAATGCTCTGTCCACTGCGTCAAACCAGCTAGGGGCTAAAAATAATATTCTTGAAATGTTACAGAGCCTGTGATAGTCTTCTCTAATAATTTGATGTTAAAGTATTTACTGAAGGGCCAACTACAGGAGATGTCATCATAAATGAAAGGACAGATGAGAACATTGGAAACCACAGCCCCAAAAGAAATCATAGCAATACACTGGATTAAAACTGAGTGATTTCATGCAAGAATTTTTTCCTCATCATTAACAATATTCTCTATAATATCAAATGGAATGTGAAAGATTCACAAATTAAAATTTAAAATCCTGTAAGAAAAGCCAGATGACAATAAACTATAGCTAATATACTCTGTTAAGATAAATGAAATTAAGTACCCTAATGAACAGATAAAGATGATTACTTTGCAAAATGTCAATTAAAAGCATTCAATAAAGGTGTCATCTGCTCAGCAGGTATCAAACACTTCCAAGTTTCTTACCTCTGGAAATATTTTCTAACATTTTATTCTTGTTGACATAGACAGATCCTGTAGGGTGTATTTTTTCTGGCAAATGTTGCCTTTCCTGTTCAGCTGTTATGACACATGGGCAGTTTTCTTTTTGCAAACTATCCACATCTAAATCAAGTCTCCGTTTAACTTTCTCAAAACTGTTATCCAAAAATTGTCCATTTCCACAGGACACTGTAGGGGTGTCCATCTGCTGTCTGGCATTCTGGTTTTGCATCAGTAAGGGAGATGGGTTTTTTACGTCATAAGACTTATTCAGTTCCATTTGTAAACTGCAGCTTTTCTCCAACACACTGGCCGACTTGAGTGCACTCATGGTTCCAAAGTTATGACTTGCTATACATGGATCAGTGGTATATGGTTCATGCAAACTTGGCATTGCAGTACTTACACTGTCCATTTTGTGTGGAATTCTTCCATCAGATGTTAATTGACCTTCCACAATAGCAAGTCCATGAATAACTTTATTTTCTAATTGATTTCCTGAAGATTGACTTACCTGATTTGAATTACTTAAAACCACTTCCTGTATAGCTTCAGATGTATTTTTGCTGACATAAACATTGCTTGAACAAACTCCTGTTAAATCAGTTGGTAACTTTGGCACCGTTTCAGGTACACTTGTTTTTTCATCAGTATCTTGAACAACTAAGTCTACTGTCTGTTCTTTTCCTTTAGGACTTAATTCACAGGCGTTTACTGGATTATTTATAAGTATATTATAGGCTGATGATGGCCTAGAACGCCTTCGATGCATTTTAGGACTCAGGCTTGGCTCTGGGCTAGGTAATTTGGCATATGAACTGGTGAGACTTTTGATAACATTATTTTCAGTAACAAAAGTGGGAGTGAGTTTAAAGTCAGAATCAGGATCTGAAACAGTGGGGTGGCCAGTTCCCACACCTACGTCTGCTTTAGAATAAGTACCCGAAACTGCTGGGTTCATGCTGCTTGCTTGAGCGGAAGCACCTTGGAGAAGAACATTCGATTTATTAAGGCTTGGTTTATCAGGAATCACTGAACTACAGTGTTTGCCCACAAACTGAGTCTTCTCCTTTACACAGTCAGTCACTTTAACAGCATCATTTTCTTTGTCTGAATGACTCTCGTTAACACTTCCCTTTGCAATACTTTTCAGACTGTGTCTAGATTGTTCTCTCTCTATATATTCCTTTGACTTTTTCATCAGGTTCTGGAGACTCATTAAGTAGGGATCTGGAGTAACTTCTTCTAAAAGTGATGGATCCTGTTCTTCATATTTTGTGAGGAGACCACCAGAAATAAGAGTCTCTTGTGGGGTCGCTGAGAAGGTCTTCAGAGAAGCTTCATTTTCTGTATGACCAATATCTGAACCACCACCTTGCTTCAGAAAATTAAATTTTTCGGAATCCCTAGTTAAGTCTATTCCATTAGATTTAAGTTGGTCCTCATTATTCAATGGCAAAATTCCAGTTATCTTTTCAAACTTTGCTAAAGTAGAGTGTTCAGTAGAGCTTGGCAAGGTATTTGGAAAAGTAGCAGGAACATTCAAGTTTCTGACTTCTGAATTAGAGTAAACTGTTTCAGCCTCCCACTGATCAAAATCACTGGCATTAGGTGCTTTTCTAACCTAAAAAATGAAATTTAAAAATTAATAGTGTCTCATTGCAAACAACATCTATGATTTTATTGTTTTTTAAATGAAACTAAAATTTAAAATTCAGAGTTCTAATATTTGAAAACATAAATAAAGACAAGATTACCTTTTTCTATGATATCCTATACCACATAGAGCTCAAATTACTATAAATAACATCTAGTGGTCATTCCTGCCTATTTATTAAGATTTTTAAAAAAGAAAATTATTCTGCTACATATATGAACATATATGTGCATATGTAAACACACAGAGAGATATTCATATATCCATGTGCAATTTAATCTCGGAATAGAAGCATTTTCCTTAACTTTCTTCTGGTTATATGTTATTAATGTTACCAACTGTCCACCTATAAGAGCTATCATTTAAGGATAGCCATATGTGAGACAAGTAGCAAGTAGTTAAGTTTATTACACAAATGATTTCTTCCTTAACAAAAACTAACTTACCCTGGATAGTGATTAAGAAAAGATAATTCAGTAATAAGACACTTGTCTCCCACATACTCCAAATTTTAAATAAAATCCGTCTATGTAATGAGATAAATTTGTAGTAAGTGATAGCTCAGCGATGTAGCTTAAATTACTTAAAAATAAGAAAAAAATTCAACTTCAAACAATTAACCGATGATCATTTAAAACAGAAACCTGCTACTGAGCTTTAGAAGCAAAATAAGTTAAAAAATTTGATAAATTAAGATGAGAACAATTATGTACACAAGAGATCCAACAGAAAAAAAAATTCATTTTGTATTTAAATAATCCAATTTTGCAAAAATAAATAAAAGTGAATAAGCATGGTTTCTAAAGATTATACAGCATATATTAAGCTGGCAGAAATCATTATAATATTATGTGAACACAGACTCCAGAATCATGATTACTGAAAGATTTTCAGGTTGTTTTGCATGTGTCGTTCCCTAGGCCATATGGCACTCCTGTTTGACTGTCCAAATCCCAAGACATCTAGTACAACGGTTTCCAGGCACTATGCAATAAACAGTACAACAAGGTGTACTCAGGACCAAAATAAAACAAAAGAATACATATTCATAAAGTCTATGAACATATTCATAGGTTTAATGTTTTTCATATACCTCCAACACGAGCCTTTGGTTACACGATTTAAATAACCAAAAAATTTATGTTAGAATCATAAGTTTCAAAGATGTGACAGATCTTAGAAATCTACTTTTAATATATAAAATGTCTCTACCTGTATAATGCATTATAGTTCAACATTGTACATGCTCTATTAAACAGAAAGTTTTCAGACTCAACAATAATCTCTTCAGTAATATATTTGATATATTCTCTCAATGGACCAAGAATGACAGACCATTTTTATTTCAATAATAAGAAATATCAAATTCTAAAATCTACCCTTATTTGCTACACTACATATTTTAAAGTTAATATATGAAGTAATTATAATCTGCAAATTAAAATCTACTACCCACAGAGAAATGAAAGTAGCTACCTGTTAATGGGAAATATTCTAAAATTCATTGTACATGTCTCATCTAGTATAAATCACACAAACCAAAAATCCTTAAGAATATGAAAAAAATATATAACCAGCAAAACAGTGCTATATATGGCAGAAATTATTCAATCAGATTCATTTATTTTCTTTTTAGTATAAAATGATCCAGACCTTAAAACCAATTGTTTAAACAAATTTATATTAAACTAAATAAAAAATAATTACAAAAAGTATGGATCAGTTGTTTAAATGGTTTTAATATGGATCTAAGATGTATCTAGGCCATTAATTCTATTTATCTAATCTAAATTGCATTTGTGTATCTAAGAGCAGAATTTTCACCCAAAAAATTGGGGGGCAATTATTTACTTTAAGGGAAGAATGAGAATAAGATAATTGAGTCAATAGTTTGATTAATTCAGAGATAAAGTACAATGAACAATTCTATCATTTTGTCACTGAGAAATCCATGTTTGTAGAGTCATAGGACACATACAAAAAGCAATTATATTCAATGTATGACTCCATTGTATTTGTACCCTCTGACTCAAGTACTGGTCATCACCAACAAGCAAGTGAATTTTCTTTGGAATAACTGAAACGGAATATCACAAATTATGAAACTTCTCAAACAGAACAGTAAAGTATATTGGTAATTAACTATTAAGTGCAAACATATTTCTGAAAAATTGTCTTCAATGCTTGGCTCATGATTTCTTAATTATAACTGAATACAATTTAAATTACAAACCTGAACATTTTCAAGAATCTCCTGGACACGAGTCAGTAAAGCTTTCTTCCTATTAACGTGCTTTCTTGCTTCTAAATCAAGTGCTTTTTGCTTTTCTTGTTGCATTTCCTTTCTTTTCTCGATATTAAGCTATAAAACATAATAAGTATTTCTCATAAATATACAAATAGCATAAAACCAGGAAGTTTTGAATCAGAGTGGTTAAAGGTAATTGACCGGGATCAGTGGCAATGAAAATATTCTGTGTGGGTGTAATACAAGTGTATACCATATATCAAAATCTATGGAACTTTAATAACCAAAATCTGTGCATTTTACTGTATGTAAATTATCCTCAACTCAAAAAAAAAAAGGAAAAAACACACCTTCTCAAATACTCTAAAATGAGTTATAACATTAGCCCTTTTGGCCACTGTTGAGCTTTTCACTTGGCAATATCTTACTTCAATAGGTCAGTTAGATTCTAATATTCTAAAACAAGTACATTTTAACTCTTTGCTACCTCAGGAAAATATCCAAAGGGTTAATGATAAAGAAATAGATATTATTTTACTTGCCTACAAAATCAGTACACAGATTTGGTTCTACTTCATTGTAACCTCCACTAAAAATGTAATGTACCTAAGAAACTAAAGACTTCTATGCATCATATCTTTTTTACAGTGGATTTAAATCTTAATTTTTAAATTCTGGGAAACTTAGTTACTGTATTAAGGAGTTAAGACTTATGCAAATGGAAAACATGGTATAAAAATTTTTTTTCCAAACTTGCAATATTCATCCATCAAATCTATAGTAATAAAGGGATAATATGCTAATTAGACCAGGAGACCTTCCGGATGTCCTTCTGGACAAAGCCATGGTGGCGGGGCCAAGGCAGAGGTGGTTAGGGGCAATCAGGCCAGAAGGGGAGGGCAGTTGGGGGTGATCAGGCTGGCAGGGGATGCAGGGGGACAGTTAGGGGCAAGCAGGCAGAGAAGTTAGGGATGATCAGGCAGGCAGGCAGGTGAGCAGTTAGGAACCAGTAGTCCTGAATTGCAAGAGGGATGTAACAATGCCGGGACTGGGCCTAAACCGGCAGTCGAACATACCCTGAAGGGTCCCAGATTAGAGAGGGTGCAGGCCAGGCTGAGGGACACCCCTGCCCCCATGCACGAATTTCGTGCACTGGGCCATTAGTCTATAATAATAAAAGGGTAATATGCTAATTAGACCAGACATCCTTCCTGATGAAGCCGCGGCTGGAGGGCAGCCCAGGGAAAGCCAGCCTGGGTCCTGGGTGCCTGCGGGCAGCCCAAGGGAAGCCAGCCCAGGTCCTGGGTGCCTGCAGGAGGCCCAGGGAAGCCAGCCCGGGTCCCGGGTATCTGTTGGCAGCTGGAGGAGGGAAGCCCAGGTCCTAGGTGCCAGAGGGAAGCTGGTGTCAGCAGCTGGGGGAAGAAAGGCCTACTCTTGCATGAATTTTGTGCATTGGGCCTCTAGTATAACATAAAAACATGGAATAAAAACAAAAATATGGATTGATGCCCTGAAATATCAGAGTTTGCTTATAAATAAGTTAACTGATGGAGTCATAGATCCTAAGCTGCAAGGTGTAGACATTTTGGTCGATACTAAACTAATCAAGCAATATGTCATCAAGTAGTTGATAAAAATGTTATAAAATTTTTCCTATTTGCATGGCATCATTCCACTCTTGCTAATAAAATCATTCCACTTACTTGATAATAAAAAAGGGGAAAGAAGATACTTTAAAGAATCATTTGATAGGCACCACTATAAAAGCAAATATTCAAACTGAACATCAAACTAGAGGAACTACATATTTTGTAACTTCTGATTTAATTTACTATGAAATACATGGCAACATCTCCAAACAATTCTTACCCAAAATGTTTAACCTACCCTAATCAAACTTTTAGACTTAATTTCCAGTTTATAGGAACTATAGTGACTAGAGGGCAAGTTAAACATCACCATGAAGGAAACAACTAGACAAACTGAAAATGTAAGGTAGTCTACAAGATAACTAATTGTTCTAGTGTCTTTAAAAATTCACTATCAATTTTTTTTAGGAAGTACAAGAACTATTCCAAATCAAAAGAGATTAAAAAATTATAACAAGCAAATGTTATTTGTGAATTTTGACTGGATTCAGATTTTAAGAAGTTATAAAAGACATTTTGAGTGCAAATTGGGATATCTGAATATGAAAAGAATATTAGATGCTTTTAAAATTATTATTGTCTTAAGGTCTGATAATGGTATTGGAATTTTATATAAGAGAATATCCTTATTTTTAGAATATATATACCAAAATACCAGTTGGGACAAAAGTAGGTTTACAATTATGAGTACATGAAACAGAGTTTATTCTTGTGTTATTATTTATTAATGATTATATTATTTTCCATACAAACAACTGTAAACCTATTTTTTCCCAAAAATATATTTTATTGATTTTTTACAGAGAGGAAGAGAGAGGAATACAAAGTCAGAAACATCAATGAGAGAGAAACATCAATCAGCTGCCTCTAGCACACCCCCTTCTGGGAATGTGCCTGCAACCAAGGTCCATGCCCTTGACCTGAATCGAACCTGGGACCCTTCAGTCTACAGGCTGACGTTCTATCCACTGAGCCAAACCGGTTTCGGCTGTAAACCTATTTTTGCCCCACTCTGTATTTCGGGGAGAAGTGTCATATATCTGCAATTTTCAAATGGTTCAGCAATAAGACAAAAAGAGTAGGTAAATATACATACACACACACACATAAGATCATACACATGATAAAGCAAAGATGGCAAAAATGTTAAAAAACTGTTGAATCTAACTAGTGATATATGGGTAGTTATTGTATTACCCTTTCAATTTTTCTGTATGTTTGAAAATTTCATTTATAAAAAGTTGCAGAAATTATTGACCTTTTAACTAGTGTTATACAAAAAATATTGAACTCTTTCAATCATATTAATTCTCCAGAGAAAGAATACAATATCCTTATTTAAAAATCCAAATAGTTAACATATATTAAGTTCCTCCTATGATCTAAATACTGTTCTGAGCATTTTAAATGTTTTAATTCATTTAATCCTCAAAACAGCCCTGTGAGGTTAGGCATTATTTTTATCCTAATTTAACAAATAAAGAAAATGGATCTGCAAAGCAGGTAAGTGGCAGAGCAATGATTTGAAACCAGGCCAGAAGGCATCAGAGCTGAATTTTAAATCACTATCACTATATCCAAGAGAGAGCATGCTGTATGCAGTGATTTATGGTAGCTCATGGAGATCCTTCCATGTCCACATATTTAGGTCTACTGTACTCATTTGAATGGCATGTATGAGATTCTATAAAATGAATCATAGTTAAACTAGTCCACTACTGATGGACAGGTTGTTCATTAGCCTTTTGCTATTTTAAAGAATGCTATCATAACCTTATGAATATTTCTTTGGACACTTAGATGAGAGGGTGCAGGCTGGGGTGAGGGACACTCCCTGCCCCCATGCACAAATTTCATGTACTGGGCCACTAGTCTATAATCATAAAAGGGTAATATGCTAATTAGACCAGACATCCTTCCTGACAAAGCCAGGGCGGAGGGAAACCAGTCAAGTCCAAGGTGCCTGTGGGTGTCCCTGGGGAACATAATGGTAAGATATTTCCAAAATGGAATTGCTGAGTCAAAGGTTATGTACACTTTTAAATTCTGATAAATACTACCAAACTGCTCACCGAAATATAAAATCAACTGATTCTCTCAGCAAAAGTGTTCTTTCACTACAACCTAAGGAACATTAGGTCCTATCATATCTTTGCCAATCTAATAGGCAAAAACAAAACAAACAAAACAAACAAAAAACAAAAAACCAATTCATTTGTATTTCTTTAGTTTTAAATAAATTAGGCATCTTTTTGATGTTTATAAGCCTTTATTTTATTTTTTCTGTAAAGTGCCTTAAAGGTTCACTCTAGAAAAAAGGTTATTTAAAATCAAAGAATGTTTACCAGTGGAGAAAGCACAGCCACCCCATGGAAGCGAATAAGTGAAATGCCTTCAGACTGAACAGGCAGAAAGCTCTCTGTGGATAGTGATGCCTTTTGGATTCTGGCAAGACTTTCCTCACAGAATTTCTCATATTCCTCCATCTTCCCACAACCACACTGCAAAAGAGAAAAATGTCATGTGCTGAGAAAAACAGATCTTAATTATTTGGCAAAATTTTTGGAGCACTAAAATATTCCTAGAATTCACAATTCCTACAACTAGCCTTCCCAAAATTTTTTCATTGGTCAGGAGGTAATTCTTAAGTATAGTGGCTCAAGATTGTACCCAGTTGAGGCTTACACCACGTAGTAAATATTTCTGAACATATGCATGCAAATCAATCTTTAAATGTGATTAGTTTAGAAAAGTATTAAGAACTTACTAGTGAAACTTACTTGAAAGACACAAAGTTCTCTACCACTTTACTAACTTTGGATTATAAAATAGAATATATTTTCTTTAGCAGAACTTAGCTACACAGCACAAGAAAAACTAAAGTATGCAAAGGTACCCAGGAACACAGAATGGCTATTTAAATTTAAAAATTCTTTTTCCATCATGGAGTTCAAAGCCTATTACTTGTATATTTAAAAAATACATTATGACTCCATTATTACTAGCTAAGTCAGTCAGCAGTAGAAAACAGAAAGTCTATTGACTCTCATAATAATTCTATTTTATCACTGAAAATTGGAACCATTGCCAAAGTACTTAAAATAATCAGCCCAGTAATTTCACAATTTCTGGAAATTGCTATGGTGGCTATGAAAATACAAGGTAAATAGGAAGGATTAGCCACCATATTCATTCATCAAGCAAGCGTTAAATATTTGATTGCCTGTTTCCATAGCATTATGTCCAACATTGTTTCCTTTAAATAAACAAGGAAAAATAAAAAAAGAGACATCATGAGACTCTTAACCAACAAGGGAATGAACTATGAAAACAGAAAAACTAGTATGATAATGTTCAAATGTTCATTTTAAAGCAATTCATTAATTAACAAAAAAAGAAAGAGGGTAGGGAAATTCAATTCATGATGTAGCATATACAAAGATGAAATAAGATAAAATATGATACTGTCCTAAGTCTCAAGGTACTTAAAAATTCAGTATACTAAAGTCATCAGGGACAAAATATAGCACAATTAGAAATGAAGAAAAGGCATATTCAAAATTAGGATTAGATTGTAAAAAATAAGATATGTTGCTACTTTTGACCAACTGATAGTCTGAATAACTTCTTTCTACAATCCCATCAATTCTACTTGTTTCTATATTCAACTTAAGCAAAGTGAGAGTTTAATGTCAGAGAAATGGTTCTCTTGAGTTTATTTTCCAAACTTACTATTCACAGAACAAGCAAACTTACTATTCACAAAAAACAAAATCAACTCGTTACTGCATGATAACCATAACAATACCTCAATTTTTAGTCTAAATTTCAAGCTAAGATGTAAGAGAAATTCAAATAACCCCATATCTACTAAAATACTTCAAAATATTTTTTAACATAATCCATGCATCAAGCTTTATAGGGAATATAGATTACTCACATAATCAATGTAACATATTTCCTATGAATACACATGCAAAGCATAAAATTCCATTCTAAAGGTCTGGGAAATTTAAGAAAATAAAACAGCTTCATGGGAATAGTTTTATTTTTCTTTCAACAATATCATATAGATATGCCTCACTGTTTCAGAAAGTTAAATCCACGTCCCTTAAACAGTACATGCATGCCATACATATTGCAGATGTACAGTAACTTATTATTATAAAAGTGTAACTTATGGCACATGATAATGCATAAAATATCCCAATACGATTATGGAAATCACCAAGTGATCGCAGAAGAGCATGACTGGATCCTCCTTATCCTTCAGTCTCGGCTTGTTGGTCTCCATCTTTGAAAGGCTCTCCCTTTAAATTAACCCTGGGTCAGTCACTGCCACAGTACACTGCTGCTTCCCAATTTTCAGAGCACTTACCACTATCTGAAATTATCTTGTTTACTTCCGTGGCTTTTGTCTGTCTTCCTCCACCAAATCGTAATCTCCATAAGCACAGTACTTTCTGAGGCCTGCTCAGAGCTGAATCCCCATGACAGAGACCAGTGTAGGCACACAGTAGCACTTGATAAAAAGTATTGAATAAACAAATTAGGGTAATAACTCAAAACAATAATGTAAACAAACAAACAAAAAAGCTAATAAGGCAGAATGGACTTTGGAGAATGGTAGTTTCATGGATGACCATATTTTCAAAGAAACTGGAACCGCTAAATTGCAAAGGCAACCCACCCAAAAAGGGAGCATCCGTATCCTATATGATTAAGCAAGAGGGCACTTCCTCTTCTCACAACACGATCATCTCTGTCAGCAGGGTTTTATTTTAAGGGAGCCTCGCCTACAAGGCCATTCCAACCACAAATCTACTGCCCCACATTTTGCCATCGGCATTACAGGCCCACTTGAGCTAATCATTTGTCAGCTGCATCAAGTTCAGACATGCCTTGTATTTGCCACTTAGACCATGACCCTTCTCCGAATACGTCTCTTTGCAAACCCCAGACTCAAGGCCAAGCCAGCTGCTCCTCCCCAGCGCTCTACCAGAAATGTCATGGAAGGGGGGCGGTCAAAGTGACACAGAACCGATCTGACTCTGCTTTCAGATTCTAGCTGGTTGTTGACCCACCCACCCTCCCAAAGACATAAACTTCTTTTTGGAGGCAGTACAGGGCAAGGTTTCTCGGGCTGGGCGTTCTTGGCAATTCACTTTCTATCTCTAGGCCTCAGAATCGTCTGTAAAATAGGGATAACCTCATCCATCCCCAAGGGATTCTGTGAGGCTCCAATGAACTGACACGGCTGCTAATCGGTACCCTGCAGGACATGCAGAAAGCATCAATAAATGGGGGCTGCTTTTACTATGCAGACGACGATATGATGATGATGACGTTTATCACTACATTATGAACTGGGAGGCAGTGACAGGGCTTGGTTCCTGGAAGACTCAAACGTAACTTAAAAACGTGGAAAGCGGGGCAACGGCTTCCTCATTTGGCTCTTTCCAGACCCTTCCCCCATTAAACCAACCTCTAGCACCTGCCATTTGCCTAAATTAGGGATAGGGAGCTGGCATCAAAACCAGATAGAAGCAAAGAGTGGGAACTCCCCGGCCTCAGAGAGTCCTGGGGAGCCTGGTCGTGGTAATCCGCGTTCAGAAATGGCCAGTGCACACCCAGGGGCTCCTCCCTAGCCAGCACCGCAGGAGCAGAAAAAAAGGCCCAGTTTTGTCCGTAGGAGGAGGTTCTCCGCCCCGCTGGAGTTTCTGAACCTGGACCCTCTGCTCTCACCCCAGCGTCCCACGCCCATCTCCATGCGCTCCGGTGATGAGGCTCCATCCTAAAGGCCCACGAGGCAGCGCCAGCATCCGAGCATCACCTCCGCGCCCGATGCCGCTGGCGCCCGGGCACCGCCCCCCCCAAGCGCCTTTCCAGGGGCTCGAGGCCCGGCCCTGGCGCTCGGTTCCGTACAGAGCCCGCCCGCATCTCCTGAGGCGCCAATTCCGCCTCGCCGGTGGCCTCGCTGCTGGGACCCTCGGAGTCAAGCCCCCTCAGCACGTGCACACCTGATCTCCCACGGCCCGGTGGCCTTCCGTTCCCTCACCACGGGCCTTGTCAGGAAGCAAACGGCTCAACTGGTACTGAAAGAGAGCAGCTCGGTCCACCGCCGCCTTCTCCTCCTCCTCCCGGCCATATTATCGGTCTCCAGCGACAGCGCGGGCTCCAGGCAACGGCTGCCGCCGCCGGGACTCCACCTCTCAGGGCCGGCACTTCCGGTACTTGCTTCCCGGGCCGTTGAAACGGTTGGGTTACCAGAAAACTACAATTCCCGAGGTGCATTGGATAAGCATTTTGGTCCAGTGATAGAGGGCGTAGTGTTTATCAGGGCGCAATGCACGATGGGAAGTGTAGTTTTCACAGCAAGCCAATGACTAATTCTATCATTTCTTAGAATGGGAACACTTTTTTTTTTTTTAATGTGTGATCGGAAAACACGACATTCATCGAAATATTTTCTGTAATTATAATATTGCTGAATCCTAGATACCAACTCTCAAATTTAAGACATCGTTTACCCTTTTGCAAACCAGTGGGAAAATAATGTCTGAAAAAGGTAACAGGTTCAAGATAACAGGAAAAGCCCGAATGTTTTAGCAAAGTTCTCTAGCTAAACATGTTACCGGCTTTCTGAAATACTAGAGGTCCAGTGCATGAATTCGTGCAAGATGGGAGTCTCTCTGGCCAGCCCTGCGGCCCATGGGGTGGGCCAGCCAGGGGTGGGAACTCAGGAGGTTGGCCAGCCCGCTCCACCCCCAATTGGGGTGGGGGTGATTGATCTGGGGTGGGGTTGGCTGGGGGAGGGGCTGTGGGTGGTTGCCTGGCTAGCTGGCTCTGCCCCTGGTTGAACTCCCAGTTGAACTTCTGGTCAAGGAGACAATTTGCATATTAGCCTTTTATTATATAGGATGATGTAGTGACCTCCTGCATTTCCTAACTCGGTTTTACTTCCTGCTTTCTTCCTGTGCATAGTTTTACATATGTGAAATTAACTTTTAAAAAATGACTGTCACAAGGGTTGTTATGAGGAACAACATAATTCTTTCATAGTGCCTGGTACATAAGTCCCACTATTGTCCTCTAGCAGGTGGAGAAGCAAAGTTAGGAGGAGGAGTAATGCTAGAAAAGTCACTGGCTTAACACTGGGGTTGGTTCATGTCAGTCCAGACTGCCATTAATTGCCCTATTCACTTTACCTCTCCTGGCCTCAGTTTTCTCATTTATGAATTGAGGGAATCATTAAGATCCCTCCCAGCTTTATAATTCAACTAGAGGCCTGGTGCACAAAAATTTGTGCACTCGGGGTGGGAGGGGATGTTCCTTATCCTGGCCTGCGCCCTCTTGCAGTCCAGGACCCCTTGGAGATGTCCACCTGCAGGCTTAGGCCTGCTCTCTGGAATAGGGCCTAAGCTAGTAGTCAGACATCCCTCTGATAGCTGTGGGGAGTGGGCCAAGCCACTGTCAGACATACTTAGTGCTGCTGTGGAGGTGGGAGAGGCTCCTGCTGCTGCTGCTGTGCTCGCAGCCATCAGCCCTGCTTGTGGCTAAGCGGAGATCTCCCTGTAGGAGCACACTGACCCCAGGGGGCAGCTCCCGAGTTGAGCATCTGTCCCCCGTGGTGGTCAATGCGCATTATAGCGACTGGTCATTCCTGGTCATTCCACTGTTAGGGTCAATTTGCATATTACTCTTTTATTATATAGGATTATGCTTCCTTTTGCTATGCTCATTCATTCCCTCCAAATCTGAAGAATTTAAAAAATATATTTTTATTGATTTTAGGGAGGAAGGGCAAGGGAGAGCAACATCAACCATGAGAATCATTGATCAGCTGCCTCCTGCACGCCCCCTACTGGGGATGGGGTCCACAACCTGGGCACATGTCCTGACTGGGAATCCAACCTTGCAACCACTGACCCACACTGAAAAATCCTTCTCAAGTCGAGTGGTTTGAGTTTCCTGAGATGATGCCTACCCAATGACACTGTTGTAAGAATATATGATATAATGCATGAAGCATTTGCTCACACATAACCTGGAGCATGCTAGATGCTCTACAAGCCATCAGCCCTGCTCAACACTATTATTTACCCTCACGAGAATCTAAGCCCCGGGAGAGCAGGATCCCCTTGGGTCCTGTTCACGGCTGTGTCCTGAGCACCCGGCTTGGGCTTTGGCACACCTCGAATTGAACTGAAGAGTCAAAAGCGCCCAGCCGCTTCCAGGCTCCCGGGCAGTGTCCTCGAGGGCAGAATGAAGGAGTCATTCGTACAACCGTACAAAGGCATTCTTCTCCTTCTGCAGCCTGAAAGCCAGGCTGATGTCCAGACCCCAGAATCACCCAAAAAGCGCTTTTGGGACCGGAGCCTGGGACCCGGGGCCGCCTCTGCCGCTACCTGTGGCTCCGCCCCCGACCTCTGGAGGTCCCCGGCCCTGATTGGCTGGGCCGCCGGCTCCTCTCCGGATGTGCCCGCCGCCCCCGCCGCCATTGTGCGGCGCTGTAACCCTTGAAGGGTGTTCCTGCGGTGAGTGCCTTGAACTCTTGCCCTTGCTTTCGCTCTCCTATCCCGGGAGCCCGGCGGGTCCGGGATTCCCGTCCGTGCCGGTGCGGGCGCCGGCATGTGGCTGTGGGAGACGCAGGGGGGCCTCCTGGGCCCCTTCTCCCTACTGCTGCTGCTGTTCCTGCTGGTGACACGCAGCCCCTGCAATGCCTGCCTCTTCACCGGCATCCTCTACCTCCTGCTGCGCCTCCTCAGCTTTGAGCCCCTGCCCGCGCGCAGGGCCCTGCAGGTGCTCCGGCCGCACGACCGCGTCTCCGCCATCGCCCACCGCGGCGGCTGCCACGACGCCCCGGAGAACACGCTGGCAGCCATTCGGCAGGTGAGACCCCAGCCGCCTCGCGCGCCGCCTGGGAGCTGGGACTTCTTCCTGCGTGTCTTTTCCGGAGGTTCCCGGTCTGCTCACGATGGCCTTCCCATAACCCCATTCGTCCGCCAGGAAGACATTGGAAGTGGCCCGGGATCACTTTGACGTCTGGAAAGTCCCCAGACTTCATGTGTTTACAGAACACAGCAAGTACTCACGTATTTGCCAGGTGCCAGGCACTGAGAATACAGTCATGGACAAGACAAAAAGGGACCTGGCTTTTACAGAACTTGCATTGGAGTCAAGGAGACAGGCCTTAAACATGTAAATACATACATGAGACTCTCTAGGAGAGCGAAAATGCAATGAAGAAATAGGGTAATGGGATAAAGAATGACTGTTAAGACCTCCACAAATGTAAGCTCTTTAGGCCAAGAATCTATGATTAGGTCACTTTGTGGTGCCCTCTTACCCTGTGACCTTTGTCTAATACTTGCCATTTTATCTGCTTGGAAAATTCTTCCCCTGGATCTTAATATGGTTTATCTATTATGGTCTCAGCTCAAATGTCATTTGCTTTTTTTTTAATTAAAAAAAAATATATGTGTGTGTATATATATATATTTCATTGATTTCAGAGCTAGTGTGAAAACAGTCTGGCAGTTCTTCAAAAGGTGAAACAGATCGTATGATCCAGCAATTCCACTCCTAGGTATATACCCAAAAGAATCTTAAAAATTTATATACGAATGTTCATAGTGTTATTCATAATAGTCAAAAGGTGGAAACAACAGAAGTGTCCATCAGTTGAGGAATGAATAAGTTGAAAAGAATCAGTAAGAGTAGCTGTTGGTTGCCTTGAGTGTTTGTTACAAAATGACACTTGACATTAATATTGTTGATTTTTTGTTAAGGCAGCTAAGAATGGAGCAACAGGCGTGGAGCTGGACGTTGAGTTTACTTCTGATGGGATTCCCATCTTAATGCACGATAGCACGGTAGATAGGACCACAGATGGCACTGGTCGAATATGTGATTTGACATTTGAACAAATCAGGAAGCTTAATCCTGCAGCAAATCACAGATTAAGGTAAGTTGTTGATTGTCACTTAAACATGTCTTCAGCTTTTGTTGGAGATTTACAGACAACACTGGCATCTCCAAGCACATATTCTGCTCTAGGAGAATTGTTTGGTTGTGTTTTATTTTGAACTGTCTACAGGTTTCCTTAGTAATAAGCAGGTGCCAGAAACAACAGAAATGAATGTTTTTAATCTTTTCCCACTTAGGCCTCGGAATTATTCTTAAGACAATACTCAGTCACTAGCATGACAATTATGTTGTATTGTCATATAAATTATATACAATATGGATAGGGTGTCCCCCAAAAATGTATACACACTTTAACAGCTGATAGCTCAATTTTGAAAAACAATGTATTTTAATAAACACTGCCTTTGTAATTATTCAAATCATGTGGATATAATTTTGGGGAACACCCTATATATATGTATAGCAAAACTAATCCTATACAATGTTCTCCAAGAAAAGGGCTCTATGATCAAGTAAAATCAAACATGGTACTCTAGTTGTTCCTCCTGGGAAATAGTCCATGTCAGACAATTCTTACCTTTACTTTAGTGTTTCTCAAATATTTAGAACTCACACTCTTCCTACCATTAACAACTATAAACACCTTGAAATTGGTGTATTGGGCAATAATATACTTTGGAATGTGGTTATTTAAATCCTTCTCCTCTTGTAATACTGAAAACTGTGCTTACTGTTATTATGTCATATCAGTTCTCTGGACAATGATGAGTACTACTTGAGTACTGAGTATTCTACCCTATGATTAAGTTAAATTCCTCCCGAAACGATGATTTAGACTTAATTTTCCTAGGATTGGAAAGAAATTAAAAGTCAGCCAAAGGAAATCATGTTTTAGTCTAGAAAGAATATTGTTAACACTTGCAAGTTCTAAATCTAGGCTGCTGAGATTACTCTTTACTGTAGTAGTCAGATATTTCATGCTCTGTTGTATGTGAGGGAAAGGCTTTTTTTTTTTTTTAAATATGTATTTTTATTGATTTTAGAGAGAAAGGGAGAGGGAGAGAGATAGAAACATCAATGATGAGAGAGAATCACGAATTGGCTGCCTCTTGCACACCTCCCACTAGGGATTGAGCCTGCAACTCCGGAATTCACCCTTAGCCAGAATCGAACCCAGGACCCTTCATCCACAGGTGGATGCTCTATCCACTGAGCCAAACCAGCTAGGGTGAAAGGCTGGTTTTAATGTAACAGTGACATTGCACATAAAATGTCAGGTTCAAAGTTAGCACTTACAAAGCAAAATATGCTTAGTGTCAGCATCACTCTTAAAATCCTTTAAGAAAGAGTGATATCAATCCATGCTGGTGTGGCTCGGTTGGTTGGGTGTTGTCCCATGTACCAAAGGTTGCTGGTTTGATGCCTGGTTAGGGCATATGCCTGGGTTGTAGGCTTGATGACCCGTAGAGGGTATATAGGAGGCAGCCAATCAATCCATGTTTCATTATATTGATGTTTCCCTCTCTCTAAAAATCAATTAAAAAAATCTCGGGGGAGAGAGGGAAGCATGATATCAGAGTCAATATACCATATTTATATCTTTAGTAATAAGTCTTTATTCTATAATTAGAATAGGTTGCATTTTGTTTTGTTTTTTCTTTTTAAAATATATTTTCTTTGTTTAAAAAAATATATATTTTTACTAGAGGGTGAGTGCATGAAGTTCATGCACTGGGGTTGGAGGGGGTCCCTCAGCCCAGTCTGCGCCTTCTCACAGTCTGGGAGCCCTTGGGGGATATTCGACTGCCAGCAGCTAAGAATTTTAGCTGCCTGAGTGGTGCTTCCTCTGTGGGAGCACACTGACCACCAAGGGACAGCTCCTGGTGGTCAGTGCACGTCATAGTGGCTGGTCGTTCCACTGTTTGGTCTATTTGCATATTAGGCTTTTATTATATAGGATTAATTGCAGAGAGGAAAGGAGAGAGAAAGAGAGAGAAACATCAATGATGAGAAATAATCACTGATTGGCTGCCTCCTGCACGCCCCCCACTGAGGATTGAGCCTGCAACCCAGGCTGGATTTGACTGGAATCAAACCCAGACCCCTTCAGTCCCTAGGCTTACACTTTCTCCACTGAGCAAAACCATCTAGGGCAGTTTTGTTTTTTCCTTGAACACCAAATGATAATTTGCTTGTGTTTAGGGCCCATGTTGTAGAAAAGCTACTTATTTTCTCTATAATTACCCAATGTGATGTCATCCTGTGTATCATTTTATTCATTGTCTATTTCTCACTCCAAGGAATAGGCATTGAATAGAATGGCTGGCAGAATTGCCTGTACTATTTCCATTATCTTTATCTTTTTTTAAAGCCAAGATCTTCGCCGAGACCGGTTTGGCTCAGTGGATAGAGCGTCGGACTGTGGACTGAAGGGTCCTGGGTTCTATTCCGGTCAAGGGCATGTACCTTGGCTGCGGGCACATCCCCAGTAGGGGGCGTGCAAGAGGCAGCTGATCAGTGTTTCTCTTTCATTGATATTTCTGACTTTATCCCTCTCCCTTCCGCTCTGTAAAAAATCAATAAAATATATTTAAAAATAAATAAAACCAAGATCTTCAAATGAAATAATACAATTGAATTAGTATAAGTTAAATCATGTGCTGTGTAACTTCATTATGTGAGAAAAGCCTATTTCTTAATGTCTTGCACTTAACTTTCCTTTATTTATCAGAATATTATGTATTAGAACATTATTTATTTTGCACAGTTATACTTAAATTAACAACAATACAGTCAACAGACTTAGGTAATCCTAGGAATTTTTCCTGTAAAGGTTCTATTAGGGCAATTACAATATTAAAATTAAGTCTCTGAGTTTCCAAAGGTGGCATATATTCTGCCGTTTGGTGAGTAGAATTTCTAATTATATTACTAATTCAGTGGAAACCCAGTAATTTCCTAAAAATTAAATGATTTTTGTTGTTTCTGTTCTTTGGTCAAGAATATCTGTACTTCGGTTCAAGTCCATGTAGGAAATTACCCTTGGACTTTAGTGTAGTTAAGAAAGGAAGTTGGGGAAAACATTCCTTCCTTTTCTTTGGGAGACATTGTTTAAATGTCTATTCCACTAAACTTGTACTTCTTGTTTTCACTGCAATGTACTGTGTCTTTTCCCTCTCTGACAGGAATGATTTCCCTAATGAAAAAGTCCCTACCCTGAGAGAAGGAGTTTTAGAGTCCCTAAACCAAAACCTCACAATCTTCTTTGATGTCAAGGGCCATGCAAATAAGGTAAAAGTTATACCATAGACTTTGCTTTTCAAAAAAGACATCTCTAATTGTTAGTGATCCGTATTTTGTTATTTATTCTTAAATTATTTTTATAAATTATATTTGCTTAATGGAAGTGTACAATGCAAAAATCCACATCTGTAAGGAAAACTGGAAATTACAGAATCTTTTAAACTTTTTAACCTTTGATGGAACCTTTTAACAATGCCTGATATTCTACAAGTAGCATAACATAGAAGAGAAACATCAATCAGCTGCTCCTGCACACTCCCTACTGGGGATGTGCCTGCAACCAAGGTACATGCCCTTGACCAGAATCGAACCTGGGACCCTTGAGTCTGCAGGCCGACGCTCTATTCACTGAGCCAAACCAGTTAGGACAGTAAACTCGTATTTTAAAAAAATATATATTTTTATTGATTTCAGAGAAGGCGAAAGAGATAGAAACATTAATGATGAGAGAGAGTCGTTGATCGACAGTCTCCTGCATGCCCCCTACTGGGCATCGAGCCCACAACCCCGGCATGAGCCTTTGCCTGGAACCGGACCTGGGAACCTTCAGTCCACAGGCTCTTTTCACTGAGCCAAACCACATCGGGCTAGTAAACTATTTCTGAAGAAAATAGAGTGGTGCTCTGGTTAATTTATTACTCTGCTAAATTGATAGTTTTAGGTTTTCCAGTTGATCTGCATCAGAATGACTAGGAATGCCTATAAAAACTATGGCTTTCTGGGCCATACCAAGTAGAGAAGAAATTCTGAAAATGTCTAGAGATCAAGGAAGATGTATTTTAAATGAGCACTTCAGGTTTTATTGATAATAAGGCCCATATTTGGGAACCCTGATAAGTCCTACATTTCACCCATGGTGTACTGACCTTCATACTTATTCTCTTACAATAGGAGGAAGGTGGGCGGGGGAGAAGACAGTTTTTTTTAAATACAGCTATTTAAGCTTTCTGGTTGGGTGCTCAAAAGGTGGTTTGTACGAGACTGGGTAGAACACAGTGATCCAATTCACCAAAATGGTCATATAAAGGAACAGATGTTGGCAGCAGATTGGTGACAGTTGAGCACAGGAGCCAAGATTATGGACTTAGTACAGTCTAACCTCAGCCTCATGGGTAACATGGGAATAATAAAAGAAACCACCACGTAGGGTTGTTGTGAGAATTAAATAAATAATGTAGATGAAGAGTTACAGTGCATGTGATAGTTTAAACAGCAGGAAAAATAACTTTGGCTCTGTAGCTCACACTTTCATTAGTGAAGGGGAAACATAACATGAATAATTTCTATATTCTTTTTTTTCTCTTTTGGAATTCATTTTGTTGCCTATATTTGGTTATAGGTATGTGTGACTTTCCAAAAATTAGCAGTATTTCAAAAAATCATGATGTAGCAGCATTAAATTCATTGGTCAAATCTATTAATTCACTAGAGGTTACAAAATGTCAATATTTTAATTCTATATTTCCTTCTTCATTTACTAGCAGGCCTACAAAAATAAATTTTTACTCGCCTTGGGAAGTGTTGGGAGACTTCCAGCTCTCCCCAGTTCCTCCCTTGTTCCTACCTTCCTGTTCATGGTGGACAATGTTTCCTCCCAGTCCTCTGGACTGAGAAAATCTACCCTTTTGTGGTTTCCAGTCTGATGGCTTATACTTTAGCTTGGAAAAGCAGAGGGTGATAGAGTTTTGGCTCTAAAAGGACTTTTCCTAGTGGCTAAACTAAGGTATAGGGAAAATATTTTTCAATTTTATTTCTAGCCTCCATTAGCCTACAGTTTGCCATACTTTCCAAAAATATGACGGAAGAGGTGAGCCTGTTAGCAAGACAGGAAAACAGCTGTATTCCAATTTCTTTATATGTTGCAGATATGAGTAGATAGTGGGATCTACTAATACTCCTTTCAATGCCTCTACAAATTAGTAAACCTCTGATTTATTTGATAAGGTTGTACTTAATATGTAATAGTTATTGCCCAAGACTATTACATTTTCATAGAGTTTATATACACGAATCACTTCTGTTTTACAGGCTATTGATGCTCTAAAGAAACTATATATGGAGTTTCCTCAACTATACAATACTAGTATGGTCTGCTCTTTCTTGCCAGAAGTTATCTATAAGGTAAAATTCAGGATTTTTGTTGTATATAATAGTATATTAATTGATGGTGATAATAACAATGGGCCAAATAACTATAAGATAGATGCCTGTTAAATTGAACTGAATCAGTTAAGAAACTTGTCTTTTAAATTAATGAGAAGTTCAGGAAGGGGAATGTACTTATATCATTTAAAAATGCCATATTCCTGCCAGGCTGGTGTGGCTCAGTGGGGAGTGACAACCTATGAACCGAGAGGTCATGGTTCAATTCTCAGTCAGGGTATGTGCCTGGGTTGTGGGCTCGATCTCCAGTAGGGGGCATGCAGGAGGCATCTGATCATTTCTCTTTCATCATTGATGTTTCTATCTCTCTTTCTTCTTTTCTCTGAAATCAATAAAAATATATTAAAAATCCTGTAATACCTTTTTAGCTCTTTTTTTATATTTATAGGTTCATTCAGATTACTTGGGAAAACATTCTCAGAACAGAAAGAATTATGTAGCTCTACATCTCACTGAGTAAAAGCAAAATACACCTTTTAAAAAATAACTTCTAATTTCAGAGAATTTAAAGTATGCATAAAAGTAGATGGTAGTATAGTGAGTCTCTCAAACCACAGTCCAGCTTGTTTCATCTGTATCCCCCTGACTTGTTTCATCTGTACCCCCCTTGTCTTCCCCAGTATTTTATTGAAGGGTATCTCACATCATATCATTTCATCCATAAAAATTGCATGAAGTGTCTTTTTTTTTTTAAATCCTCACCTGAGGATATGTTTAGAGAGAGGAAATGAGAAAGAGAGAGAGAGAGAGAGAGAGAAATATAGATCAGTTGCCTCCCATATGTTCCCTGACTGGGAATCAAAACTGCAACCCTTGGTGTATGGGACAATACTCTAACCACTGAGCAACCTGGCCAAGGTACATTAAGTATCTTTAAAAAGCGATTCTTTTAAAAACATACAGCCACAATACCATCATCTAAAATCATTGACACTAAGTCTATAAGATCAAATATGCAGTAGGTATATACATTTTCATTTGTCTCAGAAATAGCACAATTTTTTTTTTTTTACAAGTTGCTAATTTGAATTAGGACCCAAATAAAGACTATCTGTTATAATTTTAAATCTTAAACTAGTAAATTCTTCCCCTCTCCCACCCTGTCCCCTGCCCTTGTGATGTATTTGCTGAAGACACCAGGTTGTTTTGTAGAGTTTATCCAAGTCTGAATTTTGCTAATTATGCCATAACACAGTACAGCACTTTCTCCTCCTCTGTGTATTTCCTGTAAATTGGTGATGAGAGCTAAAGGCTTGATCAGATTAGGTTCAATTGTTCTTGGTAAGATAATTTCATAGGTTAGGTATTTTTCCATCAAAGGGCATATAATGGCTGGTTGACTCTTGTTAGCAGCTGTTATTGATGCCAATGGTCAGCTCTCTCACTTTATTAGGGGTTGCAAAATGTTAATATTTTAATTCCAAATTTCTTCATATATTAGTTAAAATATTTCTATAAAAAGAAATATTAGTTGCCCAATAGGCAAATACATGCTTAATCATTCCCTTAATTTACCAGTTTCCAAAATAATAAGATAGCACTATTTAACAGTGATCAACAGAGCATACATTTAAAATTCTATATTAGGAGTGTAGCCAGTCCACATATAAACTGTCAATAAGATGTGAAGGGGAAGCGTAACACAAATATTTGAAAGGCCTCATAAGGCTTTCAAATATTTGGATCAGTGTTTCCCAAACTTCATTGTCCACAGAGGCCTTTAAAATGTCTACTGCAGGCTGGCCAGTGTCTCAGCGGCTCAGCAGCAACCTATGGACCAGGGGGTCATGGTTTGATTCCCGGTCAGGGCACAGGCCTGGATTGCAGGCTTGATCCCCAGTAGGGGGCGTCTAGGAAGCAGCTGATCAATGATTCCTGTGTTATCATTGATGTTTCTATGTTTTCCTCTCTGAAAGAAAAAAAAAAAATGTGTGCTGTATTCTCCAGAGGAGTATAGAACACAGACTTAAATAATTCCACCCGTATCTCCCCATTTCTCCTTTGCCCTCTTCCTATCCCAACCCCACATTTTCCCTCTTTATTCTCTTACATACTTATCCTGCTTCACCACCCCCACACTCTTTTCAGCCATTTTCTCTAGAAAGGATCAAAAGCTAACCAGCCTATCTTGAAATGATCTTAGTTCCATCCTCATTGAGTTCTAATTATCTTTGGCCTGAATTTAAGTTGATATCCAGTTGAAAGTATTTTCTTGTGACTTTATTAAAACGACTCTCAGATTATGATTTCTCTTTGAGATTATGATTTTTTTCATTTTAAAGATAGGATTGCAGCCGAAACCGGTTTGGCTCAGTGGATAGAGCGTCTGCCTGCGGACTGAAAGGTCCCAGGTTTGATTCCAGTCAAGGGCATGTACCTTGGTTGCGGGCACATCCCCAGTAGGGGGTGTGCAGGAGGCAGCTGGTTGATGTTTCTCTCTCATCGATGTTTCTGACTTTCTATCCCTCTCCCTTCCTCTCTGTAAAAAATCAATAAAATATATTAAAAAAAAAAAGATAGGATTGCAGTTTGTTTAGGATTGTGAAGGAATTGTTCTTATTGATACTTACATTAAATTACAGGCCTAGTGCACGAAATTTGTGAACTCAGGGGGGTCTCTGTCCAAAACCTGGTCTTGCCACCCTCTTGTGGGGAATGGGCCTACGCTGTCAGTCGGACATCTTGAGTGCTGCCGCCACCGCTGCTGTGCTTGCCAGCTGTGAACCTGGCTTCTGGTGCACTGCCCACCAGGGGGCAGCTCCTGTATTGAGCGTCTGCCCCCTGGTGGTCAGTGCGCGTCATAGTGACCGGTCATCCCACTATTCAGTCTATTTGTATATTAGCCTTTTGTTATATAGGATACTTTACATCCATCACCTTATTTTCTAATCGGTGTTTATGATAGAGTACTTATTTAGTAGACATGGGGGCAGGGTACCAACTCACTTTTTAGAATGAGAACATTGGCTAAATTTAAATAAGAAGTGAGAGGTATTGGACTTACGATAATTATTTCATTTTCCAAAATTCCTTTTCAGATGAGACAAACAGATCAGAATGTAGTAACGGCTTTAACTCACAGACCTTGGAGCCTAAGCTATCTGGGAAATGGCAAACCACGCTATGATAACATATGGAAATTGTTCACATTTGCGGTCTTAGACGTTTTCCTCGACTGGAGCATGCATAATATCTTGTGGTACCTGTGTGGAATTTCAGCTTTCCTCATACAAAAGGATTTTGTATCTCCGTAAGTTGGACAGTATTTTATCTTCTCACACATTTCTTAAATGTTCTTCTTGGAAAAGAAGAGTGACAGTGGGCAGCCTGGATGAGTTCCCACCCACAGAGCCCATCGCGTCTTTATGAAGTTGGAATGCCACTAGCTTTTAGGTGGGAAGTGTTCAGACATACTTTATTATTTCCAAAAACAAGTTGATCAGATATTCTTGGTTTTAAGTGCATTTCATGGAAAAATAAATTTGCCAAACTGATGAGAGAGAAATTACATTTCCTTGTGATTGTCTCCCTTTGAAAACCAGTGTAGGATCCAGGTCAGACAGAGCCACCTGAAGAAGTCCTGTGCGTGCCTGACTCATCTCTTCTGCCCTGCCTCCCGCTCCCCTCTACATCGCAGGCTCTGCTCCGTTGTTTCCAAAAACTTCTTGTTCCCTAACGTGCAGTCTGTTTTTTAGCCATTTTATAGCTGTGAATTTCAGCTGATTGTAACTTAAGTTTCATATTATTTCAGGTTTGTATACATTTAATTCGGTAAATATTTGGTGTATGTCTGCAGCAAGCATGTCAGTTTTGCAGCCAGCCACGAGTTTGACATGCTCGGTCTACAGTATTGCAAGATAGTAAGAATCTGAAGATACAGTGGTAAAGAAACAAAGCCATGCTCTGTCCTCATGGAGTTTATAGTTAAGTGGAAGAGGAGATAGGTGCTAATCAAATAAAAATTCAACAAATTATAGCTAAGATAAATGTTTTGTAGGCGAGAACAGTGTGCATATGTGATTTTACTTAGGGGAGTTGGGGAAAACAGCTAAAGGGTGAGTAGGAATTGTGGGGGGCAGTGTGGAGATCAAGTCAGAGGGAGAAACACATGTAAAAATGTTGGGGCAGCAAAGAACCTGGTTGTTTGAAGGAACTAAAAGAAAGTCAGTATTCTGCAGCACAGGAAAGAAAGGGGGAGTGTGGTTTGAGATGAGGCCAGCGAGACAGGTGGGACTGAGCGAGGAACGGCCTCTAATGTGACTTACTGACAGAGGCCCGATGCATGAAATTCGTGCAAGAGTAGGCCTTCCTTCCCCCGGCTGCCAGCACCAGCTTCCCTCCGGCACCTGCAGAGGAAGGCGCCACCACCCACTCTGCCCACTGGTCAGTGGCCTGGGCCTCTCTCTGCGGGACGATCATGGGGCCCCCAACCAATAGCATTGCACCCGCCTTTGCTGGCCTGGTGCCAGTGGGTGTCACAGCATGGTCCCGATGTCGTCCGGATGGTTATTGCACTGTTTGGCTGTTTGATCAATTTGCATATTGTGCTTTTATTATATAGGATTGAGGAAGGGGCGTTTTTTAGCAAGCCACTGAAAAGTTTTAAGGTGTAACAATGTGGAAGAGATTTCTGCTGGCTTTTAGAACATTCCCTCTGATTTCAGTGCAGAGGCCAGTTAAGAGGCTTTCTGAACACTGAGTACTCAGTGAATACCAGACTTAGTGACCACCATAGATTCCTGGGCCAACTGGTCATTGTCCTAACAGATTTGTTTTTCCTCTTTCTCCAGGAACTACTTAAAGAAGTGGTCAGCTAAAGGCATTCTGGTCGTTGGTTGGACTGTTAATACTTTTGATGAAAAAAGTTACTATGAATCCTTTCTCGATTCCAGCTATATCACCGACAGCATGTTGGAAGACTGCCCACCTCACTACTAGACTTTTCCCCCAGGGAGGAAGCCATGGGTGCAGAGATTGCCTGCTGGCCTCATGCAGGGACATTGAAAAACCCTTTGTGCTAGCCCAAGCCACGGGGAATCGGTGGCCGCAGAAGCAATAGTTGGTAATTGCATTTTTACCTTGGACCAAAGCAAAACCCGGTGTTGCCACCGTGCTTTATGGAATGCTGGAGTTCAGCACCATTGCTCTTGAAAATCTGGGTCTGCAAAAAAAAATAAAAATAAAAGGTACAATAGCTCCTGCCCAGACCTCGCTGAGGCACACACAAGCCCCAGTGAGGAGAAGCAGAGTGAGCTGTGCAATGTGGAGGGTACAAATGCAAATGCATGGGATATACATGATCACTCAAACTTGACATTTTAAAATTCGACACACAGGTAATTTACTTATTTAAAATATTTATATTTGGCTGTATTATCAATGTACTGTAGTCATCAAACTTGTGACCATACTAATAAAATCATTAAAAGGAGCAGGAAGGGAAAACTTCTTATCAAGCATCAAATTCTAGGACATAAGAAATTTAGGGAAGCTGCTGTCAGCAATCCAGTGACCAGGGTCAACAGCTTCAGTGTGATGCAAATGTCAGGGAAGTCTTGACACCAGCCTGAGGGATTGTTTATGGTCTCTTGAAATAAGAACTACAGACCACTAGGGGGCAGAGTTGCACTCTTTCAGGCTACTGTACAAATGATCAGCGACTACTCAAGGACATCTAGGCTTATCCTCATTTTACCTGAGGAGACTAAAACCTGTGAAAGGGAAGGGCCTTACTCAAAAATGACAACTGTGATGTAGCAGAGCCTGATCTTATGATAACTAATTTTTTTTATTATTGCCAGGAACTTTAATGGTTTTAACACATCATCTTAATTAAATCTCACAAAAATCTTAGAGGTATTGGCTTTTTGAGGAAACGCACTGCAAAGTTAGTTACTTAAGATCTCAAATTTCTTGGTGCAGTTGGGATTCAAATCTAGATTGCTCTGATTCACAGCTCTTGCTTTTAACCCCCCACATGAGCTACTGGAGGGTCTTATTGTGAACTTAAATAGCAATATTTAAAATAAAGTTGAGTCTTTAAAAGACTGCAAAGCTTGCTTTCTCCTCTAGGCCCCTAACAGCCCCATCCATACTATGATCACAGGCCTCCCAGCTTAGTCAGGACTCCCTCCTGAGCTCAGTGGGTCACCAGCCTCACACTGCAGCCGGCAGCCAGCTCACACAGTGGGTGGCAGTGAGAAGCAAATGGACTTTTGCTACAGTTGGTGTTGGCAGGGGCGTGTAGGTGGGGTTTGGGACAATTTTCAATTCATAAAAATTTCCTTGAATTTTAAAATTATAAGATATTTATTCAATAAATGGAGCAGATACTTAACTAAACTGCATGTATATCTGTGTTACATGACAAGTGACAAGAACCACTCAATTTCTGTGGCCTGAATTCCTCCTGTGACATATTCAGAGACTGCACAACCGACAGGGAAGGAATGCCCTCAGGGGCAGTAAAGTTAACATCCCTCTGTTGTGTGAAGACCTTCTGAAAGCCAGTTTGCTGTCTCTTGACTCACTCTTGACTGTGCCACACCTAATGAAGGACTTACAGCCTGTGCTAAAGTGGCTTGGGCCTTGAAGAGTGGGGAATTTGGATGAAGAGAGATGTCAGTAAGCACTGCTGTTGCCCCCTCAATGTGGTTCCGTGGCCGAGCATTGACCTATGGACCAGGAGCTCAAGGTTTGGTTCCTGGTCAGGGCACAGGCTCGGATTTTGGGCTTCATCCCCTGCAGGAAGCAGTTGATCAATGATTCCTATCGTTGATATTTCTATCTCCCCCTCCCTCTCTCTGAAATCAATTAAAAATATATGTATTTTAAAGTACCACTACTAATTACTTACTTGAAAGGCGTGATACTGGTTTAAAAACAGGATTTGGGATCAGAGAAAGGTAAATCTGATTTCCCGATCAGTACCTTGCCAGCTGTATGACCTTAGACAAGTTACTAATTCATCTGTAAAATAAGGGCAGTGGCAGTTCCACCTCAGAGAGTGGTTGTGATTAAACGAAAATGCATGTAAAAGGCTTGTTAATAAGTAAATAAACATTTACTGACTCTATCATGTACAAGACGCTATTTCAAATGCTTCCCGGGTATTTACTCTGCTACCAACACCATGAGGTAGTGGCCATAATATACTAAAGAAAACCAAAGCACAGGGAAATTAAATAGCTTGTCTGAAGTCACACAACAGTAATGGGTTAAGGATTCAAGCCCAGGTGGTGTAATTCCAGACCCCACATCATAAAGCCCTGTGTATGGCTGGTCGCTACCTGTAGCAATCAATGCCTGTATATGTTCAATAAACGTTGAAGGAGTGAATTGGAAAGTACCAGTGGAAACTTCCTTGAGGAAGCTAGAGGTACACATACAGTAAGATGAAAATTTGAGAATTTAGATAAATGATTCAGGATTCAGCAGTCAAGGGGCCATCCCAAATCCCAATAGATAGCTTTCTTAGAACATCAATACAGATAAAAATCCCATCTGCTGTTCATTGGACTGTACCTCTGCTCTCAGGATTCTGGAGACAACATCTAAGGGCTACCTCAAAAGCTTAAAAAAATCCACTATTAACTTGATTAAACTGTACCCATTTTCTTACTTGGAGACTGGTGTCCACAATCCTGTTTTGACAAGAATTTCACCAAGACATACATATGCTATTTTTATTAGATGCAAATTTCTAAATAAAATTACACCTACCACTTTCTAAAGTGGAAAACAGTGCTTGAACAGAACAGTAAACAACAGCCTTGAGGACAGGAAGGGTGTGAGTTAATGAACTTCCAAACATCCACTCAAAAGTTCTTCAGCATGGAGTGATAGTTACTGTTTGGTGAGGTTATTTGATTTATGAAAAATGCTGAAGATTGATGACTGTGTGGTCTATTATTAAAGTTCATGAACTCCAAGTATTAAGAGGAGGCTAGGCATAGTGGAGGCTGTCCTTTGAGACATTTATTTAACTTCAACTATGGGGAAACTTGTTAAAAATGCAAATTCTCAGAGCCCATCCCAGAACCGAATGGGGCTCAGGATTTGTTTTACCCCTCCCTGCCCCCAGGCAGTTTTGATACATGCACAAATCTAAGAACCACTCAGCTAGAGAAAACCTGGAGTCCTCCATTCTGCCACCAACCAGCTAGGAGACCTTAGACCAATCACTTGCCTGTGCATGCCCAAGTTTTCATCATCTGTCAACTGGAGATCATGATATTTGCATTAACTGTCTTATAGCCATAATGTTATGAGATTCAAATGATAGAAGTGGGAGTATTTTTTAAAAATGTCCTAAGAGTGCAGATAAATTAAGGAAAAAAAAAAAATGTGGAAGCCCTAACCAGTTTTGCTCAGTGGATAGAGCACCAGCCTGTGGACTGAGGGGTCCAAGGTTCGATTCCAGTCAGGGGCATGTGCCTTGGTTGTGGCACATCCTCAGTAGGAGGTGTGCCGGAGGCAGCTGATTGATGTTTCTCTCTCATCGATGTTCTATCCCTCTCCCTCTCTGTAAAAAATCAAAATATATTTTGAAAAAGTGGAATCTGAGTATATATATATATATATTAGAACCATACTGGTCAGGATGTGGTCCTCAGATCAATGGTTCCCTCCCAAATTAGAATCTGCTTTGTAACAGGAACCCTGGTGATTAAAGTGGAAAAGGCACTGAGTGAAGAGTAACACCATACAGGTGTAAGGCACTATTGGTATCAGGCACCTGCGGTCATGAGCAAAGCAGAGGGCCCTCAGCTCCACACTGAGCTCCCCTCAATGGTCTGTCTGGCAGTGGATCAGACATGGAAATGCTATGAAAAAGTTTCAACTTGGACAAGTGAGGGGGGGTCCTTTGAGGTGCTACCATACTGAGTTACAGTTCCTATGGGTGAGCTGAATTCTTAGCAAGTGTCCTCAATTCAAGGGTTATAAAAAAATATGCCAGTGTCTGCTATTTTAGCCACTTCTTTTATAACTGAACTTCACACAAAAGCATCTCATAGCCTCCTAAGAAGTGAACTGGGCCATTTGCTGAGACCACCTCAAGGATCAGATCCTGCAGAAATTCAAAAGAGGCTATCTTATCTATCATCTATCTATCTATCTATCTATCTATCTATCTATCATCTATCTACTTAAAACTGCCAGCTTTCAAGCAATGGTGGGAAAGCATATGTTACTTTTATCATTTTGAACTAATTAAAATAAGGGTCGGAAGAGGAGGATGGGGAATGTCCCCTGAAGATTTTGATGCAATACTATGAATTCACCTTTTGTATGTTTAATAAGTGCCTTTGGTGGCTTTTATGGTCAGGCAAGTTTTGGAAGGACTATTCTAGATCCTAGCTCAGTAGTTCTCAGTCCTGGCTTTCTACTAAAACCATTTGGGGAGCTTTAAAGAAAAAGTGTGGGTGCCTGCTTTAGTTGGTCTAGAGTGGGGCCTGGGCCTGGCTGTTGTCGGACAGCTCCCTGTGTGATTCTGGGCAGCCAGCACTGGGAACCCTGATGTCTGAAGAGAGGCTGCAGTGGGACTGGGGAGAGCTGGCCTCTGTTATCGTCTGAAGTGTGTTGACCCATATTTCCTATGCTGAAGTCTGAACCCCCAGTGGCTCAGAATGTAACCGTATTTGGAGATCTGGCCTTTAGACAGGTGAATAAATTAAAAGGAAGCTATAAAGGTGAGCCCTGTTCCAATTGCCTGGTGTTCTCATAAGAAGAGAAAATCTGAGCACTTAAAGGTACACACACGGAGGAAAACACCGTGTGAGGACACAGCAAGAATGTGGCCATCTGCAAACCGAGGAGACAGGACTCAGAATGAAACCAAAACTGTGCATACCAACACTTTGATCGGAGACTTCTAGCCTCCAGAACTGTGAGAAAATAAATTTGTGTTGTTTAAGCCACCCAATCCATGATATTTGGTTACAATAGCCCCAGGAAATTAATGCTCTCCCACCTCAAGACTAAGTGTAAAAGGCATCCTCATATCCACGTGTGTTTTCGAGGCATGCAGACTTGATCTTTCTATTGTGTTTACATCTCCAGGGAAGCAGGCTTTACACAAGTGGGGACAAGAGATGGAGGTGAATGGAGATATAAACCATTAGCATGTAGTGAGTCAGCCAAAATGATGCTTTCAGGGGGAGTTTACCGTTTGATGCAGAAGCCAGAGGAACACAAACAGCATTATGATACGGGGGTTGGGGGGGGGGGGAGGAATCACTTCAAATACCAATTCCACAGGTTGCCTTCACTGACCCCGAGACAAATTGTATCCCAATTGTCCCAGGGGCTTCTCCTGCATAGCACCTATACAATTATAATTTAATTGTTAACTTTCTATCTGAATTAACCTGCTAGACAGTAAGCATCTGAGGGGAGAGACTGTGTCTTGACTTGTTTTCTATTTTGTTCATCACTTGGCACGTATTTGTGAAATGAATGAACACTACTGGCAACCAAAAGAAATTAATTCAGTTGATAAAGTGAATTAATGAATAAGTGAATGAAAAAGCTAGTCCATGATCAAATACTCAGTGTATGTTTGAAATGCTTTCTAAATTCAGTTCCAATTAGATTTCATGACAGTGCTTAGTCAAGAGGAAATTCCCCACCTCAGGTAAGTTGGTAATTGCACCTTTCTACTGTACCCTTCAGTTTTAAGTATAATCACAGGTCTTGGGAATCATTTGGAAAATCTGCAAAAGAATGCTATATATATGTGTGTATGCATATGTACACACACACACACACACACACACACACACACATATATATATACTAGAGACCCGTTGCAGGAAGATTCCTGCAAGAATAGAACTTCCTGCAGCCTGAACAAAGCTCCCTCCCTTCTCTGCTGCCTCATTCCCTTCTCCACTACCTCACTCTCTCCCATCTCCTCTGCCTCACTCCCTCCTGTCTCTGCTGCCTTGCTCACTCCTGTCTCCTCTGCTTCGCTCCTTCCCTTCTCCCCTGCCCCACTTGCTTACTTCTCTGCAGCTTTGCTCCCTTCTGCAGTGCTTGGCTTCCTTCTACGCCATCTTCTGCATGTGAATATACAAATTAACTGCCATCTTGGTTGGGTTAATTTGCATACTTACTCTGATGGGCTTATGGGTGTGGCTTGCGGCATAGCGAAGGTACGGTCAATTTGCATATTGCTCTTTTATTAGATAGTATTTATTCCCCACAGAAATGTATACATACATATATATTCCACACATACCACTGGTCTTGTGTTTGGTTCAACATAAGACTGATGGTCTCATATAAAACCTCAGAGAACAGAGTTCCAGTCCACACCCCAACTCCCGTCCAACCCCAAAGACTTGTATTTTTTTTTTTAAATCTCATGTACTTGATATGCAACAGATTTCATAGATGAGACCCCCATTTGTATTTACCTTTGGAATAGTTTTAGTTCAAAGTCATGGACAAATGCAGGTCCCACAATTGAGAGGCGTCACACCCCTGGCAGAGGACCACGTTTTTATTCAGGCTGTTCCACTTGTGTGAGCACCACTTTTCAAACCTTTGCCAGGTCTGGCAGGGCTGGGGGGAGAGATTTCTTAGGACCAGTAACTCATATGCACATTTCTTAAAGATAAAATACATCATTCCCAGGTTATTGTGTCCAAGGTTTCTGTGAACTAGTTACAACATTACAACAGTCTTTATTAGAAAATTCCAAATGTTTTGTCTTAAAAAAAAAGTCAGCGACTCAAGTGTAAAACAGCAGCAGGGAATGGCCAATTTTACTTCAGTATTTACATTGTGGTCAGTTTCTACTCCTGCCAAATGGCTTGAATTTTCTTCCAAGAAGCTCCAAAAGTTGTTCCATCTTTATCTTCTTTCCTTTTTGATTGGTGTCTGGCTACCACAATAATCATCAGGCCTTTGGACTGTTTTCTTGAACTGACCTCCTAAATCGCAGGTCTGGGTTTGACACAGGAAAGAGAAGTTAGCACAGACACACCCTGCTCCAGCTCTCCAAGGGAAAGGCCAAATTGGCCTTCAAGAAAGTTCAGCTTCTCGGGCCTTCCTTGCCTCCTTTTAAGTTTCTTCAGTGCTGCCCCCTGAACTCCCATCATGGAATGCTGTCAGTAAATGCTATCCCCCAAAAGAGGAGTTGATGGGTTTGTTTGTTTTCTCCCCAGCATCCATTCCCCTCTGGCATCAGCCACAGGTTTGCTTATGGAAGCCACTCTCCCCCAAGCTCAGTCCCTGTGGTCTGTGTGGTGGTTCCACCTGTATCTACAGATGAGGCCGGTGACTCAGATCTGGCCAGTGGACAGAGGAAGTGGATAAAGCTGCCTTGCAATGATTAGGAAGAGCCTCCTCGAGAGAGGCGCGGACATGGAAAATAACCGAACAGAAAGAAACCAAGTTCTGGTGACATATTGTGAGCCCCAGCTGTGAAAGCAAGAATTATTCCTGGGTTTTTGCTAAAGCCACTCTGGGAGGTTCTTGCCATTGAACGAGTAACTGATTCATGAGCAGCCCTGATCCTCTAGCTCAGGGTATGTCCTCCAGGTAAATTAGATCTTCTTCAGCACCAGTTCGGTTACTCACCATGAGCAGCTTCATGTTCCCTGCCGTACAAAGGGCCTGCCTCCTGAAAGAGAAAAAAAGAGGCAGCCTCGTCACTGGAAAAGAGCCCCAGGTCCTGTTGCCTAGCTGGGAAGGTTTGTGCACCCCCCTCCGGCCCCCCATTTTAAAACCGAGGGGTGACAGATTAAAGAAAAGGCTCAACCCCAGAAACATCAAATATGTTTTGTTGTGTTCTTTAGGGACTTTTCCCCATTCAGGTCACGGAGCATTTACAAGATGCCAGGTAACAGGTGAGGACCTGGGGCTGCCAAGGGCATCGGCGTTGTTCCCGCCTCCATGGGATTGAGAGTGGAGCTTCTAGAACCCTAAATGGTGCTGATAATATTAGTGGCACAGATAGTGCATGGCACAACAGCCCCTTCTGGCAAAATCATAACTTCCAGAACTAGTGGAGTCTGGATTAAGATGGGTTTACTGTTTGTCTGTATTTTCCAGGGCACCAGGGAAGCCAGCATGGGCTCTGGGATCAGGGTGCCGGGCATCTTGTGGTCAGAGTGAAATCTTAAGAGAGTGACATGGCAACATCTGTTAACATTATTATGTGGCTGTCCCTATGGCTGAAATACTTGCCTAAAATAATTATAACAAAAATGTTTCATTATGTACTGTTTTTGATCTTAAAAAACACGAAAACAGCCGAACCGGTTTGGCTCAGTGGATAGAGTGTCAGCCTGAGGACTGAAAGGTGCCAGGTTCAAATCTGGTCAAGGGCATGTACCTTGATTGCAAGCACATCCCCAGTAAAGGGTGTGCAGGAGGCAGCTGATCGATGTTTCTCTCTCATCGATGTTTCTAACTCTCTATCCCTCCCCCTTCCTCTATGTAAAAAGTCAATAAAGTATATTAAAAAAAACACACGAAAACAATCCAAATGTCCAAATATGTACAGACTGAGACAATGTCTGAGATATTCAGGGGGAGGATTGATACATGTATATACTCTAGTCCCTCTTTTGAGAAAAAAATAAAAATAAAAATGTGCGATGCATGTACGTTTGCAGCTGCCTAGGGGGGTGATCAGGAAGAATAGACACTGAAGCATTAATGTAGAGGGGTGAGATTTCAGGGCACTTCTCATCTCTGTGGGATATACTTTTGTCTGATTAGCTTTACAGGAAAGATGGATGCATTCTGCATGAGGACAGCACCTTTGCTATGCTCACCGGAATAGCCTAGCACCTAGAGCAAGGCTAGGTGTAGAAAGTGTTGAATAAATGAGAACGGTTTTTTAAGTAAAAAATACAGAAATGTATAAACATAGAAAGTGAAGTGCCCTAATGTGATTCTAGTTCCCTGATGTCCTTTTCACAGGGAGGCAAGCAGGGGTCACAGGGATCGCAAGGCGGCCTCCAGCCTCACCTCCATTTCTGTCCTTTCCAGTGTGAGCGAGCTGGGGTTTGCCCTCTTGTCTGTGTCCTGCAGCTTAGTCAACTTTTCTATCAGGAACATTTTATCTTTGCCCTCCTGCCAAGAAGAAAAATGAAAATGAAAACATGAAGGGTGAATGGTGATGTGGGGTTGAGGAACAAATGAAGGAAAGGATTATTTATAGGCAGGTAGGGTCCATTGGATGGATACTGCCACCATGTTTTTTTCATGATGAAATAAAACATTTCATAGTAAAGCCAAATGATTCCCCAACGCCTTCCTGAATTAGGATATTCTCCTCTAAAGCAATTCCCCTAGCAGACGTGAGTAGCAGCCTTCTCCAGCCTGGTGGCTAGAAGCAGCTTACATGCCACTGTCCAAGGCCTGGGTCAAATGGTTTATTGTCTCTCCCCTCCTGGCATTCCCTCTGCCCCAGAACCCTGCGTGGCACCCAGCATTGCCCGGGTCTGCCCTCTCCTCCCACCAAGAATGGCAAAGCCTATAGCTCTGCATCTAAGGACCAATCTATTTCATTTGTCACAGTTACCTGTGTTAATGGAATAGACCGAGTTAAGCAATTCGCTCAGTGGGAAGGGGAAGGAAGCGAGGATGCCTTTGCCCAGGAGGGTGAGTTGCTTTCCTGTGAACCTGCTGCAGATAAGTGAGTGGTATGTTCCACCTGAGTTGAGGCGGTCTAGTGAGCACCATTGATGGTCTGTCCAGTCCAGGTCAATCCAGTTCCCATGCCTTTGTTTTTCCTTCAATTTTCACCCGCTCATTTTAGCATCCACTAGTGGATCTCGCATGTAACAATTGTTGCTGTGTTATTTGCTTTATGATGATTTTCTGTTTCCCTCATTCCCTCTACATCTATTAATTGGCATTCTTCTCTATGGAAGCACTGAATTTGGGAATTTAAGGCAATCAAATCATTGGTGGGCAAAATTCTTCTTTTATAGGGTTCCAGCTAATAAATGCAGAAGAATTCTAGAATTTGAGTATCACTATTTTGCAATCCATTATGAAATAAATGGATCTTCTCTAGGCAATACTCATCAAAGTCTACCAAGTCCATTAGAGATAAGGCTGATGAGGAGCTTTACAATGGATGAGTCAGGCTAATAAAGCATGGACCCACTGATCACTCTTAACATCACACACACAAAACAGACAATCACATTTTATACCCCAAAGGCCATAAGAAGTGCATGGCAGCATCTATGAAGTGTTCTGGCTAAAAAGTTGAGTTTGAATCTAATCAGTTCTCTACATCTCACCACTAGTTTACAGGAAATAGAAAGTAACAAGAGTCCGACTGGCATGACTCAGTGGTTGAGCATGAACTTCTGATCCAGGAGGTCATGGCTCTTTCCTGGCCAGCGCACACGCCTGGGCTGCAGGCTTGATCCCCAGTGGGGGTTGTGCGGAGACAGCCAATCAATGATTCTCTCTCATCATTGATGTTCCTCTCTCTCTCTCCCTCTCTCTTCCTGTCTGAAATCAATATATTTTTGTAAGTGAAAAGAACCTGCCAGCCCAGCTGGTGTGGCTCAGTGGTAAAGCACTGACCCATGAACCAAGAGGTCACTGGTTTGACTCCTGGTCAGAGCACAAGCCCAAGTTGCGGGCTTGATCCCAGGAGGGGCGTGCAGGAGGCAGCCACTCGGTGATGCTTCTCTCTCATCAATGTTTCTATCTCTCTATCCTTCTCCCTTTCCCTCTCTCTAAAAAAAATCAATAAACACATTAAAAAAACACACACACACACATCCCAAAACATGCCAAACACTACAGGTTGAAAATCAGATATATCCAGAATGTGAGAATTATTACAAGACAATGACCTGCTTTCTTCAACAATAAATGGCATGAGAAGAGAGAAGATGTAAATAGTTATAGATTGAAAGACACATTAAAGACATATTAACCAAATACAACATATGGCACTTTTTCAGAACCTGATTTGAACAATCCTATCTAATGTAAAAAGACACTCAATTGAGGAAATCTGTCCATTAACTGGATATTGGATGATAGTAAGGATTTACTAAGTTTTCTTTCAGGTGTGATGATTGCTATTGTGGATTTGTTTCTTTAAAAGACTGCATATCTTAGGCATATAGAAGTTTTTATAGATAAAATGGTATAAAGTCTAGGATATTTCTTTAAAATAACCCAGAGATTTGCAGTGAAGGGATAGTGGCTAGATGAAATAAGAACATACAATTGTTGCCCTGGTAGGTGTTTCCCAGTGGTTATAGCATCGGCTGTGCATTGAAGGGTCAAGGGCTCAATTCCTGGTCAAGAACATGTACCTGCGTTGTGGGTTTGCTCCTAAGCCCCAATGAGGGCAAGTGTGGGAGGCAAGCAGTCAATATGCCTCTCTCACATAGATGTCTCTCTCTCTCTCTCTCTCTCTCTCTCTCTCTCTCACACACACACACACACACACACACACACACTCCTTTTCTCCCTTCCAGGCTCTATGAAAAACAATGGAAAATATATCTTCATGTGAGGATTAACAACAACAATAAGAAAAAAGAATACACAATTGCTGATGGCTGTCAGGGTGGGTTGTAGGCAGGTGGAGGCTCATTTTATTATTCTGTTCGGGAATAAGTTTGAAAATTTCCATTACAAAATGTCAAAAAGTGGGAGAGGATAACAGATAGGTCCAACAGAACTTACATTAATGATCTGTTCATGGAGCAGCCTGATCATAACCTTCCTTCCCTCTGTGATCTGCCAGTAAAGATAGGTGATGATTCTGGAATAGACGAGAAGAAAGAATGGTGGACATTTTACAGGCTCTGAATTACAAATGGGTGCAAAGGAACTGAAATATTTGCTTGAAAATGGATTTGTTCCTAGAACGTTGCATCTGGTTGAGTTATAAGGTGAGTACATTATAACAATGGTTACCCCCATTCTTTACATGGAATCACCTGAAGGTGGTAAAAGGACTCACGCCATGGCCTATCCTCAGATCAATTCATTGAGCTTCTCTGACTGTGGGGCCAGACATCACTATTTAAAATATATACATGATTCTAACATGCAGCCAGCATTTTTGAATCTGGATGGTGCTATTCAGACTTGAATGTGATACAAATTTCCTGATACTTTGTTAAAATGCAGGTGCTTGTTCTGACGTTCTAGGGTAGGATCTGACTCCACATTTTATTTTTTAAAAATATATTCTTTATTGATTTCAGAGAGGAAGGGAGAGGGAGAGAGATAGAAACATCAACGATGAGAGAGAATCATTGATCGGCTGCCTCCTGCACACCCCCTACTGGGAATCAAGCCCACAACCCAAGCATGTGCCCTTGACTAGAATCGAACCTGGGACCCTTCAGTCCACAGGCTGGTGTTCTATCCACTGACCCAAACCAGCTAGGGCAGTTTTCAGATTTCTAACAAGCTCCTCAGTGAATTAGGAGTTTGAAGGAGCAAGACACTCGGAGAACTTTCCATTTTAAAGAAGCCGATGGCAACCTAGTGTTGGTGAGGAAGGACTGACGGAGAGCACGGTGTGTGTGTCTCCACACGTGGACCTGCCATCTCAGATGCCATCAGGGCTGGGTTCCCAGAGGGACAGCCATTAGTCAGCCAACCAGGTGTTCATGCAGAAATGGGCCCAGTCTCGTCAGATCTACTTATTTACAAGAAGTCAGGAGTTGATCTTTTCCATTTGAAAATGAAAATACACCATCCTATGTGTCAATAATGCCCAACCCATTCTAATACATTACTATCTCAGAAGGAATCACACATATAATTGTCGTAAGCATTCTCATATCCTTCTTTAAAAATTTTTAGTTTCATGTTATCTCGTATGAGGGGCAGAGCAGGTATTGCTTTCTTCATAAAACAGGTCAAAAAAACCTCACCACACCCTAAACAATATTAAACATTAAAAAACAATACTTCGCCTGCCCGTTTGGCTGGTGTGGCTCAGCGGTGGAGCATTGACCCTGAACTAGGAGATCAAGGTTCAATTCCTGGTCAGGGCACATGCGGGGTCCCCAGTAGGAGACCCAACCAATGATTGGGCAGGAGGCAGCCAACCAATGATTCTCTTTCATCATTGAAGTTTCTATTTCCCTTTTCCTCTCCCTTCTTTCTAAAATCAATAAAAACATATTTAAAAAAAACCCCAAAACTCAAGGGCATCCCTGGCTGGTGTTGCTCAGGGATTGGAGCACCGGCTCAAGCACCAAAGAGTCTTTGGTTCAATTTCTGGTCAAAGGCACGTACCTGAATTGCAGGTTCCATTCCCGGTCCCGGTAACATGTGGGAGGCAACCAATCCATGTTGCCTCACACTGCTCTCTCTTTTTCTCTCTCCCTTCCTTCTTCCCTCCTGCTCTCTCTAAAAAAAAAAAAATTAATGGAAAAAAATATCCTTGGGTGAGGATTAACAAAAAACAGCAAACAAACAAAACTCAGGGGCAGAGTCAGGATCATCCAGACACTGAGCCATTCTGTAGCCCTTTGTTTTCCCACAGCATCCCTGTGGCTGTCCACATGTTGTGTTAGTAAAGTGTTTGCCAAGGCACCCCACTTACAACACGATAAGCGTGAGGATGAAAAAGAAGTGCACGCTGCCGATGAGGTTCCGGTAGATCCAAACCACCCACAGGTAGCTGGGGCTTTTACTCAGGCTGTCGATCCAGCTGTAAATGGAATGAATGAAGAAGGGCAGTCCTCTAAACGGGCCACAATCAGCTGACGGTTTCAATCTGGTAAGACAAGGGACAGAAAAACACCTCTAGTGCGAGACTGGTCAAGACTGAACTACCATCAGGCTGCCCTTTCTAGGCTCTGGAATCAGCAATTCTTGCCCGTCCCACCCCCACCTCCCTTCCAGAGGAAACGTCCTTCTCCCAGCCCCAGCTGGTATATTTCACACTCAGGACCCACATTCTGAGTACCAGTGCTCAGGCAGGGGTGTCATCTGAGCCAACGGCAGTCAATTCACAGTAGCCTCTGTGGTACCCTGGCTCAAAGAAACGAACTGGGGCAACCAGATTCTCTTTCTTGGGGACTGGGACTCAGAAATAGGAAGAAGGGACCCTGTAATCTATGGAACCTGAAGGTGTGGCAATGATGGCCACGTGCATTCCGTTGTTATGAACAAGCAGAAACTAGAGGGTCACAAGGAACTGGTTAGGAAGCAACACAACGAGGAGTAGCGAGGACATTGTGAAACAGAGTAGCCTGCTCGGAAGCCACTTGAACTGCCAATGGTTCGAGTTCCACATGTATCCTAAAAATCAACTCACTCCTTCCTTCCTTCCCTCCTTCCTTCCTCCCTCCCTCCTCCTCCTCCCTCCTTCCTTCCTTCCTTCCTTCCTTCCTTCCTTCCTTCCTTCTTCCCTCCCTCCCTCCCTCCCTCTCTTCCTTCCTTCCTTCCTCCCACCCTCCCTCCCTTCCTTCCTTCCTTCCTTCCTTCCTTCCTTCCTTCCTTCCTTCCTCCCTCCCTCCCTTCTTCCCTCCCTCTCTTCCTTCCTTCCTTCCTTCCTTCCTCCCTCCCTCCCTCCCTCCCTTCCTCCCTCCCTTTCTTCCTTCCTCCCTTCCTTCCTTCCTTCCTTCCTTCCTTCCTTCCTTTCTCCCTCCCTCCCTCCCTCCCTCCCTTCTTCCCTCTCTTCCTTCCTCCCTCCCTCCCTCCCTCCCTCCCTCCCTTCTTCCCTCCCTCTCTTCCTTCCTTCCTTCCTTCCTTCCTTCCTTCCTTCCTTCCTTCCCGCATTCATTCATTCATTCTAGTTTTATTGCACTTGCGCCGGTCACTGTGCTGGACACTTCACCCTGGAAAAGGCGTAGTAAATAAAACAGACACGGCACCTGCCCTCGCAGATGTCTGTTCTAGTGGGAAAGATGGACAACCATGAGCAGACAATCAAACAAAGATTCAAACAAAGGCACTTCTGACTGTGAGCTATGGGACCAAGAGAAGAAATTGGCCTGGGAGAAAGTCCAGGTGGAACTGACAATAGACAAGGATGGTCCCAACGGTCAGAATTTGGAGATGACTTTTGAGCCAAGAACCAGAGGATGAAAAGAGGGTCTCCAACCAAAGGGGATGGGGGAGGTCTTCAAATAGAGAGCTCTACTCCGTGTGGGGAGGAGCTCTCAGAGTGTCAGGAATGGAGCAAGAGCTGTGGGGCTGAAGGCGGAAGGAGCCCATGGGGGAGAGAGCCTGGTCGGACAGTGCCTTTCAGTTTATTTAGATGCAGTTCTGTTCTCCAGGTGGAGGAACTGGCCTTTCTCCTTTTTGTGGAAAGTGAGGAAGCTGAGCCAGCCATGAGGGTGGCCCCTAACTCAGACTTATTCCCTCCCTTGGATGTAGTGTCTGTTGGTTAGCCAGGCAACCTGGGGTTAAACACTGCATGGAGCATGTCTTTTTACTCTGATGTGTTCACATCTGGGGCTCTACTGACCCTGGAGAGACTGCCATTCCCTGGGCTATCCTACAAACTCAGTCTTTCATGTGCAAACCAACCAATCCAGAGCCAGCATTCCATCCTCTATCAAGCTCTCACACCTTGGGTCACCATTCTCCTGCCCCAATCGCTCCAGGGCCAGATATTTGGCAACTCCAGACAACCCCAATACCTCAGAGCCCGCTGAAATCATTCAAACTAGCAGTCCTTACCCGGCCTCACCATTCCTTCCCATGGAAGCCACAGTAAGGGCTCTTGCCCACCTTTTCCCATTGCTCCTTCTGCCTCCTAAACTACACTGGTGCCTGCCCATGGGCCCCCTCCATCCTTTGTGGTGGGTTGTGCCCCCTTTTGGGGGATCTGTGAGTATAACAAATCATCTTTTCAGTAGCAGTCACCTCCTGATCTGTCGGACTCACCAAATCTGAATAATAATAAAACCTACATTTTAAAACACTCACCACCCCAGCTCTAAAACCTTATCCTAACGGCCGCCGTCTCCTACCTCCAGATGGTGATGGCCAGGGTGCACAGGACCCCGGTGAAGGACGGGAAGAAGAGCAAGAAGATGAAGAAAGTCATCATCTGTGAGGCCCGCCAGGCTTTGCTCGGAGGCTGGAAATTCATCATCAGGCTGATCTGAAGAGAGAGAAGTGGCCACCTGCCATCTGTGAGCAGGCAGGGGGATCCCAGCCAGACGCTGGTTTCCTGATCACCTTCTCAGCCCGCCTCCACACCCCCCCACTCCTGATTCCAGCCACCACTGGGTCACAGGTGACTGAGCCACGCTGATGGGTTCCGACTTCAGACTGACTCACATTTTTGACGTAAAACATGATGAAAAGAGTAATCATTTGGATAAAGGGCAGCAGAGGGCAGAAGAAGGTTCCAATCCTGTGAGGGAGAGAGGGTGAGTGTCAGAGATCAGGGGAGACATGCAGTGGGGGCATATAAGGGTGTGGAGGGAATGGACAGGGGGTGTTATGGTCTGTATTGTGTCCCTCAAAAACTCAGATACTTGAGTTCTAACCTCAGTATTTCAGAATGTGACTGTATTTGGAGATAGGGCCTTACAGTGAGGTAACTAGAATGGTCCCTAATCCAATCCTCTGAAAGAAGAGGTTAGGTCACAGACACACAGAGGGAAGACCTTGTGAAGACACAGGGAAAAGATGGTCTTCTACAAGCCAAGGAGAGAGGCCTCAGAAGAAACCAACCCTGTGGACACCGGACACCGTAATCTTGGACTTCTAGCCTCCAGAACTGTGAGAAAATAAGTGTGTGTTGTTTAAGCCCCTGGTTTGGGTTTCTTTGTTATGAGAGGGCCTGTCAGATAGGCTAATAAATGAATACAGAGAGAGACTGCTTCCATCCGTACCAACCAGGCAAGCTCCTCTCATCATACCCAGGATCCACAGCTGTTCTCTCCCCAGCTCTGGAAAAGAGATTTTGCAGAGAACCCAACCCACACAGACACTAAGCCACCAGATGTCCTGAGCAAGTGTTAACCAAGGTGCCCCAAATGTGAAACATGTCCCCTCCTCCCTTCATGGTGCCCAGAAGGCCTGAGGTCCTGCAGGGCCTGACACTAAACTACACTGAGTTACAAACGAGAAGGCACTCCCTCTTCAACAATCCTCCGTGCTCCGGAGCCCAAAGGAAGATTTCCGTTTGGTGCCAATTTTTTTTTAACTCATAACGTGCCAACCTCCCATTTTGTTGAAAAAAAAAAAAAAAAGGAGGAGGCTTTTGACTGGCTCTTAGCAGACAGCAGCATTTAGCTAGAATTTAATGACTGCTTGTGATGAGATTGATTTTATTTTCCAAGTTCCTCGCAATGTCTGTCAAATGACACTGGTTTTTCATATTGTAATTGTAAAATGAAGACTCCTTTAAAAATCTATTGAAGCTTCCCTGGCCACTGTTGCTCAGTGCTTGAGGGTCGACCTATGAACTAGGAGGTCATGGTTCAATTCCCAGTGAGGGCACATGTCTAGGCTGCAGGCTCAATCCCCAGTAGAGGGTGTGCAGGAAGCAGCCGATCAGTGATTCTCTCTCATCAATGATATTTCAAGCTCTCTCTCCCTCTCCCTTCCTCTTTAAAGTCAATAAACATATCTTTTTAAATGTATTTAAGCTTAAAAGAGGCAATTATTAAAAATAATATTAAGTATAAAACAGTGCCGGTGATATGTGGATATGCCAATAATAGGCAGGCTGGTGTACAAAAGACTGAAGTTTGGGAAACACTTTCCTCACCTTACCGCTAACCATCATCCCTAACATCACTCAATTTCTGTCATTATATTATCTTTTAAAGCTCATCAACAAAGGCAATATTCTCCTAAAACCCATGGAGGCTAAATCCATAATTGCCACTGGGAAAAGAAAAGAGGTGTGTATTTTCAATTGTGCTTATTTATGAGTTATTAGTAAAAACACGAAAGGTCCAGAAGTAATAATGGCCATCTCTGATTATAACTTTCCCCCACTTATAAAACATTTCTGAGTCAGGTACTCACTACACACTTAGTATGCTTCTCATTAAATTCTCACCTAAACCTGTGATATAGGAGCTGTTATTGAGGTAGGCAGTTAGACAGGAGCAGAGTAGGGCAGATGCTGAAGGTCACCAGGGTGCAAAGCTCGGGGGGGGGGGGGGGCGCGGCGCTAGCAATGGGTTGTAGGATGGAATCTTGCCTTCAGGGTGACCTTTCCTCCCCTTTCATATTACCAGTCCTGAGGCTTAGACCCCCTGACCTTTCATATTGCTAGTCATGTAGTAGACCCCGTTAGAGGAGGAACAAGGTGCTGGAGAATACAAGCTCTTGCACTAGCCGCTCCCTTAAGCATTAAGCCCTACAGATAACATCTAGGCCTCCAGTTGTGTTTCAGCCCCAGGCCCAGAAAAGCAGCAAAGTGAGCAGCATTGCTCACTCAGGCCAGCTGCATTGACTAATGAGCCCCTGCATTGGCGCTGACCAATCAGTGGAGACCACAACCCTGGAAAGCTGAATATTCCATTGACATCCTCTCCTGGGACCTTCTCTTAAAAGCCCCTCGGACAGAGGACTCAGCCCTCTCTGGAACAAGACTCTCTCTGGAACCTGTGGGAGCCTTTCCACATTTACATTCCTGCTTTCTTTCTCTTAAGTTCCAAGGGCCCCCCCCCCTTTTTTTTTGCCTCTGTAAATTGTTTCCTGAGCCCACAGAGGGCTAGTTGGCAGCTCACTTCGCTACAGCTCACCTCTCTGTGAGACTTTCTAAACAAACTTTTGCTTGTATCTGAGTCTTGGTTCTGAATTCCTTCTTAGCCAGAACTCAAATACAGTACCAAGGTTGCTGAACCAAACTCCAATCTCAGGCAATATTCTGAACATTATTGCTTCCATTGACAGATTAGGAAACCGTTTAGAGAGAGTTTAATTAACTTGCCCAAAGGCACCCCACCCCGTTGGTTGACATAATGCGGGTGAAAGGCTTTTATAAGCTGCTCAGTTTTCAGGGGGGTAACCCGCAATGTGCAAATACATCATCTAAACCACATAAAGAAAAAGTCCTCACTGCCTCTAAAAAGAAATTTGTTGACAATTAGTGAGTTATCTGAAGATAGCTAAATCATCCAGGGCAACTTTAAAGAGTCGGAAAATAAATCACTTTACAATTGGATGGCATATTGAAGATTGCAAAGTAGTTTCCACATATCATCTGACTCAATCCTGAACACAATTCAAAGGCAGCTATTATTATGTGAATTTTATTTATTTTTACTTTCGTTAACCCTGACCAGAGGATATTTTTCCATTGACTCTTTTTTTTTTTTTTTTGAGAGAGAGTGGAAGGGAGTTGGAGAATGGAGAGAGAAACATCAATGTGAGGGAGACACATAAATTGGTTGCCCTCTGCACGTGCCCTGACCAGGACTGGGAATTGAGCCTGTAACTGAGGTACGTGCCCTTGACCAGAATCGAACCTGGGAGCCTTCAGATAGGGCTGACGCTCTATCCACTGAGCCAAACTGGCTAGAGCGATTATGTGCATTTTACAGATGAAGAGAGGCTCAGAGAAGCTCAGGGACCTCAGTGAGGAGCAGAGCCAGCCCCAGATTTCAAGTTTCTTTGTCACGGCAGCCTAATAAACCAATACAGGGGGAACCTGATTCCAATTCCAAATCCTCTACTTTCAAATTAGCAAAATTTGATACACCACACAGAATTCTGGCTTTAAGAACATCACGTTAAAATAAATAAAAATAGTCACTGGCTATTGGTTTGAGTTTCTAGGTGAGCTTGTTAAATATTTGGTGCAACTAGCTGGCTGGTCTCAAAAAACACATGCGCACCCACCGGCACACCTGCACATACAGAGCTGCTAGACAGGCCACAAGCCCCCAAGGCTACAGAGGCCCCATCCGGTGTTACCACATCAGTCAGCGTAGCAGACCAGAAATAAGAAGTAAACAGCCCTCCTGCCTTTATTTTCCCACTTCTATTGAAACATCAATCAATGCAAAGTAAAAGTGTCTACCATAAGAAAACGAATACCAGAAGGGCAACGAGAAATGGCAAATCTATGTTGGGAAGATAATAGCGAGGTGGGGACTATGGCAAATTGGAGGGGCTCAGCCCAGCTCAAGACCCAATCAATTGTTACCATAATGGAAGATGGGAAGAAGCCAGAAATTTCAACTTTTATGTGAAACCTCCTGATTTTTAAATATTGATGGCTATTTCCCATTTTTAGAAAAAGCAAAACACACCTGCAGGCTAGATACGGCCTGGGGCCTCTAGGTCGGGATGCCTGTTCTATTTTAATTCTTGCCAGAAGTCCTCATAAAGGTAAAAGGACATAAGTTCATGGTTCTCGGACTGGCTAGACTTGGTATGCCCCGTGCAGTTTTAGAAACAACAGATTCTGGGACTTGCCACCAAGCTCTGAGTCCACAGTCAGACAGGAACCACTGAGCACACTGACGATTCTCAAAACTTACCACACCAGTGTTTGTGCGTAGATCAGTTCTAGGACGTTCCTGGCAATGTCAAACTCCTGTAAGCCAAGGCTTGTGATAACCTGCATCCCAATGATTCTGTGAAAACATACTGAGTTTGGCACCCAAAACCAGCAATTCCCTCCTTCAAAAGATTCCCCATAATCAACAAAGGAGACCCTCACCAGTTTGGAATAAATTCATAAGTCCCCTTATAATTTTTTGAAAAGTTCCAAGTACAAGCATATTTTTGAAGAAATAATCAAAGGAATCAAGGGAAGATGAAATTGACACAATACATTCAAATGGGTGTGGGGATGTGGGGTACAGCTAAAGTAGTTAAAAAAATTATAGAGAACATTTGTTACTTCTTGCTCAGTCGAGGCAATGGCTCCAGTTACAACCCTAGGTTCTAATCACCCAAGGCAGACAACTATTTACCTCCTCAGGAACTCCCCCAGGAAGGAATCAGCTAGAGAGAACACAAAATCCATCAGAAGGAGGCGGTAGATTTCTTGGCCAATCAGCGTTTCCCAACACTGGAAAGCAAACAAAAGTCAGGCTGTGGGAAGGAGCTGTTGCCTCTGCTCAATTTCTGTTCCTGGCACCCTGTACTCATGAGGGCATGGCTGGTGACTCAATCTGGTGGAGTTCTGAGTGCCCAGAAAAGCAGACCCACTCCTTTTGGTCATTAACCTTATGAGAAATCAATTAACCTTATGAAAAATCAATTAACATCTGCTGGATTAAGAAAGTAGCCTAGGGCAGTGGTTGGCAAACTCTTTAGTCAACAGAGCCAAATACCAACAGTACAACGATTGAAATTTCTTTTGAGAGCCAAATTTTTTTAAACTTAAACTTCTTCTAAGGCCACTTCTTCAAAATAGACTGGCCCAGGCGAGTGTGGAAGAGCCACACTCAAGGGGCTAACGAGCCACACGTGGCGCATGAGCCGCGTTTGCCGACCACTGGCCTAGAGGTATATGTAGTCAGTTAGCACAAACTGGAAGGTTGAATTAATGAAATTGGCAGTCAGTTAACTCTGCAGGAAGTTAGTACAATGAGCTGATGGACTGAGTAAGAGCTTTCAGATTTGGCTGAATGAGGAGAGGGAAGTTTTGGAGACAGCCCAAGGATGGGTGAGTGGATGGATGAATGAATGGATAAATGGATAAATGAATGGACAGGTAGAAGAATAAGATATTTGCTTTAATATCATGAGCAGAAACTCTTGAGGAACTTGAGAAACTCATTTCCTGTCTGGCGGTCAAAGACTAAGAAACCAAAGTTAAGGCAGAACAGCATGGAAAGCTCACCTCTTCACCAGCCAGGGCCACGTTATTGAGCCAATAGTAACAAAGAATTCCAATGATTGATATTTTCAAAAAGATGTTTCTGAATAATAGAAAAGAAAACAACTACCATTACTGTCTATGGCAGTCATTAGTGCTGTTCTCCAGTATTTCTTTTTGGGCACCAAGTAGGATAGAAGTTCTTGCCCCACCGTGGTTGAGTGGGGCTACGTAGCTAGTTCTGGCAAATGAATTGTGAGCAAAAGTGATGTGTGTTACTTTATGTCACTTCTAGGCTGGAGCTTTTAAAAGTCAGTGAGACCTTCCCCACCACCCACCCCAGGAACTTGCTGTCTTCCCTCTGGAATGGTCATCAGCAATATTTGAGGTGATTGTTGTTCTCTCAGCCTGGATCCCTGAATGACTGACATAAGCACAAAACCCTGCCAATCCACAAGGGCATGTAGCATGAACAAGAGATAAACCTTTGTGTGTTTTTTAAGCCACTGAGATTTGGGTCACAGGAGATGTTTGTTATCACAGCATAACCTAATTTATTCTGACTGATACACCCTCTTTTGGTGCATCTCAAAATATGATTTCACTTTATAATAGTAACTATTCCTTGAGTGCTACCATAGACAGTACACTTTGTTAAGCATTTTATTAAAGCATCCCTCTTAATCTGTACAACTCTGTCATCAAGTAGATAGCATGTTATGCCTATTTTTCCAATGAGGGAACTGAAGCTCAGAGAGACAAAATAACTCGCCTAAGGTCACACAGCTTATTAGGGGCATGAAAAAGATTCAAACTGAGGACTATCAGATTTCACAGCCTCAGTTCTTAAACTCAGGTATTTAATTCAATACCTGCTGATTTTAATAGGGCTTCAGAATTAACAGGAATCATGTGTCACTAGATGTGCCGTGCTCAGCATGGGCAGGGATGAACCTGATTGGGGGGATAGGTAGGAGGGACAGTGAAGGATTAAAAAAGACAGACAAGAGAATAAATCTGGGGCTAGGTGGCATGCTGCTCTTGGATGGAGAGACAGTGCCAGCCTGTAAGCTGAGTCTTTATTTTATAGTCAGATCCCATGAGGCAAAGCAAGGGCATGGTCAAGATGTTTACAATGACCCTAACCAGATTAGCTCAGTGGGTAAAGCGTCGGCCTGTGGACTTAAGGGTCCCAGGTTTGATACTGGTCAAGGGCTTATACCTTAGTTGTGTGCACATACCCAGTAGGGAGTGTGCAGGAGGCAGCTGATCGATGTTTCTAGCTCTCTATCCCTCTCCCTTCCTCTCTGTAAAAAAATCAATACATTAAAAAAAAAAGATGTTTACAATGTTTTCACGGGTTTTGAATCTACTCAATTACTTGTGCATGAGCTCTACAAGCTTTATTTTGGCAGCACTTGCTGCATCTCCCACAGCCTACCTCACTTAGCCACCTGACCACAGGTTCAGATCACAAGGTCAAGCTTACAGCTATAGCCTTTGGCTGTAATTGTGCTGGGAGGGCTTTGCCCTCCAAGCTGGGACTTGCAGGTGGTTTTGGCACAAGAGGACCGTGCCCTCTCATTAGTCCAAAGCTTGAACCTGTCCAAATGCTGTCGCCACTCTCCACAGTAATTCTCCAGATAGGTCCCCAGACCATCATCATCATCATTATCTGTGAACTTGTTAGAGGGACAAATATTCAGGGTTCACCCAGACCTACGGAATCAGAAACTCTGGGAGTGGGGCCTAGCAATCCCTGCAGCTACTTCTGCTTCACAGTGAAGGTTGAGAACCATTGTGCTAGATACACTGTGAAGGAAGGGAACTGGATCTCTCTTTTTAAATGCCAGATTCCCAACCTCTTGCCCATTGCCAAGCCCTACTATGACCCTCAATATCTTCTAGATTAATGCCTTAGTATACTGTGATTTTGTGAGTTATAGGAAATACTTATTTGGTCTTTGGCCCCATTTCTGGCACAGAGCTCCTAAAAACCCTTCCTTGGAATTTTTTAAGTGAGGAGAGTGATAAAAGGTGTCTTTTGTTTGGTAAGGAGAGGCTTTTGGAAATATCTAGAAGGTTGGAACTTTTAGTCTCACCTCCCTGACGTCTGGGGAGGAAAAAGGGGCTAGAAGTCGAATCAATGGCTAATGACCAATGAACTAATAAATTATGCCTATGTGGTGAAGCTCCATGCAACCCAAAGGACGGGATTTGGGGGGCTTCTAAACTGGTGAACACGTGGTGTTGCCGGGAGAATGACGTGCCTGGAGAGGGCATGGACGTTCCTGACCTTTCTGATTCCTTGCTCTGTACATTTCTTCCAGTTGGCTCTTTCTGAGTTATGTCCTTTCATAATAAAACAGTGATCTGATAAGTAAATGTTTCTCTGAGTTCTGTGAGCTGCTCTAATCTAATCTGATGCAGGGGGTGGGGTGGGAACCTCCAATCCATAGCTGGTAAATCAGATTTGCAATTGGCATCTTGTAAGACTGTGTCCTTAACCTGTGTAATATCCAGGTAGATAGTTCAGAATTGAGTTGAGTTGTTGGACACCCAGCTGGTGTCAGAGAACTGCTTGGTGGTGTGGGGGAAAACCCATTGGAATTGGTGTCAGAACTTTATTTATAGTGCAGCGTAGCTCCACATTAAACATGAAAACACGCTCTTCTAAGCAAAGAAAAGTTTATCTTATAAAGATTTTTTTTTGAGCTTTCCCATTTTCTTTTCATGTGGAAGAGATGCCGAATGTTTTGTGAAACAACACAAATAGCTAATGTATATTAAGAGACAATTCACCTCTCTAGTGATCAGAAAATGAAGATTAAATAGCAAAGGCATTGGGTCAAAGTGGCATTCTGAGTATATATGTCTACTTACAACCTCTTCTTTTTATATTGTAAAAAGAGAAATTATTTTAGAGCGAGTCTTGGGATGGTCAACTTTCTAAGTACTTCCATGTTCTAACATATCTTTATTTTACCTTGCTATTTGCATGTGGATATGGATGGGCCAAAGATTCTGTATTCTAACTTCTTACAGAGCCTAAAGGTGTTGCTCTGAGATTTTCTGATATCTAGCGTAGTCAAATACTCACCCAGTTGCTTTATCTAAAACGTTAAATAAATACCAGTGAGCGAAGAAGGCACTGAAACTTATTATTGTATACACTAAAAAAACAACAAAAAACAAAACAAAAACCAAACAGATTACTAATGCCACTGAATGATACACCTAAAAATCATTAAAATGGCAAATTTTATTATATATACCACAATAAAAAGTCCCAAATATTTCTAACCAGGGAGAGGAGGCATCCAGTGGGGTGAAGTGGATAGAAGTGAGGGCTTCCTAAGACTTTTCTTCAGGAGAACAATACTTATATAGATGAACTAAAAAAGGTGTCAACAAATTTTTTCTGTGAAAACCCAGATAGTACATATTTTTGGCTTTATGGCCATGCAGTCTGTGTTGCAGCGACTCAGATCTGCCATTGTAGCAGGAAAGCAGTGGCAGACAATATGTCAACAAGTGGACATGGTTGTGTTCCAATAAAACTTTATTTATAAAAAAGGAGGCTGGCCTGCAGGCTGTATTTGCCAACTCCTGATCTAAAATGTGTGTGTGTGTGTGTGTGTGTGTGTGTGTGAATATTCTTGTTATAAATTGAGAATAACAAAAATGTGTCAGTTCTGTAGGAAATTAAACATTGACATAAGTATAGATTTGCTATCTGCAGAAGGAGCATTTCTGGAAGAAGTAATGGCCAGGACAAAGGTCCAGATGTGGGTATATAGTTTGGTATGATTGTAAATACTTAGGTTTCCTTGGGGATGGGGGCACACTGAGGAAGGGGGGAAGTGTAGTAAATGACTTGGAGAGCTGGCCAGGAGCTTGACCTCAGAGGTCACGGTAAGACAAGATCGGTAAAGAAACGCAATCTGCATTGTACAGCCCTATCATCATCAACACCGTCACAGCAAAGAACTGGGCAGGGAACTAGCTAAGAAGCAGCAATAAGAACATAATTTGGGTAGTTTTATGCCTTATTCACCAAAACCCTGAGGTCACCTCTAGCACATACAGTGCTTTTGAGGGAATCAGAATAAGGCATCACCATGCCCCGCCAATGCATTGTCACAAGCACTTCATCCGCCTTCATTTGGGCAGCTGAGTTATCAAAACGTGCCTCTCCCCCTCGGCGGATGCAATGGGTACCAGGGCTCACAGTCTGACTCATGGACACACTGGATGATTTCAGTCCCCAGGCAATGCCTCAGCCAGGAACCTGTGTGCTGTGTGCAACCTGCCTAGCTCTCCGGCTTACACCTGAGGGAGTGCTTAGGCTGGTAGTAACTGGGAAAGATAAGTCATTATTTTGAGCAAAAGGCAGTTTTTCCTCTGGGCTCTTTGGATTTTATGGTTATTTACCCACACCATACAAACACACTATATTCTTGAAATTTTCCCTGGAAAAACTTGAGCATAACCCTTTCTAGCTGCCACTCTACTTCCTTCCTTGAAAATGGGGGCTGGTGTTGGGAGGGACAGACCCACCTACCGGATCAGGAGGACATAAACTTCCTGCCGGGGAACCTCGTAGTGCTCCACCAGCCCGAACATGGAGTAGAAGCGAGGCACCGCCAGGTTGATGCAGGACACGACGAAAGGCAGCAACAGCACCGCCCCGGGGTTCTGGTGGCTCTGCAGGAACTGCAGGGGGTGGAGGGAGAGAATCCGATGCCAATTGTACACTGGACCCCTCTCTGCCTTGCTCAGAAGACCCCTCACCATGGAAAAACCCTGGCAGTAGATCCTCTGGGGTTAGCTATTAAGTTACTGGTTATGGGCACTTACCTGTGGCAAGCATTCACTACCTGCATGATTGCAGCCCAGCCGGTTAAGTCTGACTTAACTGACGGGCAAACTGAGACTCAGAGAGGTGGAGATGCTTGCCCAGCGTCACCCTGCTAGGAAGAGACAGATTTGAACCTGGGTCTATCTGACTCAAGAGCCTGACCTCAAAAAGTCATCCTGCAACCCAGGTATGTGCCCTTGAGCAGGAATAGAACCTGCGACCCTTTAGTGTGTGGGCCAACCCTCTAATCGCTTAGCAACATCAGCCAGAGCTCAGAAGTCTTCTTATACTTACCGCTGCCCCATCACAGCTTCCACCTTAGGCAATGCCAGGCCCCTGAGGACAGTGACTCAACTTCCCCTCTTTCAGAGCACACCTTAATATAGTGAGTGGCAAACCTAGGTTGTGTAATCCCACATCCATATTCTTGTTGGCCTCTCCTTCAGTGATTCATCCATTTGTTGAGCATCTACTATATACTAGATATTAGACCAGGTTTCTGGCTGTAGTCTTTTTTGAAACAGATGCATAAACAGGTATTCTGAATGCTGCGTGTGACAAGTGTCCAGGGAAAACCTGCAGATTATGAAGCACCTAACTCAGTCAAGGGAGGGTGGTGGTGGTGAGAGCAGGCTCCTTGGAGGAAGTGACATCCATGCTGAGGTCTAGAGGAGGAAAAGGAGTTCACAAGATGAAGGGTAGGGAAGGGGCATTCAGCATGGACTGCATGTTTCGCACCTAGAGATGTGGGAAAACATGATGTATTCAAGGAACTATGGACACACCATTTAGTGTTGCTGGTGTGGGATATGGGTGATTGTGGGCAGGGGTCAGATCTTGAAAGATCTAGCAACCATGCTACAGAGGATAGATTTTATATCAAGGGTAAAGGAAAGTCATTTAAATAAGTGACCGACTTGCACCATAGTTCTAGAGCTTGACAAACTGGCTACATCTAGGAAAAAGCTGAAACCTACAGAAAAACAGTGCTTTACTCAGGCCATATAGCTAATTGACCTCAGAGTTCACGTCATTTAAAAACAAAACAAAACTAACATTCCTTCATCACCTGCAATACCAGTCACTGGGCAGACTCTCCACATAACTTCTCTCTAGTTCTGACCGCACACCTACAAAGCCAGGTATGACCATTCCTACTTTACAGGTGAGGAGTCTAGGGCTCAGAAGGATTAAATCACTTGTCAGAGTCCATCAGATCACAATACTTAGTGACCGTCTACACTGTGCCAGGGGTTTTGGGAAGCTGCAGGGATCCTATATAATAAAAGCTTAATATGCTACGTGTCCAGTCGTCTGGTCAGTTGTTCAACCAATAAAAGTGTAATCTATAATAATAAAAGGGTAATATGCTAATTAGACCAGATGTCTTCTGAACATCATTCCAGATGTCCTTCCTGACAAAGCCAGAGCCAGAGGGAAGCCAGCCCGGGTCCTGGGTGCCTGCGGGTGGCCCGGCGGAAGTCAATTCAGGTCCTAAGTGCCTGCGGGTAGCCTGGGGAAAGCCAGCTTGGGTCCCAGGTGCCTGTTGGCGGGTGGTGGAGGGAAGCTCAGGTCCCGGGTGCCAGAAGGAAGCCAGTGCCAGCAGCTGGGGGAAGGAACACCTACTCTTGCATGAATTTTCATGCATTGGGTCTCTAGTATACTAATGATATGCTAAGGATGCTTTGACTGCTCACTATGACGTGCACTGACCACCAGGGGGCAGATGTTCTGACCAGTATGTTAGCTTGCTGCTGGGGTCTGGCTGATTGGGACTGAATGAGATGAGTTGAACACGCCCTGGAGCCCTCCCGTGGTCCCTCCCCAGCTAGCCAACCTCCCACATCCCTCCCTGATCTTGCACCAGTAGGGTTTCCTCTGCCTGGCTTGCACCCTCTTGCAATCTGGGACCCTTTTGAGGGTGTCAGAAAGCTGGTTTCAGCCTGACTCCAAAGGCCATGCCAAGGGACCCCACTGGTGCATAAATTTGTGCACCGGGCCTTTAGTGTAATAATAAAGGAAGAAACCAGCCAAAATTCCCATCTCTCCACTAGCCCAGAGTGTCTTGGGCTAAGACACCTGGAGACATTGCTAAGATTTGACTCTGAGTCCATGGGCTACAGGAGGGACCTGAGACCCTGCATTTTTAAACAGGTTTCCAACTGATGTCAATGGACCCGTTTTGAGTAGCAGGGTCCACTTCCCTCTCCCCTCCAGCATCCCATCCTTCACTTGGTTCTCTGTGCTTCGCACTTTGCTGCTTCTGGCACTCTGGTTACCTCTAAGTTGTTCTCAGCCAGGTAATAAACAGCTACACAGCAGGCAATGGCCATTCCGGTAGAGACAACCCAGGCTGCCAGGTGGACAGACAAGCGGGTCAGCTGCTGATTAAGTGTCAACTTGACGTTCTCCTGAAGGATTTCTGACAGATTCTCCTATAAACACAAGGAAGTCACAATGGCCTGCAGGGTTAATACTCTTCATTCCCAGATACATAACTCCACCCCAGATCCACAGGAGAAAGACAAGGAAAGTTAATGATGAACAGGGATTATGGGAGACCCCAGGGAAAAAATCTCAAATGGGCAAAAACTTCCATTACTGCATCAAATGCCGTTTTTTTTTTTTTTTTTTTTTTTTTTTTTTTATCATAGAGGAACAGATAGGACCAGCAGATTGGAACTGTGCTCCTAGGAAAGTACACTGAGGTCATGAAACTCTTGAAGAAGAAGAAGTTAACATCTGCAACCCTCTTTTTTAAAAAAATATTTTACTAATTTTTTACAGAGAGGAAGGGAGAGGGATAGAGAGTTAGAAACATCAATGAGAGAGAAACATCGATCAGCTGCCTCCTGCACATCCCCCACTGGGGATGCGCTTGCAACCAAGGTACATGCCCTTGACTGGAATCGAACCTGGGACCCCTCAGTCTGCAGGCCGATGCTCTATCCACTAAGCTAAACTGGTTTTGGCTGCAACCTTCTTTTAAAAAAATATATTTTACTGATTTTTTACAGAGAGGAAGGGAGAGGGATAGAGAGTTAGAAACATCGATCGGCCGCCTCCTGCACACTCCCTACTTGGGATGTGCCCACAACCAAGGTACATGCCCTTGACTGGAATCGAACCCGGAACCTTTCAGTCCACAGGCCGACACTATCCACTGAGCCAAACCAGTTAGGCTTCAACCCTCTTGACAAAGCATTCTGCTTGCTTTATATTTTTAATAAGTTTTTTTTTAATAGACCAGGGTTTTTCAGATTTGGGACCAGATAGTTCTGTGTGTGGCAGCTGGCCTGTGCATTGCAGGATGTTTAGCTGCATCTACACACTAAATGCCAATAGCACCCCACCCCTCCCAAATTGTATAACAACCAAAAAAGTCTCCAGACATTGGCATATATTCCCTGAAGGCCAAAACTTTCCTCAGTTGAAAACCACTGGATAAAATTTTAAACCTGGCACTATGAGGTCAAGAAGTATTTACATTTAACATTTCATAAGTTGCTAAACTGCTTCTAGTAAGCTTGTACCAATTCCAAAGCCACGTGTCATGTGAAAATGTCCATCTCCCTACACCATCATAGTTTTTTCTGGGTTTTGGGGGGTGGTTTTTGTTTTGTTTTGTTTTGTTTTGTTTTGTTTGTAATATCATTGGCGATAAAAAAAAAATCCTTATTACTTTAAGAAAAGTTACAGATATACTGAAGGAGAGGAGACTGGCCGGGGAAGGTGTTGTCAAAAGCAAGCTTGCCTTACCCTTATCTCAGTGCTAAGATTCTTCTGTTTCAGCTTCACAGCTTTTTCGTGGGTGATGGTGAAGTCCCAGCAAAAAATAAGCTTAGCAATCCCTCTGGAGTAAATATGGGGGTTGATGAAGTTGTTCCGGAAGTACCTGGCCATGCTAGGGAAAGCAGAAACCAGCATACCAAAGGTTATTAAGACAAGCACCTGTGTGTGTGTGTGTGTGTGTGTGTGTGTGTGTGTGTGTGCATGGATTAAGCAAAAGAAAGCCCTATCTTTAATAGGGAACAATAATATGGAAGAGTTAGTTCCAAGTTCTTCTGGAACAGTGTGATCACAAATAATGGTTAGATGTCTGGCTTAGGGATCTGACAGGACTGACTTACAACCCTAAACTGCCAGCTGGAGGATCTTAGTCATTTTCACTGCTCTAAGCCTCAGTTTCCATATCTGTGTAATGGGGATAATAATAGTACTCACCTCACAGAATTATTATGAGAGGTGTGTTAGTTTCCTATTGTTGCTGTAACAAATTGTCCCAAACTTAGTGGCTTCAAACAACACAGATTTATTCTCTTACTGGAGATCAGAAAATGGATCTAAAATCCAGGTGCCAGTAGGGCTGTATTCCCTTTGGAGGCGCGAGTGGAGAATCCGTATCCTTGCCTTTTCCAGTTTCTAGAGACTGCCTACATTCCTTGGCTCATAGAGAAACATCTGACGCTCTCCCTCTGACCTTGGTCCTCCTGCCTCCCTCTTCTAAGGACCCTGTGATCACATTGTCCCCACCTGTATAATCCAGGGTGATCTTCCCATTTTAAGATCCTTAATCACGTCTGCTAAGTCCCTTTTGTCAGGTAAGGGAACAAGGTCACAGGTCCTGGGGATTCGAAAGGTGGACTTCTTTGGGAGGTGAGGGGCACTGTTCAGCTGACCACGAGAGTTGATGAAATGCTGAGAGCAAGAAGCACTCAATAAAGGCAGCTCTTATTGTCGAGGGGATGTTGAGAGGACCCAGTGAAACCAGGCTTAGGATAAATAAGTGCTCAGTAAAGTGGACACTCCCCTTCCAAAATGCACCACTACTGAGTATTTTTATAGTTTGATAGGACAAAAAAATTCTCATTTTATTTTGAGTTAATTTGCTGGCAATGAGGTTGGTATGGGCTAAATTGTGTACCCCAAAATTTTATATGTTGGGGTTCTAAAACCCAGTATCTCAGATATTGACTATATTTGGAGATGGGACCTTTACAGATGTAATTAAGTTAAGATGAGGTAATTAAGGCTGGACCCTAATCCTTACAGGAAGAGAAAATTAGGGCTCATACATGGACAGAGGGAAGACCATGTGAAGATACAGAGAGAAAACAGTCAAGGACAGAGGCCTCAGAAAATACCAATGCTGCCAACTCCTTGATCCTGGCCTTCCAGTCCCCAGAACTTGAGAAAATAAATTCCTGTTGCTTAAGTCATCCAAACCTGCCAAGTAATACAGGGGTTGAATATCTGTACTTCCTCTTTGATAATTATCATTTGACAATTGTCCATCCATATCCTTCTGTCCATATAACTATCTGAGCTATTGCAACCTTACAAGTTCAGATTGACCAATTTCTTTCTTTCTTTTTAAATATACTTTATTGATTTTTTACAGAGAGGAAGGGAGAGGGATAGAAACTCAGAAACATAGATGAGAGAGAAACAGCGATCAGCTGCCTCTTGCACACCCCTTACTGGGGATGTTCCCGAATCCAAGGTACATGCCCTTGACGGAATCAAACCTGGGATCCTTCAGTCCGCAGGACAACACCTTCCTTATCCACCGAGCCAAACCGGTTTCGGCCAGACTGACCAATTTCTTTGAAAGCACATGGAAACCTCTAAACCTCTCTCCTCTGTCCGAACTTATATTTTATGTTGCAGAACAAGGAATGATCAGACAGATTACAGAGAGACTTTTTCCTGGGTAACTTTTGAGTCTCTTGAATCTTTTAAAAAATATATTTTTGTTGATTTCAGAGAGGAAAGGAAAGGAAGAGAGAGATAGAAACATCGATGAAAGAGAGTCATTGATTGGCTGCCTCCTACTGGGGATTAAGCCCAAAACCCGGGATGTGCCCTTGACTGTAACTGAACCCGGGACCCTTCAGTCTGCAGGCCGATGCTCTATCCGCTGAGCCAAAGGAGGCAGGGCAAGTCTCTTGAATTTTGCCTAAATCTAAAAAGAGCTTAGAATCAGGAAATGCGAATACTTCATACCTGAACAGCAAACTGAAGAAGCAGATGATGAGACAGGCTGCGATTGTGAAGATGTAGGCCAGCTGCATGTTGTAGGATGCCCCACCACTCTGATGCCGGATCGTAGAGTTGGTATAGAAGCCATAGTACATCACCGTGTCAGTAAAATAACCCTGAAAGGGACAATAAGCCCCACATCAGGTGGGTCCTCGGGGGGTCTCTTGGAAAATGATGAGTGATTATTGACCTCTTTTGTCTTCTAGAAGTGTGGACCAGCCTATTTAGATGTTTTGTTTGCAAGGAAAAGGGACATCCAAGGCCACTGAGAACCTAAGCTTTTAGTTGGAAAGGACTCCCCAACCAGCACAGCTTCACAACAGAGGGACCCAGCTATTCCCCCAGAACCCAGTGGCCAAAAGAAGCACGACTAAAGGCAGGATGCACCTTGAAGTTCAGAGTGAAATGTCATGATGTTTATAATCTACTTAAAATAAGCAGACAAATATGGCAAAACGTTAGCAAACTTAAATCGACATAGTGTGTATGTGGATGCTCATTATTCTACTCTTTATTTTTTGTATGTTTGAAATTTTTCATAAGAAAAGGTTTTATATATACAAAAACAAAATACACAATAATTCCGTTCAAATGCATCTATCCGGAGAAATCATTTTTAAATTAAATTTGTCTTTAAAATAAAAAGACAAATGGAAGGACCTTACTTTGAACATTCCACAGCAAGAGTCAGCAAACTTCTGTAAAGAACTAGACAGTAAATGTTGGACCCCTACGACAGCACAGCAATACCTCAGCTCTGCCGGCAGCAGAAAGCAGCACAGACACGTAAACGAAGGAGTGTGGCATGTTCTGAGAGAGCTTTATTTACGGACACGGAAATATGTGTTTCATGCTTCTCAAAAAAGCTCTTCCTTTGATTTTTGTCCAAGCATTTAAAAATGCAGAAGCCAGTCTCGGTTTCCAGGCTGTACAAAGACACATGGCCGGCCAGATTTGGCTTTCGGGCTATAGTTTGTCCATCTCTGGTCCATAGACTCTCAATGGCAGAAATCTCTCCTAGAAGGTGAGCTCACGGGGAGGGGCTACGTGCCTTGATAAAGAGCTGGGTAAATGAATCGTGGTTGCTATTATATAGAATACTAGTAATATGGGCCTATCTAGATACCCAAGACATCTAATAAAGCAAAACATTTTGCAAAACAAGACTTGTGGCATCCTATCCTATTTTTATTTTTAAAAAGAATATCTGTCTGTCAATCTACCTACCTACCTACCTACCCACCTACCTTCCTATGCATATCTCTATGTTGGTATAGTGAGAAAAACAGTGGTCAACAATACCCTCTGAACTGGAGACTTAAACAAGTGAAGAAGAGTAAAATGGACTTCTCTTAGTTTGCTCTCCTCTGTAGTAGGAATTTTCCAAAAGGAGCATTACAGTTTATAGAAAGAAAGAGAACAAAGAAAAGGTATATCTATGAACACCAACATGAGAAACCCACACATATTAGGTGAAGAAACCAGATCATAGGCAGCACATGTGAATAATTAACCTTTTGGGAAAAAAGAGAAAAGGAAGCATATGTACAACATAAGCTGTTGCCTCTGGAGACAGAAAGTCTCCTATGTTATGCATATTTGTTTTTTGGGGAAAAAGAAAAACATTATTTAAACACCCACTTTCCCCATCAGTGATCCCAGGAAAAGTGAGAGGTCTGGCACAGTGACCAGCAGGTGTGTCTGCGTTTCCCGAGGCGGTGAACTCTCAGTGGGGGGTATGGAGAACTTACTGCTCCTGTGAAAAATTCCAGTCCTGTGAATTGGAGGGTATTGTATCCACCCACGGTAAACTGAGGGATTGTGATGAAGCTGAAGGTCACGATGAATGAGAAAATGTTGAACTTCAGAAGCCACCTCAGAAAGTTGAAGTAGGACAGGACGCTGGTTCCAAACTTGCCTCCGATGACCTTGAGCGTCTTCTGCCACAGGCTGATGGAAACGAGCAGCTCCGACAGGACGGTCTTGGATCTCCGGTATGCCTGGGGTTAAAGTGAGGCTTGACATTCCCTCAACAAACATCTATTGAGCAGGTCCCACAATAGCAGAAACGGCCACCGTTTCTAGAGCATTACAATGTGCCAGGCACCTCATTAGGCATTTGCAAATGTCATCTCATTTAATCTGCAGATTTGCTGTTGAAGATGACACTCACAGTGGCTACATTGCCCAAATAACCCAGACCTTCACACACTCTCTGGTTTCCCCACGCCTACACTGACCCAATTTTTATGGCCTTCAGTGAAACAGCCCTGAAATTGGTTCTTCTTCCCCGTGGGTCCCCTTTTATCCTCACTCTCCCACCTCCCCGTTTTCACCCTCTCGTGCTCATTTCTCTGACTGCAGTGCAGGCGGACTTACCAGGGAAATGGAATTCAAACACTGGGTGCAGCAGTTGAGCTCAAAGATACGGCGGGACTGCTTACTTTTCTCTTTGTCAATCATTCTCCTGGGGGAACAGCAGAAGCAAGTGATATAAGCGCTGTAATACATTCATTCCCCAATATTTACAGAGCATTATGTGCCAGGCACAGTCCCAGGTGGCGATAAAAAGACCAATTAAAAAATAAAATCTATTACTACAACATTAAATCTCAAAATAAGTTTAAAGAGAGAGAGAGAGTGAGGGACATATTTCCTTGCCTCATGGGGCTGACATCCCTAGTTGGAAGAGAATGAGAATAAGTGATAAATATAATAATAATGTGGGTAAACTGTATGGCATGTTACAAGGTGATTTGTATGGAGAAGAAAAAGGAAAACAGCAGGTAAGGAGATGGGTAATGCTAGGGTGGGGTCTGTGTTACAATTTGAAATAGCGCAACTTTTGAGTAAAGTCTTGTAAGAGGGAAGGGGTTCATCATATGGATAAAGGACTGTCCCATCCACAGGGACACGCGAAGCCTCAAGGAAACCGAGGTGGCTGGACTTTTCTATTCAAGGATCCCATCCACATTGCAGTTAGTTGTCATATCTCCTTAGAATCCTCAAGTCTATTAACAGTTTCTCAGACTTTCCTCATTTATGATGCCTTTATAATTTTGAGTAGTACTGGTTAGGTATTTTGTAGACTGTCCCCCAAATTGTGTTCTTCCTGACTTTTTTCTCTGGTTAGATTAGGGCAGTGGTCGGCAAACTCATTAGTCAACAGAGACAAATATCGACAGTACAATGATTGAAATTTCTTTTGAGAGCCAAATTTTTAAAACTTAAACTTCTTCTAACAACACTTCTGCAAAATAGACTTGCCCAGGCCGTGGTATTTAGTGGAAGAGCCACACTCAAGGGGTCAAAGAGCCGCATATGACTCGCGAGCCGCAGTTTGCCGACCACTGGATTCTATTAAAAAAGGAGGATTAGGGTTACAGATTTTAAGAGGGAGTGCCACAGAGAGATATGGCCTTCTGATCACATGACTCATCTCTGAAGATACCAACCAGGATCACCTGGCCGAGTTAGTGTTAGGTAGACGTCATCTCTAGAAGGTTACTTTCCCTATTGCCACACTCTGCTCTCTGGACGCCAACCACTAGCACATGCAGCCTGCACTCCTGGCAACAGGAGATTATGTGGAATTTTCTGTAGGAAGATGGTCTCTTCTGTTGCATTTGTTTATTTCGTATCTTTCTGAGATGGGGCAGAAGTGGAAGCTTGAGATTGGCATAACAATCTGGGAAAGAAGAAGAGCTGTGGATCCATACCGAAGCTTCCTTTTCTCTCCCATGGTCCTCGGCTGATTCCGAATGGCTTTAATTCTATCTCTAGATGTCATGGGTATCAGAGATGCGATTAACTTTTGTCCTGTGGAAGAAAATAGAGTTAATTATTTTTCCTTTAACAGAGTAATGCCACTTTAAAATATGGTGCTGAAGTTAGAGCATCCTACATAATAAAAGGCTAATATGCAAATCAACCGAAAGTTGGAATGACCGGTCACTATTACGCACACTGGCCACTAGGGGACAGATACTCAATGTAGGAGCTGCCTCTGGTGGTCATGCACTCCCACGGGGAGCGCCGCTCAGCCAGAAGCTGAGCTCACGGCTGGCAAGCCTAGCAGCAGTGGCAGGAGCCTCTCTCGCCTCCCAGGCAGTACTAAGGATGTCTGACTGCCTAAGTTGTCAGTTGGACATTCCCTGAGGGCTCACGGACTGCAAGAGGGCACAGGCCGGGCTGAGAGACCCCCCACCCCTCCAGGGCATGAATTTCGTGCAGCAGGCCTCTAGTGTTTTCATAAGAGCACATGGAATGAAGAATGTATGGACTCAATGATCCAAAACGTCACAAATAAAACAACAACAAGCTGACAGCATGCATCTGTGTTAAACCTCAAAGCCAAAGAAAAGAATAGTGTGCATGCAATTCCAATTCAATGCTTCCCTTTTCCATGATAACAACAGCTTGCACATTAATGTCCCTCACTTTAATAGTCCACATCACTTCTCTTGCCCCCTAGACTCCAGACCCCCTGGACTCTATCTTCTTGCAGTGCCTGACTATTGTCAGATGCTCTTCCACCTGGAATGACTTCCCCACCTCTTCTCCCAATAACTCGTGATCACATTTTGGGTCAGTGTGGCAGATACTGTTGGTGGCTTTCCCCAAAGTCATCTCTCCTTTTAAAAAAAAAAAAAAAATATATATATATATATATATAATTGATTTTTATAGAGAGGAAGGGAGAGGGATAGAGAGTTAGAAACATCGATGAGAGGGAAACATCGATCAGCTGCCTCCTGCACACCTCCTACTGGGGATGTGCCCGCAACCAAGGCACATGCCCTTGATCAGAATCAAACCTGGGACTTTTCAGTCCACAGGCCGACTCTCTATCCACTGAGCCAAACCAGTTAGGGCCATCTCTCCTTTTTTAATGGAATCCTGATTTTGTTTAGAAATATGCCCCCTTCTACCCATGGCCCTCCCACCCATGATGGGACCCATCTCCAGGCATTGGGGACAGGTCCTGATGAGTCCAAGCCCATCCTGAAGGTCCTGTGCCCTTGTGGGTGAGCGATTTGGGCACCGCATGTGACAAGATGTTGGCCAATGTTCTGTGAGGGGTGGTCTGCAGAGGAGCTTTTTGCCAAAGGTTTTTCCTTCTCAAAAAAGCAATGCTCAAAACACAAGGCAAAGACAGATCCTGTTTCTGGTTGTTGTGTCCATATATGATACCTGGAAGTGCTGCCACCATCTCGGAACAGAGAGGGAGCCAACTGGGCACTAAACGAAGGAGTGGGCTGTCTCCCTGGTCAAGCTATTGAGTCAGAATCTCTCATTTTATGACACTAAAGGCAGTGCACGAATTTGTGCATGGTGAGGTCTGGCCGGCTGGCCCTAATTGGGGCCAATTGGGCTGGGCGAAGGGGGGGATGTGGGAGGTTGGCCAGGAGGAGGGAATATGAAAGATTGGCCAGCTGGCCCCACTACCGATCAGGCGAGGGAGGCCAATTGGGGTGGGCTAGCCAGGAGGAGAGGCTGCGGCAGTTGGCCAGCTGGCCTTGCCCCCTGGTCTAACTCCCAGTCAAACTCCTGATTGAGGGGACAATTTGCATATTAGCCTTTAATTATATAGGATTTTGTAATCAAGGTGGAGTGAGAGTCCCCAGGAGAGGGCCACCAAATGAGGAATTTGTGTCTCTTTCTCAGAGAGAAAGAAAGGAGAAGGAGGGAGAAGGAAAAAAAAAAAAAAAACAGATTTAAGGAGACAGCAGCCTGACAGAAGATGCCCCAATCTTCATTTAAGGGGCTAAACCAACACAATGCTTTGGTGTAAGTGGATTTCTTTTCTCTTAGAAATCATTGAGGCAGGCTGGACTTTATGCCTCGAGTCTTATGGAATGAAACAGAAACAGCGTCTAAATGACCAAAGCGCGGACTTTCGGAGCAGACAGGCAGGGAGGTCTCAACTAAGAACTGGTTTCATGGTGGACTTGAGAGTAACGGGCGTCCTATGTTGCCAAATCCAGGGTGGGAAGGAATTGCACCAAAGCAGAACAGGATGGTAGTTAAGATATCAGGGAAGGGAATCAGACAGACCTGCTTTTGGGTCCCAGATCTGCCAGATCACTTAACACGTTAAGCACCAAGCCTGTTTTGTCTGCCTCTCCATTTAGCCCGCGATATCTGATTTCACCCATATGCTGGCGGCAGCAGTGACTGACCGGTCCGGACAGGAAGTATATTGTCAGTCACCGGTGACCGACAGGGCACTTCACGTGTTAATTTCCCTGAGCCTCAGTTTCCTCATCAAGCTGATGGAAATGACAAGCATGCCTGCCTTTGAGGTGTGGAGCATGGGGAGAAAATACAAATAAATTTGATGGATAACAAAAAGGAAGTGCTCAGCAGAGAGCGAGGCGCACAAAATCAGCTTGATTGATCAAAGTCAACTCCTTTTGAGGTGTTCGATGCTCACAAAGTGAGCCCTTTGTCAGTCCCTAGCATCCTTGGGTCAGCTACCAAATTTCAACCTACTTGTTGTCTTAAAACTAAAAATCCCTGGGGGTCACTGGCAAGCTGTCTTTGCTCATTTGCCCCAGCAACTTACTACCTTGAATGTTTTCATGTGAAGTACAAGGAGTGTCCATGTCCACACTGTCTGGGCTACGATCGGTCTGAGAAAACGACTCATTCAAAGGTGAAAACTGTAACAACTGCTTGGCCTTTCTGTCATTCCGGTGACTGAAAACCTGAGGGTCTGTCACATCGGTGTCAGATATGGAGGAGACCATGCCAAAGTGGGAGTTCACCACCAACTTTGCTGGAGCATTCAGATTTGAGGATAGGTGGTTTTGGACCCCAGATGGAACATTCTCAACATTAATGATGATTTCATTCACTTGGTCATCAGACAGCATCTCTCGACTCCTTCAAGCTTAATTTTGCACTGGGGTGGCCTCCACAGACCTCACGCAGCGGTCACACCGGGGTTGGTGAGAACCCCCCCAAAACGGGCTGACATCACAGACGGATGCTCCCTGCACATGTTTTAAAAATGCCAGGATGAGATTGCCAAGGCCAGCCTCCCGGAAACCACAACCTAACTCCCCACATCTACACTAGAGGCATCTCCCTGGAGGAGGTGTGTTTCCTGAAGAGCTCTGTCTCGGTAGCTAGGAAAGAAACCGGAAACAGAATCCTTCATTAAAGACAATGGGGTTCCAGAACCAGAAGTCAGAGGGTCTTTTAAAGGCCTCATGATCAAAGGGCCAGATTTTCTTTTCCATTTGGTGCCTCTGGCCTAAAACATATTTTATATTCATAATTTTATATGTCTACATAAATCTAGGTGAAACAATTATTGTGAAACAATTATTATCTCCTGATCACCTTGCGTGGCCAACGCTGATACTTGTCTGCCTCCCAATATCCACTCTCACTTTTCTCCTGCCAGCAGCAGCCTCCTCTCCTGTGCAAGGGCTGTGCTCAGTTAAAATTCTCCCAGCTTCCTTTGTGGCTCAGGGTGGACCCAAGACCTCATTTTGGCTCGGGAGACATGTAGCTTCCAGAATGCCTTTTATTTTATTTATTTATTTTGTTAATCCTCACCTGAGGATATTTTTCAATTGGTTTTTAGAGAGAGGGGAAGGGAGAGGGAAAGACAGAGAGAAATATCGGTGTGAGAGAGACACACATGCACTAACCCTAGCCATGCACTAACCCTAGCCATGGCCCTGGAAATCTGCAACCAAGATACGTGCCCTTGACCGGAATCGAACCCAGGACTCTTCAGTCCGCAGGCCGACGCTCTAACCACTGAGCCAAACCTGCTAGGGCAGGATGCCCTTTATTTTTTATTATTAAATATTACTGAAAGTGTTACATATGTCCTCCTTTTCCCCCATTGACTCCTTTTATCCCGCCTCCAACCCCCAGGCCTTCACAACCCTATGTCTGTGCCCATGGGTTATTCATATATGCATACAAGTTCTTTGGTTGATCACTTCTTACCCCATCACCGTCCCCTGCCTTCCTCTGAGATTCCGAATTCTGTTCTATGCCAGAATGCCCTTTAAAAGGTGACAATTGGCTTAGTTTTCTCCCTGACCAGAGGCCACCATTTTGAAAACAAGAGGACAAACATTCACTTGCTGAGGTTGGTGGAGGAAAAGCTATGGAAGGAGCCTCAGTTCTGAGGACACATGGGCAGAGCTGCCGTACAAACGTGGACTCCCTCCCTCCACATTTCCTGGTACACGAGAAAAATAAATCCCTTTGTTGCTAAGTCCATTTCAGTGTCAGGTGCCTAAACACAATTCCTACCCCAATGACCCAATTTGGAAATCCCCTCAGCCAAGCTGTTTATTTAACAATTGGAGAAATTGAGATGCACAGAAATGAACCGACCCTCCTCTCCGTCACACCCATTAAATGGCAGAATTGCACTAGAACTCTTCTCCTTCCCACCAATGATAATGAACAGTAATACCTGCCATTATGGCAAGACCAGTACCTTAAATAGAGTGTATTATTTAATTTTCATCATTACCTTATGAAGTAGGTATCCTAACAACTCTTATTTTATAGCAAGAAAACTGGGGTCACTAAAGCAGAAAGTAGCAGGAGGAACAAAGATGGCGGCATAGGTAAAACACCTATCTTGCTGTCATGCTCAGCAATTTTAATACTACAACTTAACGAAAGAACAAACACCTTCCAGAATCACCAGAAAGCTGGCCGAGTGAAAATTCCACAAATAAAAGTGAAGATAAGACACTGTGACTCGGAGGAGCGGTGGCGGACAGCGTTGAAAGATTGGCGCGGAGAGAGATTTGGAGCGTGCGCCAGTGGAGAGGGCCGGCGGCTGAAAATCGGCCAGTTTTCTCGAACAGGGAGACAAAGACGTCCCACTGGACTGATTCTCCAGCTTTGGGGGAAGTCCAGGGAACCCACTATCATAGGAGGTGAAAACTGGACAGTGGGAGGGCACGCCGAAGCTCGGGTGCTGCAGGGTCTCCAGGCTTGTGGAGAAGGCAGCTTGTGCGAACAGCTCAGCTGCGTGACAGCACAGAGAGCGCTCTGCGACTTGCCCTCTCATTCGGGAAACCATCAGTCTGCTTTGTTTTACAACCCTGGGTGAGTCATTGGGCGTGCAGACTCATTTGGGAAGAGTCTGAATTCCCCGGCAGCTGGTGGAGCTTGGCAGCGGCTCTCTCTCAGAGGTGCTGGCAGCCATTGCCACCAACACAGAGTCCCTGGGGCCGCATAGGGCAGAGCTAACGCTGTCTGCTTGGCCTGGAGACTCCGCCCATCCAACCTGAGCACAGCTGAACTTCACAGACAATTGGCCTAGAGGTCAACCCCTCCAAGTGCTAACAACGATTAACCTGAGCTTAACTTCAGCAAGACTGTGCAGCCCATATCCACCTCAGGTAACTGGGGAGGCTGAGCCACTGTCCCTAGTAGGAAGTCTACCACACAAAGCTAATTGACCAACTCAGGGAAGCAGCCACCATGCAGAGACATGGAAAGAAATCAGATGTGAAAGAAATGGAGGGGGAAAAAAACGACTGGACATGGAATTCAAAACCACAGTTATAGGGCTTTTCAAGAGGCTCCAACAAAAGGTCGAGACCTATAAGGAACTAAGCAAGACCGCAAAGGAAATGAATGAGTCCTACAAGGAAGTGAACGAGACCTACAAGGATATGAAGGAGACTCTCAAGGATATGAAAAAGGACCAACCAGAAATTAAGCATACACTGACTGAAATAAAAAATATTATACAAAGACCTAAAAGTGCTCTGGAGCACCCCAAGAACCAAGTTAAAGATGTGAAATACAAAGAGGTAAAATCCACTCAGCTGAAAAAGCAAGAAACCAAAAGAATCCAAAAAATTGAAGATAGTGTAAGGGGCCTCTGGGACAACCTCAAGCATACCAACATCCGAATTATAGGGGTGCCAGAAAAAGAGAGAGAGCAAGACAATGAAAACCTATTTGAAGAAATAGTGACCGAAAACTTCCCACACCTGGTGAAAGAAATTGACTTAGGAGTCCAAGAAGCGCACCAAACCCCAATATATAGGAACCCTAAGAGGACCACACCAAGGCACATCATAATTAAAATGCCAAGAGCAAAAGACAAAGAGAGAATATTAAAAGCAGCAAGAGAAAAACAGATGGTTACCTATAAGGGCGCACCCATACGATTGTCAGCAGATTTCTCAACAGAAATGATGCAGGCCAGACGGGAATGGCAAGAAATATTCAAAATGATGAACAGCAAGAATCTACAACCAAGATTACTCTATCCAGCAAAGCTATCATGCAGAATTGAAGGTCAGATAAAGTGCTTCGCAGACAAGAAAAAGCTAAAGGAGTTCATCACCACCAAACCAATATTATACGAAATGCTGAAAGATATTCTTTAAGAAGAGGAAGAAGAAAAAGATAAAAGTGTAAATTAGGAACAACAAATACACATCTATCAACAAATGAATCTAAAAATCAAGTGAGTTAATAAGCTGATGAATAGGATAAACTGGTGAATGTAACAGAATCACGGACATAGAGAGGGAATGGACTGACAACTCTTGGGGAGAAAGGGGGTGTGGGAAGTGCAGCAAGAGACTGGACAAAAATCATGCAACTATGGGAGAGAACAGTGGAGGGTGGTGAGGGCGGAGGGTGGGATGGGTACCAGGTGGATGGGAACTATAGGGTGAAAAAAAAAAAGGGAACAATGTAATTAATAAACTGAACAATACAATTAAAAAAAATGCTGGAAGTTCCAAATGTATATTCTGTACACGATGCCTGTATCTCCCCACTTTGACTTCACTACTAAGCACATTTTCATCCTTTTTGCAACAATGGGAGAGGATCTCTGGCCAATATCTGGCTTCAGTTTGTAAGAGAAAGTCTTCCAGGCCCAAAACAACTAGAAACCTTCCCCTGCAGACATCTTCTCTCCTCTCCCTCTCCCTTCTCTTCCACTCTTTCCAGCTAGCAAAAGTCATTGACTCCATACTTCCTGCTTTGCACTGTAAACACACTCTCCAGCTGCTGCCTGCATTCACTCCACGTTTAACTATTTAAATGCTGAAGACCCTTTTTCCAGAACACTGCACATACTTACCACATTGTTATCCTCTGGGTTTAAAGAATTGTTTACAGGCCTGACCAGTGTGGCTTAGGGATGATGACATCAAGAACCAAGAGGTCGTGGTTCGATACCCGGTCAGTGCACCATCCTGATTGATGAATCTCTGTCTCTCTCTCCATCTCCCTTCCTTTCTCAGAAACCAATAAAATCATTAAAAAATAAAATAAAATAAAGCAGAAAGTAGCAGAACAAACCCAGCTCTGTCTGCCTCCAAAGCAGGGCCTCTTAATCACTTCATCCCAGATCCTTCGTGCTACAAAATGTTGATGTATCACTCCTCCATTCATAAAAGAATGAATATTTATGTGCACCCACCCTGTTCCAGGTGCTTCCCTAGGTGCAGAGCATAATCCATCAAAGTGAACCTTGATCAGGAGGCTGTCCTCCAACGAGCTGTACATGTTTTGAGAATCAGAACCAACTCAAAGCAAAACAATGAAGAAAGCCAGGGTCATTTTTGGGTCCTTCATTTCTTCACTTCTCTCTGCTTCCTGGGGGCCCCTCTTTTACCAGAAACCCCAAACCTCATGCTAGCTAGATAGAACAGTCTGAAGAAATTTAAAGACTTTTCTTTTCCCCAAAAGTTAAGGTCATTCTCTGCTTCAATGGGAACCAAATGGAGATTGCTTATATTCTCATGGTTTCTTTCCCAAGTAGCAATAACTAACCCTTGTGGAAGATACACAGCTCCTTGAGAAGGCTCTGAAGAATGAGGCTGAATTTCTACAATAACAGAAGCGTAATATGCTAACTGGACCAGACAAGTGGAACAGCGGAACAGTGGAACTACCATCGGGATGACCTTTCAGACGACCTTTCAGAGGAAGCCAGGGCTGCAAGGCCTGAGGCAGCCACTGAGGCTGCCTTGCACGGATTTCATGCATCAGGCCTCTAGTTATCATTTAAGATTGGGGGCTTGAAGGCAAGAAATACTAGAGTTTTAAGTTATGGAACTCCTCAATTTTTGTTGTTAGATAGAGGATGCCATAGATTTGTTTATTGCTCACAGATTTGCCTCTAGATTCTAGCATTCCATGGCCTCTCTCTTCTATCTCTTCCTTTTTATTTATTTCTTTAAAATTTTTTTTATTGATTTCAGAGAGGAAGGGAGAGGGAGACAGAAACATTAATGATGAGAGAGAATCATTGACTGGCTGCCTCCTGCACATACCCCAATTGGGTATTGATCCCGTAACCCAGGCATGTGCCCTGACTATGAATCAAACTGTAACCTTTTGGTTCATAGGTTGACATATAACCACTGAGCAACACTGGTTGGGTATCCTTTCTCTTTTTTAGTCTCTGCCGCTGATCAGACCTTTATTGTGACACATAGTGGTCATTACAGAGCTTCCTGACTGATTTCAAAGCCGTCTTTCGACAGTTCAACTGCTTCTACACTCCACCATCATTAATAAGTATATGATGATTCAGAAAAAAGTTGATCAATGCGCTGCCACCTCACCAACAGATCTATTAGCCACAGGATGAACATGTGACCCAATCTTCCCCATGGTAAAAATGATTAGTCCACGTGTGGGCATATGACCCTAAAAAGTGCTGGACAGAGTAACTTCTCAGCATTGACTTAACAGACCCAGAGAGAAAGAAAGACTTTCTAATGAGGTTGTTGAGTGGAAGGTGTATATCTAGCTCTGCGATTGGTCAAGCTCCCCAGCCCGTGGAGAAGTCCAGCACAGGTGAAAAATCGATGGTGGAGCCCTAACCGGTTTCGCTCAGTGGATAGAGCATTGGCCTTCAGATTGAAGGGTTCCAGGTTTGATTCCGGTCAAGGGCATGTACCTTGGTTGCAGGCACATCCCCAGTAGGGAGTGTGTAGGAGGCAGCTGATCAATGTTTCCCTCTCATTAATGTTTGTAACTCTCTATTCCTCTCCCTTACTATAAAAAATCAATAAAAATATTTTTTAAAAAAGAAATTAATGGAGGAAAAGAGAGTCCAAGTGACAATAAACCCTGGCTTCACATGTGGAGACCCTGGTTGCTGCACCTCATTCCACAAATGTTTCTGAGCATCAGTAATGTGTCAGGCACTGTACGGGTGCCAGAAAGTAATTCTACTTTCAATTGTTTGTTCCCCCATGTCCTTCCCCATGCACAAGCCAATAAATTCACTTTGGGCTCGTGTGATTTGGGTTTCTGTCACTTGCAACCAGAAGAGTTCTGATGAAGCCACTTTGATATATAGAGGAGAAAAAATTCTGCATGTCTGAAAGAAAGCCCCATTATGATAACGTTAGGAAGTACTGTACTGCTTAGTACCACACCAGAGGCTAAGAAGAAATGGCAATGTCTACACTGCTTGAATGGCAATGCCTCTAGGATTGAATTTTTGGTCACTGTCTTACCTTGGAGTGACTTGTACCAATCACCTCCAGACTGTGAGTTTCCATAAGTTGGGCCAGGGATACTTTCATCCACATAAGCAGGGTTCACTGGAATGAAGAGGCAGGAGAATTCACCGTTAACATGACCACACTAGATATTTCAGAGCAAACAACGGTCAGTAAGACTGAGACCCTGACCTCAAGGTTCTAAGAGACTAATGATTAGCACTTGGGTGTAAAATAGGACACAAAGACAAAGCCAATTCTATTCAATGCAAACAGCCTTGATTGATGGTTTTCATTTGACTATAAGCCAGAGTTAAAAATGATTGTCACACTGAGGTCCAGGACATACCTTCACATGCATAACTAAAGAGCCAGTTTCACAGAACACCACTGTGCTTGATTACATAAACAGCATTCTGATATATTCTTATTCTCTTCCATTCTTTTTCATTTAAAAAAATTAATTTCACAATTTGTTAATTGTTTGAAAAGTACTTGTCTAGGAGGGAGGGGTGCTAGGTGGAACACCCAGAGGCTTTAGGGTAGTGAGACTATTCTCTATGGTGCCATAATGATGGATACATGTCCATTATACATTTGTCCAAATCCATAGAGTGTATAACACCAATGGTGAGCACTGATGGAAACTGTGGGTTTTGGATGAGAATGATGTGTCACTCTAGGTCCATTGATTGTAACAAATGCACCAATGCTGGAGGGTATCTTGATCATAACAGAAGCTATTTATGTGGGGGCTGGGGATATATATGGGGAATTTTTGTAGCCTTCCCCTCAATTTTACTGTGAACCTAAAAAAATAGTCTTAATTTTTTTAAAAAGTTGAAGCAAAAATAAATTATCTAGATGGTTATAGCATTTTATGATGGTGCATAAATGAATTTAAAATATGGCACCATTTTCTTAGAGAGAGTGTCCAGTCTCAGCGTCTACACGACCGTGTCCCATTTCACTATATTTTGATTTAACCCACGGTAAACGTTAAAGGCTAAGCACCTCAAAGAGGAAACAGCATGTTCTGATGGTGACGTGCACACGATTACACTGCAGGAGTCTCCAGAACTTCTCACCAACAATCAATTCCCAGGTTTGCTACTTATTCGCTATGTGCCATGCCTTTGAGCATGTTACTTAACCTCTGAGTCAGACATAGTATCTTTTAAAAATATATTTTATTGATTCTTCACAGAGAGGAAGGGAGAGGGACAGAGAGCCAGAAACATCGATGAGAGAGAAACATCATCGATCAGCTGCCTCCTGCACATCCCCTACTGGGGATGTGCCTGCAACCAAGGTATATACCCCTGACCGGAATCAAACCCAGGACCCTTTAGTCTGCAGGCCAACGCTCCATCCACTGAGGCAAGCCAGCTAGGGCTAGACATAGTATCTTTTTTTTTTCATTATTGGCCCATAGGTGTCTTTTTAGACATTTCTTCCTCATTGCCCTTCCCCATGAAATGTTAATACCAGAGATAGACTGAACATTAGTCTGTATATCTATTTATGTGCAGTATGTGTATCTCTGCTTTATGTATAAAAATGAGGGAGGTTTTTTATGGCCTTTAAAAATAAATTTTCATCCCTTGGGATTGATGTTGCCCCATTGATAATGCATGGTATAACGTTGGAATGGACTAAATGAATGTTTTCTATTCCAATGTGTAACAGTGGGCGTTTTTCATTAGTGCACGGCAATGCACCCCACTCCCTCCTCTCTGCCTGCCTCCAACTCTTCCCCACCTGTCTCTTCAGGGCTGATCAACCCTCCATCTGCTCCCACCAGCACTTTGGGTCCCTCATTCTGTTCTTGACTGAACACCCCTACCTTTTCATGTCTCGTGGGCTCTAAATTCCTTTAACACTGACTTATGTGTAGTAAACTGGCCTCCTCTACCAGTAACAAGTCCCCTTTTCCTCTGACAAGAACTGGTAGAATTTACTTTGCCTCCCAGAGCCAAACCTTTACACAGCAGGTTCTGAAGTTGATGTGATTTTTCTCATGTTAATAGGCTGCTTGCTCTTTCTCTAGTCTTCATGTGCCGGTGTCACCTATCCACTCAGGCTTTAAGCAACCTGAGGACAGAGCTGCCTCTTACTCCATTTGCCTCACAGTAGGTTTCAAACACACAGGTGCTTTAGGATGTGCTCAACTAAAGCTGGCCACTGGCAGCGCACAAACTGAATTTAGCTCACCAGTGATTTTGTTTGCCCAGCTCAGAGTTTTTTACATTATTATTATTATTATTATTATTATTATTATTATTATTTTGGAGCATGTAAAAATCAGGGGGGTCCCACATAAAAACAAATATTTCTCACTTCTTTAGAAAAATCTGAGGATCTGATCACAAGGAACCCACATTTCCCCACATAACCGCAATGCATGGAACCTGGATGTTGACTACATCATGGATGCACAACCCCTACCCGGCCTGCTCTGATACTTAATGATACTGCTTCTTCTCCAGACATTGAGTTCTCATTCCTTGTAATGTGGGTGCTTGAGTGAGATACACCAATTCTTCTATTATGGTAAGTCTTTAATGATTGATTGCTTCTCTAAGGCCATTGAATTTTACTTTCTTCCCAGGATATGATCCTCATTTTAACAAACGCTTACCATAGCCATTGTCAGAGCGGCCATATGGGTTTGCCCTCTCCATGGATTTCATTTCAATGTTTTCAGGATAGTCTTCATTCTGCCTTGCAAGCAAGACCAAGGGGCTGACTCGCCCATGATGGACTGAAGATGTTCTGCTGAGCAATCTGAAATCCCAAAATGATGGGTCAGCATCCTTTCAGGAGCATGGTAAGGACAGTCACCCTTTCATCCATTCATCCATTTTACAAGTGCCAAAGAAATACCAACCATGCATTAGGCATGGGCTGGGAATTGAGGACACAAATACAAAGACTTCGAGTATCTACCCATAAGGAACTCTCAATAAAATCTGGTAGAGCTTCTTAGAAACAGTCATGAGCAATAATAATACAAGTAGTAATTGTTGAGTATCAGAAAACAGGTCCAATTAGTTTGGAGGAAGGAGAGAAGAGTTCTGGCTGGGAGTTTGGGGGCCGAGGGTGGGGGCATCTACATTGAAGCTGAGATTGGAAGGATGAACTCAAACATAAAGAATTAGGAGGAGGGCGTTCCAAGGATGGAGAACAGCATAAATAAAGGTATGAGACCAAAAAGCACTGAATATAGAAAGGGAATGGTACAAACATAAATTAATCTGGCTTATTTAAATCAATTAGCAATGGTTCTCAATTTTATGCATATACCAATTCCCAGGCTCCACCCAGATAATTAAATCAGAAGTTCTGAAAGTTCTAAAAGTTCTGTATTATTTTTAAAGTTTCCCAGGTGATCAAGTAATTCTAAGAATCAGCCAAGGTCAAGAACACTGACCTTAGATAAAAGGTTAAGGTAGAGAAGGGATAAGAGAGGAGAAAGGAGGTCAAGTCTTTGTCTGGCATATTACAGTTAGCCCAGTGCATCCTTATTTTAAAATGTTCTCACAGGTTCAGCCTTTCCCCCAAAGGCTATAGGGACTCAAGGAAGATGAGAAGCAAAGGAGTGACAGAGTCAGAAGTGTTTTTAGAATAATGAATCAGGCAGAGAGGATAAGACAAGGAGGACATTGTAGCCTGGTCTTGTTAATCTTACTATTTAAGATAAAGACATTTTGACCCTGGTACATATCCTTATTCCTTGATATTAAAATTAAGCCGTTAGTTTTTGCTGATTTCATAAATATTACTAGTATAAACAGTACATGAAAAATGAGACTCATATTGATTAGAATTTCACATGGTAAAATTTGTTACCAGAGTATGTTGTTCTTGATTTTTTGTGTGTGTGTGTGAGAGGGAGGAAGAGAGAGAGAGAGAAAGAGAGAGGAAGAGAGAGAAAGACGAGAGAGAAGCATCAATCAATCAGTTAGTTGCCTGCCCCGTCTGGGGATTCAATCCAAAACTTAGGTATGTGCCCTGACCAGAATCGAACCACAACCTTTTGGGGTACAGGATGGTACCCAGTCATCTGAACCACACTGACTAGGGCTCATTATTGATTAAAAAACAAAACAAAACACAAACTTACTAGAAAGTCACATCTTGTTGGCAACATGGACATGGAAAATTTTAACTCAGGAAGAATTAGATTTGGTAGAACTAAGTCACCCAAACTAGAACTGCATCTGGTAAAATTGGTCAATGACCAAAAATTGATGGAAGATTGTTTTTTTTTTAATTGGCTCAGCCATAACAATAACCAATTGAAGAATTAAACTGAATTCATGGAGCTAGGTCTTCAGAAGATTTTATTACAGTGCATTCCTGTTGATATTTATGTTTGTGGTCATAACTATCAAGTCTTTGGCCTGCAAAGTAGCCGGTCAAAACAGTGGGGACCTAAGTGTTTTGCAGGAATTAGATACCAGGTGGAGCCTGGGAAAGGTGTTATCCAAGCAAGAACTGATGAAAGATTATGTTCAGGTAAAGGCTTGAAGCCTCAGGCTGAGAATCCATGGCCCAGGTGAGGTCTACCATAACTTCAGGTCACGAAAACCACAATATGTGTCCCTAACCCAAACAATGCCCACAGAGTTTCATTGATTCAGCCCCCACCCCAGTGGAGGGAGATGCCTGCACTTACTCCCTGGGCATTTCTGGAGTCTTGGAAGAGCCATAATCACGACCATCTTCAGTATTTGGGTAATCAGGCTCCCCCACAAAATTTGCAGAGTTCTGATAGTCCTCAGCACCGGGATAGTCTGGTTTCTCTAAATAGTTTGGAGAGTAAGTTTGATTCTCAGCACCTGGGTAATCAGGCCCTCTAAGAATACCTATGGATGGTTTGATTTTGGAACCAGCATATTCTTGACTCCTTGTAGAGCCTGGATAGTTGGAATTGGCTCTGGGGCCATGATGGGTAGCATTTCCCTGAGCCCCAGGATAGTCTGGTTCTTCAAAGAAGCCAAGATAATCAGGATTTGTTCTGGAGCCCGCAGAGTTTCCATTGCTTCTGGAACCTGCAAAGTCAGGATTTCGTTGAAATTCAGAATAGTCTGGCTCTTTGGATGAGTACGGATGGTATGGATTGCTCCAAGATGCATCTGGCTTTGCCAGAGACGTGGGTGAGTCTGAACTTCTTCTGGAGCCTGCCGAGTATGGATTGCTCCTGGTGCCAGGGTGGTCTGAGTTATTCTGAGACCCCAGATAATCTGGTTCTGCTGGAGACCTGGGATAGCCTGGATGTCTTCTGGAGCTTGCAGAGTACGGATCGTTTCTGATGCCAGGATAGTCTGGATTACTCAAAGACCCAGGATAATCTGGTTCTGCTAGAGACCTGCGATAGTCTGGACTTGTTCTGGAGTATGCAGAGTATGGGTTCCTCCTGGTTTCGGAGTAAGCTGAGTTGTTCAGAGAACCTGGATAATCCTGAGTTTTCAGATATCCCTGTGTGTGGTTCTGAGACCCTGAATAATCAGGGTAATCTGGCTCTTCCTCATACCCATTATTCCTGTAATAGGCAGACATGCTGGGACAGATCCTTTACCCTGGAATGTTCAAATGTTCTTGCATTTGTGCTACTCAGATATCTTTTTTAGATCTGAAAAACAAAAAGGAAGGAAAAGGTCAGGTGTTTTCCTTTCTTTCCTACACAGATTGCTGATTAACTCCCAGTATTTGACCTTCTTTCTTTCATAGTTGGGTACACAGTTGCCCAGAATAAAGTCTACATTTCCCAGCCCCCTGTGTGCCCACCTGTGGCTCTTAGTGTGGTCAATGGGATGTGAGCAAAAGCCATATGCACAACTTTCAGGTTGTGCTGTTAAAAGGAAGGGGTGTGCATCCCCTCTCAGCCCTTGCTTCTTGTGGCTGGAATGTGGAAGTGATGGTCTGCTATCTGGGGCATGTGCCCACCCTACCACCCTAGGAATTGCAGCACAACAGAGGGAAGGAGCCTGGGTTGTTGATGATGTCACAGGTCAGTGCTGACATACCAGCTTGGGCTTCCATGTCAAGAAAAAAAGGAACATTTATCTTATGTAAATTACTGCTTTTTTGGGTCTCTGATATGTGACCAATATAATCCCTTGGTTGGGAGGAAGAGGTATGATGAACCAAAAGCTTGGAAGAACAAGGACTTTTAGTCCCTGGATTGCACTAGTGGTTCTAGAGTTCAAAGCATAAATTAGTATGAATGCCCGAAGGAAGATGGTTAATGGTAACTAGAGGACTTGGATAAGGAGACAATTGGTACCATCCCTTCCAGTTTGAAAATATGATTTTATGAGTTCCATCAACTCTAATCTATAGACACGGCATATGTTGAAATTTATAAAGTAAAACTTCAGCACTTCTGATTTATAACTGTGCTGGATATCTGTTGCTTTTACTTGCTTATTACCCATCTCCCCCTCTTTTTTTGCATCAATGCCCTTATTTTTTCTCTGGACATCTGCCCCTCTCCCACTCTTGGTCCAAGTGATACAGGAAGAGCTAATGGCATTCCTGGTACCTAGGATGGTCACATGACCTAGGCCTGGCCAATCACTGTCCACCATGCCCCTGCCCCAGGGTTTGGTTAGGAATGGGTATATAACCCTATTCAGTTTTCTAAGATTTTGACTAGAATAAGTGGGAAAGACATGTTCTTTTTTTTTTTTTTTTAAATATATTTTATTGATTTTTTACAGAGCAGAAGGGAGAGGGATAGAAAGTCAGAAACATCGATGAGAGAGAGACATCGATCAGCTGCCTCTTGCACGCCCCCTACTGGGGATGTGCCCACAGCCAAGGTACATGCCCTTGCCGGAATCGAACCCGGGACCTTTCAGTCCGCAGTCCAACGCTCTATCCACTGAGCCAAACCGGTCTCGGCGGAAAGACATGTTCTTATGTCACTAGGCTTGCTCCAATGATAGAATGTAAGCCTGGAACTGCTGATGAAGTATCAGTAGTAACAGTAAAAAAAAATAAATGAAATAAAAAAAAGTAGAGGAGAAAACTTAAAGGAATAATCAAATAGGATTTGTGGACTAAATTGATATGGGAAGGGAGAGAGGGAAGAAAAATAAAAGACAAAAATATCTCCAAGCAAACAAGCATTAGATGAATGGTGAGGCCTTCAAAAAACGGAAGTAGACAATTTTCAAAGTTCAGCTAATGTTTACAAATTTATCTCTATGCAAACAAAAATGGTTAAACTTCCAATTGAGTAATCAGAGCTAGAAACAATTAATCTTCTTCCATCACCTATAGTCTTAGAATGTTCATTTTCCAATTCCATATTTTCAGCATAGTGTAAGTCCATTTTTCTTTCTTTTGTTTCTGCCAAGCATCTGTTTCTTTCTCTTATGGAAAGAGTTTTTCTTGAGAAACAGTCCCACTCTCAGTCCAGGTGTGGACATATGAACCATCAGAATTATTTTCTTTCTGGCCACAGGATTGGGTCAGGGTCATAACCAATAAGATTCAATTCTGGGAGTTTGGTCAGACATGTTGAGAAGAGAGAAGCTCTCTGATGTCAATAGGGAGAGAACAGAGCCAAGAGATAAACAGAAATAGAAATCAAATGCTGATGACATGAAAAAATTTTTTACTTGATTTCAGAGAGGAAGGGAGAGAGATAGAGAGAAACACCAATGAGGAGAGAGAAGCATTGATTGGCTGCCTCCTGCATGTCCCCTACTGAGTGTGGAGGGAATCGAGCCCTCACCATGGGCATATGCCCTTGGCTGGAATTGAAACTGGGACCCTTTTTTCCGCAGGCCAATGCTCTATCCATTGGGCAAAACCAGCCAAACTGGCTAGGAAGCTATTGACATTTTTGAAGCACCTGAATCCAGCCATGCCTGAAGGCAGCTGACCACTGAACACTTGGTTCATTACATTCCCTTTTGACTTAGGTTATTTTGAATTGCTTTTCTGTAATTTGCAAATGAAAGAGAAGTATTCTGACCAATACGCCAAGTTTTGCAAACAAAAACATCTACAAACTGTGAGTACTCTGAAGACTAAATATTATGCTTTGTTACTAATTATTTTTCATAAGATAGAAATTGAACCCATTCATTTCCTTATATTGTAAGATAGATATTAACATATTTATGTTCTAGGTTCCATGACCTATAAAAACCTGAGCTATTAAATCTAACAAGCCAAATGATACCCACGAAATTCAAGAAGATAAAAACAGGTACAACAATACCAGCCCAAAATAAATTAATAAATCCACCAAAAGGCAATGGAAATGTTCAGAGCAGCTTCCCCACCTTCCAAGTGCCAGAAATTGAAAACAACACTCAATGTCATTCACCAGAAAATGAATAAGTAAATGGTGACATAGTCCTAAGATGAAATACCACGCAGCAGGAACCAGGACCGAACTGCTACATGCAACAACGTGAATGCATCTCACAGATGGAATGATGAGCGAAAGAGAGAGATAGAAAGGAGTACACACTGTGCAATAATTATAAAAAGTTCAAGAACAGGCAAGCTAGTAAACAGTGATATAAGTCAAAACATCAATTAGCTTGGGGAAGGGAAGAGATAGAAAATGATGTGAGGAAAACTCCTGGATGCTGGGAACGTTCTAGATCTTGATCTAGGTGGTGGTTACCTGTGTGTGTGTATGTGTGCATAGTGTGCATATAAATTTATCAAGTACATCTCTATAAACACATTACTTCTTAATTTAAAAAAATTAAAAAGATTGAAATCAGAAGCTATAATACAAAACCTTCTATTTCCCTAAGAGGCCACTATACTAGCTTAAAAAAAAAAAAAAAAAAAGGAAGATTCTGGCTCACAAACATTTCCAATTTTCATAGATCACAGAAAATCTGAATTAATGAAAGCAAAAGTGAGGGGAGAACAGGACCCATTATCTGAATGAAATCTGCTGTCTATGTGATGTAAAATAAAAGTGGTTAGGAACCCAACCTGTGACATCAAATAGAATGGGGTTTAGCTCCTCTCTGCTGGCTGTGTGGACTTGGCAAGCCACATAGCCTCTCTGAGTTTGTTTCCTCACCCCTCCAATGCTGACAGCTACATCTCATAGGGTTGCTCTAAGGAACAAATGAGAAAAGGCACATAAAGCAGCTGGCACCAAAGAAGCATTCACTGAATGGAAGCTCCTTTTTTTTTTTTTAATCTTTATTTTAATTTATGTGTAATGTAAACCCAGAAACTTCCCAAAGAGATGGGGGTTGATAGACAATGAAAATCATGCACTCAACCAAGTCATAATTAAAGAAATAGGAAACAGTTTATAATTGGGTACAGGAAGGAGCAATTCTATAAAATTCCTGGGTTGACAGAGGGACTCCAAGTTTCGCTGTGAGTTTATTAGCCCAGACTGAAAGGTAATCAAGACAGGTTATCTAATACTCACTACTTATGGAAAAGAAGAAGTATACCAGTTCTTCAAGAAGGCCACACCTATTCTCAGGATAAATTTCTGAAAAGAATGTATCATAAGAACCCTTCCCACGGGATCAGATAACCACATAATAAAACCGGGGCTCAAGGTCGCCAGCAAAGGGCTCAGGGGCTCTAGCAATTCCCGGGCGAGCAGCAGGAGTCGGGTGGGGAGGAGGCTCTGGCCTCGCCTCCAGGCCACTGCGAGGAGATGAACAGCCACCTGGCAGTAAAGCAGTGGCATAGGGCTCTTTCCAGCCAGTGGGCTGTGAGCACTAGTGACCGTGGTACTTCCAAGCCAAAGGATTTACGAGCCCAAACACAACCCCCTGCTCCCCTTTTCTCTGCCAAGACAACCAGTGACACTTCAGATAGGGTCTCATTCATCAGCCTGGGGTCCTGCCTGACTAAATGCAGCACAGCCACCTCGCCTCCATGAACCCACAATAGCTTTTTTAAAATATGTTTTTTATTTATTTTAGTGAGAGAGGAAGAGAGCGGGAAAGAGAGGAACATTGATGTGAGAGAGAAACATGTATTGGTTACCTCCTACTGGGGTTTGAGCCTGAAACCAGGGCATGTGCCCTGACTAGGAATCCAACTGGTGACCTTTTGGTGCATGGGCCAACACTCAACCAGCCGGGCCCCACAATAGTGTTTTGAGCAAGAAATAAACTTTTTGTGCTAAGCCAGTGAGATTTTGAACTTGTTTCTTGATGTGCCAGAGTTTAGCCTATCTTGACTGATACAAGATCATCTTTTGTTTAGAACCTTTGACAAATCAAGCTATATATATTTACTAGAGGTCTGGCGCACAGATTCATGCATCAGTGGGGCCCTTCAGCCTGGCCTGAGCCCTCTTGCAATCTGGGACTCCTGGGGGATGTTGGAGGCCTGGTGCACGGATTCGGCCCGATCCCCGCAGGCCAGGCCAAGGGACCCTACTGGTGCATGAATCTGTGCATGAGGCTTCTAGTACGCATATAAGATCTTTGGTTAATCTCTTCCCTCACTTCCCTTTGAGATTTATCAGTCTTCCATGTTTTCACGTCTGTGCATCGAGCGTCTGCCTCCTGGTGGTCAATGTGCGACATAGCTACCAGATAAATGGTTGAATAGTCACTTAGGCTTATATATATATATATATATATATATATATATATATATATATATATTAATATAGTACACACACAGATACAAAGATAGGTGATAGATAAGTAGAAAGTAGGTAGATGGATGGATAAATAGAAAGACATGTGATCAGCCAAATTAGTTTTAAATTTATTGATACAGTTCTCAGTACTACTAATGTCATTACACAGGAGCTTCATGTACCACATAACTTTTTCACAGTCCAACCATAAATGGTGCTCTAACCACTATCACCTGCACTGGGACAAATTCCTAAACAAACCAAGAGCTAAACCCACAGAAAAGGATTGGGAAAGAAGAGGAAGGAGGAAATAGCTATAAGGAAATAGTCAGGTACAAATTGTCAAATACAGTGGGCGTGGTCTTCTAAGCACCTTCTATTCACCATTAAAGGAACAAATATCTTGCCCTTTAAAGGAATAATTTTGCTTTGTTTCCTGGACAAAGCAGAGAGGATACTATACTTCCCCCGCTCCAGATTTTACTGCTCCAGTACCTTCTAGTACCAGTTAGAGTCACTGAAACAGCTACTGAGTCCTCCTTTGACATTCCACTTAGGGCTTCCCATCTCACTGCCTCTGCGGCTCTCAGTCACATTCCCAAGCAATTAAATGTTTGCTAAGTCTGTCAGCAGTGGACTCCCTGTTTGATCTTGCAAGGCTCCTGGTTCAAATGGGTGATCACAATAACCGCATTTGTCTTTCAGCTTGTCCAAAAAAAATATTCAAGATGAAATTACAGTAGATCTTCACCGTTTTGTTCAATGTCCTTTCATTATAACATTAATGAGATGCTGTAGGAACTTAACTCCTGTTTATATCAATTAGCCTATAATAAAATTGGTTTTGTCAGACCTCATTTCACAAAACTTATGGATGCCATTAAGTGAGGACTTCACTGTACATTTTATCATCGTGTTGGGGTCCCATTCAGGCTATTTACATAGAGCTCTGCTGACTCTTAGCTTTGCCACTCTTACGCTCACATTAAGCCAAGGCGAGCCACTCACAAGCTCTTTTCTGCAGCTGCCAAAGTGACCTCCCAAAATGCAGGGACTTGGAGTCACTAAGGGTTATCAGGCCAAGCTTTGTGCAAAATAACACAAAACTGGAACCAATCCAAAAGCCCAGCCACAGAGGGTGGGCCAAATCTGTCAGCGCTTCTGCACAATGGGAAATCATGTCGCTATTTTAAAAAGTGCGTTAGGTCTACGTGGGCCAGCAGAGGATGCTGGTGATGGTTCTCCTCTCTGACCTCATCTCCTGCCCAGGCCCAGGTCAGAATATCATGGCCATGCAGCTGTGAACTGGGCAAAGGTTAGTTTGGCCAACTGAAGCCATTTATTACCTGAACGATAAGGAAAGAGAAACCAGGGCTTATAAAACAACAAACTGCATCACCAAATGCAAGATAACACCTTACAAGAGGCAAAGCAAACCACACATTCTAATATCAGGTGTACCTTTTTTTTTTTTTTCTTCCCCTAAGGGGGTGAACTTTGTTGTGCCAACAGGTAGCAAGGTAAACCTTTAAACCTAAATAAAATCAACATTGCTTATCTAGCTATAATTCTATAAATGATACAATATACATGTATATTTAAGAGTCGAAATGATCAAAGTGATTCTATAGAAATTCTTAACTAGCTCCGATGAGCCACACCCATTTGATTTAAAAGACCAACCAAATTAAAAAAAGAAATTGAGGCTAAGAAACATTTTATTTTGCCAAATAAGAACATTAAGAACAATAACAGTTACAGCCCACTATCACTATTATTTCATAAAACATTTTGTGGACTTTTTTTTTAAAAAGGAGAAGGTTCCAATCTCAAAAGGAAAGGAGGCCATTTAATTGAATAGATTTAACTTCATAAAAACATACTCCTCTATCCTTATTGTTCTCACTTTGTTCCAAATGGATGCAAACTGCACAAACCGACCTGGTCTGAGGATGCTGCGGGAACCCCAGTGTCAGCCGCGCTGGGGGCTGCTCCCCGAACAGCTTTCGACAGGAGCTGGAGGCAGGTGACTTACGAAAGGTCGGATTCTCCGGTATTGGCCTGAAGTCTGAGTTTTCCAAGTTGCTGATTGCAGGCAGAGCCACATATCCTGAAAGACAGAGGACTTTGACTTCTATAAAAGTTTATTTCATACTGTACAGCTCGGTCAGGTGCACACGCAAGTGAGAAATGCTGGCTCCCCTGCCTTGTTGTTTTAATCACTTAAAAAAATTAAACTAAAGTCAAGTATAGAAAATAAAAGAGCAAATATTAGCAAATACTAATTCTTTTCATATTAATTCGAGATTTGTATTTATTTTACCCAGGAAATGAAACATTACTATAAAACTGGAGCTCTCTACGCCCCTCCTCAATCCACCTTCCCAATGACGTCCCCCTTCTTCTCTGCCCGGAAACCACCACTGTCATGAATTTGGTGTGGGACTTTCAGATCATACTATTTATACTTTGACCCCCGTTAGGGGTTGAATTGTGTCCCTGGAAAAAGATATGTTGAAGTCTTAGAATGTGACCTTATTTGGTAATAGAGTCATTACACAGGTAATAAAGCTAAGATGAGGTCATTAGGCCTGACCAGCGTGGCTCAATGGTTGAGTGATTACCTATGAACCAGGAGGTCACAGTTGGATTTCAGGTTGGGGGGTAAGCCTGGGTTGTGGGTTTATTCCCAGTGTGGGGTGTGCAGGAGGCAGCCAATCAATGATTCTCTCTCACCATTAATGCTTCTATCTCTCTCCCCTTCTCCCTTCCTCTCTGAAATAAACAAACAAACAAACAAATAAATAAACAAACTTTAACCCATTGTATACCATAAGCACCTATAGATGCAAGCGGCAGACACACCCCCACCCCACCCCCATGCCATGAATGTCTATAGCCTCAAACCTCACATATCAACTCTGGTTACCAATTTTAAAACCAGACTTTTTAGTGACATCTCTGGGTTTGTAAAGAAAATTATGGTAATTTAAGTTCGTAAATATTCCAGCGCATATGGAAGAAATGGGGATGGTTCTGTTTTGGATGTGTGGCCGTTAACTGGTTAGAAATGAGGTCATGAGGGTGAACCCTAATCCAACATGACTGATGTCCTCCGACACAGACGTGCACAGAGGGAGGAATGTGTGAACAGTCATTGGGGGGACACCGTGTGAAGACTGGCGTTATCCTGCCACAAGACAAGGAGAGTCGGGGGCTACCAGAAGTTGGGAGGGGCCGGTAAGGATCCTTCCTCTACAGGTGTCAGAGGGACCGTTACCCTCTCAACACCTGTGTTCAGACTTCCGGCCTCCAAAACTGTGAGACAACACGTCTTGGTTATTTCAGCCGCACAGGCTCTGGTACCTTCTTACAGCAGCCCTAGGAAACTAGTGAAGGCACATATATATGTCAATAAGTGACAGTACTATCCCTTCATGCATAAAGGTTGTGTCTACGGCTATTTCATATCCTACATATTTTCTGCAACTTGCCTTTTAAAAAAAAATTTAACATAACATTTGCTTTGTGATCTCTCCATGTTGGTAGTTCTAGTAACTACGGCCAGTAGTTTACACAACAGCCTAGAAGTTTGTTCATCTTAATGGCTGTGGACTATTCCATCATATGACCGGCATATTGAGTGCTTCTCCTACTGATGGACATTTAGGTCGTTTGCCATTTTTCACCATTCAAATGACCAGTGTGCATCCCAGCTGCATCCCCTTGTGCTCATGGGAAAAAACTTCTCCAAGGAAGACATCTGGGAGTGGTTTTGCCAGGCTGTTTGGTTTCAGTGTTTTCTGTTCGGAAGGAATATGGGCCCCAAGACGTTGTACTAATTCTTAAGTTTTATTTTTTTAATATATTTTATTGATTTTTTACAGAGCGGAAGGGAGAGGGATAGGAAGTCAGAAACATTGATGAGAGAGAGACATCCATCAGCTGCCTCTTGCACGCCCCCTACTGGGGATGTGCCCGCAGCCAAGGTACATGCCCTTGCCGGAATCGAACCCGGGACCCTTCAGTCCGCAGTCCGACGCTCTATCCACTGAGCTAAACCGGTCTCGGTGACATTGTACTAATTCTAACAGCTACAGATAAGTAGCGTATTCATTTTCACATTGTCACCTAGAAGGATAACCAGGAATATTCCCCCAAGTTAACCTTTTCTCTAGATTACACTCAGTATCAAATGCAGCTTGCAAAAAAGGCAAATGTAAGACGCTAATGTAGAAAAACAAAGCAGGCAGGATTAGCCTCAGTGAAACGAGGTTTTTTTTCCTCAGCATTACTGACATTTGGGCCAGATAATTCTCTGTGATGGGGGCTGTCCTGTGCATCGTAGTATGTTCAGCAGCTCTGGTCTCTGCCTACAGGTGCCAGCAGCTCCCTCCTAAAGCTGTGACAACCAGCTAGGTCCAGACATTGCCAGTGTCTTCAGCCGATAAAATCGCCACTTCTCCCACCCACTCTGTGTTTGACAATGACCAGTTAAACTGACATGAACAGCCCTGGCTGGTTTGGCTCAAAGCATAGAGCGTTGGCCTGCGGACTGAAGGGTCCTGGGTTTGATTCCGGCCAAGGGCACATGCCTGGGTTGCGGACTCAATCTCAGTAGGGGTCATGTAGGAGGCAGCCCATCCATGATTCTCTCTCATCATTGATGTTTCTATCTCTCTCTCTCCCTCTCCCTTCCTCTCTAAAATCAATAAAATATAGTAAAAAAAAAAATAAACTGACATGAACAGGAGAGGTTTAAAAGGGCTTTCCAACTCTCAAAGTCAATGATGTAAAGAAAAATATATAGAAAAAAAAGGAAGGGTATCAGATGGGAGACTTTCTCATTAAAGAGAAAGAAGTGGACATTTTGGATGAAAGTGAGATCTAAGTTAGGAAGTGAAATGGACAAAGTAAGAAAATGTGTATTTTTGAGGCATAAATTCTACTGCTTACTCTGAGCCAGGCATGGAGCAGAGCAATGTATGCACATACTCGCCCAGAATCTTCCCTCGATTCAGCGGGAGGGACTCTTCATGCTCCCTTCACGTGGATGAGGAAATTGAGGTTTAGAGGACTTGGTAACTTCTCCAAATTTCACAGGTAGTAGGCAGGGCAAGGATTTTAACGTAAGTTTCTTAACTACACTTGACCATCTCCACATAAACTGACTTCCTCACTTTTTAATTTCTTATTTAGTTACTTACATCATTCAAACAATCAATGAAGATTGCTCAAGCAGAAGGGGAAATGGAGGCAGAGTTTTTCTCCCCCATTAAAGACAGATGATAGAAATGTCACAATTTTGATCCAGGAGGGGAAGAAAAGGCACTTTTTGCATAAAGAAAAACAATGAGCTCTAGTTGATTTGGCTCAGTGGATAGTACGTCGCCTGTGGACCAAAGGGTCCCGTGTTGGATTCCGCTCAAGGACATGTACTTCAATAGAAGGCTCTGGGCCTTGGTCAGAGCTCATGCAGAAGGCAACAATCAATGTGTTTCTCTCACATCAATAATTCCCTCTTCTACTCTCTCTAAAAATCAATGGAAAAATACCCTCAGCTGAAGGTTAAAAAACACACAAAACACACAATGAACAAAGTGGTGTAAAAGGAGGCAAGAATTGGCATAAAGACAGACACGCAGACAAGTGGAAGAGACCAAAGAATCCAGAAATAACCCCTCTTCTATAGGGTCATATGATTTTCTACAAGGCTGCCAAAAGCATTCAACGGGGGAAAGAACAGCTTTTTCCACAAACGGCGTTGGGAAAACTGCATAGCTACATGCAAAAGACTGGAGTTGGTCTCATACCACATACTGTACGCAAGATTTAACTGAAAGTGGACCAAAAGCCTAAAAAAGTAAGACTTAAAACTATAAAACTCTTAGAAGGAAACAGGGTAAAAGATTCATGACATTGTATTTAGCAGTGATTTCTTAGATGTGAAAAAAAAAAGCATAGGCAACAAAAGTAAAAGTAGACAAATTGGACTATCTCAAAATTTGTGCATAAAGGACACAAACGAGTGAAAAGGCAACATATGGAATGGGAGAAAATAATTCCAAATCATATATGTGATCAGGGGTTAGTATCCAGAAGACAGGAAGAACTCCTGTGACATAGCCACAAAAACCCCCACAAGTAACCAGTTGAAAAACTGGGCAAAGGACTTGAATAGACAGACATTTCCCCAAAGAAGATGATCAAATTGTCTACAAGTATATGAAATGGTGCTCAACATCACTAATTATTAAGAAATTCAAATCTAGCCGAGACCGGTTTGGCTCAGTGGGTAGAGCATCGGACTGCCGAATGAAGGGTCCCAGGTTCGATTCCCGGCAAGGGCATGTACCTTGGCTGCGGGCACATCCCCAGTAGGGGGCGTGCAGGAGGCAGCTGATCGATGTTTCTCTCTCATCGATGTTTCTGACTTTCTATCCCTCTCCCTTCTGCTCTGTAAAAAAAAAAAAAATCAATAAAATATATATTAAAAAAAAAAAAGAAATTCAAATCTAAACCGCAATGAGATATCACCACATATTCATTAGGATGGCCAATATGAACAAAATCCCACAGAAAATAAGAAGTGTTAGTAAACATGTGGACAATTTGTATTCTTTGTGCACTGTTGGTGGGAATGTAAACTGGTACAGCCACAATGGGGGACAACATGGTGGTTCCTCAAATAACTAAAAATAGAATTGCCATAGGATACAGCAATCCCACTTCTGGGTATATATCCAAAAGTATCAAAAGCATGGTCTCAAAGAGATTTACAAAAAAAAAAACAAAAAGTGAAAGAAACTCAAGTGTTCATCCATGGATAAACAAAATTGGTGTAGCCACATAACGGAATATCATTCATCCTTATAAAGGCATGAAATTAGTGTGTGTGTGTGTGTGTGTCTGTGTGTGTGTGTGTGTGTGTGTGTGCGCGCGTGCGAGCGCGTGTGTGTCGGAGGGCGGGGAGTGGGTAGAGGTGGAAGATAGTACAGGGGAGATAAATGGTCTTGGAAAAAATAAAATAAAAATTTTACATTTTTAAAAAGAAATGAAATTCTGACACAGGATACAACATGGTTAAACCTTGAGCACTTAATGCTAAGTGAAATAAGCCAGTCAGATAAAGACAGAAACTGTATGACTCCAATTGTGTAAGTTATCTAGAGTACAAAATACAAAACAGGGAGTTGTTCAATAGGTAGAGAGTTTCAGTTTTGCAAGATGAAAAAAGTCTGGAGATTGCTTGCATACCAATGTGAAAGTACTTATCACTAATTATTAAGTACTTTCACTGAACTGCACAGTTAAAAATGGTTAAGATGATAAAACATAATGTTATGTATATTTTATTACAATTTTAAAAGAATAGCAAAGACAAAAAATGAGACAAGAATTTTTCCAAATTACAGTTTTAAAAAGAGTGAAACACTGAAGCACTGTGGGGGCATAGGAGAGAGAAAAAGCTGGAATAAGCTGACTATGTGAATGCTTTCTTGCTCAATCCCCAAATAAGTTATGCAGGCTTTAAAATAAGTCAAAATTTGCTGTAATCAAAACGTATTGAGTTTTTTGAACTGTACAATTTAGTTAAAGCCTCAAAACAAGCACAATAAAACCATCAATGACATGTTTGACATAACATTCATCACAGTAATAAAAGGAAATTAAAAACCCAACGACCCAGAATACTTTTCCAACCCCACCTGCACTTGACAAAGACGGCTGACATAATTGAATGAGTGTGTCTGTGTTCCAGTTATGGACACCAACATTTGAATGTCACAATTTTCATGTGTCATTAATGATTATTCTTTTGTCAACAATTTAAAAATAGTTTTTAAAAAAGCATTCTTAGTTTAAAGGCCACATGTGAGTTTCATGGCATAGTTTGCCAACCCCTGTACTAAACACACTTGGCTGTATCCCTGAGTAATGGCCTTTGCACACGTTGTTCCTGCTGCCTAAAATGCTTTTCCCTCTATTCTTGGTGTGACTAACTCCTCTTTCAGAGAGGGTCATCTTACCCCCATTCCCCCCAACACACACACACACACACACACACACACACACACACACACACACACACATCTAAATAGTTCCCTTGAAGGTCACCCTTGTATCATCCTGCCCTTTTCCCATAGGACTTAATTATGTACTAATAACTTGTAATTATATACTAACTTTGTGCACGTATTGTTCAATATTTGTTCTCCACCAGCCTGAAAGCTCTGTAAGGGCAGGGGTTATTCTATGTTGCTCACTTTATCTCCAGCATCTAATGCTATGCCTGATGTGTAGAAGACATTCAATATTGTTGAATTAATGAATGAATGTTGTCCCACAAAGTTCTCATTCATCTCATCCATCACCGGGAGTCCATCTTGGTGGCGGCCGCTCTCAGCCAGTGGGAAGGGAAATAAACCTACACTGGCATCAGCTGGACTGCTCTGGGGGGAGGGGATAGGGAAGGGAGGGTCACTCATGCCTGGATCCATATTTAACACAAATACAGCCCATTTATAAACTGAGGGTTCCGGATAAGTTCAGGGATTCTTGAAAGGATCATTTCCCTGGTGGAAAATAACAAAGAAATTTCCCAGAGATAGTTCTACCACACAGTTTTATTTATCAAATTAGTTATAACCCTTCTGAGAGCCAGAATTTGAACCCTTAAAAAAGTCACATCCATATGGACTTTATTTTTTTTAACTTTATATATATATATATTATTGTTTAAAGTATTAGGAATAGTAGTACATATGTTTCCTCCCCACCCCCACCCCCCATTGACCTCCCCCCGGCCTCCCCTACCCGCTAGCAGATGCCCTCACCTGCCTCCCCCCACCCCCTCCCCCAGTGTCTTGTATCCATTGGTTATGCATATATGCATGCATACAAGTCCTTCGGTTTATCTCTTACAGCCCCCGCCCCCCACCTTCGCCTGCCTTCGCCTATAGTTCCTTCTTTCTGAATTTCCATTCAATATTTCATATGAACAATTTGGGAAAGTCTGTTGGTACTAATAACTCTTTAACACCTCTCTGAATTTGCTATAGTCTCTTTATCCACAAAGATGGAGCAAGGCTCAGAACTTTTTGAGGCCACAACTTAGGACGAGAATTTAACTATTTCATTTTTAAAATAGCGTACAGTAAAATATTTTTGGTGCATAGTTCTATGAATTTGAACACATGCATAACGGTCCCTACATTCAGGTCACAGAGCAGTTTCATCCCCTCAAGCTC